>CM060386.1:81414451-82047020 GCA_030545235.1 Helianthus tuberosus
TAGGGGAAACTCTGGCGAAATTTTCCAAAAATCCCTAGACTTAGAAAAATTATTTTCTAACAAGTATTTACAAAATATATTGACTTGTTTTTCGGAAGTAAACTTCGCCATAAATTTTATTACAAAACTCCAAAGTATCGGAGGTGGGTTTTCAGAAACAAAAGCAAATACATATATATTTAAAATATATATTTGATAGTAAAACGCTTATGTGATTATATTATTTATTATGGGGGAAACTAGTTATATTATTTAGGACAAAATAATGTAGCATAGCAAAATGCCATCACACTTATAAAGCCGGAAAATATGTTTACGAACATATTTTGGGTTAAATATTATTTGGTTACAAAGTATGAAAATATATTATTTTTGAGAAAAATATATATTTTGGGACATATTATTTTTGGTAGATAAACTATTATATATTTTCTAAAGTGGGACTTAAAAATATATAATGTCATACTCTAAATAACAAAATACACATATAAATACTTGAGAAGTGTAGATACAAAATAGTTGCCTAACTATTTTCCTAAAAACAAAAGTTAAAATAATAATTATTATTTTAACAAGTATTATATATCAAAGTAACGCAACTCAAAACACTAAACCCTAAGACAAGGCACGGCCCATTCGTCTAATAGACATTAGTACGTGTAGGTCGTCGCGCAGCAGATCGAGTTTGAGGTTGACGTTACAGGATACATACTTCTGTGAGTTCATGTCCCCCTTTTCTCTTAACTGTTTTCAGTTTTATAACTTCGGGAGTGAAATACATGTTACAATTATTTAGAACATTTTATACATGGTATGGTTAGCTTAAGGAGGGTTGGGACATTCAGATCATGTGAGTGGTGGGTACAACGCTTAAAGCCATTAATCCTCGTTGTTAGGACTGAGGGACACAAGAGTGATAGATCTATTTGGGTGTAGCGAGCCCACACCCGTGAGGTCAGGGTGACCCATAGAGGTGACTGTGTCTTACAGCCGAGGCCCGGTACAAATTTGTTAGGTTTGAGTTTTCCTGCATCACTTCACAGATACCAGTGGCTTTGCAACCCAGTGGTGATCTCTTTTTCCTTAATTGCTACATACCAGGAACATTTTTACACTGGGAGGTACTTTAACAATTTATAAACATACTCACTTTTACATGAACTCGCTCAACTTTTGTTGATTTTTCAAACTACATGTATTTCAGGAAATTAGTGGATCTGGCGGTGTGTGCAATCATGTCAAGCTGCGTAGTGAATAATGATGTCATCCGGGTTTAGGAGGTGTGACCCTTGCCTGGACGGGTTACACGTCTCTAAACCATGGTTTATATTTCAAGTCTTTTGTGGTGTCATGTGAACACGTTTTAATATGTAATGGTTGTAACTTGTTTTATGTGTCGACTTTTAACACAATGATGTTGTGGTAACTTTTAAAATGTAATGAATGGATGACTATCATGTGTTTTATTTTCATATAGCATTTTTATGATTGTGCTATGGTATTAAGAAGTCACACCAAATAAACCCACGCTTCCGCAAAAGTCATGGTGTGACAGCTTGGTATCAGAGCCTCGATCATAGCGCACTAGGATTCATTCTCGAGTCTAGACTGCGATCACTAGGGCTCTCACGAAAACACTTTTACATTGCATACACTAAACGTCCAGATCCAGGGTACAAAACATTTTACAAATAAAAAAGGGCACCAATACACTTTTCAAAATTTATATTTCAGTCTTAGAGACTGAGGGAGTTTAGTCTTAGAAACTGAGGGAGTTTAGCCTTAGAGGCTAGGGAGGTTCAGTCTTATAGACTGAGGGATTCAATCTTAGAGATTGGGGAGGTTTAGTCTTAGAGACTGGGAGGTTGGTCTTAGAGACCAGGGAGTTAGTCTGAGAGGCTAGGAAGTTCAGTCTGAGAGGCTGGGAAGGCTAGTCTGGGAGACTAGGAGGATTACTTGCTTGCATTATTGAGACTTACATATTTATTTGACTTCACGATTGATTTATGTGCATATATGTGATTGTGTTACAGACACCATGGTTTCTTCTTCCGACACAGGAGTATCAGACACAGTGGACCCAATGGCAGTTGTGTCCGACGATGAGATACGGTCAGAGGGAGACGTCTACACGTCCGACACCATGAGTACAGATGACGATGATTTTCAGCCGTTCGCGTTGCCAGACATCGGAGTTGAGATTCAGCCTGCTGATGGCATTCCTGCTGGGGATCTACCTCTTGCGGTGATCCCTGCTCCAGTTCCGCTTGCTGCTGTCCCCATGGCGGTTGGGCCACTTGATGTCATATCTGATGACGACATTGACCTGTTCGAGGAGGGTCCCCCTGAGGGCGACTATGAGGGAGGGGCCCCGATCGATGTTGATGCTGCCCTTCCTATTGCTGAGGCCCCTGTAGAGGAGCTTCCTCTTGGTTCACCTGTCCCAGACTCGTTGGAGTCTGTGGCGTCCGCGTCCTTGCACGACCAGGGTGTGCAGCATCACTCTCCTAACGCCAATCCTGACATGGCTATGTCAGCTGCACGTAGTCCGTCACACGAGTTTGACCATGAGGTCGATGACGACTTTGACCCAGTTTTTCCCCCTGATTTCGATCTTGATCATGAGATCGAGTTTATTCATAGGGACCAGCCTTTAGAGGCGCCAGTGGCACCCATTGATCCATTGTTTGACATTCCTGCTGATTTTGATATAGACCTTGACGACCCTGAGCCCGTTGTAGCACCAGAGCCTGTTGTTGACCATGGCCCTGTTCTTGATGGTGCACCGGCCATTGCACCTCTTGTTGATGATATACCCATTGCTGACATTCCCGTTGTTGCACCACCATTGGTGGGTGATCCTGTTATTGATGCACCCATTGTTGCACCTGTAGTACCTATTTCAGGCCCTGTGCATGCTGATCATGCACCGTTCGCCACACATGTTGACCCACGATACGCCGACACCCTCAACGGGTGGATCGACGATGATGATTACCCGCCGTTTGTGATACCCGTCACTCCTCCCGTAGCACCTATTTCTGCACCTACTGAGATTCCATTGTTTCCCCCACACACCACAGACGCCCATCGCACTGATCTCCCCATCACATTCCCCCAGGACATACCGCCACCTCGTCCTAGAGAGGGTTCATCGAGGCAGCCGCCCGTTTCTGTTCCACCCGTACTGTCATCATCTTTTCCGTTTCTGTCACAGTTCCCTCACGTTACACCACCTACTGCACCATCATCCGTACCATCTGGCGAGCCGTTTTTGTGGACTACGCCCCCTGTTATGCCATTATCTCTGTACCACCCATTTCATGCGGGGTACACTACCGAGGATATACTTGCGTCGCTGCAGTTACAGCAGGACGCACAGAGTCGCCGTATTCTGGAACTAGAGAGAGCTCTACGCTCGCCTTGTCACTGTCAGACACCCTTTGCAGCACCACACACTCCTCATCCGCTTTCCCCCGATTCAGATGTTCGTTTCATGACATCTGAGCAGCAGATAGCATATTTGCTGCGCGCCTATCGTGCCTTAGAGGAGGACTGGTTACACATGCATCGCTTGCTTTTCTCTCATTTTCCTCCTCCTCCTCCGCCATCAGCATAGGCATTTTTGGTTTGATGCAGGTCGATCATTTTGGTGAGAAAGTCGCGATTGAGCCAGCTTACGAAGACTTTTGAGAGATCACGCTTTTTGTATATGATAGTTGTAGTTTGACTTATATTTTTGGAGGGTGATGTGGCCCTATGATATCATTTGGATGTATGATGTACTTTAAAACTTGTAAAAACAATATCGTGGTCGTGATTAGTGAAAAGCTCAATGGCAACGTTCTCACTACATACTTTGTTGAGTTATTTACTTTATGTTATAACATGTGATGTTATGTGATTAGTGAATGTTATTACATACGCATACTTATGATACTTACTATGACCTGACCTACATAATCTTCTTTTAGAAAATGCCTCCACGACGCGATGTACGCATGCCTACTACCGAGGCGGAACTCCAAGGGATAATCGCCGTGGCTATAACACAGTATGCTGCCTCCCAGGGAGGAACAAGCGGGAGTTTCTCGAACAACAACGGCAACAACAATCCACCCCATGGTAATGTCAAGTTGCTAGAGACATATTACTATGCATTTGGATATTCTAGCACGTCCGTTGATACCATCTGTAAATTTTAACGTATGTGTAGGGTGCACCTACAAACAATTCCTTGACTACAAGCCAGTAAATTTCAACGACACTGGAGCTGCTGTTGCATTCGTCCGGTGGGCTGAGAAGACAGATTCCGTTCTAAGAATGAGCAAATGCACTCCCGATCAACAAGTCACTTACATTTCAGGGCTGTTTTTGGATGGTGCCCTATCATGGTGGAATTTGCAAGTGCAAACGTTGGGAGAAGCGGCAGCTTATGCGTTAACCTGGAATGAGCTGAAAGAGCTAATGAGAAATAAGTACTGCTCGCGAGCTGAAATACAGAAGCTAGAGACTGAGTTCTGGCACCTAAGAATGGAAGGTCCCATGATTGCAGAATGTGTTCAAAGGTTTCACGATTTGTCTCATGTAGTATCGTATATGGTCACGCCCGAGTTTAAATGTGTTGAGAGATTCATCTGGGGATTGGCACCCCAAATCATGAGTATGGTTACCACGTCCAAGCCTGCAACGATCACGGAAGCTATCGACCTTAGTGTGGTGCTTACTGAGGAGGCCATTAGGTTGAATAAGTTCTCAGTTTCTGAACCAAAGAAAAAGGATACACATGCTGAATCATCTGGTGAAAACAAACGAAAATTTTCCAACTTCAAGCAAGGTACCAGTAATGTGAACAAGAGGGGTGAATCGAGCACGCCGGCCAGAGCCACAACCGGTGTCGAGAACAAAGGAAAGGGTTACATGGGCACTCTGCCCAAGTGTGGGTTATGCCAGTATCATCATGCTAGCCCGTGCAGAAATAGAAAATGTGAAACTTATGGGAAAATTACCCACTTGAAGGATACTTGCTGGATTGGTTCAGGCCAGGGTGGCCAAAGGGGTTTCAATAACAACAACCATGGTGGTAATGGAAACCGGCCACAAGGGAATAATGGAGGAAATGGTAATCGTGGGAATGCCGCAAATCAAGCTGGTAACCGAGGAACAAACGGAAATCGAGGCGGGAATGGTAATGGGAATGGCCGAGGGCCAGGATGCTTCAACTGTGGGGCCGGGCACTTTAAAATGGAATGCCCAAAACTGAACCAGGCGCAAGGCCGAGTCTTTAACATTGGTGCGAGGGAAGCGCGCCAGGATCCAAACGTTGTCACCGGTACGTTCCCTATAAACCAACGCTTTGCATCTGTTCTTTTTGATACTGGTGCCGATTATAGTTTCGTATCGTTAGAATTTAAGAATATACTTGGGTTGGCCACTAGTAAGTTAGACGTTCCGTACTCGATCGAATTGGCGAATGGGAAACTAATTGAAATGGGAGAAGTCATCAGAGGATGCGTGATAGAACTGGGAGGGCACGAATTTATGCTAGACCTACTGCCAGTCGAGTTGGGAAGCTTCGACGTGGTTATGGGAATGGATTGGTTATCAAGTAACAAGGCCGAGATTGTTTGCCACGAGAAGACCATCCGCATCCCTATAACGGATGAAGAAACGATCGTAGTGCACGGAGAGAAGCGTGATACGCCACTGAGAATTATTAGCTGTCTGAAAGCTAGAAAGTGTTTACAGAAGGGATGTGTTGCATTCTTGGCACACATCGTGGATAAAGAAGCCGCGGAGCTAAAGATAGAAGACATTCCGGTCGTAAGAGAATATCCTGAAGTCTTTCCAGAAGACTTGCCAGGATTGCCGCCACAGCGACAAGTCAAGTTCCACATTGACTTGGTTCCAGGCGCCGCGCCTGTAGCCAAGGCACCCTATAGACTTGCACCGTCGGAGATGCAGGAGTTGTCAACGCAACTCCAGGAGCTGTTGGACAAAGGATTCATCAGACCAAGCTTCTCACCTTGGGGAGCTCCAGTTCTGTTTGTCAAGAAGAAGGATGGTAGTTTTCGTATGTGTATAGACTACCGCGAGCTTAATAAGTTGACTATCAAGAACATATATCCTTTGCCAAGGATTGATGACCTGTGCGATCAGCTGCAAGGTTTGAGCTTTTATTCAAAGATCGACCTTCGATCAGGATATCATCAGCTAAGGATACAAGAGGAAAGTATACCGAAGACGGCCTTTAGGACTCGTTATGGACATTACGAGTTCCTGGTTATGCCGTTTGGGTTGACAAACGCACCGGCAGTTTTCATGGATCTAATGAACAGAATCTGCAAGCCGTACTTGGATAAGTTTGTGATCGTGTTTATCGACGACATTCTAATCTACTCAAAGACGAAGGACGAGCACGAACAGCACTTAAGATCTATTTTAGAGCTACTTAAAAAGGAGAAATTGTATGTCAAGTTCTCGAAGTGTGAGCTTTGGCTGCGCGAAGTCCAATTTCTTGGATATGTGGTTAATGGAAATGGAATCCATGTGGATCCAACAAAGATCGAAGCGATCAAGAATTGGGAGACTCCAAAGACGCCAACCGAGATTCGACAGTTCTTAGGTTTGGCTGGTTATTATCGAAGGTTCATTGAGGATTTCTCAAAAATCGCTCAACCTTTGACCTTCCTCACACAGAAAGACAAGAAGTTTGATTGGGGAGACAGACAGGAAGAAGAGTTTCAGTCGTTGAAGAACAAGCTTTGTGATGCACCGATCTTATCGCTACCCGAAGGAACGGACGACTTCGTGGTATATTGCGACGCTTCGCGCCAGGGATTTGGCTGCGTATTGATGCAGCGACAGAAAGTTATAGCTTATGCTTCTCGCCAGTTGAAGGTACACGAGAAAAATTATACCACGCACGACTTGGAGCTAGGCGCGGTGGTATTTGCGTTGAAAATCTGGCGACATTATTTGTATGGCACGCGATGCACGATCTTCACTGATCACAAGAGCCTGCAGCACATATTTGACCAAAAGGAACTTAACATGAGACAAAGACGCTGGATGGAACTATTGAACGACTATGATTGTGAGATCAAGTATCATCCAGGGAAGGCGAATGTGGTCACCGATGCCCTGATTCGAAAGGAAAGGATCAAGCCCATAAGGGTAAGGGCTTTGGAAATGATTGTCCAGACAGACCTCTCATTGCGCATTCGTGCCGTGCAGAGAGAAGCACTTAGAGAAAGGAATATTGAGAATGAGTATCTCCATGGGATGGAGAAGCAGTTGGTACCAAACGAGGAAGGAACTTTGGGCTTTATGAAACGCATTTGGGTTCCTTTGTTTGGTGGTTTGAGGAAGGTTATTCTTGATGAAGCTCACACATCTCGGTACTCGATTCATCCAGGGGCGGATAAAATGTACCAAGATCTTAAGGATTTCTATTGGTGGCCAAGGATGAAAGGCGATGTTGCGGTATATGTTAGCAAATGCTTAACGTGCGCCAAGGTAAAGGTCGAATACCAAAAGCCTTCAGGTCTTCTGCAGCAACCTGAAATACCTAAATGGAAATGGGAACAGATTTCCATGGACTTCATAACGAAATTGCCAAAGACGCCCAAGGGCTATGATACAATTTGGGTAATAGTAGACCGTCTAACAAAGTCTGCACACTTCTTGCCAATCAAAGAGAAAGACAACACGAGTAAGCTTGCTGAAATATACATGAGGGAGATTGTCGCACGTCATGGAGTGCCTCTCTCGATTATCTCTGATAGAGATGGGAGATTTGTATCAAGGATTTGGAAATCCTTCCAAGAAGCTTTTGGCTCGCAGTTGAATCTGAGCACTACATTTCATCCACAAACTGATGGCCAGAGCGAGAGAACTATTCAGACATTGGAAGATATGCTGAGAGCATGTGTAATGGACCTAGGTGGTAGCTGGGACAATCACTTACCATTGGTCGAATTTTCGTACAACAACAGCTACCACACAACCACTATATTGGGTGATAGACAGCTGGTTGGGCCGGAAATAGTGCAAGAGACAACAGACAAGATCTTTCAAATTCGAGAACGCATCAAGGCGGCTCGTGACAGACAGAAAGGCAATGCAAACCAAAGGAGGAAACCTTTGGAGTTTCAAGTTGGGGATATGGTTTTGTTAAAGGTTTCACCCTGGAAGGGTGTGGCACGCTTTGGGAAGCGTGGGAAGTTGAATCCGCGTTACATTGGCCCTTTCAGAATCCTGCAAAGGATTGGGCTTGTAGCATACAAGTTGGACTTACCTGCTGAATTTAATGGCGTTCACGATACATTTCACGTATCTAACCTGAAAAAGAGTCCAACACAGGAGACACTGATCATTCCTGCGGACGAAGTTCATATCGACGACACGCTCCACTTTACCGAAGAACCCGATGAGGTTACAGATTGGAAAGTTAACAAAACACGCAGGAGTAGTGTCAAGCTCGTCAAAGTTCGATGGAATGCACGACATGGCCCAGAATTCACATGGGAACGTGAGGATCGTATGAAGGCCAAGTACCCACATTTATTCCCCAAGACCCCCTGCAACTAGAAGCAGAACCTAAAATTTCGGGACGGAATTTTCTTAACGGGGGGAGAATGTGACAACCCTCAAGATTACAGGTACTGTACAATTAATTAATTTTAATTATGTGCTTAATGACTTTGCTTGATTACAACTGACAATTTAAACTGCTTTGTGATTTTTATATCATACATACACATGCATCATATTTTATACAGTCACTCCATTTATTACACACAAACATTAGTGACATACTTGATGCACACAGCACACTTAGCACACTGACCGGTTGATTCAGAAACATGCGGACAATGCCATCACATAGACAGACCAGGATATCGAGGCCAGTATGAGCCAGGGATAGGGAACTACACTAGTATAGAGTGTAGGGAGGTGAGGCCCATAAAACTGCGTCACTAGGTGATAGTTATAGTGCCGGGAAGTGCCTAAAACACACTTTAAATGCAAAATTCTGCATTTATTATTAAAATTCAGCATTGTATTATGCTAGTAAAGTGCAAAAATTTGGCAGAATGGTCCTGTATACTTTCCTAAGTGCCGGGAATAATTTGTGTTACAAAAATATATTTAAAAGACACCTTACGGACTAATTAAACACTTTAACGAAACGGTGTCTAACCGGACAACCGGACATTACCCGGGACACTAATTTTTTGTCAAATACCTTGTTTTATTATTTTTGGCTAGTCATGATCCCTGTTTGCCATAACACCCACTAAAAACCTTATAACTAACATATAACTCCAAGTTACTTACAATCTAACTACCATTTACCATTTAGTTGAAAATTTTTCATTCAAGCCCCCCCCCCCCCCCCAACCGAAAATCGGTCCCCATGGACCCACCAAATTATCTTCACCATACTTCCTATCTTATACTAGATTATAATCTATTATTTTATTAGATTCTAGCTTGTGTAAGTAACCAAGATATGTGTAATGATATTTATAAAGCATGGCCACTTAGATTATCATCATCACTTCAAGATTTACACTCCTCACTCACACTCTCTCTCTCTCATTTTCGGCTCCCCCAAACCGCCACCATCACCACCATTTTAACATCACCATCTTCATCATATGCAAGTTCCATTCAAGTCTTGAAGGTGATTCATGGAGGTTGCAAGTTGAGAAGCATTCAAAGAAGCTTTGTTCTAGTCTTGTTCATCATCTTTTCTCATCATCTTTGCACTAGATTCTACCCTAGCCTTGTGCTAGTAGTAAGTCTCATTACACCTTGTTTCATCTTGTTCTTAGTTAAGATATGTAGTATGATAATTATATTTAAACCACAAGAACAAGAATACTAAAAGATGTTAAACAAGAATCATGAATATAAAAGTTTACTTGAAAGGTTTACATAAAGTTTACTTGAAAGATGAAATACTACTAGTTTAATATTGTTATGAGCATGTTGTTAATTTTATTGTTGATTTTGGTTGTGGGATGTAAATCACCTTATGAATCTTGTTAAATAATATCTAATAATATGATTTAACAAGATTAGAGAGTGGTTATGTATTACATAAATAACCACCTTCTAGTTTAGTCATGAACTTGAAAAAGAATGATTTTCTAAAATATAAGTGAACTAGTAGAATGGTGTTCATGTTGATTCAAGCTTTACTAGAAGCTTTTCTAAGTAAACCAAGTTAAAGAATCAGGTTTTGGAAAAACCATATCTTTACATACACTTACATAATTTTTGTTAGTAAAATAAGTGTAAAAAGCTTTTATTTACAAGAAGAGTTCAAGAGTTAAATTTTTGTAAAAATTTATTGTAAGTTGTAAACACGTGACTCGTTTAAGAAAGTGGTTTTTAACGAAATAAATACACTTTGGAAGGTAACTAAGCTTACTAAAAGCTTCACTAAGTTACTATGCGTTTTCGGGAAATATCAAGTTCATGATTATTATGTATCGCGTATATTGTCACACCCCCAAAATCCACACGCGGAGTACTACCGCTTGGAGGTGTGACATGACCAGGATCAAGCCACCAATCATATTGAACATAAGTATAGTAAAAGTCATTCATCAATACGATAGGTGTTTCCAAAACCAAATATAAACAAGTGTGTAGCGGAAGCATTAATGTAAAACCCAACATAACTTTAATTACAAAACATCATAATGTTTAACAACACATTCACGATCCATGTCCACAACGATCGTGCCTCCCGTGCAAGCTCCAAAAGTACCTAAGGTCCTGCAAGGCATGTAACAGAGAGTCAACAACTAGTTGAGCGAGTTCACAGTAAGTAAGTTCGTAAATGCAAGTTCGTTTCATAACGTGCGGCTATACTGGGCCGATAGTATGTTCTATTAGTGGGGCTTCCCATGTTTGCATATACACTAGACTATTTGTAACCATAAGTGTTCTTCTTACCGAGAACAGTAGTACGTACAAAGTTTACGTAGGTTTTACGTAAGTGTCCTTCACAACCGAGGACAGGGGTACGCGGGGGTTTACGTAGGTTTTACGTAAGTGCCTGACCCAACCCGAGGCAGTAATGAGTATAAGTTTACGTAGGTTTTACGTAAGTGTCCTTCACAACCGAGGACAGAGATGTGTACAAGTATACGTAGGTTTTACGTATGTATCCTGCGCATCCGAGGACGATGGTAGATAGTCTAGTAACATTGTAAGTACAAATCCATTCCTTCAATCCCATTCCCAACCCCGGGAATCCCATGCCTTGGTAAGAGTGTGAACTCACCTTGTTTGCTCGGTATGCTAGGTTAAGTGCTCACAATAAATCAGTCAAGTCCTATAGTGCACGTATATTAAATCAGTTCACATTGTTTGTAAAGTTTCACATTGAACTAGTGTCACAATTATATCACAGAGTGTGTTTGGCAGTTAATCATACAACATAAACAGTTAATTCTAACATAATTAACCAATAACACAGTTAATAAACTAATAAGGTTAATAAGCTAACAAGTTGCATACTTAACAGAATCATTCAACTAATTGAATTTACTGAACCAACAGTGTTAATACTTAACAGAACTAATAGTATTAATAAAGTTAATATAATAACTGAATTAATGGACTGAGTAAATAAACTAACAAGGTTATTTACTTAACATAGTTACCCACTTAACAGGGTTACCTATTTCAATAAAGTTAACCTAGTTAACTTACTTAACAACTAACAGAGTTAATTAACTGAGTTATTAACTAACAGTTTAGCAATACACATAATACATGGGACGAAAACAGGATTTCGAAATCCCTCCTTGGCCGAAATCCCTTAATGCCGAAAACACTACACCTTGGCCGAAATCCCTTAATGGGACGAAATCCCTCATATGGGCGAAATCACTTAAGAGCCGAAAACCACATGTGGGCCGAAAACCCTTTGGGCCGGAACTGTTTGGGCCGAAATCACTTCATGTGATTTCGTCCAGTTTATTAATGTGGGGGGGGGTGTTTTCGTGAGCATCATCATCCACCAAACTCACTGTAACTTAACCCAGCAACTAAATCTCATTACAGTTACATGTTTAATCATCTACAAGTCATTTAAATCAATCATTGATATGTAATATATAATTTGCCAACATCATATGATACCAGGATCCCGATTTAATCAGTTTATCATTCATTAACATATACCCACTGTTGTTCAAAATATCAAATATACAGAAGGTTCATAGATGATAATTATCTATCAAGCACACAATGATCAATCACATAATCACATATATCAATATATACATACATCATGATTAAACATCCAAATCATACGATATGCAACAAGAAACAACTTGAATCATGAAATCACTAACCAAGTATTAAACAGAGGTTTTGCTTCAAATGAGGAACTCTTTGTGGATTTCCGAGATAGAGAGAGAAACAATGTGATTAGATATGGTTTGGTAAATGTGAAACTTCTCTGAGAAGATTTGTTTATAAAATGATTATATAAAATATCTCAACCCACACTGGGCCAAGGCCCATCTTCTGATTTCGTTGGTCATGGCTGGACGAAAACACTTATGTGTTTTCACCACTTGGGTGATTTCATGATACTTGTTTACAGTAAAAGTTCCATCTTTATTTAACATGTTAATTAATACAAACCTTAATAACACACACTCACATATAATAAATATTATGGATTTCCTAGTACAAAATATTAATCGAAATACGATATAACGTATTACAAAGGTAAGCGTTGTGACACAACGAGTCGTATTAACAAACAACTAAATAATAAAAAAAAATAACGTGCACTAAATGCGAAGATAGAATCTTGGAAACTCGAGTTGTCACATATATTTTGCTCTTGGTGATGTAAAGTTGTTTAAAAGATTGTTGGTTGATTGATTTTGAAAAGAAAACGATATGTTAGTAAGCATGGACACTCCCGTTGTAGGGGAAACTCTGGCGAAATTTTCCAAAAATCCCTAGACTTAGAAAAATTATTTTCTAACAAATATTTACAAAATATATTGACTTGTTTTTTCGGAAGTAAACTTCGCCATAAATTTTATTACAAAACTCCAAAGTATCGGAGGTGTAAAATATATATTTGAAATATATATTTGATAGTAAAACGCTTATGTGATTATATTATTTATTATGGGGGAAACTGGTTATATTATTTAGGACAAAATAATGTAGCATAGCAAAATGCCATCACACTTATAAAGCCGGAAAATATGTTTACGAACATATTTTGGGTTAAATATTATTTGGTTACAAAGTATGAAAATATATTATTTTTGAGAAAACTATATATTTTGGGACATATTATTTTTGGTAGATAAACTATTATATATTTTCTAAAGTGGGACTTAAAAATATATAATGTCATACTCTAAATCATAAAATACACATATAAATACTTGAGAAGTGTAGATACAAAATAGTTGCATAACTATTTTCCTAAAAACAAAAGTTAAAATAATTATTATTATTTTAACAAGTATTATATATCAAAGTAACGCAACTCAAAACACTAAACCCTAAGACAAGGCGCTGCCCGTTCGTCTAATAAACATTAGTACGTGTAGGTCGTCGCGCAGCAGATCCAGTTTGAGGTTGACGTTACAGGATACGCACTTCTGTGAGTTCATGTCCCCATTTTTTCTTAACTGTTTTCAGTTTTATAACTTCGGGGGTGACATACATGTTACAATTATTTAGGACATTTTATACATGGTATGGTTAGCTTAAGGAGGGTTGGGACGTTCAGATCATGTGAGTGGTGGGTACAACGCTTAAAGACATTAATCCTCGTTGTTAGGACCGAGGGACATAAGAGTGATAGATCTATTTGGGTGTAGCGAGCCCACACCCGTGAGGTCAGGGTGACCCATAGAGGTGACTGTGTCTTACAGTCGAGGCCCGGTACAAATTTGCTAGGTTTGAGTTTTCCTGTACACATACCAGTGGCTTTGCAACCCAGTGGTGATCTCTTTTTCCTTAATTGCTACATACCAGGAACATTTTTACACTGGGACGTACTTTAACAATTTATAAACATACTCACTTTTACATGAACTCGCTCAACTTTTGTTGATTTTTCAAACTACATGTATTTCAGGAAATTAGTGGATCTGGCGGTGTGTGCAATCATGTCAAGTTGCGTAGTGAATAATGATGTCATCCGGGTTTAGGAGGTGTGACCCTTGCCTGGACGGGTTACACGTCTCTAAACCATGGTTTCTATTTCAAGTCTTTTGTGGTGTCATGTGAACACGTTTTAATATGTAATGGTTGTAACTTGTTTTATGTGTCGACTTTTAACACAATGATGTTGTGGTAACTTTTAAAACGTAATGAATGGATGACTATCATGTGTTTTATTTTCATATAGCATTGTTATGATTGTGCTAGGGTATTAAGAAGTCACACCAAATAAACCCATGCTTCCGTAAAAGTCAGGGTGTGACACATACATACTCAAAGGTGCTAGGAGCCATTCAAGGAAGTTTGGAGCTTTCGGAAGTTAAAGGACCACTCACACAAGCTTTTATCCACTCCATTTTCATCTTGTGTTCATCCCTAGCTTAGAGCTAGTAGTAAGACTCTCATAACCTTTGTTACTTCTAATTTTGAGTGGTTAAAGGATGAAATACTTTGATTATCTTGAAGAACACTTGAAGACATAATCTTGAATCTTGAACATAAGCTTGACATGTGATGAAATATGGATGAAATGGTGTTGTTTAGTATATGTATGATGTTTGATTGTTGTTTTCTTGGGATTGTGATGTTGATCATCATGAGGAGCTTGCTAGATTGTGATTAAACACATTATCTAGCAAGTGAGAGGATGATTATGTGACAACTTAAGATAATCATCTTCTTGTGTAAACATGAACTTGATGAGTAAAATGATTTCTTGTAAAATAATAAACAAAGTAATCTTATAGATCTAAGATGTATGAATGGTTTTTCTAAGAGAACCAAGTTTAAAAGGGTGATTTTTAGAAGATCTGGGTTTTTACTTAAATTTACACTATTTTTAGTGATAAAATAAGTATAGAAACACTAGAGAAACAAGAAGGTTTAATAAAGAAACGTTTTTGTAAAATATGTTTACAAGTTGTAAACACCTAAAATTTTCAAGAATAAAGTTTATTAAGAAATAAAGACACTTTAAAGGATAACTAGACCTACTAAAAACATTACCAAGTTACTACAAGTTTTTACGAAAACTCAAGTTCATGATCTTTGTGTAGATAGCTTGTTTTTGCACTTGGTAAGTATAATTTTGTTTAGAGTTGATTGTTGATTATTGTGTGTTGATTTTGAAAAGAAAATGATATACTTAAATAGCATGGACACCTCCATTTTCAAAGGAAACTATGGCAAAATTTTCTAAAAATATAAACACTTAAAAAATATCTTCTAACAAATATTTACTAGTGTATTTTAACTATGATTTTCAATATCAACTTTGCCATAATTTTTATTACACAAAAATACAAGTATTGGAGGTTGGTTTTTGTAAATAAAAATGGATAAACATATATTTAGAATATATATACATATTTAGACACTTGTGTGAATATTTGTATACTTTGTGAAATAGTTATATTATTTTAGGGTAAAATAATATAACTTAACAAAACAATACCAAGAACTTACAATCCAAAATAATACCAAGAATATCAAGGAATAATATATAAGTTACACACACAATATTATGGAACCGAAAAATAGAACGTAACTTATGAAATATTCCGGAGAATACCGTTACAAATATATTTTTGGTAAACATTGTTTTGGATACAAAAGAAATGAAAGTATGATTTTATTATTATTACAAAGTGTATCATATTTTCGACAAGTAGAAAATATATTATTTTCAGAAGTTAAATTATACTTTCTTGAAATACATTATTGGGACAAAACAAGTTTAAATATATTTTCTAAAGTAAGACTTGAAAATATATTATTTTGGGAAACTACAAATACGAGAATACGAATACACATGTATGAAATACTCCCATCCTTGGGAAGGAAATACGAAAATAAATATTTGAGAAGTATTGTCACGAAACCTTGGAATAATATTTGAGACATAAAAGAAACGTAACTCAAAACATGAATACTAAGGCAAGGCACGGCCTGCTCGTCTAATAGACCCTAGCACATTGTAGGTAGTCGTGTTTGCTGACGAGATTTGAGTTACGAGTACCGAAGATGCAAAACAGTGAGTTCATGCTCCCCTTTTTCTCTTAACTGTTTTTGGTTTTATAACTCTCGGGGGTGGAATACATGTACGAATGCTTAAACGGTATGAAATGCCTATGAAATACTAGATCATGTGAGCATAGACTTAATATTGAAATGCCATTAATACTTAATTAGGGACGAGGGTTAGATCTAACGGGTACGGCCGAACCCCACTCATGGTCACAACTAGTACCAAGCAGTGCTTCGGTGTCCCAGTCGAGGGAAATCAACAATAGTCGAGGGTAATCGACATAGTCGAGGTAAATCGAGATAGTCAAGGGAAATTGACATAGTCAAGGTAAATTGACATAGTCGAAGGGAAATTCGACATAGTCGAGGGAAATCGACAAGGGTATAAGCCTACTCATTACGAGTGCTCCCTATGTCCTCACATTCCTTAAAGTCCTTGTAAAACAATTATGTTCATACACGCTTTTCATACCTGTTTACAAAGGAGTCTCTCAAAGATTTACAAGATTACAGTACTCATACAAAACGCATGAACTCGCTAAACTTTTGTTGATGTTTTCCAAAATTACATGTATTTCAGGTAACATGATGGATCTTGGGCTCGGGTGTCGTAACTAGAAGTAGACTTCAAGTTTAGATGTCATCCACTTTTGTTGGTTTGTAACCTAGTCGAAGGTTGTGTTTTAAAACTTAAATAACCAGTGTTTGTAATACTCAAATTTTATGAATGGATGAACATCGTTTTGATCATGTAGTTGTTTATTACGATTGAATGCAATGATATTAAACCAGTCACAAATCGTACGCTTTCGCAAAAGTCAGGGTGTGACAGTTTAAAGTAAAATATTGAAGAAAAGATGAGGAAACTTAAGTTTTATATGAAAAAGTCTAGACGTATCTTAGATTTTGTGTAAAAATGTATGAGATTCCTTAGATCCAAGCTAGATCTTGCTAGAAATGACGTCATATAGTAGTTTGTGCAAACCACCATGATGACATCACCCTCAAGAACTCAGATCTAAGGGATTTCACGGTGAAAAGTATGATTTTGAAAGAGAATCACGTAGAGAATGAAGTGTAGATCAAGAAAGTACAAGGTTCTAGCCTAAAACATACCGAAACCATCGAGAAAATTAAGAAATGTAGTGTGCGTGCGTCTGGTCAAATAGGGTTGTCACATCAGGGAATAAAGTGATGTGACAGACCTATTTATAGTGTGGAGGGGAATTGAGGTGGTGCAGCATGGATCAGATGGTGGCTCAATCGAGTGGCCATGCGATCGGGTGGCCATCCGATCGGGTGGTCATCCGATCGGATTGCCACTTGGCCAATCCAATCCAATCCTTTCCGCATTCCCGTCTTTGATTCGTTTGCGAGTTAGATCAAGCGTTGCGTAACATTAGGTAATAGAATAACTGGATTATAGTATTAATACAAAAGTTTCACAAGTTTTATAGATTTCGCCAGTGACAAAACTCTAGTCTCTCATTCAACCAAGAATCAAGTTTCACGAGTCTAAAGAGTCAGGCACCAAATAGACTCAGACATTCCAAGCACGTAGGATTAGGCATTCCAAGCATAGGTTTAGACATTCCAGACATAGATTTAAACATTCCAAGTATATAAATTTAGGCATTTCACATCGTAGATTTAGACATTTCATCACATAGTCTTAGACGTTCCAACTCATAGATTTAGGCATTCCAAATAAATAGAATTAGGCATTCCAACATATATCATAGTTTAGGGATCCAAAATGATAATAGTTTAAACTTCAGGGACTATTCTTGACAAAATTCTAAAGTTTAGGGACGCTGGGTGTTACAGCTCTAGCCTTAGATAGAAAGCTCGAGGTACAGGCATCCACCCTTCCAGATTGCACGTGTTCACATTATAAAGACCCAAACTTTGACGAGATTTTGAAAACTTTGAAGGTTCAAAACCTTGTAACAAATCATCCAAGAACAGATGATTGGTTTTCAAAACGGATTTGTATTTTATTTTCTTGTTATAGCTGTCACCTAAAGATAGGTGACGGTATTGTTTTAGAATCTAAACGCAAGTAAACTCGCGTTAGGGTCCTAGGAAGGTTATAGACTAGGTCAAAGCATTACTAATAACCTAATTCCCTATAATCATGAGCTCTAATACCAACTTTTCTGCCACACCCCGACCGCGTAAAACAACAAATCTCGGCGGAAACATTGGGGAGTGTCGTAACAGAATCATTTTTTTACAACACATGGTACTTGTAGTTTGGTTTTATTAATTTAAATGTTTACATTGTCTTAAAATAAAAGAAACATAACAAAAATTAAACTAGTCTTGCTTCTTTTATGTCACTAAGGTCCAGGTCCGCCCAAGTGTGTCACGAACATCATCATGCAATAGCTCATGAAACACATGTGAAAATAGGTACGTCAGCATAAAAATGCTTGTGAGATACATAGGTTTTGTTGTTGCAGGATTCATGACTTGTAAGTAAAAAAGAAGTGTTTTAAACAAAAGATAGTCATGAATCTTGTAAAACGTTTTCTTTCATAAAATCTTATGAAAATCAGATGTTATAAAAGAATAATGCATGGTTAAATAAATAACCAAGTAAAATGAGTTTGTATAAGATATGTCGTTTGTAAACAATTTCTTGTATAAATATGTCGTTTGTAAACAATGTCTTGTATAAATATGTCGTTTGTAAACAATGTATCATGTCCTTATTTCTGTCAAAGTGGTTTAGATAACGCTGCAATGTGTAATATCATAAAAGCACTTATATATAGGAAGTACCAACGGCGTATCCACCATGCTTTTATCATATTACACATGCCTCGTTATTTAAATCACTTACCAAATAAACCACCAAATGTGTCTTGTCAATCCAATGTCAGATAACAACTAATGACTTGTATGGTGAATAAAAGAATTTACTCAACCCCATAGGTAAAATGTTATGTATGGTGAATAAAAGAATTTACTCAAACCCATAAGTAAATATGTCGATGTATAATCAAATGTCACACCAAATGTAAGCATGTTATGTGAAGACAATGTACTAAGTATGTTGAATGAACATACATAGCAAAGCATAAATGAAATCATGTACTATATGCGTACTAATGAACATAGTAAATATATGTCATGAAAGCACGTAAAGCACGAAAGTAACAAATAGGAACATGTGTATCACCCCAAAATATTTGAAAACAGTAAAAGAGGGGACTATGTACTCACTTGATAATGCTTAGAAGTCTTGAAATAACAACCAAACAAAGCTAGAAGGATCGTGGAATCAATCGGTACTTAATATAGGCAACTACATTAATAAATCAGACCTAGATCGGTAGATCGGATAGAATGGGGTCTCGTAAACCAAATGAGTATTGGAACTCATATGATATGGTTTAACAAAGCCTAAATTCTAAAATGAAACCTATCCTAAGTGCTTATGACCCGTTATGACCCGTTTAGGTAGCTTATGCTACTTTAACGTGTCATTTGCACAAAAGCGCAAACGAGTAGCCTAACTAGTCCTATGACAAGTATTATATGACCTAACATGTTTAATAATCGGTTTATATGGCAAAAATTAAGTTACATATGCTTAAAATGAAGTTATGCGTAAAAAGGGCATTTTAGTCATTTTTCCTAAGGCATATGACTACCTATCATACAACTAAGTAAACTAAGTGACCATAAGCTATAACCTCGGAAGGTTATTCCCTATACAACTATGGTCACAAAATATGTTTGGTCGGATCCTAATGATCGACCAAATGGGTCGGGTTCGAAAGTCTAAGCGGTTGTTTAGATCGCTTATCTTACGACCCTATATAAGCACTAAACTAAAAGTGACGAGTTAAACATCTTAGAACATGTTTAACTAAGTTAGAAAACAAGTTTGATATCAAAACAAAGTTTTTTGATACCCAACGATAGCTTCGTTGCAAAATACGCATAAACACGTATTTTGACCGAAACTATGACTCGTCACTACGCCTAATTAACGTGGTAATCAGTAGGTATAGTCACAAGGGACTATAACCATCGTGATTACGCTCACGTTACAAAGTTCAAATGAACTTTTGTGTTGACCATAGACTGGTCAAAGCAGAAAGTCAAACATTATTTGACTTTCATGCTTGAAATGCATAAAAAGCATGAAAGAGACTTACAAAAGGGTCCAAGCAAGGAAGATTTGATTCAAATTGCTCAGGTATGAAGTATAGAACTCCAACTTAGAACAGGTTTTTGAATCAAGTGTGAAGAATGAGAATGAAGCAAGTGGGTATTTATAGAAAGTCAAGAATTGTTAGGATCATTTCTCGTAATTCGAGCTTTGATCTTGGCCATCCAAGTGTTACCCGTAGATTTGAATACAATGGGACCTTAAAAACTAGCTCAAGGTATTGAAAATGTTGCACAAAAGACCATAGAAATCAAGTTGGTTGCTAAAAATGGAGATTTTGCCCAGATAGGGCCATCTCGTGCTGCCACACCACCACCATGTTGTTGTGGCGCGACGCCACCCCCTCCCAGATACAGCAACTTTCAGAAATTGGCAAAAATGGTCCCTGCATCATGTTTAAGCCATTTTCGACGCGTTTAAACCCCGTTAACCCATTTTCAAGGCTCAATAATGAAGTTTAAGTATAGGGGACTTGAAAAATGCTTGAAAATATCTTGGATGTCGGTTCGTTTGGTCGTACCGTTGCGTTAATCGGATAATTACGACGAAACACGAACGGACATGAAAAACGATCCAAATTACACGACGAATGGAATTTTAACATTCCAATCACTAAGATAAAATATTTTAATGATTACCAAAAATTTTGAATGTCCGGATATGTTCAGAACGTAAGATATGCGCGTAAATGCAAACTTATGCACTTTTTGACGCTTTTAGTCCCTGATTGACCAAATAAGCATATTTTGCATAACGAACCCCTCAAAGCCTATTTCTAAGCTATGTAAAGGAAATTTATGGTATGTTTAACTTATGATCAAGACCCGGAGTGTACGTTACTATACGAATCGACAGACTTTCACAGTTTGACACAAATAGTCCCTGCGATCGAATAAACTTGATTTCGGCACACCAAACCCTCCAAAACTTATTTTGTGACAACCCTCACTAAACCAGGTATCCGTACGACTTAATTAATAATTAATTACTGCTTAATTACTGTGCTTGCTTGAACTTGTGAATAAACTGCTACTTGAATACTGATACATGCACTTACTTGCATCATACTTTACTTACCGTCACTACATTATTTACATGCTGAACCTTAGTGACAAACATGATGCACAAAAGCACAGTAGCACTATAAATGGATAACCTATTGAACATGCTGATAAAGCCAGCATCAGGCAGACACTGCCTCTAAGGCTTGTATGAGCCAGAAATATTTTGCTACACTAGTGGTGAGTGTAGGGATATAAGGGTTGTAGAACTGCGTCTCTAGGAATAAGTTACAATGACTGGATGTGCCTAAAACGTACTCTAAGTACAAAATTCAGCACTTTACATAATAATCCAGCTTTTAGCTAACTAATAAAGTGCCAAAACATGAGAAAAATATTACTAGACACTTTCCAAAGTGTCAGAAATGAGTTGTGTCACTAAAAAGGGTATTAACGACACTTTAAAGCTTTGTTAGCGCTTTAACGGATTACTATCCAACCGAACAACCGGACTTTACCCGGAACCTGAAAATATTGTTATTTTCATTATTTATCTTTTTCTGAGCCAGTTAGGGTCCCCGAATACCCTAACACCCGTCATAACACACTACACACAACTAACCGGGTTAAGCACTTAACTAACTTACTTAACCCAACTAATATCCAACTAATTAGTTGAAAATGGACTAGGACCCCCCCCCCCCTCTCTAACCGTCCCCCAACTAGAGGGGACACCCTTGTACTCTATTTTGATTATTATAATCTTATTGTCTAATATCTAACATACATATAAACCATTGGTTATTGCTCATGTAAATTATCTATAAGTTCTAGTCTTAACCCACCATAACCTAAACCACACACAACTCAACTTCAAACACTCTCTCTCCCTCTCTACAAATCACGGCCGAACACCCCTCTTGCACCCATCAAATTTTCGAGTTTGATCATCACATTCCAAGTTCATACAAGTGTTAAGGATCACGTAGAAGGAGGCTTGGTGCAATCGGAAGGCGAAGGACCTCACTCTATTGCTTTTATCCTCTCATTTTGCGACTAGTTTCTTCCCTAGCCTCGAGCTAGTAGTAAGTTGCTTAAATCACCTACTCGAACTATTTTGAAGTGGTTAATACGATGTGTAACGGTTAAAACTCGTAATCTTACAAGATGATGCTTTAAAGTTTACTAAAAGCACTTAAAAAGATGGTTAAAAGCTTATAAGTTGTGTAAATGTTGTAGTAATCAAATTGTGTGGTTATTTGGACCCGATCTATGTTGTGGTAGCTCGGATCATCATTTAACCCGGTTTAGTCATGTTCTTGGATCATGACATAAGGTTGTTTTGGAAGTAACAAGGGTTAAAGGATGAAACTCTACCACACACGAATCATGAACTTGTGTAAAAGCGATTTAGCTTGTGAGATAGTGTTTAAAACTAGTAGATCTACGTATCTACAAGCGGTATTTTCAAAGGACCAAGTATCAAAGAAATCATGTTTTCTAAAGACGGATCTTACACTAACACGAATGGTTTTTAGAACACACAAGTGTGTAAACACTTGTGTAACACAAAGTTTCGACAAAATATCTATTTTTGTAAAAGTTGACAAGAAGTTGTAAAGATGGAATTTCTCTAAAAACAAGACTTCTACGAGATCGTATTGTTTTATATAAAGATCCACTAAAAGTAATGGGATTTACTTCATAATATTAGAAAACTACAAGATTGTGAGGTTCTTGAAAATTGCATGTTTATTAACTAGTTTGATACGTTGAATATTGTTTTGGCGAAACAAGAAAAATTGTTGATTTGATTTACAAAAGAAAATGATACGCTTAAAAGCGTGGCCACCTCCAGTTACAGAGGAAACTCTGGCGAAATTTTCCTAAAAGCCTAACACTTAGAAATATTTTCACCATAAGTGTTAGAAATACTTTTCGACATGTTTTCAAAATATAAGTTTCGCCACGACTATATTTACAAAACATCGGAGGTGGGATTTCACAAAATAAAACGTGATACATATATATATTTAGTATATATTTTTCACAACGTCACTTGATATGTGTTTATGATTATTTTGTGAAAATACTAGTATTATTTTTAGGGTAAAAATAATACTATCGAATGTTAACGAATCCAAAATAATACGAGCGCTTTCACGATAAATATGTAGGTTACACCGGTAATTATTATTACCACTCGATCGTTAAAACGTAACTTACACAATTTAAAGAAGTATTCATGAACGCGTATTTTTATTAAAGTATTATTTTGGGAAAGATTTATGTATAATAGAAAATATAATATTTTTGAGAAGAATATTTATATTTGGAGCTAGAAATAAAATATGTTATAAGTGAGACTTAATAATATATTTCGAAATCATACGAACACACATGTATTCAATCCCCCATCCTTGGGAAGGAAAATGACTACCAAGTATATACAGAATATAAACACGAAATAGTTGTCTAACTATTTCCCAAAAACTTAAACCATAAAGCTAAGGCACGGCCGTCCGTCTAATAGAATTAGTACGTGTAGGTCGTCACACAGCTGCTTGATTTTGAGGCATACTTGGTAGAGACGCACCACTGTGAGTTCATGTCCCCCTTTTCTCTAACTGTTTTCAGTTTTCTAAACCGCGGGGGTGAAATACATGTTACTTTGATTATAAGTACATTATACATGGTATGGTTAGCGTAAGGAGGTTTATTACTTAGATCATGTGAGTGGGTAGGCAGAAACTGGAGGCCATTAATCCTCATTGTAGGACCGAGGGACGTAAGCGGTAGATCTATCTGGGTGTAGCGAGCCCAACTCTAGGCCCAACAGAACGGACCTCTGGGAGGCCCAACAGAACGGACCTTGGAGTGACTTTGTACCCATCGCTAAATCTGCTAGGTTTGAGTCTTCCTACTTGCACTTCACACATATCATTGGCTTTGCAACCCAATGGTGATCTCTTTTTCCTTATTGCTACATACCAGGAATTTTCATACGAACAGACATTTTTACAAAGGTTTTTACCTACTCACTTACACATGAACTCGCTCAACATTATTGTTGATTTTTCAACTTACATGTATTTCAGGGAACTAAAGGATCTGGCACGGTATGGCACGTTTTCCCGCTGCACTAGTTACGAGGTCATCCAAGTTTAAAGGATGTGACTTTTTCCTGGACGAGTCACAGTTCTTAAACTGTGTTTATGCCATGTTAATGTTTGTGTCTGTTGAACACTGTATATGTTGTTAGGATGTGTTTCCGTTGAGACAATGTTATGGTATTTTTACTTTTCAACTTAATCTAATGGATGATCTTGCACGGTTTTTAAATTCAAATAGCTTGTTATGGTTAAGCTATGGTATTAAGAAGTCACACCAAATTAACCACGCTTCCGCAAAGCCAGGGTGTGACATATTTCTAAGTTATGTAAAGGTTATTTAAGGTATGTTAAGCCTATGTTGCTATTCCAGAGTGTTTGTTGCATCAAACTGATTACGTTTATGCATCAGTTCGCGTATAACTTTCCAGAAAGCGATTTAGAGCTCGAAATCGAACAAGAATTGAAATGAGAAATTGTCAAACATAGATAAGCAAATATAGGGATCAAAAAACATTGTTTTATTGATAATTGAACTGTTCAGAGTTTGTATAATGATTACATAAGCACAGGTGTCACAATACTGCAACCGTAACGTCAATCGCTATCGCGTACGTAACCACGTCAATCGCTATCGCGTACGTTACCAAAAAAATACTTGATTTTGGTTTAACTCTAAGTCTGATGGTGGCAAAAATTTACAAAACTTGAAGAACGGGTTTCTAAAATTTACTTTCATATTAATGATAGTTTTAATATTTATTTTTTATAGCGTTAAATTTCATAATTATTTACAAATAATGACAACAAATTATTATAATCTCTAAAAGTTCATTTTTAATGTCTAGTTTATTTTAGGTTTTGTGGTTTAGTAAAAATCCGCTAACTTGTAAGAATTAATGAATGAAAAGTTTAGCTAGCATGTATAGTTTCAGATTTCTATTAATTAATTGTTTAATGATAAATCAAAAGATATTTAGTTTCTAAATGCTCACCAGCCATGTGTCCGAGGTGAGTGACTGCTTGCCCACTTTTTCAAGCCCTCTATGAAGCTACTGTCTTGATTTTTAGAATGAAAATTAGATAAACAAATTAACTGGGATTCTAAATCCAACAAAACAAATTCAATCTCAAGATGATGAGAATGTAATGCAAACACAATTAAAAAGTGAAACAATTTACAAATTGTACTCATATAGTCCAAATAATAATACCTGTTATCGTAAAAATAATAGTCTAACTATATATCTTACCTTTTAATAATACATTTTTATTTTCCAAAAAACACATTAATCCCACCTTTTTACAATACATGCATTGCTTAAACCAACAAATGATATGGCTCTAATGACGGAACATATGGAGGTACCAAAATCGGTGCCATGAACAACATTTAAATCACTATTAGGTGGAACGGCTTTTATTTCCGGTTCTGGCCCTAAAAAAGGGTAGAGAAATAAGCCAAAAATCTCTAGTAAAATATCTAGTGAATGTTAATAGCATGAGAAAAGAAATTTATAATTAATAGATGTGGAATAAAAGTTAGTACTTCCAAATAATTATACATCTTTGTGACCAACCCCAAATTGATGAAATTTCTTTTGTATGCATTGCAGCGTTCATGATCTCCATTACTTACTGGTGATCGACCAGAGAATCTGATGCATAAAAAGTGGTTTGTTTTAGTGTTTATTTAGGATCGAAGCAACACGAGTTCTTAAGAATAAGAAACTTACTTTAGTTTTCTACCGAGCTGGTGACGGCTGAATCGGATAAGGGCCACGATAGTAGCGCGGGGGTTAATTAACATGTATAGGTGAAGGTTTGAGAGAGCGGACATAGCTTGATATTGGGACTCATGTGGTCATATATGAAATATATAAATATACATCTGAAGGTTCAAATGATTTTATAAGTCATCGGTTCCAGGTTGGGGGCTTTAAGACTAACTCATAAATATCGTGAAAATGTAAACACCCATGATCTTGTGAAAATTTATTGGGATTTGGTTAATGATGTTGAGGGTTTTCAAAGTTTATATTTGATTTTCCCATTTTAATCTTAATATCACTCATTAAACCGTGAAACTTTTTCTTTTATTTTTTTATAAAAATAAATACGTAAAACTCGATTATTTGAGAGAGAATGTGAAAATTTAATGGGATTCGGTTAATGATCTTGAGGGTTTTCAAAGTTTATATTTAATTTTCACATTGTAATCTTAATATCACTCATTAAACCGTGCAACTTCTTCTTTTATTTTTTATAAAAATAAATACGTATGTTGGGATTGAACCCTATCAGAGGAACAGATGATTAAAGCCAAAACTGGATCAGAGCAGTGGATCCAAAATAAGCAGAAGTTATGTATACAAGTCTCTTCCCTTGAAAGTGGTTTCAACATCTGATGACCTCCATCCACTGATCCTTTACAACATCTGCTGATTACAACTACTGTCCAAGTTAAATGCTGATGAAGACTAAAGCCCTGTTGATCAATCTACTGCTATGGGTCAAGCACTGCTGAAGGTAACAAGTAATGCTGGAGTCACAACAGTGGAAGGATAAAGCAGTAGTTTAGTTTTCATTATGTAATGTATTGTAAACAGTAGATATCATAGCAGTGTTTGTATTAGATCGGTTGTTAGAGTTTGTTAGGAGGTTAGATGTCACTTTCATGGTGACGTCAGCCAAGATGCTTCTGTGGTTTGGGCGTGCCTATAAATAAAACAGTAACCTGTACTGTTCTATTAGCTCTTCACCACTTTTCTTCGTGTACGAACAATCACTGTGAGCTCAGGCTGAGGGGGAGTTTGTTACATGCATGCATTGTAATCGTTATTGAAATAAATTCAATCATTCGGTTCTTTGTTGAAAATGTATTTTGAAAGCAATTCTCCTGTTTGATTGTGTGCAAAGTTTGTTTCCATTTATATTCCGCTGCATTACTTGTTCATCTTTCATTTTAATTCAAATGTAAAACACAATCAATCCAAACTCAGATCCAAACAATTGGTATCAGAGCTCGGACAGTCAAATTTGATTTAACAATCATTTTGACATAAATAGTTCAGCTCACAATCATTGATACTGATAGTTGTTTGTTTTATTGAAAAACAGAGTAAGGATTAATCACGTTCAAAGTTGATTTTAATCAGTGCCTGTAAAACAACCAGGATGATGTCACAATCACAAGATGATAAGAATAACATTGGTTCACTTCTCAAACCACCCATGCTTAAACGTAATGAATACAACATCTGGGAGAGAAGGATGGTCACATCCTTGCTCAACAGAATACCGGATGTTGGAGATCTATTGTTTTTTGGACCACATGTTCCCATGGTGCCAAGTGCTGAGGATACAAAGAAGTTCGACCCTAAAAAACCTGAAAACTATACTGAAACTGATTTTTAAAAGTTCGAACTCGATGCCAAAGCATTTAGCATCATTGCATCTGCATTACCCAATGAAATTTATGCTGGGCTGTTACACTGTAACAGTGCCAAGGAATTATGGGATGCACTTAAGGAACAATTTGGGGGAACTGAAGAAGTAATTGAAAATAACAGGGAAATTCTGAATCAGCGGTATGAAACCTTTTGTCACATTAAGGGTGAATCATTGACTCAACAGTTTGAGCGATTCAGTTGTCTCATTAGTGAGCTAAGGCTTGTTAAGGTTGTATTTGCTAATTCTACACAAAATAGCAGGTTCCTTAGATCACTACCTGAAAAATGGGATACAATTGCCTTTGTAACTAGAAACTCTACTGAGTTCACAGATCTGACCCTGACCCAACTTCATGGTAGACTCCTGACCTACGAAAGGGAGTTAAACCAGAAAATGAAGTTGCAAGAGTCTGGTAAAGTTGCTGATGATTATTCATTTGGCAGCACAGCTCTTTTTGGTCAGGAAGAATCTGGTAGCAGTAGTAAGGATCAGAGTTATGATCATTACATTGACATAACTGCTGGTGGTAACTTTAACAACTCTGATTCTCACTCTGCAAATTATGCTATTACTGTTAATTGTGAAAACCAGATGTCAGATAACTTTAGCTTTGAACTCAATAACTTACAGCACTTTGATCCAACTGATCTTGAAGAAATAGACATTTTGCATCAATTGGCTTTGCTTAGTGTAAGAACAAGCAAATTTTATAAAAGGACAGGGAGAAAATTCCAAGGGTTACATGGGAATGTAAAAGTGGGGTTGGATAAGTCAAAGATCAAGTGCTATAAGTGCAATAGGCTAGGACACTTTGCTAGGGAATGTAGGAGTCAAACCATTGGTCCAATTGTTACTCATCCCAGCTCAAACCTTAGGCCACAAAACCAAAGCACTGTGCACTATTCCCATTATACCCCTGCTGCCCATGTAAACACTGCTCATTATGCAAACCCTGTTCCTGTGCATTATGTTCAAACCACTGTCCCTCAAATTCAGTATGTTCAGGCTCCTGTACCTCAGGTTCAAGTGCAACAAGTTGCACCACAACAAGCTGCACCACCAGCAGTGGTTCAACCAGATCAGCAAAGCTTTCTCACCCAAGGCTTTGTTGACTGGAGCAGCTTACCTGATGAGCTAGGTGATGAAAATTTTGCACTCTATGCTACTAATGATGCTTCTAATGATGAATTTTGTCTTATGGAATTAGAGTCTATACCAGAAGAGCTGGATGCTAAAAAAGGGCAAACAAGTACTGAAACAGTGGATGAAGTTGCTGAAGCAGTGGTTACTGCTGTTGCTGGTGAACTACTGCTGGAAGAAAGTTCAGAAACCCTGATTGAACCACTGAATGACCCCTGGTCTAAAGAAGAAGAGAAGAAGCATGGTGAGAAGGAAGAGAAGGTGACTGATGAGGAAGAACATACTTGTGATTATGCCATGATGGCTGCAGCTAAGGTATCATCTCAGGTTCTTGAAAATCTGTGTTCAGACAAATGCATCATAGCATTTGCTAACATTAAAGAGGTGAATGAAAACCTTAGGGATAGAGTGTTGAATGATGAAGTCAAATTTGAAAAGTCTTTAAAAGAACTTAAAAACAAATTGGCTGAAAAGGATAAAGAAATCTGTAGTCTCAAAGAAGAGCAGAGCATAACCAAGAATCAACTCCAAACTATGGTAGAAAAATATCAAGTTTGCAAAAAGGAGTTGGAATCCACCCAAATCACTTGTGAGAAATGGGTGGAGTCTTGCAAAGGTTATGAGGTCATGCTTGAAAAACAGATCAAAAACAATGTGAAATTTGGTGTTGGTTTTAGAAAACATGATGAAATTGAAAACAATGCTTTAAAAGAATCTGTTTAATCCACTGTTGAAGTTATTCCCACAAACAAGGATGGCCAAGAGGTTAAAATAACTGACAAACTTGGTAACAAAATAACTCTGGAAAGATCTGTGGGGTCCTCAACTTTTGAGGAAATTGAGAAATACCAATTTAAACCCACATGGTTTGATGAGTGTGACATCCTTGAAAACTTCAAACCAATGGATTTCACAACCACTGATGGTGTAAAAGCTCCCAAGGCAAAAGTCATTCCTCTCAAAGATATCCCAACAGTGGTTCAAAACTCTGTTGCTAAGGAATCTGAAAAGAGGAAGAAAAGGGAAAAAATCAAAAACCTGTTTTGTGATTTCTATGAAAAGAAGAATCATCTCACAAAAGATTGTTTTCATCTAAAAGCATATGATATCAACAAAACAAGTGTCATTGCACCTGCTGAGAGCTGCACCATCTGTGGCAAAACAAACCACAAAACTCAAGAATGTGTGTATCTCAAAAAATTTGATGTAAAAAAGAATGAGTACACTACAAAAACATCCTTAAGTTCATGAACATCATCTGTCAAATTCACCAAGAATCAACCACTATTTGTGCCAGTCCAAACAGCTGTTACAAAACAGCTGAACCAAACATCTGTCAAAAGAGATGTTCAGGTGACTGATGCACCCCCTGCCAATCAATACAGAAGAGGTAAGGGACAAACATCATACCAAAGGATCCCACATGTTTATGAGGCTTACAAAAAGCCTTCTAAACCAAGAGTGAACAGGCATCCTTTTGGCTATCAATAGGTGATTGGTCAAGACCCCCAACAGTGGTTAGAGAAAAACATTCCCAAAAATGTTCAAACCCCTGAGCTAACCACTGTCCATGCACCTGAACTCATCCCAGACACAGTTGAGACCCCATCCAAAGCCTTATTGGCTTTGGAGACCTTAATGAACTAATCATTTTACTTCAAGTGCATGGAGCTTCTGCATGCTTAGATAGCCTTTAGTATGTAGATAGTGGAGGCTCCAGGCACATGACAGAATGTAAAGCCCTACTCAAAGATTTCAAAATCCATGGAGGGGGTGATATATCCTTTGGTAATAATAGTAAAGGGAAAGTTCTGGGGTCTGGTACAGTGCAGTCTGGTAATGTAAAATTTGAAAATAGCAATCTAATAGACAATCTAAAATTCAACCTCCTGAGTGTCTCTCAAATGAGTGATAGGGGCTATGGCTCTTTATTTACAAAGGATTGTTGTGGGATTGTTGGACCAGAAATGGTTGAAAAGATTGAAGCAATAATAAAAAATGGAAAAACCAAACTTGTTGCTCAAAAAAGTGGCAATGTTTATGTGGTGGATATGTCAAAAGAGAGCCCCAGTACTGATGCCTGTCTGTTCTCAGCTGCCTCAAACAAAGAGATAGAATTATGGCACATGAGACTGGGGCACACAAATCTCAAGACAATCACTGCCATCTCAAAACAGGGGTTAGTAAGAGGTTTACCTCAAAAACTATTCACCTGTCCTGAGCATTGTGTTTCCTGCCTAAAAGGAAAACAACATAAAAGCTCATACAAATCAATTGAAGAGTCCAAAACAACCAAATGTTTGCAAATGCTTCATATGGATCTGTTTGGTCCAGTTAAAGTCATGAGTCTTAAGAAAAAGAGATATTGTTTGGTTATTGTTGATGACTTTTCTAGGTTTACATGGACTTACTTTTTACATTCCAAAGATGAGACTGCAGGCATTCTGCAAGACTTTGTTACACAGGTTGAAAAGCAGTTTGATCTTCCAGTAAAAATCTTTAGGAGTGACAATGGCACAGAGTTCAGAAACAAGGAGTTAGATGATTTCTGTGTGTCAAAAGGAATTGTGAGGCAGTACAGCATTCCAAGAACACCAGAACAAAATGGGGTTGTTGAAAGGAAGAATAGGACTTTGATTGAGGATGCCAGAACCATGCTTGCTGATTCAGGTTTACCATTAACTTTTTGGGCAGAGGCAGTAAACACTGCTTGCTATGTCCAAAATAGATTTTTGATCAACCCCAGGCATCAAAAGACTGCCTATGAACTGCTGTATAAAATAAAGCCATTAATCTCATATTTCAAAGTTTTTGGCTGCCCATGTTTCATTTTAAATTTAAAAGATTCTATATCAAAATTTGCAGCCAAAATTGATTGTGGTTATCATCTGGGATACTCAACCACTGCTAAGGCCTACAAAGTGTTTAACACAAGGACTAAGACAGTGGAAGAGACTTTGAATGTAAAGTTCAATGAACTTTCATCAATGAAAATACCAGCAAATCTTGCAGATTTATTTGATCTTGATAAATTCACATTTGAAAGTGTTGTTGTCAAGCCTACCAATGCAGGTCCATCAGAAAATTCATCATCAGACTATGGATATGAAATCATCATTCCACAACAAAAGTCTGCATCAAGTGGAAGAGCAGCAGATGTTCAAAACCGTTGTCATAGTTCAATCACTGCTACCTCAACAGTTGTTGACCAAAGTAGCCCATCAACCCCTGTTTCCAAATCATCAAACACTGTTGACAAAATTCCTCAAACAGTGGATCAAAGTCAACATGTGTCCACACCATTACCTCCTATTACACCACCTTTTGAAGCCACTGCTGGATCATCAAAGTCACCAGCAGTGGTTAGCTCAGATGATTCACATCTGCAGCCTTCCCCACTTAATGCCATTGTTCCATACCAAGGAGATCTTATCTTATTGAAATCTCATCCACCTGACCAAATCATTGGCAACATCAATGAAGGGGTGCTCACAAGAAGTCAATCCCAAAACATTTGTCTTTTTGCTGCTTTCCTATCTCTCCATCAGCCAGTCAAGTACCAAGAGGCACTAAAAGACAACAGTTGGTTAGAAGCCATGCAAGAGGAGCTCCAACAATTTAGAATACAACAAGTTTGGGAGCTTGTACCATTGCCGGAGGGTGTGAGTCCTATTGGCACAAAATGGGTCTTCAAAAATAAAACTGATGAAAGGGGTATTGTTGTCAAGAATAAAGCCAGGCTTGTGGTTCAGGGGTTCAGACAGGAAGAGGGCATTGACTATGATGAAACATTTGCCCCTTGTTGGTGCATTAAATGTCTGTTAACTTCGTCTTTATCGAGCCTTTTGTCTAGATAGGATAAACTAGCACACAGCAGGTTAGAAATTAGGGTTTATTTGTGTGTAAATGTGTAATTTCGTTTGAAAGTGACATTGACCAATTCAAGCGAAATTAACATTGTAATTCCGCTTGAAATGGGCAGTGGCAGCTTCAAGCGAAATTAGCACATCTATAAATAGGGTTGTGGCTAGTTCATTTGGCACGGAATTACTTTGAGATTTCAGAGCCGAGGTGCTGACCATTTGTCATTTGATCTGTAAAAAGCTTTGAAATCAGTAATAAAAGGATAACTAAGAAGGATCAAGCTGTTTTAACTTCAATTTCACTGATTCCGCCTTTGATATTGATGATAAACTCTTCTGATTGACTCGTTTGGGTCATACAACGAACTAACAAGTGGTATCAGAGCTCAGGACGAAGAGTTTATACCAATTCAGCTTGTTTTCATTACTTCTACACCTTCTTTTCTGAATTGAACAAGATTTAACGGACAAATTGGACTGATTTTCACATATATCATGTAAAACACTGTTTTAACGAATCCTTGAGAGAATTGGACCAAAATTTGATCAAAATCCAGGTCAATTTGAAAAAATGGTGGCCGACAGAATGATGTCACCCTAATTCCGCTCGAAATTGTCAGTGGTGTTTCAAACGAAATCACAAATTTCGCTTGAAAATACTTGTGATTTCACACGGAATTAACCTTTTTGGTTAATTTCGCTTGAAACTGCCTTTCATTTTCTCACGGAATCACTAATTCCGTTTGAAATTTCACACTGAATCACTTATTCCGTTTGAAAGTGCTGCGTAATTCACACGGAATCACTAATTCCGTTTGAACCTGTCTGTGATTTCATACGGAATTACTAATTTCGCTCCAAATTGTGTGATTTCGTTTGAAAACCCTATTCCGTGTGAAAAACCTTATTTCGTTTGGGCAGCTATTCCGTGTGAAAAGCTTATTTCGCTTGAAAAGCTTATTCCGTTTGAAAAGCTGATCTCGCTTGAAACTGTTTTTGTTAAAATCAAAAAAATTTCTAAGTGTTTGTTGATTGTTTCAGATACGTAAAGATGGATGAGTTCATGAATCCGTTCTGTGATGTTTTTGCTTTTGCGGGAAACAATGGAGATGATACTTCAAACAACACGTCAAACAACACAAATGAGAATGCTCCGAGTGCGAGGAAGACTCTCTCTGATGCATTAAGTGTGGAGAGTGCTTATGGGACGTACAACAAACCTCCCAAGCTGATGGCGATTGAAGATTACAATAAATGGGCTAAAAAGTTTGAAGAATGGCTAAAAGCATTTGCATATCCAAGTTGGAAGATGTTGAAGAATGGTTTTGTTATGGGAAGATCAGATTTTGAAAATTTGACAGAAAATGAGGAGATAGATAGATATGCTGCTGAACAAAAGTGCATTGCATTGATTCATCAGTCTGTGAGAGACGATATAATAGCCTTGATTGAGTACACAAATTCGAAAGATCTGTGGGAGAAATTGAGAATAAAATGTGAGGGTAGTGCTGAGATAGTCAAAAACAAAAAGAAGTTGTTAAGAAAAGAATTTGATCTATTTGGATGTTTGAAAAATGAATCTGTATCCAAGATGATTGAAAGATTTGGACATCTGAAGATGGAGCTGGCAAGACATGGAATCATTTATTCTCGAGAAGAATTGGTTGACAAGCTGTTTGACTCGTTGCCGGATGACAAATACTGGCAATACTTTGCCTTGATGATGAAGAATACAATCGAGTCGGAGAAACTGACGGTTGATCTGTTAATTGAAAGACTGGAGAGTCATGAGCTGGAGCTCAAGAAATCATACAAAGTCAATCATTCATCATATCAGCAGAATGTAGAGTTGTATTATCGAGGAAATATGATCCCAAAAACCATGTCACCAAAGACAGCTTTCTCTGCAGAAAATGCAAACATGACAAGTCAAGAAAGTCCAAGCAGCGGCTATCATAGAGGGTCATCATCAACTGCTGCAAGTCAACAACAACAGTCAGCTTCAAAGAATCTGTTTCAATGTAACATTGTTGTGGATCTGAAGAATGCACAAAACTTCAGTGAGGAATCCGCAAAACAGCAAATGGTGTTTTTAGCATCTGTCCTTGAATCATACGAGAGCCTTGTTGCAGGCAAGATTGGAAACACAAATCTCACTAAGGAGGGCTATGATCAGATCGACCCAGAAGAGATGGAGTTGATCGATATCAGGTGGTGTATGGCTAGTGTGGTCAGACGAGCTCAAAGGTTCATGGAGATTACAGTCAGACATTCTATTGGCGGACCATCCACCAAACTGGGTTTTGATAAATCAAAAGTCACGTGCTTTAGATGTAAACAAAAGGGACATTTTAAATGTGAGTGTCGAAACGCACCTGCTGATGATACTGCAAATCCATTCAGTGAGGATTACTACAAAAGAGCAATATATCATCAAAACAAATCTGAACCTCCCAAAATGAAGCAGCTTGAAGATACCCCCAAAGAAAAATCAAGAGCTCTTGCTGTTATTCATGATGACGAGGGATACGATTGGAGTGATGTGTTACCAGAGGAGGATGCAGTAGGCTATGCGTTTGTAACAAAAGTTGTTCCTTTCAAAGATAGCAGAAACGAAGAAGAGAAATACATCAACAGGAAGGCGAAAGCCATAGACAGGATGATTAGAATGTCTCGTATATACAATGAAGCAAAGAAGGCAAAAAGATGGGATGCTGATAGAGAATGTTACCTAGACCCCAATGGTAACATAGCTATTGATACAAAGACCGTTGATGTAGAAACTCTCACCAAACAAGTTGTTGAAGAAGAAGCCTTACAGAGAGAATGGTGGGGAGGAGGAGAAGCTGAAGAAAAAGAAAAAGAGAAAGAGCTGTAGACAAAGAAAATTGATGATGGGATTATTGACACGTCACAAGAGTTTACTGCAGAAAATTTGAAGAAGATGGCTGACAAAGTGTTTGCTGCGAAAGAGCTAGAGGTAGTTTCTGGTTTTGGCACTGAGTCTAAAAACAAGGTCAGTCAGAATGATGCCATTAATGAATCAGGTAAGAAAGCTAAAACTGAGAGTGACTGCAAAAATTGCATGAAAAACTGCAAGGTTTGTAGTACAATTGCTTACTTCAACGGTGAAAAGACAGAAAAACTGACAAAAAGAGTCAGAGATGTTGAAGATCAGATCTTAAACGTGACAAAATGTTAAAAGCTTCAAATGATCGAGTAAAAGAATTAACGAAGAAAATCGAAAATGATAAAATTGAAGTAGAAAGAATTAGGAAAGAAAACGAAAAGCTAATTCTTGAAAATCGTCAAGTTTCAGAAAATTTTGAGAAGCTAAAACGCACGGTAAAAGATTCTGATGAAAGAAATGGTAAGACATACAAAGAAAATGTTCAATTGACAGGTGTTCTTAGGGTTAAAGAAGAGCTAATCAACCAACAACTAGATAAGATTAGTATCAAGAAGCTAAAATTGAAAATGAACGCATTCAGTTGAAACTGAACAGTTACAGCTCCGCAAGTTTTGTTCTCCAACATATCGTTCCTAAACCGATTGGGAAGAACAAAGCAGGCGAAGATGTATACTCTGATGGAACCGGGGTGGGGTATCATCAGGTTCCACCACTAGTTCTAAAAAAAATTTCGAAGAAAAAATCAGGGTTGGTTAATGATGAAGATGAAAATGAAGTTAAGCTTCCAGACACAATTGATGTTACATTCACTTCATCATCTGATGAAGATAGTGTCCAATCTGAAATTGTTAAAAGTATGGCTGAAAATGTTTTGAAATCTGAAAGTGACACTACTGAGGATGATGAATGCTTTTTGGATAAGTATATTCCAAAATCAAAATCGAAAAACAACTTAAGTGACGAACCTAATCTTGTAATGTACAAGATGGAGGGATCTGATAAGTTGTATTCGGATTGTGATTTTCCTTTGGAGAATGTGAATGTTGGAAAATTGAGAAATGTGTTTAAATTGATTGAGATTGATGTGTCTGAGATAGAAGGTCTGAAACGTTCCAAAAGGCAATTGAATTTTGAAAAAGATAAAGCTTACTATAAAAAACCTGTTGTACCACCGCGTTTTTATAACAACAGTCAAAATAGATGGTCGGGTGGATATCAGGGGGGTAAGAATTATCAAAGAAGGAATTTTTAAAACAAAAAGTTTGCTGAGAAACGGGTGTTTGTAAAAAGCTCGAGTTCTCATTCCGAGCAAGAATCTGAAATTTTTTCAAAATCAAATGAAGAGTTCTTTGAGGAAAAGGCCTCACAGCCTCAGACCGAAGGCACAAGTCGAGTAGTTGATACTCGTACATGCTTTAAATGCAACAAAGTTGGACACATTGCACGAAAGTGCACTAACTTCAAGCCTAAGTCTGAAGTTGTTGAGAGTCAGAAAAAGAAAGGTGATGCAAAAGGAAAATCTCCGATGGTTGTTGAGAAGAAAGTTTTGAAAAATGAAAACATCAAAGTCAAAACTGAATCTATTAAGAATGTGGTAACTAAAAATGACAAATTTTACAAAAGGTTTGCTACACCTCAACAAGCATGGAAGCCAAAATCAGTTGAAAAGAAATCAAGTTCTCCAAAACCAAAGGTTTCTGAGAAAGAAAAACAATCGTCTTCTACCACTCCGGTAAAGATGAATGTTCCTTTGGATTACTATGAGAAACTTGAAAAACATGAGTCTATCACTTCTGAGAAGAAAGATGTTTCAAATAAAGACCAATCAACTGGTCAACCTTCTAAAAATGATTTCTTTTTATACAAAAAGGTTGAGATTGGGTCTGAGGAAAGCTTGAAGATGAATGATAAGAATTTTCCACCACTTTACATTGCAAAAAGTCACATTAATGTCAAGTTACCCGAGTCAAATGAGGCTAGGGTAGCATCAAAATCTCACTAAATAATTGTGATATGTGCAGGAGCTTCCAAGATCCGTTTCACGTTGGATTATGGATAGTGGAGCTTCTCGGCACATGACGGGAGAGAAAATCCTATTGTATGATGTTAGAGGATTTAATGGAGGATATGTGGGGTTTGCAGGCAATCAGGGTGGTCGAATAATTGGTGAAGGAACTCTATCCAATGGCATTGTAACGTTTGAAAGAGTGAACTACATCGCTGAGCTTGAAAACAATCTTCTAAGCATATCTCAAATCTGTGATCGTATGTATACAACGCACTTTACAGACAAAGAATGTTTGATCTTGAAACCAGGATTTGTTGTTCCCGAAGAGTGGATAATCATGAGAGCACCCAGAGTCAATGATCTGTACGTGTTGGATATGAGCGTAGCTACTACTACCACGGGTCAGGCTCACTGTTTTATGTCACGAGCAACAGAAAAAGAGTCACGTTTATGGCATTGAAAGATGGGCATATTCACCTGAGAAAAATGAATCACCTAGTGTATAACGACTTAGTTATTGGTGTTCATGTGAAAGGTTTTCATCTGGAAGGGGAGTGCATTAGCTGCATCAAAGGCAAGCAAAAGAAGAAATCACACCCTAAAAAGAAAGTCAATTCAGTTTCCAGACCGTTAGAGAGACTTCATATGGATCTGTTTGGTCCGATAAACGTCAAAAGCATAAATGGGGATCTCTATTGTCTTGTAGTAACTGATGATTATTCCAGATTTTCATGGGTCTCATTTTTGAAGTCAAAAGATGAGACGTTTGAAAGTTTGATGGCGTTGTTCAGAAAAATTGAAAACTTGTACCAAACACGAATCAGAAGAATCAGGAGTGACAATGGTACTGAGTTTAAGAACAAAAAGATGGAACAGTATTGTGATGAGAGAGGTATACTGCAAGAATTTAGTGCTCCTTATACTCCAAAACAGAATGGGGTAGCTGAACGAAAGAACAGGACGCTAATTGAAACGGCCTGGACGATGCTTGCTGATTCGAAATTACCAGTAAATTTTTGGGCAGAAGCAGTGTCAGCCGCTTGCTATACACTCAATCGGGTTCTCACAATGAAGAAATTCAACAAAACGTGTTTTGAGTTGATCAATAACCGCAAACCGAATCTGAAGTATTTAGAACCGTTTGGGTATCCCTGCACAGTTCTAGAACCTTTTGGAAAGTTTGGTGCAAAGAGAATTGAAGGAATTTTTGTGGGTTACTCAAGTCCATTAAAGCGAGTCTTTGTTCCAAGTTTGAAGCGGATTATTGAAGCACACAATGTTGAATGCCAAGGTTTCACAATGCCACCACAGAACCTAGGCGACTCATGGAGATTTAACTACGATACTCTGTGGGATTCGTTTGACATGGAAGAAGAAGAACCAGAGTTCTTTGATGAGTTGGATATTCTTAGAGAGTATGAATCATCACAAGAAAGGTTTCCAGCTGAGTATACTACAAGTCGACGGCAAACTTCAAATGATGATGAAGCCGGTCCAAGTAATGCTGGAGAACATGATGATGTTCAACAATCTTCGGAACAAGAACAAGCTCCTGAAAATAAGACGGCAGTCAATGATAATCAAGAATCTGATGATAGACCAATATTTGATCGTGGAGATTCAGATTCTGAGGGGGAGCAAATCCAGATTTCAAGTCAAACAATTCCAGACGGTGAACAAGGTGCAAATCAGAATGTCACAAATTTGGAAGGCGAGGTAGATGTTCCAGGCGAGGTGATGCCGAGAACTCTTTCATACCATCCATAGGAGTTGATTATTGGTGAATTACAATCAGGCGTTCGCACTAGACGACAAATTGACCAAGGCCTTACTTGTTTTTATTCTACAGTAGCTCCTTTACAAACTAAGTTTTCACTAAGTTGTTTTATTTCGCAGATCGAACCGCGAACATACAAAGAGGCGCTAACTGAAGATTCTTGGGTCAATGCTATACAAGAAGAGTTGAGTCAGTTTGAGAAGTTAGGAGTGTGGAAATTGGTAGACTTGCCTGATGGTCAGAGGAAGATAAACACCAAGTGGGTGTTCAAGTGTAAGAGAGACGATAGAGGAGTTATTATTCGTAACAAAGCTCGACTCGTAGTCCAGGGTTTCAGTCAGCAGGAAGGGATAGATTTGACTGAAGTATATGCTCCAGTTGCTAGACTTGAAGCGATCAGAATCTTTCTAGCATTTGCATCTTGGAAAAACTTTAAAGTATATCAGTTAGATGTTAAATCGGCTTTTCTCTATGGGAAGGTAAAAGAGGAGGTATATGTCGGACAGCCACCGGGCTTTACCGATCCAATCCACAAAGACAAGGTTTATTTGCTGGATAAAGCGCTGTATAGTTTACACCAGGCCCCGAGAGCCTGGTACGAGACATTGTCTCAACACCTGCTAGCCAACAGCTTCATCCAAGGAAAAGTGGATGCCACTCTCTTCACCAAAGAAGTCGACAGCCATCTTCTGATAGTTCAGATATACGTGGACGCCATCATATTTGGGTCAACAAATGAAAATCTGTGCAAAGATTTCGAAAGAGTAATGAAGCAGAAATTTGAATTGTCATCAATGGGTGAGATGAAATTCTTCTTGGGACTTCAGGTTGATCAACTGCCCGAGGGAATATTCATACATCAAACGAAGTACGTTCATGATATCTTTGAGAAATTTGGGATGTCAGGTTCTACTCCAGCTTCCACCCCATTAGCAACTAATCATGGGATAAACCCTGATCTCACCGGAGAAAAGGTAGATGAAATGATGTACCGTTCTATGATTGGATCGCTGATGTACTTGACAGCTTCAAGACCTGATATTATGTATCCAACCTGCTTCGCAGCAAGATTTCAATCTAACCCGAGAGCTTCGCATATGGTAATTGTGAAACGGGTATTACGCTACCTGAAAGGAACTCCATCACTGGGGTTGTGGTATCCAAGAGAAGGCGATTTCATGCTCGAAGGGTATTCTGATTCCGATTTCGGATGCTGCAAAGTTAACGCTAAATCAACAACAGCGGGGTGCCAGTTTTTCGGACCACGATTGGTCACCTGGCAATGCAAGAAGCAGACCTCTATAGCTTTGTCCACATGTGAAGCCGAGTATGTATCTGCTAGCAGTTGCTGCTCTCAGATCTTGTGGATCCAGCAACAGATGCGCGACTACGGTTTGCAATTTCTTAACACCCCTATCTTTGTTGATAATGAGGCAGCGATAAACATTACTAAAAATCCTGTTCAACACGCTAAAACCAAACACATTGAAATTCGTCATCACTTCATCCGAGATTGCTTCAAGAAGAAGTTGATACGAATTGAGAAAATCCACACTGACGAGCAAAAAGCTGATTTACATACCAAAGCGATTGATAAAACTCGTTTTCAATACTTGTTAAAATTGAACGGTATGAAGCTTTTATCGGTGTTGGAAGAGATTATTGGCGTTGATGAATGAGACATTGTAGATGATGTTGAGAAGCAATCTGCAATGGTTTGTCGATTTTTTACTTGTTTTGGTATTTAGGGGGAGAGTATAGGGTAATATTTTCAGAAAATACAAAAACAGTAAAAAATTTCAAAAATCCAAAAACATGAGATATTTTAAAATCCAAAAACAATAGAAAACCAGAAAAGAGCTTGTGTAAAAAGGGAAAATGATAGTACATCGGCTTGACAGTTACGGTATGCTAAAGATATGTAAGGTTTAAAAAGGTCTTAAACAGTCTCGCTGATGATGTGCCGATAGGTTTTTACACATTTAGTAGGTTTTTTCGGGATATAAACCTAAAATCTTTACTTTCTTCTTTCGTGGGGAACACTACTTGGATATATAGGTAACCCCTGAAATCTCGTTTGAAAGATCCCTTTTTCTGAGATACTAGGTCTTTATACTCAGTGATATCTAGGGTATTATCCCGGAACTTCTGATTTTGCGGAAGCAATGGCCTAGTCCTCGGAGAATACTTTACCGCTTGCTTGAAATATAGTACCCCCCCTCAGCATAAAAAATGATGAAACATTGAAAAATGCTAATCATGTGCTGTTGTAAAAAAGATCCTCTAAAGGGGACCCGCTGAAAGATGAGCCATCATCTCTCTGCTGAACGGAAGTTCTGACCTGAGCTCTCATGGACTCGCAATTTAACCCCTTACAGATATCATCTGTGGTATACTCACCTGTAAGACTGAATATTGGGATCTGGATACAGGAGTATATTCAAGAGGTGGGACACATGAATGAATTTAAGTCTCTAAAACACTAATCTGTATCCTGGACAGATTGAAAATTGTGTGAGAATTTAAGTGGATTAGTATATCGACAATCTAAGTGAATTGTTTAATTCTGAGTATGTAATCAAAGCTTAACGGTACTTGTGACTTGTCGAATAGCTGATATGATTCCCTAACACGCTCACCAAAAATATGTTTGTAAATAGTTTATTTTTACTGCATTTCATTTCTGTAATTCATTTCTAGTCTAGAAACTTTATTCAAAATACAAAAAGATTTTACATTTATGCTTTATTTTCCGACAAACCAAAGTGGAAAGCTGATCTTCAGATTCGAAATTGAAGCAGATGCAGGAAGTTTCTGAGCTGGAATATGAGTTGGGAGCTTATCATGTTAAAACTTGAGAAAAATGAAAAGTCAAAACAAGTTCATTAATTTGAAACTTGTAAATTTCAGAAAATTATTTGAACTAGTTTGTACAAATTGTCAGTGTGTTTTGTCTCAGGTCAACCAAGGTCATTAAGTTGGACTTGGTAGACAAATTAAGTGCACTGGGTCATTAATTTGGACCTGGATACTTAAGTGGATTTCTAAACACTTATAAGACCATCAAATGAAGGTGAATGGTAAGTTTGGATTGAAATTGTTATTGTCAAATATCTTATATTTAGGTAGAGATTGTGCAGGAAACAGCAAAGCAAAATTCCAGCAAACAGATAGGGGGAGTCTGAATGCTTAAAAGTCAGATGCAGTTCCTGAATCTACATTCAAGGGGGAGTTTGAAGGTTGTTAAAGATTTAGATTCTGTGATTCATGCTAGCTGTTGATAGAAGAAGAGAAGAGTTGAAGGAAGCAATCATTGTTAGACATTTTGGAAAGAGACAAAGACTAAAGACTCGACGCCGAAGACTTCGTCAACATCCAAGGGGGAGTCTGTTGGTGCATCAAATGTCTGTTAACTTCGTCTTTATCGAGTCTTTTGTCTAGATAGGATAAACTAGCACACAGCAGGTTAGAAATTAGGGTTTGTTTGTGTGTAAATGTGTAATTTCATTTGAAAGTGACATTGACCAGTTCAAGCGAAATTAACATTGTAATTCCGCTTGAAATGGGCAGTGGCAGCTTCAAGCGAAATTAGCACATCTATAAATAGGGTTGTGGCTAGTTCATTTGGCACGAAATTAATTTGAGATTTCAGAGCCGAGGAGCTGACCGTTTGGAAAGAGACAAAGACTAAAGACTCGACGCCGAAGACTTCGTCAACATCCAAGGGGGAGTCTGTTGATAGAAGAAGAGAAGAGTTGAAGGAAGCAATCATTGTTAGACATTTTGGAAAGAGACAAAGACTAAAGACTCGACGCCGAAGACTTCGTCAACATCCAAGGGGGAGTCTGTTGGTGCATCAAATGTCTGTTAACTTCGTCTTTATCGAGTCTTTTGTCTAGATATGATAAACTAGCACACAGCAGGTTAGAAATTAGGGTTTGTTTGTGTGTAAATGTGTAATTTCATTTGAAAGTGACATTGACCGGTTCAAGCGAAATTAACATTGTAATTCCGCTTGAAATGGGCAGTGGCAGCTTCAAGCGAAATTAGCACATCTATAAATAGGGTTGTGGCTAGTTCATTTGGCACGAAATTACTTTGAGATTTCAGAGCCGAGGAGCTGACCGTTTGTCATTTGATCTGTAAAAAGCTTTGAAATCAGTAATAAAAGGATAATTAAGAAGGATCAAGCTGTTTTAACTTCAATTTCACTGATTTCGCCTTTGATATTGATGATAAACTCTTCTGATCGACTCGTTTGGGTCATACGACGATCTAACACCCCTGTAGCAAGACTTGAAGCTATCAGATTATTCCTGGCCTTTGCTGTCAACCACAACATCAAGGTGTATCAAATGGATATCAAATGTACATTCCTCTATGGTAAGATTCAAGAAGAGGTTTATGTTTGTCAACCTTCAGGTTTTGAGGATCCATTTAATTTAAACCATGTCTACAAGCTAAATAAAGCTTTGTATGGCTTGAAACAAGCACAAAGGGCCTGCTATGAAACTCTTTCCACCTTTCTACTTTCCATTGGTTTCACAAGAGATAAAATAGATAAAACACTGTTTCTAAAATGGAGAGGAAAGGATTTGATAATTGTCCAGATTTATGTGGATGACATCATTTTTGGAAGCACATGTAACAAAATGTGTGAAGAGTTTAGGAAACTCATGACAGCTGAGTTTGAAATGAGTGCAATGGGTTAACTCCAGTGCTTTCTTGGTCTCCAAGTAAGGCAACTGCAAAATGGCACTTTTATCCATCAAGGCAAATATGCCAAAGAACTTTTAAAGAAATTTGAGATGGATGATTGTAAACCATGCAGTACACCCATTACAACCAATAAAATAGTCATATCTGATGAAAAGGATGATTTGGTTGATCAGACCTTATATAGAAGCATGATTGGGTCTTTATTGTACCTAACTGCATCTAGGCCAGACATCATGTTTACAACATGTGTTTGTGCAAGATCCCAGTCATTCCCTAGAAAGTCAAACCTTATTGTTGTAAAAAGGATATTCAGATACCTAAAAGGTGCTCCTACACTTGGTATCTGGTATCCAGCTGATGGTAAAATTGAGCTTTCAGGTTTCTCAGATAGTGATTTTGCTGGATGTGATAAGACAAGGAAGTCCACTTTAGGAGGGTGCCAATTCCTAGGCAATTGCTTAGTGTCTTGGCAAAGCAAAAAGTAAGCAGCTGTTTCCACATCCACTGCTGAGGCAGAGTATATAGCTACTGCAAGCTGTACAGCCCAACTACTTTGGCTTCAAAATCAGTTGCTGGATTTTGGTATCACTGCCCTAAAGACACCTCTCATGTTGGACAGTCAGGCAGCATAAAATATCATCAAAAATCCAATTTCCCATTGAACCACCAAGCACATTGATATCAGACATCACTTTGTGAGGGATTGCTATGAAAAAGGTTTGATTTCTCTGCACCATGTTCCAACTAAAGATCAACTTGCAGATGTGCTAACCAAAGCATTAGACACATCCACCTTTGAAAGCTTGATCTCTAGGATTGGCATGCTAAACATGGAATAACAGGCAAAATCCTATTTTTCTATAAATAAAAGCATTAAAATGTTTTCAGAAAATCAAAACTCGATCCTTAAAAATAGCCAAAAATGATTTTTTTCATTAAATCCTTAAAAGTCTGCCATAACCACTGTTTTGTTCAAAAATCTGTTCTACTTAAAAATCTGTCCACCGTTGAAAGTCAACCCCTGTTCTCTCATTTCCTTGATAAGCACTGTTATTCAAAATCAGTGTCTTTATCCACTGATAGTAAAAATCACCCACTGTTTTCATTATTACCGTTACAACCACTGATCTTGTTCCATCAATGGTTTTCATAAAACACTTGTCCTTCATTTCATCAGGGGTTGGCACGTGGACAGTACATAGCGGTCAGATCTTTTGTAACCGCTGCCACGTCAGCATTCACTTTTTCACTATAAAACCCTGAGCAAAACCCCCAAACAGGGTTTTACTGTCGAATCAAATTCACAAAAATTCCTTTCTCAAAGAAGTTTCCATCTCTCTCTCTCTCTCAAATCATTCATCGTTCTTCGTCTTCAACATGACAAAATCAAAGTCTTCTTCATCTGCGAAATCCACTTCAAAATCATCTTCCAAAAAGGCCACTCAAATGGCTACCGCACCCATTGAAATTCCATATAAAGCTCCGCACAATTACTTGGGTCTACTCACAAAACCCACCAACATCGAAACCTACAACTCCATCATCGATACCATGACGTCTTCAAAGTGCAAAACTTTGTTGACAGCAGATGCTCCAATTTACCTAAAAACCCAGAGTGAATTTTGGAAAAATGCCACACTTGAAACACAAGGTGAAGACATCATAGCCATTAATTCGTCTCTAATGGGTAAAACACTCAAAATCACACCACAATCCATTTCAGAGGTATTCAAACTTGATGATCAGCAAGGTAAAAATTATTTTCCTAAAAATGAATATCAAAATGATTTTCTTGAAAGAGGGTATGCAGATGAAATGAGGAGGGACACCTTACAAAAAGGTAACTTTCCTCCTGCAACAAGATTTTTATTCCATACCCTTTTGATGTGTGTTTCAAACAAAACAACTGCTTTTAATGAGATACCATTAAAGATTCAATACGTGGGATATGCCATTTTACAAAATGAAAACTTTAACTACTCTTAGGAAATCTTTAATGATTTGGTTAAAAATGTTGATAAAAAGCCATTCTTACTATTTCCAAGATTTCTAAGTTATTACTTTCAAGAGAAATTTGGTAAGGATGATGCTCAAGTATTCACACAAGGTGACTCTTTTCAAATAAACAGCTTAACAGCTGAAACTTTTACAAGATTATCAACACCTTGGAAAACAAAAGCAGAGGTCCCTGAGCAGAATTTAGCAGCTACCACTGCTCCTCAGGCACCTGCTGCTGAGCCCACTGCTCTAGGTTATCACAGCAGCAAAACAACTGCTGTGAAACCCACACCTAAAATAACCAAAAAGCCAAGACAAAAGAAAACTCAACCCCCCCCCCCCCCAAACCTACAAAAAAGGCAACTCTGGAAAGATGAGATCCTAAAGCAACCGCCAGTGACAACACAAAAGTCACTAGAAATCACTGCTGCTACTTCCTCACAGCAGATGGTAGAAAGATCTCAACCCATACCTCAAACTCCTCCTGATTCTTCTCAAAAAGATCAGGTTGTAAGAACAGGGACACCACAATATGATGCTCTGGAATCACTTGCTTCCATCATCCATCATCCATAGCCCGGGGCCAATTCGCTTTCTACACCCAACCTCACCTCCATAATTCCCCCACAAACAAAGTTATTGTTGGATGCTCTTGATTTGAACCAGGCACAAACCAGTCCTTCTCAATCACCTGTCAATGAGAACATACCTCAACAAGTGACTGGGTCTGATGTTCCAATCATTGCTAACCCACCAACAACACCTGAGGAGGTTACACCCCTTGAGTTACAAGTAACTCTTGGTGGTAGTCCAAGTGAAGTAGCCACTACAAGTGCTGAACCAACTGGTTTGCATTTGGACAGTGGTTACATCAATAAGACTTCCTTGGAGGCAATTTCTTCTCTGGGAACACTTGTGTATCCAGTCTTCACTGGTTCACTAAAAAGTGTCTCTCAATTTGAAGGAAGAAGTCCCCAGTTCCAAGACAAAGGGGCATCAGTGGATGACTTTACAAATTGGGATACATTCCCTGAGTCAACCACTGTTACAACCATTAAATGTGGGAAATCAGATGATCCCATTAAGTTGGGTGATGGTTTAATGTACCAAGAATTGACGGCTAGAGTTGATAAACTGGACACTTCTGTTGCAGAAATCAAAGACATGCTGCAACAGTTGTTGAAAGTTAAAAAGGTACCCACTGCTGCACCAACTCCAACAGCTGCTCCATCATCTGCTCCTTCAACAGATGAGATGTGGAGTGTATTTCAACCACTGCTCCAACATCAAAGAGAATTAGCTGATCAGCAGCACGAGATTCAAGTCTAAAAGATCAGAAATCTCATGGAGTCAAGGTTTAAAGATGCTCAAGCTGATATCAAGGCTATAAAGGCCCACATACTAAACACCACTGGCACTGATCCTCCCACTATTATCTTTGTGGATAACCCACCACCAATGCCAAAAAGGGGGAGAAATTAAAGCAGATGAAAAAGAGGGGATATGAAGATGGTCTGTATATTGAGCCACAAAAAGATAGCATGCTTAAAAACATTCCCTTGCCAGATGGAACCAAGAAGATTGATGTGACCACAAATGCACTTGCCGAAGCAAAAGCAAGTGTAAAAAAGGATAGAGAGGCTAAGGATAAATCCAGGTGGGATCAGGAGAAAAGAGCATTTATGGAGCTGAATGAGCAGGGCATTTCTGAGCCAAAGGATGATAAAAATCTTGAGCCAAAAAGAAAGAATCCCACTAGAAAAGTGAGGGAACCCAAACACACACCATCCAGACCCACAAATAAAACTCCTAAACCTACCAAAAACCTCAAACCTCAAACATCAATCTTCCGCCCAAACAGTTGTTGTAACACATGCTGTATCAACAACTGTTGGTACTTCAGTGGTTTCAGTAGTTGTTAAACCAAAAACCACCACTTCAACCACAACAACTGCTCCCATTTCAACCACTGCCCCACCAAAAATACCATCACCACCAAAAACCAACTCACCACCAAAAACAACCACAAAACCACCATCACTTCCTGCCAAAAAGCAGAAGACAGCTGATGACACATCATCAGTTGTAATGGCAACAGTGGTTGAAACACCAGTTGTTTCAATAACTGTTAGTCAGCAACCTCCCACTTCAATCACTTCCACTACAACAACCACCACTCAAATCACCACTACTGACCCATCCAAAACATCATCAGCCTATCCTCAACCAAAAAGGAGAAGGTTAATTCTGAAAGATGATGACACTTCACCACCACCAACATCTTCACAACCTCTATCACTTGTTACTATACCAAACCCTATTCCCCTCTCATCAGCTCAGTTTCAAAAGCCAATCACTGACATTACTCCTGCAGGTGTCCAACATCCTCTAGAGCTTGCAGCAGTTAAAGAAGAGATCAAATCCTTCTACTTTGAAGATGATCCTGCTAAAAGGAGTTTGCCATCTGTTGAAGGATATCACAAGCCTAACAATATTAAAGAATACTTGAAAGTTAAGGCTCAACAGGCAGAGGATATCTCCAAGAAAAATTCACAAGGAAAGCCTGACAAAGAAATTCAAAGGCATTATCAATTTATGCTCACACAAGTCAGATCTTTAGAGCAGTTTGCAAAGAATGTATGTCAGCAAATATCAGAAAGAGCAGACGAATCCCTGAGAAAAGACTACATTGAAAACATCATGGCTTATAAGAAATATAAGGGAGAAAAACACATGTACAAAGAATGGACCATTCCTGAGCTTGAAAGTGAAGCAGCCAGGATTCAAGAAATGATCAAAAACAAGGTTAATCATACTCCTCCTGATTGGGCAAAATACAAGAAGAATGTACCTGATAAGGCATTGGAGCTGAGGAGAATGAAAGAGGAATTGATCACTGCTGACTTTGGGTCAAAGAACCAAGTGATGAGGTGGAAAGAAGACAAATTCAGGGCCACTTACAAAAAGTTGGAGGAACTAAGGAAGAAAAATCCAAAGATTCCACAAAAACCTGACTATCCTGAAGCAGAGGTTTCAACAAGACCACCAAAGCTACAAGTCAGGAGAGCCACTGCTCCACCTGGTGCCTTTCTTTATCATAGAAGAAGGCAAAAACAGATGGATGCAGAAACAGCAGAGGAAATAGCTGCTGGTAATGAAGTTATAAAAATGGTTTACAAACAAATGATAGCTGATATTCCTGAACTTGCTCAAGCTCAAAGAACTGCTCAGTCAGTCATCACCAGGCCAGCATCTCCAAATACCTCATCTAATAAAAATCTCCCAAGAAACCCACCAGACTCAAAAGTACTAAAGTGGAAAACTGACAAACAGACCCATGTACTGACTGTGATCAAGTCTAGTGGAGAAGTGAAGAAAATATCAAGGGAACAAGCACTTGGCCTGAGTGTTGAAGATCTGCAGGATCTCCTTGATCTTCCACTTTGCAGGGATGAAGATGATGCATATGCCTTAGACTTTGAGTTACAACTCAAAGGGCAAATAAGGGAACTGTTGATGAGGCAATAAAGTTCCACAATAATGAAGGGTTTTGGCATTATCTGTTCCAGGGGGAGATTGTTGGGATTGAACCCTATCAGTGGAACAGATAATTAAAGCCAAAACTGGATCAGAGCAGTGGATCCAAAATAAGCAGAAGTTATATATACAAGTCTCTAACCTTGAAAGTGGTTTCAACATCTGATGACCTCCATCCACTGATCCTTTACAACATCTGCTGATTACAACTATTGTCCAAGTTAAATGCTGATGAAGACTAAAGCCATGTTGATCAATCTACTGCTATGGGTCAAGCACTGCTGAAGGTATCCAGTACTGCTAGAGTCACAACAGTGGAAGGATAAAGCAGTAGTTTAGTTTTCATTATGTAATGTGTTGTAAACAGTAGATAGCATAGCAGTGTTTGTATTAGATCAGTTGTTAGAGTTTGTTAGGAGGTTAGATGTCACTTTAATGGTGACGTCAGCCAAGATGCTTCAGTGGTTTGGGCGTGCCTATAAATAGAACAGTAACCTGTACTGTTCTATTAGCTCTTCACCACTTTTCTTCCTGTACGAACAATCACTGTGAGCTCAGGCTGAGGGGTAGTTTGTTACATGCATGCATTGTAATCGTTATTGAAATAAATTCAATCATTCGGTTCTTTGTTGAAAATGTATGTTGAAATCAATTCTCTTGTTTGATTGTGTGCAAAGTTTGTTTCCATTTATATTCCGCTGCATTACTTATTCATCTTTCATTTTAATTCAAACGTAAAACACAATCAATCCAAACTCATATCCTAACAACGTAAAACTCAATTACAAAGTCTTTAGAAAGTGAAGGGGTTGTAAGTATCAATGTTGAAAGTTGAGGAGTAAAAGTTTAAAAAATACAAAAAGACAGAAAGAAAGCAAAATGACAAAAAATTACTATTCACGTAAGTTGATAATTGTAGTATATATAATATAATGTCGTCACGTGATTTCAATAATAAATCAAGCAAGATCGCCACTTTGGCGTTGGTCTAGTGGTCAAGAGGAATTGCCTCTTGTGGGGATACCAAGGTTCAATCCTTGGATGTATAATATTTAGAGGGGAAAAAAAAGCTTTGTTGTTCAAAAAATCAACAAAAAAAACTCTATTGTTCAATTACCTATAACTACAAAACACAATGAGGGGAATAGTGCCAGACAGCTGCCTGGCACCCCCTCATTGGTTATTACTTTTCTATTTAACTTTTAAACCTTATGCTTTGCTAATATACGTGTTTAGCCCCTTTGATTTTAAAAAAAAGTTTCTTTTATTAGTTAGCTTTGTTTGTATGCATGTTTATTCCCTCTACTTTAACTTTAGTAGTGTATATGTTTAGTCCCTCTACTTTTATAATTTTTAGTCGTTGATCGTCACTTTTTGTAGTCTTCTTTTAAACCTTCGACTTTGCTAATATAGGTGTTTAGCCCCTGTGTTTTTTGAAAAAAAAAAATTTCTTTTTGTTGGTTAACTTTTTTTTATATGCGTGCTTAAACTACATGGAGGGGAATAGTGTCAGGCAGCTGCCTGACACTTCCCCATTGGTCCAGTCAAATTAGGATTTTGCCACTTTTAAATTTATAGTTTTACCATTGGTTTTTTTTCTCCTAGCCAAACTACGATTTTGCCACAAATGTAAAATTGCGGTCATGCCATCGTTTTTTTTTACAAAACTATAATAGTGTTTTGTTTGACTAGGTGTAATTTTTATTTGTGTCAGGCGGCTCTCTGTCTGGCACACGCTCATTTTTCTCGAAAAATTACAATTTTACTCACAATTTAAAATTATACTATTTCCATCGTTTTAGTTTTTTTAGCAAAAGTATGGTAGTGTTTTTTTAATTTGTTGACTCGATGTAAAATTTATTTTAAGATCGTTTATGAGTAGGATGTACAAGTAAACGAAACATAGACATACATATTATAAGAGAGAATATTCGGCTTAGTGCCCCGCAACGCGGGCGGAGCAAAAACTAGTTTATTTACAAAATTAAGTTTTGTCGTAATGGTACATAGAGTGGAGCTCGGTGAGCCATAAGGGAGGGCCACACCCAAAAGGGAAGACCATCCCGCTTAGCTCGAGGCCGAATTTCACCATCAATTTTCAGGGACCATCCCCTGATTTTCATACACATATATCGTCCAGGGAGTTGAGAGAAAAATGGTGTGATGTCTATGTGGTACTGGGGAAATTTGATAAGATTACCCTTCAATCATCGATCCTAAACTCTATCAAATGAAATAAAGAGGCGTATGATACACCAGGGGGTTTAGCACGTGGAGATCATGAGATGGGACATAAAAGGAGGCATGTGTGAGCATGTGTTGATGTATAATATACCATACTCTCACATGTGACATAAATTATTTTTTTGAAAGGATGTGAAATATAAATTATAACATAAATGTCGACGGTGTTGCAGAATCCAAATCTTCGTTATTAATGTAAGGATAACTAATCATTAGTAATAATTCATTCATTTGGATCAAATCTTGTTTATTTAACTAATCCCTAAGAAAATGAGTTTATTTATTATTATTATTATTTTTTTAAAACAACAAAATTGGATCACTGACGTACTACTGGAGTATGATCATGCTATCAACGGAACCACCTGTTTATATCCATCTCCACTATGCAATACTGCCTATACACAAATTCAGAAGGAAACCTAATAAATCTATGAAAACCCCCCTTATAGGAATCAAACTCAGGACCTAATGGTCCTTAAGTGTTATCTCACCCCTAAAATATCACTAGGGTATAATGCCATGTAGGGGTGCAAACGAGCCGAGCCGAACCTGAGCTCGACCAGGCTCGAGCTCAAGCTCAAGCTCGTTTAACATATGAAAGCTTGAGCTCTGCTCGGGCTCGACTTGTTTAGTATTTATTAATTAATTTATATTAATTATAATTATTATTATACATATAATTTAGTTATTTTTACATTTATATAAATGGTAATTACTGTTATATAAATATATGTTTAATATATTAATAAAAAATATATATAAACAGAAAGCTTGTTTAGGCTCGCGAGCCGGCTCGAGCTCGATAAGTGAAGCTCAGGAGTAAACTTCCGTTTTGCTCCCTGTGGTTTGGTCACTTTAACGGTTTTGCCCCAAACCTTTAAAAATAGTCATTTTCCTCCAATAGTTTGCTATGTTTTTTCTATTTTGCTCCATGCGTGGAGCAAAATGGAAAGACAGACAATTTGGACAGTTAGAGGCGGGGAGCAAAATGGAAAAACCATATCAAACTATTGGAGGAAAATGGCTATTTTTAAATGTTTGGGGCAAAACCGTTAAAGTGACCAAAACACAGGGAGCAAAACGGAAGTTTACTCGAAGCTCAGGCTTAGGCTCGTTTACTAAATGAGCTTGTTTTTAGGCTCGGGCTCGACCTCGAGCTCGTTTACGCTCGGCTCGTACGAACTTTTTTTCGAGTTGAGCTCGAGTAGCTCGGCTCGTTTGCACCCCTGATTGCATGGGCAAAATGATATTCTCTTATCTAGAATGAGTTATGATGTAATAAGTCATTCATTTTGAACAATTTTAAAATAAGTGCAACTTATTCTAATTTTGATACATAAAAATCCTAAATTTATAAGAAAACAAAATACAGTAAAAAATCTCTTAAAGCTAATTTTTGGTATACCGAAGCATTTACAAACTTTGCTAAGATGCCCGTACTTAAAATAAAATAAAGTTATATGGTGTGGGCTTTATCACGTTACATTAGTGTCACATAAGCGGAGGCTTTATTGTTCACTATAATCCACTGGGATAAAACCTCATTAACTTTTAATTTAAAGAGTAAATTTCAAAGTTCGTCCTTTATGTATGTCTAATATATCAAAGTATGTCCTTTATCTTTAATAAGCTCACAAAACATCCTTAATGTTTGAAAAACCAATCAGGTTATGTCCTTTACCCTAAACCTAGTTTGTTTTCCCAGTTAAATCAGGTCACGTGAGAAGCACATGAGGGTATATTGGTCTTTATCTTAATACTAGAAAAATAAAATTATAAAAAAATTCAAATCTTCATAATCTGCACATTATATCTTCAAAACTTTCAAAACTTCAAACAAAACCCAGATCTTCAAAACACAAAGAAAAAAATATTCAAAACTTATCCTAAATCCAATCTCACAAAACAAAAATGCAGATGTAAGATCCTGATACCTCATTTCCTTCACATACAAACACACATACATATGATACACCCCTCTGCCTTACCCTCTACCTCTCAATTTCCTTTGGCAGACGACAGGAGGTGAGGAGTTCCGACCGGCTCCCCTCTCCGACAACACCCACCAGCAGACGAACCACCCTCTTCCCTCTGCTCCGTCAATTTCAGACCGGCGACGGCGCCGCTACTCATGGCGGCGGCTGTGGGTTGCGACGCTAATCAGGAGGCGGAGCCCCTTTCCCGACAAGAACACTGGTAAGATTTTGACTCCTAAGTTCATCATCTCAGATCCTTTAGATCCCCAAATCTTTTTGTTTTTCTTTTTTTTTTTGGCTGTTTCGTGTTGTTCAGGAGGGGTCGGTGAAGGTGAATGAGGTTGATGTTGAAGACAGATGATGATGATGGTGGTGGTAAAACACCGTTGCCGGCGGCATCAGTCCGGCCGGCAAGTGAAGGCAGTGGTGTGGTCAGTTTCGGGTTAACAACAGTCGTCCTTAAGTTCGGATTCATACAACTCAGAATTCGGGTTTGGTATAACTCGGTTTGACAGGTGGGTTGTGGTGGGGGGAGGTGGGTCGTGGTGGCGGTGATGGTGGCGACAGGTGGGTCGTGGTGGCGGTGGTGGTAGGATTGTTAGATAGGGAGAAGAAGGGGGTATGTTGATGTGCAGGTGATTGAAAGATAGAGAAGATGATGGTGGGGTTTAGGGGCATACTAATTGATAGGTATAATGACATTAATGCACTCATGTGCTTCTCACGTGACCTGACTTAACTGGGAAAACAAACTAGGTTTAGGGTAAAGGACATAACCTGATTGGTTTTTCAAACATTAAGGATGTTTTCTGAGCTTATTAAAGATAAAGGACATACTTTGTAATATATGACATACATAAAGGACGAACTTTGAAATTTACTCTAATTTAAAAAAACTGAAAAAAAAAAAACAAATATGTTAGATTTATGCAAATGGGTCCTACTCAGTTCTTCGTCTAGCGCCCGTTATGTGGCTGGCGAGTTAGTCCATGACACCCCTTTTGGCACCCCACAGGACTATGATAGGGGGCTGTAGAGCTTTATGTGGCTGGCATGTAAGAAGGCGCAAGCCCACACTATGTGCCCAAAGAATGATGACTTGTAATCTCTGAAATATGACATATGCATCTATAGGTTTAACAACATGCCAATCTTTTTACACAACATGCCAATCTGGAGGGTATGGGGGCGCCACCCAACCGAGCCGGCACTCTATAGCGCCCCACCCCGCCATCGTCCACACCCCGGCGCTATGCCGGGGCGCCATTGAACGTCCGCCACCGTGGTAACGAGCTCGAAGGGCTTTATCACGTGGGGCCCACAACTTGTAAACCAATCAAAAATTTTTTTTTTTTAATTTTGTTTAATAGGTCTTTCCATCCACACCCTACAAATTAAAGGGGGGCTCCATGGCTGACATGGATCTACGTGGATACTATGTGGACTTGATAAAGCCCCATGGGGCTCCAACCACACCCTATAGCTTATAGAAAGACAACACAAGTTGATTATCCGAGAATGTAGGAAGTATAAAGTTCAATTATTTTAATTAAGGTGAATTTTTTATTAATTAAAAACTAATAAATATTTACTTTTTTGGTACTTACCCTTATTTTAATGCAACAAGTGTCATATTATCTAAAATTAACGGTTATTTCAAGTGGAATCACTTTGTATCCAATTGTTATGAATTATTATTATTAGTTGGTAATATATTAACATATTGCCAATGACCTCTAGCTCAAATGGTAGGAGAACTTGTGTTCTTCTTTGAACACTTAAGTTCAATTCTCATTTGGTGCAAAAAAAGGAGTAAGGCACTAGTGGGCAGTGATAGGAGACCCAGGGAAACCTGGGTTCGATACTTGAGCCAAACGGGTTTTACCAGTAATTTATTTGTCGTACATACGGGCAGGTGGATTACCGGGTTTTTCCCGGAATTGGTGGTGGACGACTCGGGTTACTCTCAGAGTACTCCGTTTGTCCAGTGGGTGCTCCAAAAGTGCTCGGGATTGATTTGTTGGCCGTTAAAAAAAATATACTAATATATTGAATTGGATCCATCCAACTAATAAAAGCCATTTACAACTTTGGATTCCCAACTACTTGCTTTATCGTATGTTCATACTTCATATTCGCCTTATAGCTCATACTAACTTTGAAAATTAAACTTTAATATACGTTATTAAGCGGTATATTTGATGATATATAAGTGTGTTAAATAATATATGAATGTAGGGTGGAGATACAATAGAAAGTTTATTTGGCTAGGAAGGCTAGGAAGTGATCTTGACCATCCATTTAGTTAATCAAGTACTAAAATTAAATCAGGGAAATTGAAAAGGAATAAAAGAGGCGCGTGAGTTTGTTTAGGGGCATTCTAGTCAATCCAAGCCAATAGTTTCTCTCTCCTCCAATTCCCCCCCCCCCCCCCCCCGATTTTTTAAACGTTAATAACTCTTTCATACGACATTATTTTTTTATAAAAATTGCACCAAAAAAACGAGCGTTTTTTTATCTTTAAAACGAGTATACTATTGCTATATTTAAAAAAAAATTTAAAACCCAGTTGCGTAAAACGCAATAGAAAAACCCCCAGTATCGTAAAACGCAATGAAAAAAAACCTAAAAAATGACATTTTTCTAAAACGCAATGCACAAAAAACACAAAGAAATAACTTATTTGTAAAACGTAATGGCCAGAAAACACAAAGAAATGTTTTATTTCTAAAACGCAATAGCCTAAAAACTCAAAAGAAAATGTACTTTATAAAACGCAATGGACTAAAAACCCATAAAAATGTGTTTTACCTAAAACGCAATGCACAAAAAACACAAAGAAATGTCTTATTTGTAAAACGCAATGGCCAGAAAACATTTAAAAATTACTCATTCTAAAACGCAATGGACTGAAAACACCTAAAAATGTGTTTTACCTAAAACGCAATGATTAAAAACACTTCAAAAATGTGTTTTACCTAAAACGCAATGACTAAAAACACTTAAAAATGTGTCTTTTCTAAAACGCAATAGCTAGAAAACACATAAAACTTTCTTATTTCTAAAACGCAAGGGACACATAAAATTGTCTGGGAACTGTCTGTGACTGTGAACTATCTGAATTGTCTACGAATTACTGTCTTCGAAATGAGCCAATTTCAAGAAAATTAATTTTTCTGATGCATTTTTATTGCAGCTCAACCCCAGCCAGGGGCTCTGTCCCTTGGACCCCGCCAGGGGCTACCGCCCCTGGGACCCCGCTACCGGGGGCGCTGCCCCCGGACCCCCGCGAATATCGTAAAACACAATGACTAAATCAAAAACCCAGATCGTAAAAATAAAATTAAAGAATTTCTCACCTGGATCGAAGTGATTTCTTCAACAATTGACGAATTTTGAATGATTGAAACACTTATCAGCGCTCGAATCGAACGGATCGAGTGATTATCTTCAAAATCACCGGAAAAAATGAGATTTTGTATGAAATTAAACTGGGTTTTCTTCAAAAAAGCTGAAGAACACGTTGATCGGGTGTTTGAATCATTGATTGGTGATGAAAATCGCACTATAATGTAGTTATTATTGAGATAGAAAGTGAAGAAATGGTTGAAGATGGTGGGTTTTGAAAATGGTGGGTTTTGAAGTTACTGGGTTTTGAAAAGGAAGAAGAAAGGGTTGGATTGACTAAAATACCCTTTTTCTTTATTTTAAATGTTGTCACATGTCATTCTCTTATTGCTTCATATCCTTTCTAGCGAAATTAATCTTCCTATTTGATCTTTTCCCTATGAATGTATTGTGTCAATTATACACACAATGTTTTATTATTGGGTAACTGTTTAATTTGAAGCTTTGGTTTAGCTTAGTATGTTATTACAAAATGATAATACCGATTATTTTTGTCAAGAGTCTTTTTATACTCATGCAACAAAGAAAATATTGTGCAACAAAAGAGATATGCATAGTATAAGAGTAATAAATCAAGGTACTCGTAAACTATAGTATTAGAAACCTGCTCACTAGAAGCTTGAATATACTCGAGCTTTAATTAAGCCCAAGCCTATGAATCTCGTTTAATAAACGATATTGAATTCAAATTCCACACATCAAGTTTAATAAATTATAAGCCTAAACTAGTTCATTAATGATATAAATCTTATGTATATTGTATAGAATAATCTATACTTTCTATAAAAGTAGAAATCCCAATGTCATAAGAAAAGCTGATGTGTCAGCAGGAGAGGCTGTCCAACAATGTTTTTCTTACGTCATTATTACATCATAAAGCCTAATATATAAAATCATTTAAAATTCGGTCTAAACCTCTGCCATGGTAAACATCTGCTCATTTATATGTGACTTTACTATAATACCTAGCAGCAGTTGTTGTTATCTTCCGTAATGCTTTTAGATCAGCAGATGTTTAAGGCTAATTACCAGGAAATTCAAATTCAAAAATGCATGGGAATAAGTAATTAGCAATTAATGCATGTCACTCAGAAACTCCTGTCAATCATCCTTCTTATATAAGACTTTTCTTCTCATTTCCCTCTTCATATTTCATCACGCTTTCATCTTCTCTGATTTTGAAATTTGAAATTTAATTACAATCCGAATTCCAAATTAGAAGCATGTCAATATCAATTGACAGTAACAATCTTAGTTTTGTTAACGATTTGAATCCTGGGAAAGATATGTGGAACATGAAAGCGAGAATTATTCGAAAATGGAATCAGGGTTACAAGATGGATCTCATCTTCATTGATGAAAAGGTAATTTGTATCTCTACTTTTCCGTTTTATTAGAGAATGTAGTGGTGTATGCTAAGAAGATACTTTCTTTAAATGTTCTTCAGTGTGCTAAGATTCAAGTAGGTATTAAGAGTCATCTGATACCTGTTTTTTATGGACAGCTTCAAGAAGATGTTGTGATTATGTCGAAATTTGGTGTTGGTGAGAATAAAGATTTATATAAAGTAGTAGTGCAGCCTTATAAAATCAACTTTTATAGATGCACAACTGTTACTCCTGTGAGAGATTGGCAAGGTGTTGAGTATGGTTTCAACTTCAGAGCTTATAAAGATATTCTTCAAGTAGAGGCGTTAAACGCTTTGAGTGTTGGTAGTGTATATTTTTGTAATCATGTCTTGCTTGTATAATATTAGAGAGTTTTACTTATATTCATGTATAATGTGATCATATAGATGTTGCTGGATCTGTGATTTGTTGTGGAGATCTTGAAATCTTTGATCGACCTCCAAAGGAGACTAAGAAGATGAATTTCGATATTGAAGACTTGGAGTAAGTTGTTTACATGTGCAGTCATGTACTGATCATTGTTTGTATTTAATGTTGTTAATAAATAAGATGAAGAATGTTGGTATTTAATGTGGGATCATGGTAATGGTAATAAATGAGATCTATAGTGTTTGTATCTAATGCTGAATCATGGTAATAAATGAGGTCTACAATTTATTCTTAGTGAAAATGGTAGATAATTTATGGCTCATTTGCTACTTTAATAAATGTCATAATTTTCCATTGATTTTCTGTTTTTATTCATTCATTGTTGTTTTGATATTAGAGATTTGTAAAGAAATGGTCATAAATTAGTCTTTAGTATATCGTCATATGAATATTATTTTCATGTAGGGGTAAGGTTTTGCAGTGTACTGTGTGGAATGATTATGCTCTGCAGATTAAGGACTTCATTTCTAAAATCCCACCTCATGAACATGTGATGGCTGTTATACAGCATGGAAAGTGTAAGGAATGGAAATGTATTTTTGTTACTTTCTGCAAATCATAACTATACTGTTTATTTCTGGCAATATGTAACACCCCAAAACTCGAATTATTAAATTCGTTAGTAGGTTACCTTGTGTAATTAGATGAAGTACAATAACTAAGTTATTAAGCCTAGTTAAATGTCTAATAAATAAGTAAAAGAATGAAGTTTGTGGCAATTGTGATGGTATGTTAAACTTGAGGGACTCAGGGTGCCAAAATGGAAACTTAAATTATTAAAACAAAATATCACACACACACAAGGTGTGTGTGTGCGTGACTTTGACTAGGAGGAGGAAAGAGGGGTGAAAACCCTAACCCTTAAGAAACCATCAAGTTGAAAGGAGTTTTCAGCCCAAATCTACTGCATGAACAAGGATTCTTGATCACTCAGCTCTATAAACCACTTGGTAAGTTGTAAATTCTGATTTGGTGATTTTGTAAGAAGTGGGTTTTCGATCAATCCATGAATTAGTATGAAATTAAGCGTTATTATGTGCTAGAATCGTCATACGGAACATGTGTTATGCATGATTTTGTTCAATTAGGTGTTTGGAGGTGAAACCCACCATGGATGATGGAAATGGCGACATGGGTATGTCACCCATGTCCAACCTTTGTTTGATTCTTGATATGCTATGTTGTATGTGACCAACTTGTTAGTTATATTGAACATGGTATGAAATCGAATTGTTACTTGTATTTTGGACGATTGAAAGCAAGAACTAGGAAGAAAAGTATGAAGGTCACTTGTACAATATGTTTAAAAAAAACTAGTACGCACGCCAAGTGTTCGATGAAATGACTAAGTGAATTTAGAAGGTGAAATTGTATGCAAGAAAGTGGTAATTATATATGGAATGTGATAAAGAGGCGTTTGATAGTAAATTAACATGAGAATTGAGTTTAGATATAATTTGTTACTAAGTATGGATCATGGTGCAAGGGTAGAATTATGGAGGTTTCTAGTATGGTGTGTACATGTAAACAAGTGATCATGTGATTAAATGAGTATCTCACCATGAGTGTATCATATGCTTGTTGAAACGATTAATGAAAGCCGAGTGTGAAATGTGAATTAATATGGTTGTTCTCACGTATAATTTCATATGCTAACAAGAACGTGAGTGTAATGAAATGAAAGTATGTGTGAGTGAATGTGTATGCGTGTACGATTATGTGATCATGTGGTTGTAAGTACATTTGCATCATAAGTATGAAATGTATATAGTGTCATATGTATAGCCTAATATGATGTCGCGAATATATGAGGTTAAGTCGAGAGTTTATACATTAAATCATTGACTTTTGAAAGTCAACTGCACATAAGGGGCATAGCTAAAATTTTGTCACAATTATAAGATCTTAGAACGTCATATGGTATGTGTTAAATTAATATGCGTTTTTTTGCGTTAACATGATGGATTCTATGAGTTTGAAAAGATATGATTTTGGGTGTATGCCTTATGTTTGTTAGACTTGACTATGAAAATCAAATGCGAGTTACGCATTCGACATGATCATTTATATGCAAAATCATGTATACTAACAAGGATGTGATTGCGGTGACACGAAAGCATTAGGGATCATGTGGAAATGGACTCGAGCAAGAAAGACTAACGGGTCAAGAGGAGACAAGGAAGCGAATGCAAAAACAGACGCTCAAGGTAAGTAAATTCTGACTCACTTATTAGTATGTATAGGGAGTTATTTAATGCTTATAAATATGAGAAGGTCATGTATGATTAATTAATAAATGGAAATACTAAGGTAGGAATGATTGTCGGGGCCAAAAGTAGCTAGTTACGTCAGAAATAAAATGGTGCAATCGAACGGGTCGAATAATGGCATGAAGGATCTTTAAGCCTTTTTCTTATAATTCAGCTTTTGATGTGAGTTAGGATGGTAAACGAATCCGTAATTAAATTACGGACGCGCAGAAACAAGAATTACACAAAACGGACGCTTAGCTCAAAAGTTATGTAAGTTTCAAGTTGAGTTTTGGTTGAAAACATAGCTGGGCACTTTATACAGCAGCAAAGGGATGTATTATGTCAAAATAGGGCTGTCGCGTGGGGCTGTCGCGCTACGCGACAGCAATTCAGTTTCACCGTCGCGCAACGCGACAGATGTCGCGCCCCGCGATCGCCCGGGGTAGGGGATGTCGCGCCCCGCGAGAGCCAGTTAGCTTGAAAATCTTGTTTTTCTAGTTCGTTTCAGCAAGAATGTTCACTCAACAGTTGGAACGTTCACTCGTCAGCAAGAATGTTCACTCAAAAGTTGGAACGTTCACTCGTCGGCAAGAATGTTCACTCAACAGTTGGAACGTTCACTCGTCAGCAAGAATGTTTACTCAACAGTTGGAACGTTCACTCATCAGCAAGAATGTTCACTCAACAGTTGAAATGTTCACTCATGAGCAAGAACGTTCACTCAAAGTATGTGTGGGAAAGAAATAAGTTTAGAGATATGTATTTGTATAGATCTACCTACATGTTAGTGACGGTATCCATAGGTAAGCATGAATAGAAATGAACATGCACGTAAGTTTGTACGTATGAGACTTATTTATATGGATGTTTGTGACTAGGATATGTTAGTAAAATTATATGGGAATGTAAGTGGTATGTAAGAGCTTGTACGTATGTATGTGTGCGTGTACGAATGTGTGCATTTATATGTAGGTGTATATGTTTGTGTACATGTATGATTTATGAGTGTATGTATGTATGGATGTAATATGCTATGAATGCACGTAGGAATTAGTATACATATATGAATGCGAGATGTTATAAATGTATGAAAGAATGGTTTCATTATCTTTGGGCATTGACGTTTGCTAATGGTGTGCCTTGAAGTTGAAATGTAATGCAGGTAAAAGAACATCGGGTTCATGAGGTATCGAAGTCGAACTCGGAATGAGAAAATACGAGAGGGTAGTTGAGTGAATCAAAGTTTATATTGTTGAATGATATTTGATATTAAATTACATGAGAATAATGTCGTATGATGTTGTTAACGACTAATGGTTAAGTTGTATGTGATGTCCACAGGTACTACACGGATTTCTTCTAGTTCTACCACAAACGAAGAGAAGCGAACATAGATCGAGTCGAGAGCAAGGATTGTACGGAAAAGAACGGTCACATAGCTTTAATTATGTAACGCCTTAAAGTGTTAATTGAAAGTGAATGTTGTATATTTCTTTTAGTTAACGTTTGACATTCCGTATTTGAGCCTTCATGTAAGAAATGTGTCTAATAGAGAAAGAAAATTTTAAGGCTCTTTTTCCGCTGCGTCATTTTTAAGTTATTACGTGTGAGGGCGTTTCAAGTTGGTATCAGAGCCCTGGTTTGAGAGAAATCAAGTAGAAGAAGGTAGATACTTGAACTCAAACCTGTGTGCTCTTGTGACAAGGAACCCGTACAATCCGAGACTCGATGAAGATCTAAGGGTAGAAGCAAAGGTAAGTATGTACTTAAGTATGTAATTGAAGGAAACTAACAGTATGTTATGTGTAAGGTAAGCATAATTGCATAATTGCTTGGAGAGGATAATTCGTGAATGCGGTCTAGGACAGGCACCAAGGCATGCAATAAGACAAATTGACCCAGGTACGTAAAATTTAACATGCGAGTGTATGTAATGGTAAAATCTATCAAGTGAAGGAAAGATTTAAAATGAAATATAATACTAAAATGGTAATGAATTTTTGAAAATGTTACACACGCTTAAACCTGATTCTTTGGACATAAGGTGACGTTTACACGAAGACACGGAACTAGTATGTGGATTGTGTACCTGGCCAGTACACATGAAACATATGACATTCGTGAGACCGTGATAATTGTTACAAGTATGTCCGTTAGAATTAGGTATTAGGTGGACGTGAGGGAAAGGGAAATGTAAGACTTTCAGGATTTTGAAAGTACTAAATACACCTGAGAAGTATGAATAATATGTTAGAATCCGCAAGACGGATTCGAAACATGAAAGGAATGAAAGTTTGAATGATATGTTAGAATCCGCGCTACGGATTCGAAACATGAAAGGAATGGAAGTATGAATGATATGTTAGAATTCGCGAGACGGATTCGAAAAATGAAAGGAATGAAAGCATGAATGATATGATAGAATCTGCGAGACGGATTCGAAATATGAAAAGAATGAAAGAATAAATGATATGCTAGAAACCGCGTGACGGATTCGAAGCATAGAAGGGAACGAATGATAAGAATAAAAAGTTTGAATGTGTAAGTAATTACAGATTAAGCAAGCAAATGTTCTTTAAAAAGCGGATATTATCCAAGTTACGTCTTAAATTTATATATGAATATATATATGTGAATATGTATATGTACAAATATGTTTGTATGCAAGAATGGTTAAAGGGACGAATTAGTCATGCGGGTCAAATGGTAATCGCCATTTAAACCTTGTAATTAATGTTTTGTTTTGCCAAGCTTTATGCTTATAGGTAAGCGTAATAAATGGGCATGCATTGTCACAATTGGAAAGGAATAAACATCATAAGTTATAGATAACGAGTAAAAGGTTTTGATTCGCGCAAGGTATCTACAAAGGTTTTGTTTTCTTTTGAGTAGGGGCTTATAGCTCGACTAGAGAAGGATGTGCCAGAAATGGGTAGTTGGTAGATATATGGTCAGAATGTATTTTACAATTGGATTTCTGAACAAGTTAAACAAAGTAAGTGATAGTTGCTAAGCAGGGATTAGTAAAATTTAGTACGAAGTAATTGATTCACCAAGTAGATAAAACTGAGAAAAGCTATTGTAGTGGCAAGGAACCTTAGTTGAAAGAGGTAAGCTTTGAAATGAGTTACATGTTAGACATGTTATTAAATTAACTTTTGGGAGTTGGAATGAATGACAGTTATGACCCAAGTGAATGGCTCGGGTATGGATGAGGATGAAGGGTTTTTGCAAGAAAATGTTAAAATAATGAAATAATTTTGTAAGAATGTTCGAACGGAAAGTGAGTACAACGCGTACTATGATACTTGTATACATTAGGTGCTGAGTGGCAGTTGACCTCGAAGAGTCAAATTACAGCTGTCGGTAAATCAAATTACAGCTATCGGTATAATTATTTATGAAAGTTGAAAAGTATTACGTAAGAAAAGCGATGTGTAAAGTGAAATACTAGTAGTAAGGGATTCGAAAGAACATAGATGATTCAACGCTGAATGCAATGAAGGACCGAGTGGAAAATAGTATGCTAAGGAATGGTCATGTATCGACCTGTTATGAATGAGAAGAATAAGGGGAAATTAATGTGTTAGAGAATGGTCATGTATTGACCCACTATGAATAAGTCAAACGAACTACTGTTTTAAAAAGAATTTTGGAAATGGCTAGTATGTAAATAAGTTAATTTGATAAACGCCATACTCGAGGAAATTTGAATGATATGTGCTAACCGTTAATGTTACAAATGAGAATGGTGAAATTCTTGGCGTGATAAAAGTAGTAGAGCTGATGAAAGGATGCTCAAGAGCAGGAACTTAATACATGAATGAATGAAATAAATCCTGGTACAGAAGGTACTATGAAGAAGCGGGTTGACCCGGCTTACGGATCATTGAACTACGCAATGAAGACGAGGTTAGTAAAATATTTAATTCTGATTTGAAAGATAAGAATCTGTAAATCATTTGTACATATGAATGAAATGAATGGTAGGACAAATAGGGTATAATATGAAATACTGACAAGCAATGGCCATCTTTAGAAAGTATTTATGTCATTAAGAGGAGGATTTAAGGACCTTGAATGAAAACTTGGAACTAGTTGATTTAATGCTCGTATGGTGCTCTTGCACGACATGTCGGGTTAGTATAATGAAGTATTGTGAAATAATAAAATTAGACGGGTTAAAGAAGAAGTGAAAGAGGTTTCGGGGACGAAACCTTCTTTAAGGAGGGTAGATTTGTAACACCCCAAAACTCGAATTATTAAATTCGTTACTAATTTACCTTGTGTAATTAGATGAAGTACAATAACTAAGTTATTAAGCCTAGTTAAATGTATAAATAAGTAAAAGAATGAAGTTTGTGGCAATTGTGATGGTATGTTAAACTTGAGGGACTCAGGGTGCCAAAATGGAAACTTAAATTATTAAAACAAAATATCACACACACACACAAGGTGTCTGTGTGCGTGACTTCGATCAGGATAAGGAAAGAGGGGTGAAAACCCTAACCCTCAAGAAACCATCAAATTGAAAGGAGTTTTCAGCCCAAATCTACTGCATGAACAAGGATTCTCGATCACTCAGCTGTATAAACCACTTGGTAAGTTGTAAATTCTGATTTGGTGATTTTGTAAGAAGTGGGTTTTCGATCAATCCACGAATTATTATGAAATTAAGCGTTATTATGTGCTAGAATCGTCATACGGAACATGTGTTATGCATGATTTTGTTCAATTAGGTGTTTGGAGGTGAAACCCACCATGGATGATGGAAATGGCGACATGGGTATGCACCCATGTCCAACCTTTGTTTGATTCTTGATATGCTATGTTGTATGTGACCAACTTGTTAGTTATATTGAACATGGTATGAAATCGAATTGTTATTTGTATTTTGGACGATTGAAAGCAAGAACTAGGAAGAAAAGTATGAAGGTTACTTGTACATTATGTTTAAAAAAACTAGTATGCGCGCCAAGTGTTCGATGAAATGACTAGGTGAATTTAGAAGGTGAAATTGTCTGCAAGAAAGTGGTAATTAGATATGGAATGTGATAAAGAGGCGTTTGATAGTAAATTAACATGAGAATTGAGTTTAGATATAGTTCATTACTAAGTATGGATCATGGTGCAAGTGTAGAATTATGGAGGTTTCTAGTATGGTGTGTATATGTAAACAAGTGATCATGTGATTAAATGAGTATCTCACCACGAGTGTATCATATGCTTGTTGAAATGGTTAATGGAAGCCGAGTGTGAAATGTGAATTAATATGGTTGTTCTCACGTATAATTTCATATGCTAACAAGAACGTGAGTGTAATGAAACGAAAGTATGTGTGAGTGAATGTGTATGCGTGTATGATTATGTGATCATGTGGTTGTAAGTACATTTGCATCATAAGTATGAAATGTATATAGTGTCATATGTATAGCCTAATATGATGTCGCGAATATATGAGGTTAAGTCAAGAGTTTATACATTAAATCATTGACTTTTGAAAGTCAACTGCACATAAGGGGCATAGCTAAAATTTTGTCACAATTATAAGATCTTAAAACGTCATATGGTATGTGTTAAATTAATATGCATTTTTTTGCGTTAACATGATGGATTCTATGAGTTTGAAAAGATGTGATTTTGGGTGTATGCCTTATGTTTGTTAGACTTGACTATGAAAGTCAAATGCGAGTTATGCATTCGACATGATCATTTATATGCAAAATCATGTATACTAACAAGGATGTGATTGCAGTGACACGAAAGCATTAGGGATCATGTGGAAATGGACTCGAGCAAGAAAGACTAACGAGTAAAAAGGAGACAAGGAAGCGAATGTGAAAACGGACGCTCAAGGTAAGTAAATTCTGACTCACTTATTAGTATGTATAGGGAGTTATTTAATGCTTATAAATGTGTGAAGGTCATGTATGATTAATTAATAAATGGAAATACTAAGGTAGGAATGATTGTCGGGGCCAAAAGTAGCTAGTTACGTCGGAAATAAAATGGTGGAATCGAACGGGTCGAATAATGGCATGAAGGATCTTTAAGCCTTTTTTTCTTATAATTCAGCGTTTGATGTGAGTTAGGATGGTAAACGAATCCGTAATTAAATTACGGATGCGCAGAAACAAGAATTACACAAAACGGACGCTTAGCTCAAAAGTTATGTAAGTTTCAAGTTGAGTTTTGGTTGAAAACATAGCTGGGCACTTTATGCAGCAGCAAAGGGAAGTATTCTGTCAAAATAGGGCCGTCACGCTACGCGACAACAATTCAGTTTCACCGTCGCACAACGCGACAGATGTCGCGCCCCGCGACCGCCCGGGGTAGGGGATGTCGCGCCCCGCGAGAGCCAGTTAGCTTGCAAATCTTGTTTTTCTAGTTCGTTTCAGCAAGAATGTTTACTCAACAGTTGGAACGTTCACTCGTCAGCAAGAATGTTCACTCAATAGTTGGAACGTTCACTTGTCAACAAGAATGTTCACTCAACCGTTGGAACGTTCACTCGTCAACAAGAATGTTCACTCAACAGTTGGAACGTTCACTCATCAGCAAGAATGTTCACTCAATAGTTGAAATGTTCACTCATGAGCAAGAACATTCACTCAAAGTATGTGTGGGAAAGGAATAAGTTTAGAGATATGTATGTGTACAGATCTACCTACATGTCAGTGACGGAATCCATAGGTAAGCATGAATAGAAATGAACATGCACGTAAGTTTGTACGTATGAGACTTATTTATATGGATGTTTGTGACTAGGATATGTTAGAAAAATTATATGGGAATGTAAGTGGTATGTAAGAGCTTGTACGTATGTATGTGTGTGTGTACGAATGTGTGCGTTTATATGTAGGTGTATATGTTTGGGTACATGTATGATTTATGAATGTATGCATGTATAGATGTAATATGCTATGAATGCACATAGGAATTAGTATACATATATGAATGCGAGATGTTATAAATGTATGAAGGAATGGTTTCATTATGTTTGGGCATTGACGTTTGCTAATGGTGTGCCTTGAAGTTGAAATGTAATGCAGGTAAAAGAACATCGGGTTCATGAGGTATCGAAGTCGAACTCGGAATGAGAAAATACGAGAGGATAGTTGAATGAATCAAATTTTATATTGTTGAATGATATTTGATATTAAATTACATGAGAATAATGTCGCATGATGTTGTTGACGACTAATGGTTAAGTTGTATGTGATGTCCACAGGTACTACACAGATTTCTTCTACCACAAACGAAGAGAAGCGGACATAGATCGAGTCGAGTGCAAGGATTGTACGGAAAAGAACGGTCACATAGCTTTAATTATGTAACGCCTTAAAGTGTTAATTGAAAGTGAATGTTGTATATTTCTTTTAGTTAACGTTTGACATTCCGTATTTGAGCCTTCATGTAAGAAATGTGTCTAATAGAGAAAGAAATTTTTAAGGCTCTTTTTCCGCTGCGTCATTTTTAAGTTATTGAAGGATTGTACGGAAAAGAACGGTCACATAGCTTTAATTATGTAACGCCTTAAAGTGTTAATTGAAAGTGAATGTTGTATATTTCTTTTAGTTAACGTTTGACATTCCGTATTTGAGCCTTCATGTAAGAAATGTGTCTAATAGAGAAAGAAATTTTTAAGGCTCTTTTTCCGCTGCGTCATTTTTAAGTTATTACGTGTGAGGGCGTTTCACTATATAAAGACAGGTATACATTAAATATCTATATACTTTTCCATGTAGGTGAATATACTGTTCAAAGTGATAAGTTTGCAACACGAATTTTTCTGAATGAAGAAATTGATGAAGTTAATGAGCTAAGGAGGAGGTAATTTGTCACTGTAATTTCTATTATATATAGATGTTCAAGTCAAATACTTAGTTTCATGTTATTTGTATACTAATTCTAATCATTTGTGGTATTCAAAAGGCTTATACTGAAGTTTTGACAAGGGAGTGGTTCTAATTCTCAAACAATACTATCGTCTCAAAGTGTTTTTCCATTGCATAAAGAATTTGTAACAGATGGTGTGAAGAAACATGTTGATGAGATTAGTGAGATATAAAAGGTTTCACATCTTTTTATATAGTTTGGTTTGTCACCTGCATGTTTTTACAGGAAGTGTCTTGTGTTTTTACATGTCACACCCCGATATTTCCACGTATTACCGGTGGGCCCGGTGGGGAGTATCATGACGTAGTTGATATCATCATTGTCACACCCCAACCGATGGCGGAAACATCGGGGCATGGCATTGAGCAAAACAGATTGTCCAGAAGTTTCCATAACAATTATCAACACTATTCAATTTAAATAATACGTCCCATACCGTATCTCAAACAGTACAATAATTATTACAGACAAAATCCAGGCAAATATTCTGTTCCGACAACTCAGATTTAACATAGTCAGCAATTGTTTATCTGCTTCTAGAGACCCTTAGTTTGATCACTACAGACAACTATTTGTTGGGCTCTAAGGCTTTATTCTAGCTTCAAATTCCTACCAAGTGTGCGTCCTAAGCACCTGTCACATACATTAAAATAAAGTCAATACATAAAATGTAAAGGTGAGCATACAAGTTTGATAATAGCATATAGAGTTCGAATTCGTTTACGCATAACCAGCACGTACACATAGTGAAATGAAGCACGTTAGTTATCGATATAGATCCATCGATACCAATGACTGTGGGTTGACTGCCCGAGGCAGTTTGCAATACATGATTACCACCGTAATCCATGCAAGTAATTATCCTTAACAACCCCCGTGTGAACGGGTGCTGAATCCAAACTATAGTACTATCGTTGCTAAGGCAGGTAGACAACATTCCATGTGTAAACATAACAAACAAGCATTCATAAGCCACGTATAACATGCATTAACAGTTAGCGTTCAAATAGTATTGAGTAGTGTGATTGTTGTAGTTTGAATATTCGTAACGTATGTAACACCCAAAAGTGCATAAAGCAAAAAGGGATCGAGTATACTCACCGCGGTTAATGGATTGAAGGGAGCGCTTAGCGAGTAAGGTTAGCCTGAATAGATTCGATAGCATAACGATAAGTGACGTTTTACGCGTCAAATGGTGCAAAGTACAATTGGGTCGGATAGTGAGTCGATCGGATGGTAATCCGATCGGATAGCAATCCGTGCGGATAACAATCCGTTCGGATGGTCATCCGGTCGGACAGCTTGTCCGGTCGGATGACGATGCGAGTGGATTGTTTCTTCCTATAAGAAGAATGTGTTTGTGTATGATGGCTTGACTTTTGAAGTTTTCGTTGTAGCATTTTGAAAGCATTGAAGTATCTCTATCCATCCAGCCGGTCGATCGGATGGTTAGTCGTGCGGATGACAATCCGTTCGGATGGTCATCCGGTCGGACAGTTGGGTTGAGAGTAGGTCGATCTTCGAGAAACACGTAGCGCCTTGTAGTTGATCAAACAAATCGTCGATACGAGGCAGGGGATAGCGGTTCTTGATAGTTAACTTATTCAATTCTCGGTAGTCAATGCACATCCTGAACGACCCGTCCTTCTTTTTGACGAAAAGGACTGGCGCGCCCCAAGGAGAGGTGCTTGGGCGAATGAAGCCTTTCTCAAGTAATTCCTGGAGTTGGGTTGAGAGTTCGCGTATTTCAGACGGCGCGAGTCGATAAGGAGCTTTGGCAATAGGATTGGCTCCAGGAATGAGGTCGATACGAAAGTCGATATCACGACTTGGCGGTAGTCCGGGAAGATCCTCTGGAAAAACACTAGGAAATTCTCGCACCACAGGAACGTCTTTCACTTCCTTCTTCTCTTTCTTTTCCTTCTCCGCTACTACAATGTTAGCCAAGAAAGCCCTGTATTCCTTGCGGAGATACTTGCTAGCTTGAACACATGACATAAGCTTGAGACCTTTCGAAGTAGTATCACCGTAAACACGTAATAAGTCACCATTCGCGAGCGAAAATCGAATCATCTTGTCGAAGCACACAACTTCAGCATGGTTTTCTCGAAGAAAGTCCATGCCTACTATGACGTCGAAGCTTCCGAGCTGCATCGGAATAAGGTCGATTGGGAAGATGTGATTGTTGAGCTCAAGAGTACAATCACGAAGAACAGAATTGACGGCGACGGTTCTTCCGGTAGCGACTTTAACATCGAATGTCGAGGAGAGTTGGGAGCGTTTACGACTAAGGAGTTTCTCGAATTCGAACGAAACAAAGCAATTATGGGCTCCAGTATCAAACAAACATGAAGCATAAATACCATTCACAAGGAACGTACCATTGACCACGTTGTTGTCGGCCTGGGCTTGACGCACGTTGATGTTGAAAGTTCTGGCGCGTGCGGCCTGTTGCTACTGTTGCTGCTGTTGTTGCTGCTGTTGAGGCTGCTGTTGCTGAGGCTCTTGTTTCACGACCCTGTTTGGGCACATGTTGGCGAAATGGTTTGGTTCGCCACATGCGAAGCAGGCTCTGGCTTTGACCGCGGGTGCCGGAGGAGCTTGTTGACCCTGAGGGGCGGTGAGTAGAGCTTGATGAGCAGGAGCTTGTCGAATACGGCAGTTGGCAGTAAAATGGCCGTATACATTGCAATGAGCACAAAAACGGCAAGCAATGGCAGTCGGATGGTGATAGGTACAGGTAGGGCAGAGGGGGTGTGGCCAGGTGTATGCACGCTTTGCAGGCGGTGCATTAGCCACAGGCGCCGCTACTTGACGCTGTTGAGCCGGTACAGCTTGAATCGGTGCAGCAGTGATCGCACAGTTTTTGTTGCTGGAGCTGTTCTTTCTCTTGTTCCTCCTCTTGTTGCTCGAAGTGGTGGGTTCAGCAGTTGGTGCGGCGGTAGTAGCTTGATGCAGGTGCTTCGGAGTTTTATCCCAGACAACTGCCTTGGCCCTTTTGTCGTTGATTTCGGCGGCCAGTAGGTAAGTCTCTTCGATCATCTTAGTCTTAGCCGCTTGCACGAAATCTGCGAAGCAGTCGGGCAAAGCTCGGATGTACTTCTTGATTGTGATCTCCGGTGTCTTGACCTGATCGGGACAGATGATGCTGAGCTGTTTGAAACGAGCAGTGAGAGCAGCGTTGTCACCCTCATGTTGATGTATGTGCCAAAATTCATCTTCTAGCTTTTGACGTTCGTGAGGAGGACAGAATTCCTCTAGCATGACTTCCTTAAGCTCGTCCCACGACAGTCCGTAGGCTGCATCGTTCCCTCACTTGTTCCTCTCGGCCGTCCACCAGTCTAGTGCACGGGACTGGAAAACGCCGGTAGCATTCAGAGTTCGGAGGTCATCAGGGCAACCACTCTATCGTAGAGTAACCTCAATGGAATCAAACCATTGGAATAGTGCAGTAGGGCCTCCTTAGCCAGTGAATTCCTTTGGCCCACACGACTTGAATTGCTTGAAATTGAAGGACTTGGTGGTAGCTTTAGGAGCTTCGGTCCTCGACTCCTCAGATGATTTGCTGGCATTCTCGTAAACATCACTCACGGCCTTTGCCACACTTTTAGCGATGATGGCAGTAAGGCGTTTGTCCCTCTTTTCTTGATGAGAAAGTGTGTGACGGGATCCAGATGACATTGTCTGCAATAGACATCGTCACAGGACTCAACACATTGTATTTGAATCTCACCTCACACGTCTACTTCTTACTAAAGCTCAGGAACACGCATATTCACGCAAACACATAACATATAGAGCACAAAATTGCATGAACACATAGGCACGTAGAGCACATAATCACATAACACCTAAGCATGTAAAGCACAGAAGCAAGGGAGCACATACGCATTTAATCACTAGAGGCAGTCAGAAAACAGAAACCTATTATTCAAGTCTGCAATCGTTCGAGAATAGCGTAGTATAAGCGTATATCGTAGCATAAAGTCGTCCATAATTCAGCGATTTGTTAACGTTTTGGGGTAGGAATGCAGTGCGAGTCGTATGTGTCGATCGAAGTGAAAGCGAAATCGAGTAAATTCCAAAAATTTTAACACATAAATAGGTAAACACACATATAAACTCATAAAATCGATGAATTATCAGAGTCAGCAGTTGCATGCTCAGAATCAAAACACGTAAAAATCGAGAGATAGACTGTCTGCGGCTAGTAGACTTCGACTAACCAAAGCGATTCAACTATTCACAAGGACTTGTCGTCTACATTTGACCTTCAGGACTGTGTCCTTGCCTCGATTCTTGGGCGTCTGGTACACATCCCGTTAGTCATGTCGTGACTTCAGGTCGTTGGAGTCCGTCGAGGCTTTGGTGGGAGTTTTGTAAAATGTGCGGAACAAGTCATCAAGGTTAGGGTTTCACCCCTAGCTCAACAACTTCGTCCCTGTTTTTGATAAAATAGAGGAGATTATTCATCAAAATATGGATTTCACTCCTGATTTGGTATAATTCCCCCGTTGAACAAGCGTTCGTTATTGAAAAAGAAAGAAGAAATCATTGATAAGTTGATAAGACAGCATTGATTCACGCAATTTAGTCGGGAGTTTGTGGTTTTCACAACTAATCTCGACTTTATCGCCTATTTATAGCTGTTAATTAGAGTGTAGTGATAGTGTAGCATAAGCGAGAATAGCGAGGAAATAAGCTCGTACATAATCCCTACTGGATGTACTCAAATTGGTTTGTTGGTTCCTAACTATAGTCTAGGTTTCTAAGACTTCGACCCGGATTAGGTCGAGTCTTGCCTAATTCCCTATAGTTATGGCTCTGATACCAATCTGTCACACCCCAACCGATTGCGGAAACATCGGGGCATGGCACTGAGCGAAACAGATTGTCCAGAAGTTTCCATAACAATTATCAATACTATTCAATTTAAATAATACGTCCCATACCGTATCTCAAACAGTACAATAATTATTATAGACAAAATCCAGGCAAATATTCTGTTCCGACAACTCAGATTTAACACAGTCAGCAATTGTTTATCTGCTTCTAGAGACCCTTAGTTTGATCACTACAGACAACTATTTTTTGGGCTCTAAGGCTTTATTCTAGCTTTAAATTCCTACCAAGTGTGCGTCCCAAGCACCTGTCACATACGTTAAAATAAAGTCAATACATAAAATGTAAAGGTGAGCATACAAGTTTGATAATAGCATATAGAGTTCGAATTCGTTTACGCATAACCAGCACGTACACATAGTGAAATGAAGCACATTAGTTATCGACATAGATCCATCTATACCAATGACTGCGGGTTGACTGCCCGAGGCAGTTTGCAATACATGATTACCACCGTAATCCATGCAAGTAATTATCCTTAACAACCCCCGTGTGAACGGGTGCTGAGTCCAAACTATAGTACTATCGTTGCTAAGGCAGGTAGACAACATTCCATGTGTAAACATAACAAACAAGCATTCATAAGCCACGTATAACATGCATTAACGGTTAGCGTTCAAATAGTATTGAGTAGTGTGATTGCTGAAGTTTGAATATTCGTAACGTATGTAACACCCAAAAGTGCGTAAAGCAAAAAGGGATCGAGTATACTCACAGTGGTTAATGGATTGAAGGGAGCACTTAGCGAGTAAGGTTAGCCTGAATAGATTTGATAGCATAACGATAAGTGACGTTTTACGCGTCAAATGGTGCAAAGTAAAATTGGGTCAAATAGTGAGTCGATCGGATGGTAATCCGATCGGATAGCAATCCGTGCGGATAACAATCCGTTCGGATGGTCATCCGGTCGGACAGCTTGTCCGGTCGGATGACGATTCGAGTGGATTGTTTCTTCCTATAAGAAGAATGTGTTTGTGTATGATGGCTTGACTTTTGAAGTTTTCGTTGTAGCATTTTGAAAGCATTGAAGTATCTCTATCCATCCAGCCAGTTGATCGGATGGTTAGTCGTGCGGATGACAATCCGTTTGGATAGTCATCCGGTCGGACGGCGACTTAGTGGTGAGATTACTGGTGAAGACAAGTTCACAACAGAGGTGTCACTCGATCGGATGTCCATCCGATCAGGTGGCAACCCCGTTAATGAACATGTTGAAAATTGTTTAAGTCTTTAAAGTCTTAGTATCTCATGATCCGAAGAGTAATCCAGTCAGATGATCGTCCAATCGGATTGCAATTCATTCGATACTCAAACTTCAGATAAGATTGTTTATAGGTGGGACCCAAGTGTGATCCGTTCGGATGGCAATCCGTTCGGATGACCTATCCGATCGGACAGCAGTCTGGTCGGGCAGCAATCTGTTCCGGTTGTTCCGTTCGTCCTACACTTGGTCGTTTTGATGATTTGTCGTTATGTCGAGACACTTTGACAACGTGTTAACCAACAGAACCCCTAGTTTGACCCAGATGTCCAACCCGACCAGTAATCACCCTAGTTCGGCCAGTTACCGGCTCGAGACGGTTGTTCTTGGTTAACCCGAAATCGGTAGTCTCGTGGGTAGAATCCAGATCTTGAGCTAGTACAACACTACGATTGAGTAGAAGGATCCTATCGGTTTTGAGTACATTGGGTGCAAAAGAGTTGAAAGAAAGTTAGAAACCATCTTTCAATCCTTTTTCACCACTCTTGTGTCGAGATCTTTACAAGATCTTTGTGTAATCGGGTGGAAATCGGTTAGATCTCAGTTGTTCTTGGTGGTTTGAAGTCAAAACATGAAGTTCTTGAAGAACAAATGATGACATCATCCTAGAACACCCGAAATCTAGTGATTTCACGGTTAAAAGTTAAGATTTAAAGGATAGAAAGGTGTAGGAGTGCGTGTAGATCAATAAAGTATAAGATTTAGGACGAGATCTTACCTTGATCGAGAGAAATCGAAGAAAAGGTGGGGAGCACGAGCTGTTCGGACAGAGGGTTTCCAAAAGTAGAAGGAATGACAATGACAGGGGTATTTATAGGATTCCAAAGAGGAAAGGGTTGTCCGATCGGATGGCACACCGCTCGGATGACTTATCCGGTCGGATGACATTCCGGTCGGATGGCACCTGGTTCGAATGTTTGACGCGATGATTTTTGCTGAGTCGATTTCGATTGTGAGCGGTTCGATACGATAGGGTTTCCTAGTCAAATTACTTTCAGTCCCAATCACTCCTATCGAGCACTATCCCTTCTCCACTAATTATCATCGTTCGATTGTGATTCGAGTTCGAGTTTGATTTCGAGTTTCGATTGCGTTTCGATTGATTACCACAACACAACATAAATGAACATGCATAGATAACACGTAAGGCACACACACACACGTATAACAATAATTAAAATACGTAGCTCGAGTCGCGATTCGTTGTCGATTTGATTAGCATAGCTTGATTATCAGTTGATTAACTTTATCGCATTGTTACTTCCTATAGTTCACAGTCGTAAGTCGATTAGATAGCGATTAACATACGTCGGTTATTGTTATTAACAACACTTACTCCACATAATACAATCAAAATAAAGAAATTTCTATTAATGAAATTCGCATCATCGGTCATTGACTTCAACCTTGGCTTTGACTTTGATTCGTGAAAACACGGGGTGTTACAATCATAGTCAAATAATCACAGTTTAATGCACAGCGGAAGTCTAGAGTAATAATACAAACCGAATTGAAAGTATAATAAAATATTACACAACGGTTGTAAGTGGATCCACAGGCGGATCTAAAACAGAAAGTGAATATTGTTCAACAGACTTTAAGTATTAAAAGCTTGCAAGACTTTTTAATTAATACTCAGGAGTTTCCAGCCCATTACGCGTAGTACCTGCACTTAATCTTTTTTAAAAACACGTCAGTTTACACTGGTAAATACAATTAACTGACTCTTTTGAAACGTATTTATAAAATTGGTTTGGATGCACAAGGCAAAAATCTTTCATAACTTGGGACAATTATTTAAAATAATCTTGTATACAGATTTATATGTTTGTCGTACGTTCAGGACCGGAATAGAAGAGCCGGTACAAGATTAATAGACACACCACTAGTATAAGCCCACAAGAAGTTTCCTCACGAGTGAGATACCGTTTTACATACGCAACTGTCAGGTGTATGCCTACATCCCGTGCTTAAGTCGTAGCCATTTCAAATGAATGAGCCGAGGATATCCGGGACATGGTCTTATTAACCCCCAAATGCTTTGTATCAAACAAAACAGATTAAAACGGGTTATCTCAATGATTTAACCACTAATCGATTAAATATTCAATACCCGACCAAGCGGTAATAATTTACCGTATCCCAAGCCCGTATAAGAGAAAATAAGTTAAAAGTATTTACTTGAGCTAAAATGTAATTTTTATTCTCAACCGTATATTCTAATCAGCAAGTGCAAGTAGCTTTTACTAGGCTCCTAATCTGGAACGAAGGTTTTAATAACCTATTAGATTCCTAACGGATCTTATTTAAGTTATAACTTTGACCGGTTAGTTTTAAAAGAAAGCTTTACGGTACAAAATGCAAGATTAAGCGGTGACCGGATTAGAATGTGATTTAGACCCAACAAGTACGAAGACTTGTATAAAATGGGTAAACTAAATACATTCTGGATTTTGAAGTAACAATGATAAGATTTGACCCGTTTCGGCTAATTTATGAAAACTAGTTACATAAACCGTACCGAACGTGTATATGCATAACGGGTAACCGAATGAGTTATGTACAAGTTCCATAAGTTATTATGCTTAAAATATGTTGTGATATCAGTAGGATATCTTCCATTATGCCCAAAACGAAATTTAAAACCAATTTAAGCCCTGTAAGGGTATTTTGGTTATTTTTAAAGTTTATAAAAGAGGTTTAAACATAAACTGAGGTTCTGGTCTAAAACATTCTGTAAAAATATTTATTTTATGTGGTTATATCAGCAAGATATCATACATATGTGTGTTTAATCATTTATGGCCAAACTATGCACCGTAGAGACATTTTCGTCATTGCACATATGCTTTTAAGGTTAAATTTGGAAACTTGAGTTCAAAACTTATACTTACTGTTAAAGTATTAAAATTTATTTTTAAAATCAGTAGGTAACAAGTCTTAGGTGCTAAATATGGTTTTAAACCATACTATGCGCCTAATTCGCATAAAAATCGATATTTGACGATATTTGATATGTTTAAGGAAATCTGAGATTTTGATCAGTCTTAACTGCTTAAAATAATTCATTCAATATATAAAATCAGTAGAAAAAGGTTTGGTATGCAAATCGTATGTTAAACTCATTTTATTAACAAAAAAGGCATTATCGTCAATTACCGAGTTTACGCTAGAACTCTATGCTATGGTCAGTATAAAATTTGACAAAAAAAATCCAAAAATCCCTAAATATTATATCATAATAGTGGGTAGCAAGTTTGGTGCCAAAAATTGGGTTTAAATATGATTTATGCTGAAAATGCCATTTAAATTGGGTTTAAACTAATTTTTACGATATCTTGCATAACTTTTATTTAAGACCAGAAACGGATGTCAAATTTTTTAGACATACTTATATATCAGTAGTAAAGCTTTTTGTCCTCTCACATTTTCAAAAATCTCGTTTTTATAACATAAGGGCAAAATGGTCAACTTTTAAGCATTTAACGGAAACATGTAAATGATTCAGATTTCTAAGGAACCATATAGTATAATCTCAGAGGGTTATACTAACATATAATGTGGTCCCAAAGGAACCCTGAGGCATAACTAAACTAAGCTAAATCAGGTCAGAACTGAAAGTCAAAGCAAAAGTCTACTTTTGCGACTTTCGGTTGTGAACCGAGCCTAATACTCAGAATTGTCGGGTTGAACATGCCCAAACATGTTCTTATATTATTTACCAAGTTATTTAAGTGATAAAACGTATTTTATAGTTCCTACATTGTCAGTAATGAATTATTTTGTAAAAACTGACTCGTTTGACTTTTTATTCATAACTTTGACCCGACAATTGACTAAGATAACGTGATAATTAGAAGGTGCCCTTTTAAGGGTTTATTACCTACTTAATTACCAACACATAGCCACTTTCAATTCGAATAATGGCTGGACCATTAGTGATTAATCACAAAGTCAAAGTATAATTATGATATCTTTGACTTTCGGTCATTAAGCTAATGAAACCTTAACTAAAGAAGCTAAGAACACTTACAATTGTCCTTAGCACGAAAATTCAACTGTAGAAAGCTTCCTACATGACCAAGATGCTTCAGAGATCAAATGAGAGTAAAAAATTGAAGTGTGCAAGTGAAGAACTCAAGACATGGCCCTTTATATAGAAGATTGAAGACCCCCCAAGATCAATCCAGCTGTTCCTAAGAGTAACCAGATGATCCCAAGTGTCCCTAGGGCAGTAAAAACCAGTTGCACAGTCACTGGTATCGAAAACAAGCATGCAATGGCGGTGGAAGGGTAGACCTCGACGGTGGCTTACGCGCCCCGCGAAGACCCTTAATTCCGGTAAAAAGTTTGTAGATTTTGCATTTTCAATCCCTGGTCCATATTTAGTTTAAATAACTTTCGTTTATTGCACTTTTGACCCCCATAGTTAACTATTAAGTGTCTTGGGTTATAAAACAAACATCGTTAAGCTCCCGGTTAGTTACGAGATCACCCGAAGGGTCATAATTTCAAACGTTGACGCTTTTAATCCATGTCTCTTGGAATTTACCGCTTTAAGCATTTATTTGCATCGAAACTCCACGAAATCAATATCCGACATCCGTGAGAATATAGTAAAATATTACAATGCTTCGGGATCGTTAAAAGGTCACTCAGAGGTAACATTTAACATGTTGACACGTTTAACCCCTATGCTTTGTAAATTCTAAATTTTAAGCACAAACGGCTTCTTGCGTCAGATATTTCATTCATTAAAGAATACGAACATCGTGCGAGGTCAATCAAAGGCACTAGTTTGGCATGTTGACACTTTTAGTCCTTCCACATATACATTCTTTATTTGTCAACTTAAGTCCCTCGAAATCAAATCGTTACACGTTTAGAATTCATGACACGTGTCTTTATTATATTAGACATAATTTTGCGAGGCGTTACATCCTCACCCCCTTAAAAGAAATCTCGACCTCGAGATTTGCTGAAATAAATGAGGGTATTTTTGCTTCATCGTGGATTCAACCTCCCACGTGTATTCTGGGCCTTTACGGGCATCCCATTTTACCTTCACAATCGACACGCTCTTTCTTCGAAGCTTTTTAACCTGTCGATCCTTGATGGACAAAGGCTTTTCGATAAACTTCAATCTTTCATCAATCTGCACATCCTTATGCGACATTGCTTGCGACTCATCGGCTAGACATTTCTTTAAATTGCAGATGTGGAATACATATGAATTCCACTAAGCTCTTCAGGTAGATCTAGCTTGTAAGCTAAAGTTCTGACACATTCGATGATCTCAAATGGTCCTATGTACCTTGGGCTCAGCTTACCCTTTTTGCCAAAATGCTTCACCCCTTTCCAGGGTGACACTTTGAGTAGCACTTTATCACCTACCTCGAATTTCAGAGGTTTACGCTTTTTATCTGCGTAGCTTTTCTACATATCCCTGGCAGCTTTGAAACGGTCATGGATTTGAACGATCTTATCCGTCGTCTCAAAGACTATATCAGGTCCTAACAGTTGGGTTTCTCCAATTTTCGCCCAACAAACTGGCGTTCTACACTTTCTTCCATACAAGGCCTCAAAAGGCGCTGCTTGAATGCTCGAATGATAACTATTATTGTAAGAAAATTCAATCAAAGGAAGATGCTCATCCCAACTTCCACCCAAGTTAATAACACAAGCCCTGAGCATATCCTTAAGTGTTTGAATCGTACGTTCGCTCTGCCCATCCGTCTGAGGATGATAAGCAGTACTGAAATTTAAACGAGTGCCTAAAGATTGCTGAAAGCTTTTCCAAAAGTGAGAGGTGTATCTAGTATCCCTATTAGAGATAATAGATACTGGCACTCCGTGGAGAGATACTATCTCATCCACGTACTGCTGAGCTAGCTTATCGGAGCTGTGCGTTTCTTTAATAGGAAAGAAGTGAGCTGACTTGGTCAACCTGTCGACTATAACCCAAATCGTATCATTCCCATGCTTCATCCTTGGTAACTTAGTGATAAAATCCATAATTACCATTTCCCACTTCTAGGTGGGGAGTTTAGGCTGTTGCAGCAAAGCTGACGGCTTTTGATGCTCAGATTTAACCTGCGCGCACGTCAGACATTTAGCTACATAAGTGGCTATAGATTTCTTCAAACCTATCCACCAATAATTTGCCTTTAAATCCTGGTACATCTTATCACTGCCTGGATGGACTGAATATTTTGAACTATGAGCTTCCTGAAGAATCACATCTCTAAGTCCTCCGTGGATTGGAACCCAGATTCTACCATTTAATCTAAGGATTCCATCCTTTCCATAAGACAATTGATCGGCAGTTATACCTAACTTCTCATTCGGAAAGTTAGTTTCCAAAACAGCTTCCTTCTGAGGAGCTAACAACCTTTCATTCAAGTTGTTCCTTTGTTTAATGCTGTTGGCGTTGATCCTTATTGGTTTAATCCTTTCCTTTCTGCTCAAAGCATCAGCAACAACATTCGCTTTGCCCGGATGGTAGCGAATTTCGCAATCATAATCGTTCAATATCTCCATCCAACGGCGCTGCCTCATGTTAAGATCTTTCTGGTTAAATAGATGTTGAAGGCTTTTGTGATTAGAATAAATCACACACTTGGTCCCATATAAATAATGCCTCCAAAGCTTTAGTGCAAATACAACGGCACCCAATTCCAAATCACGGGTGGTGTAGTTCTTTTCGTGCACCTTTAGTTGACGTGAGGCATAGGCAATGACCTTGCCTCTCTGCATGAGCACACAACCCATACCGGTGTGCGATGCATCGCAGTACACAACAAACTCTTCAATCCCTTCTGGAAATGTCAACACAGGAGCATTGCTTAATTTCTGCTTGAGGATCTCAAAAGATTCTTGTTGCTTGGGGCCCTAGTCAAACTTGGCATTCTTGCGAGTTAACGAAGTTAGAGGTGCAGCAATCCTACTAAAGTTTTCAATGAAATGTCTGTAGTATCCTGCTAGACCCAAGAAGCTGCGAATCTCTGTAGGTGTTTTTGGTGCTTGCCAATTCATAATCGCTTCAATGTTAACGGGATCCACCTGGATACCACGCTCACTCACTACATGTCCAAGAAATTGGACTTCTCAGAGCCAGAATTCACATTTAGAGAACTTCGCGTAGAGCTTCTCTTGTTGCAGAAGTTCAAGAATACATCGGAGATGTCTTTCATGATCGGCTTGATTCTTCGAATAAATAAGTATGTCATCAATAAAAACGATGACAAACTTGTCTAGATATGGCTTGCAAACGCGATTCATGAGATCCATGAATGCTGTAGGTGCATTAGTGAGGCCAAAAGGCATCACTAAGAATTCGTAGTGGCCATATCGAGTCCTGAATGCAGTCTTCTGCACATCTTCAGTTCTAACCTTCAGCTGATTGTAACCCGACCTCAAATCAATCTTGGAAAAGTAACTTGCCCCTTGTAGTTGATTGAACAGATCGTCGATCCTGGGCAATGGATATCGGTTCTTGATTGTAACTCTGTTCAGCTCTCGACAATCAATGCATAGACGCATTGATCCATCCTTCTTCTTCACAAATAGAATCGGCGCTCCCCAAGGGGACGAGCTAGGTCGAATAAAACCCTTTTCCAACAAATCATCCAACTATGTTCTTAATTTTTTCATCTCAGTTGGTGCCAACCGATAGGGTGCTCTTGCAACTGGTGCTGCTCTAGGAATGATATCGATCCTGAATTCCACTTGCCTGTCTGGAGGTAAACCAGGTAACTCTTCAGGAAAAAACGTCTGGATATTTAGAAATAACAGGGATGTCTTCGATCTTGGGCTTTGGCTCATCAACGGTCACCTGTGCCATGTAAATGACACAACCTTTCTTCAAACACTTCGATGCCTTAAGCATAGATATTTGTTTAGGCAATCCATACTGTGTATCTCCTTGAATTGTAAGTGGTTCACCATAAGGAGTCTTGATAACTACTTGCTTCTTATCACCTACAATTTGGGCTTGGTTAAAAGATAGCCAATCCATGCCTATCACTATATCGAATCCTGCCAATTTCAACGGAAGCAAAGACAGCGGAAAAGAGTGATTCCTAATGGATATAAAACATCCATCTAAGATTGTTGAAGCAGTCTCTATGGTACCATCGTCCAATTCTACCTCGTATTTTATGTTTAGAGTTTTAACAGGTAGATTTAACAATTTACAAAATTTATTATCTACAAAAGACTTATTTGCACCAGAATCAAACAAAACTCTAGCATATACATCATTGATGAGGAATGTACCTGTTATAACATTATCATTTTGCACAGCCTCCTGAGCATTAATTTAGAAGACTCGAGCATTAGTCTTCTTGGCCTCTTCAGGCTTCCTTGGGTTCTTCGGGCAATTGGTCTTTATATGCCCCTTCTCGTTGCAACCATAACAGGTTGCATCCTTCATTTTATTGCAATCCAAAGTTCTATGCTCTTTGGACTTGCAGATCCCACAAACTTTAGGCTGTGAATGTGATTGCGGCTGCGATTCGAGTCTGCACTTTCCAAAATGGTGTTTCTTGCAGACTTTACACTTGGGCTTCTCCCCTGTCTGCTGGGTATCCTTTCTAAACCCAGAACCCTTCTTGTGCTTAGAGTTCCCCTTTCGTTTCTTATCGGAGCGATGAGAACTCTCATCCTCCCATTTCCGCTTTCCTTTATCAGAAGCTTTGACAGACCTGTTTCTGACTGCATCAAGTGTGAGAGATAGAGACAGGTCCACCACTGACCTGTATGTAGTAGGTCTGGATGCTTTCACATTTCCCTTGATTTCTGGAGCCAAGCCTCCAATAAAACGTGCTATGTGCTTTGGTTCCGGTGTGACCAAATAAGGAACCAATCGGGGCTTGGTATTGAAGCTTGTAACATACGCGTGACAGTCCAAATTCTTCATGACTAGAGTCAAGAAGTCAGTCTCGATTTTCTCCACCTCATGCTGAGGACAAAAGTTTTCCTTGATCAGTGCAACAAATTGATCGCAAGACAAGTTATACAATGGGATCTTCCCTGTGGCTTGGATTAACGACCTCCACCAAGCCAAAGCTTCCCCTTTAAAAGATTGTGAAACAAACTTCACAATATCCTGTTCCGCACAACCACTGATATCAACTACATTATCCATCACATCGAGCCATGTCATACAATCAATGGCTCCTTTTTCTCCTGTAAAGTCCATTGGCTTGCAAGAGACGAAGTATTTGTAAGAACAAGTTTTGACACGTGGCTCCTGATTAAGTATAATTTGTTTAGATGGGAGACTCTTCTGATTCGATGAGTGACGAGAGTTGTCCTTATTTGACTCATGTGTCTTTGAAGGGGGCTTACTATGAGCCACAGTTTGAGTCTTTGTGCGAGTATTACTTGGTTCTTTGAACTGTCGGTCAATGGCTCTAGTAACAGCATTGTCTATCAATGATTGAAGATCTGCACCAGCTACATTTATTCTGGTGGTATCATTTCTCTCCCTTGGATGACTGTTAACCTCTTCTGATTTAGACATGCTGAAGCTTGATTGCTATAAAACAAATTGACAATAGTTTGTTCAGAGGTTTATTATGGAATCATCATTTTTGATGCCTCATTAACCATGGTAAGCATAGACCATATTGGTTAATTTGTTAATCATATTTAATTTTATATTTTAATTAATCCCAATTATAAATCATTAAGGATATTAAAGTTGGCACAAAAGGCTTAGTCACGAGGACAAGCCATGATCTTACAAGATCGAGGCATCAAGGTTTGAACATAGTTCATCACCCTTCTTGACAGGGAGTCATAGACTACAACTGCCATTTGTCTTATAGGACAATAAGTATTGCCCGTAGGCACTTCATCACTAATGGATGTTTAAATTATAAGGTAAGAATAAGGAATTGGAAAAATCCAATATAAGGATGACTAGTGTGATTTTATCGAATCACATTTGCCAGGAGTGCTAACATGTTTTCAGATGTTAACAAGATTTGAATCTTAAGAGGTTTTACCATCATGGCCATGTATAAAATGACATATGGGCTAGGTTATACCTTTAAGATTTTCTTTTAATATTTAATGGCGGATCAATTGAAAATTGAATTGATATTTTGATTTGTTTTATATAGTACATGCATATAATGACAAATAAGAATTTAAAATGAAACATTCCATAAATTGTCTTAAGAAGTACAATAGTTGCCCTAAACGGGACTTAAAATAAATAACATTGTTCACACAGGGACTAAAATAAGAAAAGACAAGTCCATGCAGAGACCAAATACATAAATGAAATGTCCACGCAGGGACTTAATTGAAAATGCAATAACAATACAATAAATAAGGATTTCTAATAATCCCTCTTCTTCTTCCCCTTAATAAGGTTTGCCAAACCCTTTAGTAGACCGCGGCGGCTCCAACACTCTTCGTCTACCCTTTGTTCCACCTCGTGCAACCTCTGGAGGATTTCTTGTTGCTGTGGTGGTTGAATTTGTGGTGGCTGTGGCTGCTGCTGCTGCTGCTGAGGTTGAGGAGGCGGTGGGTATTGATACCCATATGCAGGGTACCCAGTTGGGTACGTAGCTGGAAAGGGTCCAGGGAAGAGAGCATTGTAGTTTGCTGCCTCGAGGTACGGGTCAACGGCAGGGGCATTGTTGTAATTATAACCCGAATAAGTTTGCTGCTCGAACGGGTTATACCCAGCTACACCTGGGTAAGAAGGAATTGGGTTTTCATAACCCATGTGTGGTGCTGGTTCGACTTGTGCAGAGTCGACTTCAGAAACTGCATTTGAAGGCTCACCCATTTGCGGGTCTTCATAAAGTGGCGGGTAGTTGCTGTTGCTGGAGTGTTTGGGGGTGCTGAAATGGAAACCCCCACGCACGGACATCCGTGCACCTCTTCTTCGCCTCGGTGGTTCTGGAGGCAGTTGTTGTTCTGGCGCTGGCGGTGGCGTGACCGCCTGAAAATGCCGGTCCTCAGAAGGGACCTGTTGGTGTGGTGGTGAGTTGCGGTGAGGGGGAGTATACTCGTATGAAGCCCATCTTTCGGCCCAAATATCAGGGCCCCTATAAGGCGAACCATGGAAGGATGATCCGCTAGATATTTCAATGGGATGCGTCGGTGTCCCAGATGGCGGCATCTCAGGATCTGGATCTTTGTCCACATCTATGTTTTGGATTTCAGGGAAATGATCAGCCGGTCCCAAAGGGTTTTGACCCCCTGGTTCTTCTATCTGGTTCATCGGGTTGAACCGGCTTTGAAAATACGGTGGCGGGTTCTGGAATGAATGGTGCGAACCCGATCGTTGCAGAGGAATGAAAGAATGATGTGAATCATGAGGCTCCTCATCTTGATATGGCCCGAACGAATGGTGGTAGGACGGTGAGGAACTGAGTGAGACTGAGTGTCTCGCGGGCTTCAAGTAGGTTCTCCAGTCTTCGTGAGGACTAGAGTTGAGTGTTGCTGATGGTGTACGCCGGTGAGATGGTCCGGCTTCATGGTCGTTTCTAGTCAAAATTGGAGCTTTTCCTCTTCCTCTTCTGCCCCTCACTCTTGGCGGCATTTTGCTTTTGATCAATGGTCAAAACAAAAGAAACAACAAAAGACAAAAACCAATTAAGATTAGGATTAATCCTAAGTCCTTTGCCTAGACTCGGAAGTCAAGGAATGTGCAACTGTGTCATTGAGATTAAACACAAAAGGCTAGTGTTTAATTCCCTCAATGTTGGCTCTGATACCAACCTGTCACACCCCGATATTTCCACGTATTACTGGTGGGCCGGTGGGGAGTATCGTGACGTAGTTGATATCATCATAGTCAAATAATCACAGTTTAATGCACAACGGAAGTCTAAAGTAATAATATAAACCGAATTGAAAGTATAATTAAATATTACACAACGGTTGTAAGTGGATATACACGCGGATCTAAAACAGAAAGTAAATATTGTTCAACAGACTTTAAGTATTAAAAGCTTGCAAGACTCTTTAATTAATACTCAGGAGTTTCCAGCCCATTACGCGTAGTACCTGCACTTAATCTTTTTTTAAAAATACGTCAGTTTACACTGGTAAATACAATTAACTGACTCTTTTGAAAAGTATTTATAAAATTGGTTTGGATGCACAAGGCAAAAATCTTTCATAACTTGGGACAATTATTTAAAATAATCTTGTATACAGATTTATATGTTTGTCGTACGTTCAGGACCGAAATAGAAGAGCCGGTACAAGATTAATAGACACACCACTAGTATAAGCCCACAAGAAGTTTCCTCACGAGTGAGATACCGTTTTACATACGCAACTGTCAGGTGTATGCCTACACCCCGTGCTTAAGTCGTGGCCATTTCAAATGAATGAGCCGAGGATATCCAGGACACAGTCATATTAACCCCCAAATGCTTTGTATCAAATAAAACAGATTAAAACGGGTTATCTCAATGATTTAACCATTACTCGATTAAATATTCAATACCCGACCAAGCGGTAATAATTTACCGTATCCCAAGCCCGTATAAGGGAAAATAAGTTAAAAGTATTTACCTGAGCTAAAATGTAATTTTTATTCTCAGCCGTATATTCTAATCAGCAAGTGCAAGTAGCTTTTACTAGGCTCCTAATCTGGAACGAAGGTTTTAATAACCTATTAGATTCCTAACGGGTCTTATGTAAGTTATAACTTTGACTGGTTAGTTTTAAAAGAAATGTTTACGCTACAAAACGCAAGATTAAGCGGTGACCGGATTAGAATGTGATTTAGACCATACAAGTATGAAGACTTGTATAAAATGGGTAAACTAAATACATTCTGGATTTTGAAGTAACAATGATAAGGTTTGACCCATTTCGGCTAATTTATGCAAACTAGTTACACAAACCGTACCGAACGTCTATATGCATAACGGGTAACCGAATGAGTCATGTACAAGTTCCATAAGTTATTATGCTTAAAATATGTTGTGATATCAGTAGGATATCTTCCATTATGCCCAAAACGAAATTTAAAAGCAATTTAATCCTCGTAAGGGTATTTTGGTCATTTTTAAAGTTTATAAAAGAGGTTTAAACATAAACTGAGATTCTGGTCTAAAACATTCTGTAAAAATATTTATTTTATGTGGTTATATCAGCAAGATATCATACATATGTGTGTTTAATCATTTATGGCTAAACTATGCACCGTAGGGGCATTTTGGTCATTTCATATATGCTTTTAAGGTTAAATTTGGAAATTTGAGTTCAAGAGTTATACCTACTGTTAAAGTATAAAAATTATTTTTAAAACCGGTAGGTAACAAGTCTTAGGTGCTAAATATGGTTTTAAACCATACTATGCGCCTAATTCGCATAAAAATCGATATTCGACGATATTTGACACGTTTAAGGAAATCTAAGATTTTGATCAGTCTTAACTTCTTAAAATACTTTATTTAATATATAAAATCAGTAGAAAAATCTTTGGTATGCAAATCATATGTTAAACTCATTTTATTAACAAAAAGGGCATTATCGTCAATTACCGAGTTTATGCTAGAACTCTATGCTATGGTCAGTATAAAATTTGACAAAAATTTCCAAAAATCCCTAAATATTATATCATAACAGTAGGTAGCAAGTTTGGTGCCAAAAATTGGGTTTAAATATGATTTATGCTGAAAATGCCATTTAATTAACAAAAAGTTTCATTTTTAAGATATCTTGCATAACTTTTATTTACGACCAGAAACGGATGTCAAATTTTTAAGACATACTTATATATCAGTAATAAAGTTTTTTGTCCTTTCACATTTTCAAAAATCTCGTTTTTATAACATAAGGGCAAAATGGTCAACTTTTAAGCATTTAACGGAAATGTTTAAATGATTCAGATTTCTAAGGAACCATATAGTATAATCTCATAGGGTTATACTAACATATAATGTGGTCCCAAAGGAACCCTAAGGCATAACTAAACTAAGCTAAATCGGGTCAGAACTGAAAGTCAAAGCAAAAGTCTATTTTTGCGACTTTCGGTTGCGAACCGAGCCTAATACTCAGAATTGTCGGGTTGAACATGCCCAAACATGTTCTTATATTATTTACCAAGTTATTTAAGTGATAAAACGTATTTTATAGTTCCTACATTATCAGTTATGAATTATTTTGTAAAAACTGACTCGTTTGACTTTTTATTCATAACTTTGACCCGACAATTGACTGAGATAACGTGATAATTAGAAGCTGCCCTTTTAAGGGTTTATTACCTACTTAATTACCAATACATAGCCACTTTCAATTCAAATAATGGCTGGAATGTTAGTGATTAATCACAAAGTCAAAGTATAATTACGATATCTTTGACTTTCGGTCATTAAGCTAATGAAACCTTAACTAAAGAAGCTAAGAACACTTAGAATGGTCCTTAGCACGAAAATTCAACTGGAGAAAGCTTCCTAGATAACCAGGATGCTTCAGAGATCAAATGAGAGTAAAAACTTGAAGCGTGCAAGTGAAGAACTCAAGACATGGCCCTTTATATAGAAGATTGAAGACCCCCAAGATCAATCCAGCTGTTCCTAAGAGTAACCAGATGATCCCAAGTGTCCCTAGAGCAGTAAAAACCAGTTGCACAGTCCTTGGTATCGAAAACAAGCATGCAATGGTGGTGGAAGGGCTGCAACATGCAGCTGTCCAGAGAAACTGATGCTGGCACTTGTTCGCGGCCCGCGTAGACCTCAGCGGTGGCTTACGCGCCCCGCGAAGACCCTTAATTCAGGTAAAAAGTTTGTAGATTTTGTATTTTCAGTCCCTGGTCCATATTTAGTTTAAATAACTTTCGTTTATTGCACTTTTAACCCCCATAGTTAACTATTAAGTGTCTTGGGTCATAAAACAAACATCGTTAAGCTCCCGGTTAGTTACGAGATCACCCGAAGGGTCATAATTTCAAACGTTGACACTTTTAATCCCCGTATCTTGGAATTTACCACTTTAAGCATTTATTTGCTTCGAAACTCCACGAAATCAATATCCGACATCCGTGAGAATATAGTAAAATATTACAATGCTTCGGGATCGTTAAAAGGTCACTCGGAGGTAACATTTAACATGTTGACACGTTTAACCCCTATGCTTTGTAAATTCTAAATTTTAAGCACAAACGGCTTCTTGCGTCAGATATTTCATTCATTAAAGAATAAGAACGTCGAGCGAGGTCAATCAGAGGCACTAGTTTGGCATGTTGACACTTTTAGTCCTTCCATTTATACATTCTTTATTTGTCAACTTTAGTCCCTCGAAATCAAATCGTTACACGTTTAGAATTCATGACACGTGTCTTTATTATATTAGACATAATTTTACGAGGTGTTACATTACAGGAAATGTCTTGTGTTGTGGTTGCGACAATTAAGAGTGTGCAAAAAGAGTATGGTTGGTTTTATGTTGCCTGTCGTAAGTGTTTCAAGAAGGTGATGGGTAAAAGTGAATACTTGCATAATGTTGAAAATGTTTCAGATGATATTGTTCGATTTCCTGCGACTTATTTGGTTTGTCCCAAATGTCATAGTGAATGTACGTCGATCACCACAAAGTAAGCAATGATGATTATTTAGCGTTATATTTATATAAGTAACATTCTAAGACTGATATTTGAATATAATTTTGCAGTTTACTTAGTTAGTTGTGTATATTTCAGGTTCAAGGTGCAAGTCCGGGTGCATGATGAGAGTGGTAGTGTTTCTTTTGTTATGTTTGATAGAGATGTTCAGAAGGTTCTTGGATTAGCGGCGAGTGACATAAGAGAGAGGCAGGTTAAGGCCAATGATACTGGATTCCCTCATGAGATATTTCAATTGGTTGATAAGAAGGCTGCTTTTAAGATTGTTCAATCTTAAAAATGACTATCGTGTTTATACTGTGCAAAAACATGTGATGATCCAGTAATAATTGCTGAGTTGGTTGGTGGAGATGGTAATGGTGATGAAAATACTGATGAGGTAACATATAAAATTACTCTTTCAATCTATTTATTTTTCTTTTCAGTTTTAAACACTGGATTCTACACTTTTTTATATGATATCATACATTATGATCCTTTAGGTTACTCAAGAGGTAGCTGACGTTAAAGATGTTAACCTTTCAGAATCTTCCCAGGTGTCTGCTGAACGAACTTCAAGGGTGAGTATTTATTTTTAAAGTATGTTTAAAAAGAGTTCATTATTTTATTAAATGAGATCAATAGTTGTTTTATGATTTGTTGCAAGGATGTTGTCTCTGTTACGGCCGACTCTTCAGCCGTTGAAGTTGAAAAGGATTCTGGATCAAGTCCCAATGGAAAGCGGATGGTTCAAGATGCTGATGTTGTCAACGTTGGTGAGCTATCCACTAATGTGAGAAGAACCCGGAAGAAGCTGACTAAGGTTAACAATTAGATGCTTATGAAAAAACAATTCTTATGAGAGATAAGTAGAAACCACTTATTTTTGAAGAATCCTTGTGGTTTTTATTTATGTCTGTTAACTATTGTTTTAACAAACTGTGGTTAAAAGTTTGGTTTGTAAGGGCTACAATGATGAATATGGTATGTAATGTCTACGGTTTGAATATCAAGTAAGGTTAACCTTTTGTTTATTATATAATATTGTTATTGTACATTATATACATTTTTGGTGATATTGATGGACTGGATAAGTAGCAGGGTTGTATATTATTGTTAGATTGATGATTGAAAATTTAATCAATTGGTTAGTCGGAAAACTGTTGGGGTCTGAGATACATTAACATCTATTAGAGGTTAAGCACTGTTATAGCGTGCTAACATCTGTTAACCCCTAAGAACTGTTAAAGATTTGTTAAAGGCTAAGCACTGTTATAGCGTGCTTCAACAGACCTTATGAGCTGTTGATCATCATCTGTTAAAGATCTTATATTATAGATCTTCTTTTGAATTGTGTAATATCTGTTGGTCCACAGTAGAACTTAGGTTCATCATACATTTGGCTTCATCTGCAGAGGTTCTCTTTAGCAGACCTTTGCTTCAGCAGTCTTTGTCTTAACAGACCTTTTGGTTCATCAGCAGAGTTTGTTTGGCTCATGAGCTGAGGTTGTTTGGTTTAACATACTTTTCTTTCAACAGTGGTTGTCTTCAACAGACGTTTTGGTTTGCAAAGTTTAGCGAAACAGATGTTGAGTTTGTCCCTTTGGTAGGAGCAGATTTTTAAAACACTGTTATTTGTAATTACAAGTTGTATACTATTTTATTAATTTTGAGTCTTGTATTTCTTTTTGTTGAGTGACCGGGAAATGTAATGGAAAATAGTAATGTTTAGATGCAAAATATAGTAATGTTTACTTGAAAAATATAAAAAGGTAAAACCACAAAGTTTTGAAAGTATATACTAAGACTACATAACTACATTCTTAAGTTAGTTTTCAAAGAAGAAATTTGTCCATCAAACATGTCAACTAAAACATAAATTATTAAAGGCTGAAAAGATGTTCAAAGACTATGTCAACAAACTTCAAAGTGTATTTTATCTCCTGTTACACTTTTTTCTTCGACTATCTCAAACCTCAGCTTTTTCCCCACAGATATTCCCGTTTCATCCATGATACGTTGCCAGTTTGTATGCATCACTAGATGGTTGTTGTCGTTAGGTCTTCTAGGATCTCTTCTAACAACCAGCTGTACCAAAAACTTCACATGACCAAATGACAGCACAGCTCTACGGTAATCATTTAGCTGGTGTTCTCGAACAAAGTTCCTCGGTATTGCCTGTAAAGGAAAATTCTTTCTTTAGTTATTCATTAAAAACATCATATACTTTAAGTAATAACAGATAGATCCAACATTATAAGTAAAATCAACCATATTAAAAGTAGATATATAAATACCAAGTTGTGTGTCTCTAAAACATGGTATTCAAACTGTTTTTTATAATGTGGACGCTTTTTGCGGTGTTGGTGATTGGTACGGCTACAGTGATGTTTAGTCTCCCCATGAAGTCCAATCCCGTCTTTGTTAAAAACCTTCATAGTGAAGTTAAAGTCATCTTCAGGAGTACTTCCCATCCATTGAAACAGCAGTTGGAATCTTTCCTCAATGTCATTTTCGAAGCAAAAAGTTATGCATCCTGGTCCCATAAAACCAACAGCCAATCCCTTTTTGTTTTCAGGAGAGAAAACATAATACACATCAACTTTACTACTCTGCTTTGGTCCATGTACTTTTGCAACCAAGTTATCAATTTTTAATCTCCTCTCCGACAACAGCTTCAGCAAATCGTGTGGTAAATGCTATAATTTTCATACATTTCAGAAATATATAAAAATATAAATTAGAAGTTTTTCTAACAGTCCAAAAGATACACTGGAAATATATAAAAATAAGGTAGCAATTTTTAACCTCCTTGCAGTATGTTTCTTCTTCGGCCTGTATCAAGCAACCATGAACATAATCTCTGTTCGAGCCATCGTTTCTAATCTCCAATCCCTCATTGTTCAAAACATTTATCTCAAATTTTACGTCCTTCAGTTTTTTTTAAACACAGCTTGTCTATGTTGTTATTTCTGTAAGTTTCAACAAACCGAGTCCATTCTGGCCCGTTTATCCTCTTACATTTATGACCGATGCTCTGTACTGCTATCTTATACTTAAACCTCGTATAATCAACCAACTTTATTACTTCACACTTTCTTGGTAATTGGTTACTCATTATCCTTGGAAGTACCTATGTATATAAAATACACAACATTTAATATATCTTTAATTTTATAAATACAGTTTTTAGCATACAATTGTGATTTGAGCTAATTTGTTCTAAGAATACAGCTTACCAATCCCTCATTTAGGTCTGTCAATTCAGAGACATTGATAATTATCATAAACTCTATCTGAAAGTAAAAAAATACAAAAACAATTAAATACTAAAACATAAAATCAATTGTATCTGAAAAGCATTCTATTTAAGGTATAAAAAAATATCCAACACCCTGTAGGACCAAACTTATATGTTGTGTACTTCAATATGGTCACTACAACCAACAATATAAATCTAACACTGTGTAAGATCAAATTTATATTCTTGTATAATAAAAAGTATTATATGGCAATAAAGTTTTCAAACATCCATGTTTGTGTCAACTTCAAACTTCATTTTTTTTCAGCAGCCAAGGCTATATTCACTTACAAATCAGACATATGGGTACTATAACCTGATTGCAGAATATTTTATCAAAACTAATATTGATAGAACAAATGTATCAACACTACATGACAGTTCATACAATAATTCTAAAACCATTCGTAAAATTTACAACCAAATATTTATGAAACAATAATATTTCAGATTGTTATTTAGATGGAATGAATCAAAATGTAACTAAATAGGTTGATATAAATCTTATCTATTATATATAATAAATGAAAGGTGATTTGGGCCACGTGTCACTTGATTAGGGCATTTATTTTTCCTTTTTCCCGCCCTACAGTACCATCCCCTTTTTTCTTTTATCCACTGCTTCATTCTTCTCCTTTACTTTTTGATTTCAAAACCCTACCTCATTATCCTCGCCACCATCTCCTCCCTTTCTCTGTGATGAATCTTTCTCCAGGCAATTCTAGGGTTTCTTTCCCAGTCGCTTCAAGATCAATGCTTTCTCAGTGATGAATTATTTGCATCTTTTGATTTCCAGAAACCTAATATCGGCTCATCAATGGATTATTTGCATCTTTTGATTTCCAAAGTCTTCTGCTAACCTAATCTGCAATCTCAGTAAGTTTACGATTTTTCATGATTTATTTTTCTTTATTTTGATATTTGTTATCCTACTCATTCATGTCTTGAATGATTAGGGGTTTACTTTGCTATCTTTCATTCTACACATTCATCTCTTGAACATCTCTTCAATCGGTTGCTCCAAGATGGTAAGCTAATCTTTTCACAAAGAGTTACAACTTACAAGAATCATCCATCTTTGTTTTATGTTTCATCTAATTTACCCTTTGTTTCTTTCTTTTTTACTTTCTTTACAATGATCTGTTCTTCTTTTCAACTTACAAAGGGTGGAATCATCGAGTAGATAGATTCTAGGGTTCTTATTTGAATTGGGGTTTCAAGATTTATGTTAAAAGTTGAGTGATTGGAGGTTGTTGAGTCACTAATTGTTGAGTCAGATGGGAGTCTTGTATTGATTATTTTCTGTTTAGATGGCTCTAATTGCCTGGATTCTGCACCCGTTTATTGTCGAGTTCAAAGAAGCATGGGTTGAGAAGGTTAGAAACATGTGTTATTGATTATTGTTCATAATGTAATATCATTTGATCTGCCTTACTTATGGTGATTTGAAATACATTTTGTTGATTGTTTGTAGGGCTGCTATGTTTGTATTGTAACTGGATACTGTGAAGGTGGCGATATGTAAGTCCCTAAAGAAACTGAGGCTCCCTTACTTGTACGATTTTTATGTCGTAGCCTTATAAAATGACTTTTTAACAGGGCTGAATTGATGAAAAAGTCACCCGGGTAATACTTTCCTGAGGAGGTATTGTTGTTGTTGTTACGTTTTAAATATAATTATCAGATTTATAGCTACTGGTTGTTGATGATCTTGGCCTTACAGAAACTTTGCAAGTGGTTTACTCAGATACTATTGGCAGTTGAATATTTGCATGCAAATTATGTTCTACACAGGGATTTGAAAGTATGTAATAACTTATTTTTGTTGCTGGGAATGTCTTTTACTTTTAATACCTTATACCTACTGTTATTGCATTGCATCTACAGTGCTCAAACATTTTCCTTACCAAAGATAAAGATGTTCGTCTCGTTGAGCTACTAACTGTTCTCTTTAGTAGACCTTGCTTTAACTTCTCTGATTCAAAGCAGCAATTAATTTCTTTTGAGTGATTTATCTCTTCTTGTAGGTGACTTTGGGCTTGCTAAGGCTTTGAAGGCTGATGACTTGGCTTCTTCGGTATGTTCTTTATATTCATATATGGTATATATACTTAGTCTATTATATATAATAAATGAAAAGAATTTGGGCTACGTGTCACTTGACTAGGGCATCCTCAATTCCATTTTTTATGTTATTTAGTAGAAAATGATAAATATTATTTTTCTGTTGCTTTTATTTTCAAGGATGAATCATGGGGAGTTGGAAAACTAAGGCATAAGGGGTGGCAAATATGATCGAGTATTGTTGTGATGGGGATGAAAGGCTTCACCACATTTTTTTTTTTACAAATTTTGTTATACATTTGTTTATGGTTTTAACAAAGTTTTCTAACAAAATATTTATTTTTTTAAATAAAAACTTCCTTATTTTTTTTAAGAATACCATGTACAATGCTGATGGAAAGAATTAGAGAGAGAATGTGATATTGGCTAGATTTTGGCTCTATAATCCCCTTACTAATAGATGATCGTTTAACTAATTTTGGCTCTATGATTCGTTATTAGCTGCAGCTGCTGCTACGGAAAAAAAGAAGGTGCTGGTCAATCGAGTTGCATAGACGTTTTGACAAGTTTTCAATGTGCGTGACCACCCATTTTGTGACCACCTTTAGTTTTATGCATTCAAAGTTCACTTGACTTTCTTCTCTAAGCTCTAAAAATAACCTGAATTGACCCGTTTAAATTGAACGGGTCAAAGGTGCTACCTCTAATTTGCATTTGTATCTATAACAGAGTTTGTTTTGCTTCTCATTTTGCAGTCTTACAAACAAACATTCGCGAGAATGAGATTCTGATAGTGATGAAAAAGTGAAACAAGGAGAAGATATAGATGTTAATGAAATGGATGTGAGTAATGCATGTTGTTAAATATAAAATTTACTGAAACCTTTGTAGTTTATAAAGATTTTTGTTTATGGTAGTTTCGTTTTCTGTGTAACGGTCTATTTAACGGTCTATAGTTTTTCAAACAGTGTTTTAATCCGAGAAAAAGTGAAACCACTGTTTTGGGTTAAAATAGTGTTTTGAAACCACTTTTTTGTTAAAACAGTGTTTGAAACCTCTGTTGGGTTAAAACAATGTTCTGAAACCACTTTTAGGTTAACAGTGTTTGAAACCACTGTTGGTTTAAAACAGTGTTTGAAACCACTATTTTAACCCAAAAGTGGTTTCAAAACACTGTTTTAACCCAACAGTGGTTTCAAACAACGTTAACCTAAAAGTGGTTTCAAAACACTGTTTTAACCCAACAGTGGTTTCAAACACTGTTTTAACCCAAAAGTTGTAGGACCGGTTTTCGACTCCGTAACGATTGCGTATCGACACGTGTGACGTGCGGAATCCGTACACGTGCGTGGACCGAACATGAGAACGTACTAAATAAGTGATTCTATTCAAAGATATGAAATCGTACAATCACGTGAATCACCTTTTACACTTTCTCTCTCTAGACTCTCTCTCTCTAGGATCCAAGCTCTCCAAACTCCAAATGTGAAAAGTTCTAAATCACACATTAGATTCCTATTTATAGGCCAAGGGGCTTAATGAAAGATCTCATTAATTACATAAATGCCACCTTGCCTTTTCTCTAATTATTACAATATAAAGTCACGTTTTCTTCAGTTTCTGCTACGAACTCGATTGACGGAGGCGATAGACATTACTTCACTAACAGACTCCCCCTTGGATATTGCCACAGTCAATCTCATAGCGTCTTGTCTTTCTCTCTCTCTGAGTCTTCTTGAAGGTTTATCATTTTCAACAACATAGACTCCCTCTTTCTTGAACAGAATCCCCGTGGATCTGTCTTCATCTTCAGCTGCTCCTTTTGGTAGACTCTTCCTTCAGGCTCCCCCTTTCGTCAAGCTTCCGTGATTTTGGGATCGACACCTGTCTTTCCGGATACAAGCTCCTTCAGGATAGTTACCTGGTTCCTTGAATGCACGCTTTCCCTTGCGTTGAGTACGTCTTTAGACTCCCCCTTAGGCTCGGCTATCAGGATCGTAGTCTGGTACTTTCATCTGCAAAGACTCAAACATTTATAAGTACAAACATTTTGAACATCCAGGATTAAAACCTGGTTCTCTCAGCATAAGCTAAAATATTTCAAATATTCGATAGTGAAAGATTTTTCGATTGTCCAGGAATCGTGACCTGGCTCTTTTAAAATTTCTAAATCAAGATCCTGGCTCTTAAAATATAATAATATGAATATATCCAGGAATACTTGATTCTCTCCCCCTATCAACAATCTTTTAAAGTTTGGCAATATTAGCGAACAGGATTCGAAACTGGCTCTTTTACATTAAATTTTAACAATTTGAGCATCCAAATCCTCACGACTAATCATCCAGGTCCAAATTAATGACCTTGGAGACTTCACAAACTGTTTTTGATTTTTTTTTTATTTTTTTTTTAAACTTCAAGTTTCAAATAAATGAACTTGCTTATTTTCAGAAACACGATCAGCGTACTTAGATTTTGAAACTCAGCATCTCAGACATCGGTTGTCGAAAATAAAGCAGAAATCAAAATCTTTTTGTATTTTTTCTGAAATATAAAGAGTAAAGAAATATTTACAGGCATATTTACAGACAATTTTTTTGATTGAGTTTGTGTCAGAGGATCATATCAGTTTTTGACAAATCACTAGTAGCGTTGAGCTTTAAACACTTTAAGTTCTAAACGATTCACTTAGATTGTCTGTATACTGATTCACTTAAATTTTCACACAAAGTTCAATTGATTCGAGATACGTTATTAGTGATTTAAGGACTTAAACTTATTCGCGTGTCCCACCTCATAATATACTCCCGTATCCAGACTCCTATATTCAGTCTTACAGGTGAATGTACACTAATGATATCTGTAAACGGGTAATGCGAGGCCATGAGAGCTCAGGTTAGAACTTCCGTTCAGACAAAGAGATGATGGCTCGACTTTAGGTGTGTCCCGTTTGGGGATCTTTTCTTCAACAGCACATGATTAGCATTTTTCAATGTTTCATCATTTTTATGCTGAGGGTGGGCTTTATGATTAAAGCAGTTCAGAGTATTATACGAGAACTAGGCTATTGCTCCCGCAAAATCAGAAGTCCTGGTATAATACCCCAGATATCATCACGTACAAAGACCTAGTATGTCAGAAATAGAAAGCCCTTCAAACAAGATTTCAGGGGTTACCTATATATCCGAGAGATGTTCCCCACGAGATAAGTAAGTATATGATATTTAGATTTATATCTCAAAAACAATCTACTGACCGTGTAAAAACCTACTGGCTCATCATCAGTGAGACCGTTTATCACATTTTAACATTCCATTTCTTTAGCCTACTGTGATTTTCTACTGATGTACTATCATTTCCTCTTTTTACAGAAAAACTCATTTTTGAATTTTATCATGTTTTTGGCTTTTTCAAAATTTTCTAATGTTTTTGGATTTTCTGACAATTTCTTACTCCCCGTAAAATTCAAAACCATTTAAAGAAAATTTGACAACCGGATACTGATAGCTTTGTCTCGCCATCCATTTTCTGCTTCACATGCTCTGTTTTGCAGAAAATATAACGTACCCCCATGATTTACAACCCATTGATTTTCGACAGTTTGAAAACCGTTTTTCAATCTTGTGAAAGTAATCATGTTTGTTCAGCTGTGAGGGTTTCGGCGTATTCAATCAACATATTTTTGGATTTTGAACTTTTGACAAAATTTAAAAACAAACATATTTTGATTTTTCAAATTTTTGACAAACTAAAAACATATTTTTTGTTTTTAAATTTTTAATTTTTTTAGGGTTTTGAAATATGGTTTATTTATGTACAGAAATGAACAAACTCCCTGATTTCAGACGCAGGGACCAGCAGCCTCCTCTCCTCGTGCCAGGCTGCTCTCATCTCCATCTTGGTATTTTTCAAAATTCTTGAGCACCTGCACATTCAAACTTACTCAATTACTTGAACAAATTAGCCCAGGTCTGTTTGACCTTAGGCATTTCAACACAATAAGATTCGTTTAACTTCGGAAAATCTTTATCATTTTTCACCAATGTATTTTCATTCCGATTATTACTCATAGAAACTGTTTGTTTCTTTTCAACCCAAGTTTGTCCTTTCGAATCACTTCTTTTGTAAAAATGTAATTCATTTTGAACATTTTGATTTTAAACAACAGTTTTTGGTTTCCAAAACTGATTTGGTTTTGTTGCATCAACTGTTGTTTTCCAACTTTGTGTTGTTCTAAATCTGGGTGTCACTGGTTTCCATGTTTGTTGTGAGTCAGCCTTTGACATTTTCGGCTTCCAAGTTTGCCTTGAGTCAAACTTGGTTGATTTCTGATTCACAATATCAGGCTTCTTTTTCGTTTCAAGACCAATAGGTTTAAGATTTATACAATTTCGACTAAGATGTCCAATTTGATCACACTTAAAGCATGTTCTCTTGGACACATCTTTAACCTGTTGTTGTTGCTTTTTCTTTTGAGCATAGAACTCTTCATTAGACTGTCGTCTAAATTTGAGTTCTTTCTCTTCTTCAGAACTTGTTCCGTGAACAAAATTCATCTTTTCTTGATAATTTGGTGTTTTATTTCCTTTCCAATTCTGTTTCTTTTTATAACCCAACCTAGCCTTCATGTTTTTCTTTTTGTAACCAGGTTTGTTATAAAAAGTTTTCTGACCTTTTCCATCAAATTTTGAAATTTCAGACTTTTGAATCTCTACCAGTTTGAAAACTTTGTTGATTTTATCTGAAATCACATTTTGAATTGGGAAGTCATTATCCGAAAATAGTTTGTCTGATCCAATCATGGTATAGACCAATCCTTTTGAATCATCATTCACAACTTTTTCAGATTTTGAGTGTTTAAGATAACTATCATGAAAACTTCCCTCATTTTCATCTTGTGATCCAGACTTATCTGTTTTGGTAGACTCCTCTGCTAGAACAGTTTCAACAACCTTACCGACCACCTCTGAATCACTGATGTCATCAGATTTGGTGTAAGTCACATCTATGTTGTCGGGTAACTGGTCAACCATGCTTATTGCTTTTTCCACCTTTTCACCATCATAGAATGTATAATTATTCTCCAACGGTGGTGGAACCTGATGGTATTCAGACCCAATTCCCTTTTTGTTCTTTTCTGACTCTTTCCCATCGGGTGTGAGGTTGAAAATACATTCCAGAATGTATGAAGACGCATGGTAACTTTGCAATTTATTGACCAACTTTTCTTTATCTGCCAGTTCTTGTTTAAGCTTAGCGACATCATCAATATATTGATTTAAAACCATTTGTTTTCCTTCAAATCTGGCTTCAAGAAATTTAGTGTTTTTCTGACATGCACACAATCTATCATCTAAACTTTTGACTTTACTTTTCAAAGTTTCATAAGCTTCTTTTACAATATGATGTGACAATTTCATTCCATCATATTCCTTTTGCAACTCTTGAATTGTTTTGTCTTTTAGAACACATTCGTTGCAAACAGCTGAACACTTTTCTTTCAATATTTTGTTTTCTTTTTCAAGTTCATCACATTTTTGTTTCAGCTTTTCATTTTCTTATATAAAAAACTTTTCATTTTCAATCATTTCGTGACATTTATCTTTGAAAATCTTTTCTATTTTAGTGAATTCTATGTCTCTTATTTTAAACTTTTCATCTTTTTCAGTACAAGCACTGCACGTTTCCATGCATTTCTTGCACTGTTGTTCAGCTTTTTGATCAGAAGAATCATTTTGAGTTGTTACCTCAGTGATTGGCACTGTGGCTTCTTTTGCTTGTTGAGTCTGATCTTCTTCAAACACATGTTGTTTCTCTCCAACAGCTTCCTCAGCTTTCTCATTAGCTTTCTTAACCTCATTTACCAGCTTCTCACTCTCATTCACAATCTCCTCAACCGTCTTCTTCTTCTTCTCCAAACTGGCATATATCACCTTCCTAATGCCTTCTTCAACCTTCTGTTTGTACCTTGGAATCTCCTCAAGGCCTTTGCCCCAAACACTTACAGTAGGTATAGCAGCAACTAATGCTTCAAAGTCAACCTTCTTAGGATCAACCGTCGGGTTTCCTTGAGGATCAAGAAAGAATTCCTTTTCTTTACTCCACCTGCCTGGTAGTGTTGCTTCTTTGTAGGCATCATACACTTCATCCAGTCTAATGCGAGCATGCCTTTCTTCTCGACTTTGTTTGATCTCAGCAACCATTGCTTTGGCTTTTCCAACTACTTTGTCATGTTGACTCCAATCATACCTTTCATCATCATGAATTACAATTCTGGGTCCTTCTTGCTCATCTAAGTATTTATCCCAATCAAAATTAACCCAAACAGATTTTTCAGATCTTTCATTTTCTAAACAAGCTTCACTTCGATCACGAAGTGACAAAACAACTTGTCTCTTCTCTTTAGAAGATCCTTCTTCAATCTGCTTTCTAGTTAGCTGCTCGTTATTCTGATGATAAATGGCCTTTTTGTAGTGATCCTCATAAAAAGGATTCACGCTATCATCGGCTTTGTTGTTCGTGCATTCTCTCTTGAAGTGCCCCTTTTGTTTACACTTGAAACAAGTGACTTTGTTCTTATCGAAACCTATCTTCATTTCTGGGCCTTCCAAGCACTTTTTGCCAGTTATCTCCATGAATCTTTGAGCTCTTCGGATGACGCTTGCCATGCACCAGCGAATGTCCATGAGTTCCATCTCTTCTGGATTGACTTGATCATTATCCTCCTTTGTCATGTTTGGATTTCGAATCTTACCTGCAATTAACCCTTCGTAAGATACCAGAATAGAGGCTAAGAAGCTCATGTGCTGTTGAGCAAACTCATTGTTTAAAAGTGGAGAATTTTTCCAATCCTGGTTTGGATTAGATTTTGACGATCCAGATGCAGATGAAGAATGATATCCTGGAGCATAGCTTGAAGATTTGCTGTTTGACGTTTCACCAGTCTTTTCTACACTATAACCTGTTCTTATTTTTGGAGATTCGTTCTTTTGTAGCATTCCTCTGCGATAGTATAGTTCAACGTTCTGTTGATAACTAGAGCTAGACATCTTGTTTTGTTTTTGTAGAAACAAATCATGTCCCTCTATTTTCTCAATCAAGCTTTCTAACGTCATCTCGTCGGACTTATCATCATTTTTCAAAACGATCACATAGGTTTTCCAATCTTCCTCATGTGGCAATGCCTCAACGAGTTTATCCACCATCTCTTCTCTCTCTTTATGGATTCCAAACCTTTCCATTTCAATCTTCAGATGGCAAAATCGTTCTATCATTTGACGAACTGTTTCATTCTTCATGCAACTAAACAAGTCAAACTCTTTCTTCAACAGTGATATCTTGTTTTTCTTGATATCCTTTCCACCTTCAGCTTTTAACTTTAACGCTTCCAAAATTGACTTAGACGTTTCACCATGCTGAAGTAGTGAGAAAATATCCTCTCTGATAGATTGTTGAAGTAGAGTTTTCATTCTTAATTCACTTGAATGTTCCTTTTTATCATCAGCTGTGAAATCTTTAAGTGTGATTAATTCATGTTTTTCATTTATTGGTTTTTCATATCCTATGGTCAACATGATCCAACTATCATACGCATAGGCTTGTACCCTGTTTTCAAATCTTTCATACCACCAGTGATAATCTTCGATATTCATGAGCTTTGGTGGTCTCAGATGATTTCCGTACACGTTATCATGATTCAAACTCTCAGATATCACGGTTGTAGCATTCTTTGGTGTCACTGAAGTTTCTTCTGATGTAAACGTGTTATAAAACTCTTCCCCGATTCCCGACATCTTCGAAATGCTTCTTGAATTTTCCGTTACTAGAATTTTTTTTCGCCTCGTTTATCAGCTCGAATCACCTGAAACAAACAAACAAAAACGATCAGTTCAAACACTTACCAAACAACTTGATCAGACGAGTATCCGATCGAGTGAGTCAACAAAAGTCAACAGTGACAATAATCGGGTGACAACGCTGTCCGATCGAGTGGGGATGCTGTCCGATCGGGTAACAATGCTGCCCGTTCGAGCTATTGTTCGTTCGAGTTGCTGTTCGTTCAAGTTGTTGTCCGAACGAACTGTTGTCCGAACAAGTGGGTTTTGCTGTTGTCCATTCGAGCTACTGTCCGAACGATTCACAATGTATTTGACTAGAGTGGTAATCCGTTCGACCCTCCCCTCGTTAGAATGTCACTACAAATTGAATAATATGGCAACTCGAACGACCCACTGTTCGTTTGATGGCACAGAAGACAAAATGCTTATGTTGGTCGAACGGTTGACTTTGTGGCACTACAAACAAAATGCAAGTGATTAGACACTGCTGTCCGATCGAGTAGCCTGTTGACTTTTTGAATCGGGTAACTTTGAATCGGGTGGCACCTCATTCGACCCACCACTCCATCGGGTAGCGTATTGACTTATTTGACCTCAAACAATGAATTGTGATTTTCAATATAAACTCACATGCAACACGATATCATGTGGCCGACAACATCTCGTGGATCTCAATTAATAATGTGCTGACAATAGTCAAATCAACATCTAGAATCACATGCAATATTTTGAAATATGTAATCAGATGCGCTGACAATACTTTGAATTACTACAAAGTTACATGCAAGTTTTTTAAATGAATTTTTCAATCAATTGGATCTTATAAGCTGATTGGGCCGATAAAATTGATTATATCTTATTCAAATGCATCACGTGATTACTGAAGTATGATATTAATGATGGCAGGTTACTTTGTTGACTAAGTGACCCGAACAGGTGATGTGCTTTGACTCGGATTGCTGTCCGAGCGGTTGGTGATCCGAGTGAGTAACAGTCAAACAAAGTCAACCCTTTTAATGAAATGGAATGACACGAGTGGTCACTCGTTCGGGTTGCCACCCGAGCGGTGAACATCAAGAACAATGTCAACAGCAACAGTTAGCATGTTCATACTTTTTCGGACCAAAAAATTTAGATTTCTCCCAAACGACTTTGAATTAAGATCTGAAAATTTGTAGGCATGTAGATCAAATGTTTTCGCACAACATATCAAAAAATTAGCCGATTTTAACCGTAAAAAGTCGTTTAATTTGGCGATTTTCTGATAAAAACGTGAAGAGATGTAAAAGTGAAGAAATTTTGACAAATCTGGATAGAATAGACTCTGAATCTGATGATTTTCCGTGCGAAATCATGTGATTGATCCGTGCAATCGAGCTCCTGCTCTGATACCACTTGTAGGACCGGTTTTCGACTTCGTAACGATTGCGTATCGACACGTGTGACGTGCGGAATCCATACACGTGCGTGGACCGAACACGAGAACGTACTAAATTTGTGATTCTATTCAAAGATATGAAATCGTACAATCACGTGAATCACCTTTTGCACTTTCTCTCTCTAGACTCTCTCTCTAGGATCCAAGCTCTCCAAACTCCAAATGTGCAAAAGTTCTAAATCTAACACATTAGATTCCTATTTATAGGCCAAGGGCTTAATGAAAGATCTCATTAATTACATAAATGCCACCTTGCCTTTTCTCTAATTATTACAATATAAAGCCACGTTTTCTTCAGTTTCTGCTACGAACTCGATTGACGGAGGCGATAGACATTATTGCATTAACAAAAGTGGTTTCAAAACACTATTTTAACCCAAAACAGTGGACTGGTATAATTTTTATTTTGTTTAATAGGGTAGCATCTCAAAGGAAACGGGAACAACTCAGAATCTTATACAAAAAGATCGTCATCTGCTGAAATTAATGATTTTGACTGATGAATGAGGGTTTTTATTAATGTGTTGATGATCAATCTTTTTTGTTAGGGTTTTTTCCACTCAATTTGGTAATTTAATGCAAGCTCTGGAGTGCGTCGCTCATGTTAAAAAGGTACAATTTCATATTTTTTAACTTTCTTGAAATATGCGTTTTGTATTGTGAAAAATGTAACACCCGTATAATTTTACTTGATTTAATAATAGATTATAACCTTGTAAATAGAAGTTTCTTAATTAACATAAAATTTCAAACAAGAAGTTCATAAGTAGCATAATCCTTAGTCAACTAATGACTAAGTTAAAACATTTCAAAAGTTGTTTAACAATTGTTTACAACCCATAAACCAAGTCTAATTAAGATTTAAAACATTGCGGAAGCTTGTAAGTAGTGTTCGGTTCTTCAAAAGTTTGCTCGACCATCTTCCGGTTAGTTTCCTTCATCACCTAAGATCAAAACCCCAACAAAAGTTAGTTTTGATCAAGTTAAAAGGGTTACAAACTAGTTCCATAAGTCAACATTTAAGAAAAAAAATAATTTTCCGGAACAAGGGCGTCGCGTGATGCCAAGGGGGCTCGCGCGACGCCTAGCCCCTAAATTCACAGAATGTTTATTTTTCTGATGCTGCACATTCCCAGCTCCAAGTTCAATCAAGTTCCAACTTTAAATAGCCATAACTTTTGACTCGTAAGTCCGTTTTAGGTGATTCTTTTTCCTATGCGTCTGTAAATTCGTTACCGACATGCCTATTACAAATTTCATACCGAAAAATTTGATTACGGACCGAAAGACTATATGTCCATATACAATTATTTGACCCATTCTAACTTAGCCATTTTACTACCATTTAACTAGTAAACTTAAGGCGCTTATTACCCTAACTCCGGGGCTTATTGTCACCGGCACTTCATTACCAAACTTATGGCTTCATGCTCTTGTGACCATTTTCGCCTCTTCTTTCTACTTACAATATTAATACTACAAAGTATCATGATTCGACCCGTTTGATCCATCTACGAAAATTCTCCATTTTGATGGCTACCAAACGACTACAAACCAATTCTTAACCTACGGATTTAAGTAACATACATGATTGTTACAACCAACACAATTTTATCAACAACGCATAGTTTAACAACAATTCACCAAATGTAACGGATCAAGATACATACCTTCAAAGTAGGCCTTTCAAACGTGGTTCGCCACCCGCTTGTCCGCTTGACGCTCCTGCGCCCGTTCCTATAGAGTTCATTTATGATATGTTTAGAACTCTCTTTAAATCATAATTCGCATAATACACCAAAACATCATAATTATGCGTTTAAACTTGGAATTTCAGTTTTAAGCCTTCTTAGAGGCATTTCAACAAACACTTCAAGGGCAGATTTTTACATGATTAAACATCAAATCTCTAGTTTATCATTTAGCCCTATTTTCACATCATTCAACCTTTTTACATGATTGTTAACTTCTAATTTTCTGAAATCACTTCAAAATTGTCAATTTACACTAGATCAACAATCTATTTCCTAGTGTTCATCAAATTACACATAACCCACTAATCACCTACAATGGTGTTCATAGGTTTCACTAAAATTTCATATGATTTCAACTTGTATTTGTCTAGGGTTTGTCCCTAGACACTATAGTTGTTCCTAAATCATCATAATACACACATGCAACCACAATTTCATATTTTTCCCAATTTCATGAGAATTCCAAGTTGAGAGTTTTCATTAAATTTTACATACCTTGTAATCCTCTTGCAATGAGGATCACGATTCTAAGCTCGGATTTCGTTTTGGACCAGATTTGCACCTCCAATTGAGAGTTTTAGTGAGTTTTTAGGGTTTGAGAGTGGGGTGTGTCGCCCCCTGCTTGTTCTGATCGACCAGACCCCCAAATGGGGTGTTTGGTTTTGTTTTTATTAAAATTAGTGGCATAAGTTTCAATTTTAACATCATTAGCCCTTCCACTTTTGTTTAACATTTAGTTTTGGTTATTTAACCCTACTTCAAGTCCTTTCTAGACTTGTTGTTAACTAGGTTATAATTTACCTAGTTAGTAAATTCTTGTTTATTTATACTTTATAGTTTTAATATAAAGTTTTATATTTTCGGGGTGTTACAAGTCCACCCCCCTTAAAAGGGTTTCGTCCCCGAAACCGAAGTACGTACCAAATAATGTAGGGTGGAGACGTCGCATCTCCTCTTCGGACTCCCACGTAGTGTCCGAACCTTTCCTATGCTCCCATTTGACCTTGACTTTATTAATGACTTTGTTCCTCAAACTCTTCTCTTTACGATCTAAAATCGCAATTGGTTTTTCTGCATAGTTGAGGCTGTTATCCACCTCGATATCATCGTAGTAGATACGAGCAGTTTCGTCTGCCAAACATTTTCGGAGATGTGACATGTGGAATGTGCTATGAATCCCATTCAGCTCCTCGGGTAATTCGAGACGATATGCCATTTTACCAACCCGTTCGATGATTCTGAATGGCCCAATAAATCTTGGGCTCAACTTCCCTCTTTTTTTGAACCGTATCACTCCTTTCCATGGCGATACTTTCAACATTACTTTATCACCCACTTGAAATTCAATCAGCCTGTTTCGTTTATCCGCATACGATTTTTGTCGATCCTGAGCCGCTTTTAGGTGAGCTCGGACCATGTCGATTTTCTCATTCGTAGTTCGGATTATATCAGTAGGTGCTAGCCCTCGTGGACCCACTTCTCCCCAACATACAGGAGTTCGACATTTTCTGCCATATAACATTTCATAAGGGGCCATCTTAATGCTCGTGTGATAGCTATTGTTATATGAAAATTCGACCTAGGGTAGTTAGACATCCCAACTACCCCCGAAGTCAATAATGCAAGCCCGCAACATATCTCCCAACGTTTGTATTGTTCTTTCACTCTGCCCATCCATTTGTGGATGGTAAGCAGTGTTAATGAACAATTTAGTTCCCATTTGTTCTTGGAATTCACGCCAAAAATTCGAAGTAAACCGAGTATCTCTGTCTGACACAATGGATATCGGTACCCCATGACGTGCTATGATTTCATTGGTGTACACCTCTGACATCTTCTCGGATGTGTAAGTCTCACGAATCGGAATGAAGTGAGCGTTTTTCGTCAATCTATCTACAACTACCCATATAGCATCAAACCCGCGGTTAGTTTTGGGCAATTTGGTAAACAAATCCATGGTGATTTGTTCCCATTTCCAAACCGGAATTTCCAACGGTTGAAGTCTACCGTATGGTTTTTGGTGCTCCGCCATGACTTGTAAACATGTCAAGCATTTTTCTACGTACTTCACCACATCTCTTTTCATTCCGGGCCACCAATAGTTTTGCTTTAAATCATTGTACATTTTGGTCGCTCCCGGATGGATGGAATAACGAGACTTATGAGCTTCATCAAGTAGAAGCTTTTTAATTCCACACGTGTTAGGAACCCAAATTCTGTTGAAACGTGTTTTCAAACCATGGTTGCTTACTTTAAGATCTTTAACTTGGCCAACAATCCTTTCCTTTTTCCAGTTTTCGTCTTTTCTTCTTCATCTTGTGCTTCTCGAATTCGTTCGAGTAGGCCTGAGGTCACAATGAGTTGCAATGATTGTACTCGTATCGGGACATAATCTGTCTTTCTGCTTAGGGCATCTGCCACCACGTTTGCCCTTCCGGGGTGATAGTGTATTTCACAGTCAAAATCTTTCACCGTTTCTAGCCATCGCCTTTGTCGCATATTTAACTCCTTTTGATCGAAGAAGTATTTCAAGCTCTTGTGGTCGGTAAATATGGTGCACTTTACCCCGTACAAGTAGTGCCTCCATATTTTTAATGCAAATACCACCGCAGCCAACTCGAGATCGTGTGTGGGATATTTCTTCTCGTGTATCTTCAATTGCCTCGAGGCATAAGCTATTACCTTGCCCCGTTGCATCAAAACGCATCCGAGCCCCGATAGTGAAGCATCCGAATAAACCACCATGTCTTCGACTCCGTCCGGCAATGTCAGTACCGGAGCTTGTGTTAACTTCTCTTTTAGCGTTTGAAACACTCTTTCTTGATCGACACCCCAAATGAACTTTTCTTTCTTTCGGGTTAGCTTTGTTAGCGGTGACGCAATCTTGGAGAAATCTTGAATGAATCTCCTATAGTATCCCGCAAGCCCCCAAAAAGCTTCTAATTTCCGAAGGGTTCTTCGGGGGATTCCATTTTGACACGGCCTCGATCTTTGACGGATCCACCAATACTCCTTCGGCACTTATGATGTGGCCAAGAAATTGTACCTCTCGTAACCAAAAGGCACACTTAGAGAATTTTGCATACAACCTTTCTCGTCTAAGGGTCTCTAACACCTCTTGCAAGTGGTGTGCGTGTTCAGCTTCACTTTTCGAATACACCAAAATATCATCGATAAACACGATGACCGATTTATCCAACATTGGCTTGCAAACCCGGTTCATGAGGTCCATGAAAGCCGCGGGTGCATTTGTTAGCCCAAATGACATCACGAGGAATTCGTAATGTCCATATCGCGTACGGAAAGCCGTCTTCGGCACATCTTCCTCCTTGACCTTTAGTTGGTGATACCCCGATCTAAGGTCAATTTTTGAGAACCAGCTCGCACCTTGTAATTGGTCGAATAAATCATCTATCCTCGGAAGCGGGTATCGATTCTTTACCGTGAGTTTGTTTAACTCTCGGTAATCGATACACATGCGCATGCTTCCGTCTTTCTTTCTCACGAACAATACCGGTGCGCCCCAAGGAGACACACTCGGCCTTATGAATCCCTTGTCAAGCAGGTCTTGAATTTGGGACATCAACTCTTGTAATTCCGATGGTGCGAGTCGGTACGGAGCTTTTGCTACGGGTTTTGCACCCGTAATCAATTCGATCCCGAACTCTACTTCCCGTTCAGGCGGTATCCCCGGTAAATCCTCCGGAAACACATCTTCATAATCTCGTACTACCGGTACATCTCCAATCTTTCATGATTCTTTTTCGGGCTCATTTGCGTATATTATGAATGCCTTGCATCCTCGCTTCATAAGCTTGTGAGCTTTCAACATTGAGCATACTATAGGGTTGCCTCCTTTTTCGCCATAAATGGTGACGTGTTTCCCACTCGGAGATATTAGTTTTATCTCTTTACGAAAACACACGACCTTTGCATGGTGTTGAGATAGCCTATCCATCCCAACGACTACTTGAAATTCTCCCATTGACATCGGGATTAGGTCTATCAAGTATTCCTCATCGTCGATGCTTAATTTGCAGCCTCGACAAACATCACAAACTATAAAACTTTTGTTGTCCCCTATTTCAACTTCTAAGGGCACAGATAATTTCGTCAATACGAATGAAGGATGTCGAATAAATCCATGTGAAATGAAGGATTTATTCGCACCCGTATCAAACAATACACGTGCTGGAATTGAGTTAATTATGAATATACCTGAAACCACATCGGGTTCTGTCTTCGCTTCAGCCGCGGTAAGTTGGAAGGACCTAGCCTTCGCTTTGGGAGCTTCTGTTGGAGACTCTTTTGTGTCTCTCTTTCCCACCAACTCGGGACATTCAGATTTCTTGTGACCGGGTTGGTAGCACTTGTAACAAACAGAAACTTTTCCGGGACATAGCGATGCAGTGTGCCCCGTCTTCCCACATACCGGACACGGCTTGTCTTTGAAGCGGCACTCACCCTTGTGCCCTTTTCCACATACTTTACAACTTGGCGACCCGCCTTTAGCCTCCACCTTCTTCCCCGATTTAGTAGTTCTAGCTTTCTTTGTAGGGCTTGGATTCACATATTGTGCCCTTCGCTCGCCCCTTTCTACTTGTTTCTTTAACTCTATTTCTCGCTCCCGGGCGGTGTTGATAATCTCCGTGAGGGTTTCATACTTTGATGGAGGCATGAACTCACGGTACTCGGCACTCAGCATGTTGTAATAGTAGTATATCTTTTGCTCTTCAGTGGTGACTAACTCGACACAGAATATCAGCTTATCCATGAAGATGCCCGTGATCTTATCAATTGTTTCACCCTTTTGTCTTAGCTGGATGAATTCTTCTTTGATCCTGTTAATAACCGCTTTGGGACTATGGTGTTTAAGGAATGGTACCTTAAACTCGTCCCAAGTCATAACCCTCGCCGCTTCGGCTCCCATTTCTTTCTTTTTATTATCCCACCAATCTTTAGCTTGGCCTCTCAATTGACCCGTTCCGTAGGCAACAAAGTCTCCTACTTCACAATGGGTCCGTTTAAACACCCCTTCAACATCACTTATCCATCTTTGACAAATTATCGGGTCAACCTCCCCGTTATAGATTGGCGGTTTACACGCCATGAATTCCTTGTACGAACATCCTTTGCGTTCTCCCGTTTTCTCCTTCATAAGGTTGACAATATCCTCCAACCTTTTAACTCGCTCTTCGACAAGCGACAACACCGTGCTTTGAATTTTGTCTATAAACCCGGATAGACTTCCTTCAATTGCCTTCCCTACCTCTTCGGCAATTATCTCTTTCATTTGTTCTGTCACACCCTGGCTTTGCGGAAGCGTGGTTAATTTGGTGTGACTTCTTAATACCATAGCTTAACCATAACAAAGCTATATGAAATAAAACCATGCAAAATCATCCATTTAATTAAGTTTTAAAAACCAAATACAACAACTTTGTCTCAACGGAAACACATCCTAACGACATTGTTCAACAAACACAAACATCAACATGACATAAACACAGTTTAAGGACTGTGACTTGTCCAGGAAAGAGTCACATTCCCCAAACCCGGATGACCTTGTAACTAGTGCAGCGGGAAAACGTGTCATACCGCGCCAGATCCTTTAATTCCCTGAAATACATGTAAGTTGAAAAATCAACAATAATGTTGAGCGAGTTCATGTGTAAGTGAGTAAATAAACCTTTGTAAGTATAAAAATCCTGGTATGTAGCAAATAAGGAAAAAGAGATCACCAATGGTTTGCAAGGCCATTGATATGTGTGAAGTGCAAGTAGGAAGACTCAAACCTAGCAGATTTTGCGTTGAGTACAAAGTCACCACCTGGTCCATTAGGCGGGCTCAGGGGTTGGGCTCGCTACACCCAGATAGATCTACCGCTTACGTCCCTCGGTCCTACAATGAGGATTAATGGCCTCCAGTTTCCGCCTACCCACTCACATGATCTAAATAATAACCCTCCTTACGCTAACCATACCATGTAAGAAATATTCGTAATCATAGTAACATGTATTTCACCCCCGCAGTTTAGAAAACTGAAAACAGTTAGAGAAAAGGGGGAGCATGAACTCACAGTGGTGCGTCTCTACCAAGTATATCTCCTGATCAAGCAGCTGTGCGAAGACCTACACGTACTAAGTCTATTAGACGGACGGCCGTGCCTTCGCTTAAGGTTTAAGTTTTTGGGAAATAGTTAGACAACTATTTCGTGTTTATATTTTTGCAAATACTTGGTAATTATTCTCCTTCCCAAGGATGGGGGATTTATTACATGTGCGTTCGTAAACTTCGAAATATATTATCAAGTCTCACTTAATATATATATTTTATTTCTAGCTCCAAAATATAATCGTTTTTCCCAAAGACATCATAGTTTATTTCACACAATTTTCCGAAATAATATTCTTTGACAAATACGCGTTCGTTGGTATTTTCTAAATTGTGTAAGTTACGGATAAAGATCGGGTGGTAATAATTATACCGTTGTAACTTATTATTTATTGTGAAGGCGTTCGTATTATTTTGGAGTTGTTAACATGGTAATATTATTTTTACCCTAAAAATAATATTAGTATATTTCACAAAATAATCATAAACACATAACAAGTAACGTTATGAAAAATATATACTAAATATATACTTACCAAGTTTTTTTTTTTTTTGTGAGATCCCACCTCCGATATTTTGTAAATAAAGTCGTGGCGAAACTTATATGTGAAAACAAGTTAAAAACGTATTTCTAACACTTGTAGTGAAAATATTTCTAAGTGTCAGGTTTTTGGAAAAATTTCGCCAGAGTTTCCCCTGTAACTGGAGGTGGCCACGCTTTTAAGCGTATCATTTTCTTTTATAACTCAAACCAACAATTTTCTTATTCAACCAATACAACGTTCAAAGCAACAAACTAGTAAATATGTAAATCGCAAGAATCTCATGAACTTGTAGTTTAACCAAAAATATATGAAGTAAATCCCATTACTTTTAATGGATTCTTATATAAATCAATCCGGTTTCGTAAAAGCCTCATTTTTAAAGAAATTCCGTTTTTACATCTTCTTGCAGATTTTTACAAAAATAGTTATTTTGTCGAAACTTTGTGTTACACATGTGTTTACACACTCGTGTGTTCTAAAAATTATCCTTGTTAGTGTAAGATCCGGCTTTAGTAAATATGGTTTCTTTGACACTCGGTCCTTTGAAAATACCGCTTGTAGATCCGTAGATCTACTAGTTTTAAACACTATTTCGTAAGTAAAATCAATTTTACACAAGTTCAAGTTTCGTGTGTGGTAGAGTTTCATCATTTAACCCTTGTTACTTCCAAAACAACCTTATGTCATGATCCATGATCATGACCAACCCGGGTTAAATGATTATCCGAGCTACCACAACATAGATCGGGACCAAATAATCACACAAATCAATTACTACAAGTTTTACACAACATATGAGCTTTTAACCATCACTTTTAGTGTTTTTAGTAGACTTTTATGCTTCATCTTGTATGTTTGCGACTTTTAACCGTTACATATCATATTAACCACTTCAAAATAGTTCGAGAGGGTGATTATAGCAACTTACTACTAGCTCGAGGCTAGGGGAGAATCTAAGCGCAAAATGAGAGGATAAAAGCAATAGAGTGAGGTCCTTCGCCTTCCAATTGCACCAAGCTTCCTTATACGTGATCCTTAACGCTTGTGTGATCTTGGAATGAGATGATCAAAACCGAAAATGATGGATGGATGGTGGGTGGTTCTCGGCCGAAACCTCCAAGAGAGGGAGAGAAAGAGTTGATTCTTGTTTAGTGGTGTGAAGGTTATGTTGTGTTAAGTATTGATCTTATAGGCAAAGTCATGTACAATTAACCAATGGATCAAGTGTCTAATAGATATTAGACATGTTAGATTATTATAATCTTGAAAGTACAAAGGGGTGTCCCCTTGGGGACCGAATTCATAAAGGGGGGGGGGTATCTAGTTCATTTCTAACCAATAGTTAGATAATAGTTAGGATAATCTAGGTTAGTTAAGTGATTAACCCGGTTAGTGGTGTGTTGTGCTTTATTGCGGGTGTTAGGGTATTCAGGGACCCTAACTGGCTCAGAAAAGGATAAATAATGTTAATGACAATATTTTTATATTCCGGGTAAAGTCTGGTTGTTCGGTTGGATAGTGATCCGTTAAAGTGCTTATCAAAACTTTAAAGTGTCGTTATTATTATTTTCAGTGTCACAGCTTATTCCCGACACATTGGAAAGTGTCTAGTAATATTTTTCCCATGTTTTGGCACTTTAATAGTTAGCTAAAAGCTGGATTGTTTATTAAAGTGCTGAGTTTTTGTGCTTAGAGCACGTTTTCGGCACATCCGGTCACTGTAATCTCATTCCTAGTGACGCAGTTCTACAACCCTTATATCCCCACACTTTCTATTAGTGTAGTAAACTATCTCTGGCTCTTACAGGCCTTAGAGGCAGTGCTTGCCTGGTGCTAGTTATGACAGCACGTTTAATTAGGTTATCCGTTCATTGTGCTACTGTCTGTTTGGTGCATCAAGGTTGTCACAAAGGTGCTGTAAGCAAAACATGGAGTGTCAGCAAGTAAAGTATGATGCAAGCAAGTACATGTATCAGCATTCAAGTAGCAGTTTATCCACAATTTCAAGTAAGCACAGTAATTAAGCAGTAATTAATTATTAATTAAGTCGTACGGATACCTGGTTTAGTGAGGGTTGTCACATTCTCCCCCCGTTAAAGAAATTTCGTCCCCGAAATTTGTACTACCTTATCTCCTTATGGTCGCGTCACACATGTATACATAATTAATATCGAGGTAGATAGTCATCAAACCGAATCAACCCTTACTCACACTTGGAGGGGGGTCCAAGAATACTTAACACTCCGTACCCTAGGGTTAAGAAGGTGGGTGCTCATAGCAGCTGATGTCAGAAGTACAAAACGTACTTTACGTATAGCCTAATATATTTCAGCTAGCAGGGGGTCCGCAGGAGAGGAGTTTCAACTAATAAGATCCTCAAATGTCTGATCGCAGTATCCCAGCGAGTTTTCACGAAACATAGCACCCTCTATACAAATTCAGAAATTTTCAACTCAAATGAAATGGTAACGAGATCTGTCAACTCCCAAGTAGACGAGTGGCAAGGTTCAGTGCGTTGAACATTTTGAACGACGAGAATACACTGAATGAATACAAACGAATCTGGTGTATTCTTGCTTTGAATTGTAGTTGCATCAGGAATATTTACATGACAAGTCAACAAAAGTTTATGTATTTTGCGCGGAACGGTTGACCATGTTTAGCACAAGCTGCAAGTTGGTAATGACACCACAAGGTATCGCGACGACACGGTTCGAAATAGTGGTGACTGAACAAATTCACCGAGTTTGAGACCAGATGAGGGTGTACCGGGACAAGTCGGAAGATGAAATTTAGTACGGCAAGGCATTTGATTGGTAACGAAAGAGTCGTCAGGGGGTACACCATGATATGAAATGAATTTATGTACCTTTGACTCAGCACGCAAGTGTGTTGAGAGTGATTTAATTGTGATAAAGAAACGGATTTTGGGCATGTTGTCAAATAATCAATCAAATTCGTGTACGAAGTGAGTAGTCAAATAGGCGCAAGCTTCTGTTCTGTGAAAGTATCACTGTAAGGTATCGAAATCTATCAACGATTTAGTGGGGTCTTGGACCAAACAATCCTATTACGACCCGAAACAAAAGAATCTGTGCCAAAGTTTTAGAATATGATGCTCTCAATGCATCATATGGCGTCTCAAATTAAGCATGTGAACTGGATAAGTTCAAGCAGTTGAACCTAGTTTCAACGTAACCAAACAATAAACGTACATATCAACAAGGAGATCTGGACATGTTAGTAAACATGTAACTTGAAAGAAGGTAGTTTCAACAAGTGTGTTGACTTGAAAACAGAAGAGTCAACAATGACAAAAATGTAGGTCATTCGAATCACGACTAGTAATTAGATTTGACAACGTAATATTTGAACATTCATGAAGCGTTCATTCGAAATGAAACCACATGCGTAGCAAATGGTGCATGGGTTATATATAGGTTTTCAAGTGATGAAGTGATGCGTTCTTACCAAAACGAAGAAGTGACCAAATATACGAAGCAAACGTGCGTTCGCTCTCAGCGAAGGAAAACAACGTGATGCAACTACTTGAGGGGAGTAGAAATGCAAATTTCTACTTGTTAGAAGTGAAAGTGAAGGCTTCAACGGAAGAAAATTTATGTACTTTCGGGTTCGTTAGCTGCAATGACAAGTTGGTCAAGTTAATGGTGCTTGATTGAGTTGACAGATATGGTTCCTAGATGTAAGGCTTCTAGTTCTTTGAGATTCCGCAGCTCGTGTGGATCTGGTTAAAACATTGTGTAGGAAGTAGCATTTTGTTTATGTCTAAGCACAATCATTGTCCCACAATTTCATCCTGGTATGTTCCCTGAGTTGCTCCGCTAACGATGTTCGATCGTTGATCAGTCGTGTAGTAGTAGTTGAATCATCATAGTCGCTCGCGTAAGAAGTCCGCTAATTTTTAGCAAGAGTCTCTGACTCTGGTGGGTTAGTTCGTTTGGTTCCTGGTAGCTGACGTTTATTTGAAAATCATCATCCTTCTTTTTGACGAGCAGATATGGGTTTACCCAACAGGGAATTTGTGGTCTGTTATCTTCCTTCTCCATCAACTTCTGAAACTTCACTGTCAATCCTTGCATTCCCAAAGATGTAAGTCGATGAAGGGTATTGACTGCAGGTGCAATGCCGGGAATTCATCTGGTGTGAACGGGATTAGCCGGGGGAGAGAAACGTCGAGGCCGTTTATTAACCAGCCTCATTAAGAGTGGGTTGTCTAACTTACTCTCTACTAAACTAAGTAGATTCCTAATTCCATGAGATGCGGGGCTATGGTCGGCACTGGTAACAAATAACATGAATGCAAAATTTTAGGTTGGTAAAGAACGTACCAGCGACCATATCAGGGCCCTGGCATGCTTCACTAGCTTCGGTGTTGGATGTTCCTTCATGATCTTGGTTAATCTCCCTTGGGTAATCCTTCCCAAGATGCCCCTTACCATCGCTGTTACAACCTTCCTTTCCTCTTTTCGTCTCCTGCCAACACGTTTCCCTGTCGTGTCCCCTTTTACCACAGTTGTCACACTTCCTATTACCGCATTTCCCGTTATGATGACGTTGGCATACTTCACACTTAGGTAGATTACCCAGGTACATCTTTCCCTTTTTGGCCTTATTCTTTTTATTTGCCTGATTACCTCCCCGAAATTCACCAAGCTTTCTTTTGTTCTTCCCAGATGTCTCCACTGGTGTTTCCTTCTTCTCGTCCGGGATCGAAAGTTTCACCAATCTAAGTGCTTCCTTAGTGAGCTCCAGTCCTATCACATGGGCAATCGTGGGTGATGGTGGCGTTGATACCATCATCAAGCTCAAGGCTTGAGGTGTCAGTTCCCAAATGGATTGCTCCATTTTCTTCAACTCGGGTTCCACTAGGTACGGAATGACCCACGACAAATCGTAAAGTCTTCGTACGTGTTTCACCACATCTGGACCTTCCTTCTGTAGTTCCCAGAATTCTAATTCCAGTCTTTGGATATCAATCTGTGAACAATACTCCTTCTGCATTATTTCTTTCAGCTCGCTCCACGACATCGCATACGCTACAGCCTCGCCCAATTCCCGAACCTTACGGTCCCACCATAATAGAGCTCCATCTTGTAGCAATTCGGAAACGTACGGGACTTGCTGCTCTGGCGTGCAACCACTCATTCGCACAACGGCATCCACATTCTCAGCCCATTTTACAAAAGCTATGGCACCTCCCGTGCCACTGAAATCCAGAGGGTTGCATTCTAGGAAATGCTGGTAGGTACAACCTGTATCCAAGAATTCATCATCACAAAAGGTATTTGCAAGGCACTTTGGGGACTTTCCAAACGTATCGTAATGTGTCTCAGGTGACTTAAACATTACCGTTAGGTAGGTTTCTCCCTGAGGCACCTTCGCCATGTTGGTAGCGAAGAACCTCGTGCCGAGCTCTGACTCGAGAGGCGTGCGCCAACCATTCTGCCTCAGTCAGTCGGGTGATCTCTTGATGCGACATCTTCTAGGAAGAAGTTCATGTTAGTTAGGTCGCTTCTATTCGGGGAACATAAATAGTTGTTCGAAACACTTGTATCACACATGTTTAAGTCATCATATTACCCATCACGCCATTTATCAAGCAAGTAATTGGAATTATTTTTACCGAAAGTATATCAAACAAACACGTGTTTCTCAGTCATAGCACATTCCCATTATATTGGTATCACGTCTTATGATTAGGTTTTCATTATACGGGTAAGCACATTGCATCAAACTCATAACATACGTACGAAATTTGAGGGTTTCGTTTAATGATAGTATAGCAAGTAAACATGTAGTATTAAAATTTTAGTACGCACATAAGTGTTACTGATCGCATTTAGTAATGACATGGCGACTGTGCTTTCGTTGGTTATTGGCCACAGTGCTTTGGGTGCATGCTTAATGACAATTGATTCCCATCGTTTTCCGGCTACAACTTCATCGTCTTACAAAATGTATCACATTATCCGGGTCACCGGGTCTCCCTACCCTTGCCCAACAAGTATATCCGCATAACTAAATTACGTAGTCAGACGTGGTCTTCACAAATTTCCACAATTTGGGGTCTCTACCCAAACATAACGCAGTATGCGTTATCCAGACACCAACCTTTCTGGGGAGGAAAGAAAAGTAAACCGTCGACATGCTTGAATTCCTCCGCGAGCTCGTATATTCCTCGAAGTAGTCAACTGATTTGCCGCTTAATGGTAAAAGGAACGAGTATCGAGATCCTGAGGACGGTGAAATTTCAGAGGTCAAGAGCATAAAAGGGATCCTGATGTACGTGGCGGATCAAGGCATGCTGGTGGAGGGCGTGGTGTTTACTTAAAGTTTTCAGACAATATGCTGTCTTGTGATGTAGACACTTAACTCATGTTTTTGGTTATGTGACGTTTTGCGTTTGACATTGCTCTTTGTGGTGTCAGCTCAAGCTTCCACGTTTCGCGACTCATATCCTCAACTGCAGTTGGTGTTACAGGAGCAACTTGTGTGGTTTTCATAACGCGAGAAATGGCGAGGGTTTGTAGTTAGCATAGTGCGTCTATAGGGACCATCAAATCGGCTTATCGAACGTTGTAGAGGTGAATATAGCAAGCGGTGCGACCTGGAGCATTTCTACTAGGCGCGGGTATGTCCAGAGCATTGCAGAGCTTATCCAGTGTCAGGGTCAGACCCACCCTGTTTCTTCGCAGCACTATCGACCATAGACAGAAAGTGTTAGGCACGATGGTGCATGGGCGTCGATCTTCACAAGGGAAAACGAACCTCTCCACAGATGAGGGGGGTTGTCTGATGCAGGTAGATGTAAGGGGTGCAACGTTCGGCAGACAAAAAGAAACATGATCGTGTCCACGTAAAGGTGTAGGTTCAGCAGGCGCAACATCAAGCTGACCCAAATGGTGTAGTAGCTGGTTCAAGTGCAGGCTCCGGGTCATGCAACGGTGTGGGGGACATTAGTGGTGAGTGTGGGTAACAAAGGCGCATCCATAGGAACTGGAACAGGGGCCACAAGAGAGCGTCACAGGAAACTCGAAAGGCGGGTAACCATTGTCATCGTCTATCCACCCATTTCGGGTGTGCGCGTATCGAGGATCAACTTGGGTTGCAAAAGGCGCATGATCGAACTGTACAGGCACAGGGTCAGGGTGGGGTGCAACAAGAGAGTCAGCAGGTATATCAGCGATAAGTGGGGGATCAACATGATCAGCATCAACAACGTGGTCACCCTCCAGTAGTGGTGCATCAGCAGGGCGATCATCAATGGGTAGGTCAGCAATCACAGGATCAATGGGCATGCTAGCATAAACAGGGTCATGCTCAAACACTGGGTCAGGAGCAGCTACTGGCTCAAGGGCCATGGCAGGCTCGGGATCAACGAACTCCATATCAAAATCTGCATGATCAGCGAATGCAGGGTCAACTGGGTCTACTGGGTCAACCATAGGCTGATCCAAGTGGATGAACTCTATCTCCTGGTCCGGGTCAAATCCAGGGGGAAAAACAGGGTCTGAATCCTCATCGAGGTCGTGATCGAAAGTAAATCTAGGAGGGGAGACAGCAGATGCTGCCCTGTCAGAATCTGAACCGTGTGAATAATGTTGTGCGCTCCGAGTGTGTGACGGTGTGGAGGCCACAGACTCGAAGGAGTCTGGAGCGGGTGAGTGTGCAGGTGACTCCTCAGCTGGAGCATCTGCGAGTAACAAAAGACCACCGTCAGCTAGAAGGGCCTCGCCCTCAACATCGTCCTCCAGGGGTTCATCATCAAACAGATCGACGTCGTCGTCAGCGTCGACGTCGAGGAGCATATCGTAAGCAGGATAAACGGCCAAAGGTATGGGAGCAGGGATCTCTACGAGTGGTAGGTACCCAGCAAAAGGACCATTAGCGGGCTCATCGACATCGTCGGGTAGCGCAAAGGGCTGAAAGTCATCCTCGTCTGTGCTGGTAACATCTGATGTGTGGACCTCGTGCTCTGAAGACTCTAAGTCGTCTGATACTATGGGTCCAGGGTCCGTGGTGTTCGATTCACCAATGCCTAATGAATCCATGGTGTCTGTATCATAAACACAAATATGCACAAATAACCAGTCATACAATCAGATAAGCACATTAGTCACCAAGTAAGCAATCAAATAATTCTCCTAGTCCCACTAGCCTCCCAGCCTCTCAGACTGCTCTTCCTAGTCCCACTAGCCAAATTCTCCCAGCCTCTCAGACTGCTCTTCCAAGTCCCACTAGCCAAATTCTCCCAGCCTCTCAGACTGCTCTTCCTAGTCCCACTAGCCAATTCTCCGAGTCCCACTAGCCAATTCTCCTAGCCTCTCAGACTGCTCTTCCTAGTCCCACTAGCCAATTCTCCTAGTCCCACTAGCCCACTCCCTCGGCCTCTCAGACCGAGCCTCGGCCTCCCAGACCGAGCCTCAGCCTCCCAGACTGAGCCTATAAGTAATAAATAAAATGTGCTCAACATTTGTTTATAAAAAGTTTTGGATCTGGACTTAAGTGGTATGCAGTGTAAAAATGTTTTCGTGAGAGCCCTAGTGATCATAGTCTAGACTCGAGAAAGAATCCTAGTTCGCTATGATCAGAGCTCTGATACCAAGCTGTCACACCCTGGCTTTGCGGAAGCATGGTTAATTTGGTGTGACTTCTTAATACCATAGCTTAACCATAACAAAGCTATATGAAATAAAACCATGCAAGATCATCCATCTAATTAAGTTTTAAAAACCAAATATAACAACATTGTCTCAACGGAAACACATCCTAACGACATTGTTCAACAAACACAAACATCAACATGACATAAACACAGTTTAAGGACTGTGACTTGTCCAGGAAAGAGTCACATTCCCCAAACCCGGATGACCTCGTAACTAGTGCAGCGGGAAAACGTGTCATACCGCGCCAGATCCTTTAATTCCCTGAAATACATCTAAGTTGAAAAATCAACAATAATGTTGAGCGAGTTCATGTGTAAGTGAGTAAATAAACCTTTGTAAGTATAAAAATCCTGGTATGTAGCAAATAAGGAAAAAGAGATCACCAATGGTTTGCAAGGCCATTGATATGTGTGAAGTGCAAGTAGGAAGACTCAAACCTAGCAGATTTTGCGTTGAGTACAAAGTCACCACCTGGTCCATTAGGCGGGCTCAGGGGTTGGGCTCGCTACACCCAGATAGATCTACCGCTTACGTCCCTCGGTCCTACAATGAGGATTAATGGCCTCCAGTTTCCGCCTACCCACTCACATGATCTAAATAATAACCCTCCTTACGCTAACCATACCATGTAAGAAATATTCGTAATCATAGTAACATGTATTTCACCCCCGCAGTTTAGAAAACTGAAAACAGTTAGAGAAAAGGGGGAGCATGAACTCACAGTGGTGCGTCTCTACCAAGTATATCTCCTGATCAAGCAGCTGTGCGAAGACCTACACGTACTAAGTCTATTAGACGGACGGCCGTGCCTTCGCTTAAGGTTTAAGTTTTTGGGAAATAGTTAGACAACTATTTCGTGTTTATATTTTTGCAAATACTTGGTAATTATTCTCCTTCCCAAGGATGGGGGATTTATTACATGTGCGTTCGTAAACTTCGAAATATATTATCAAGTCTCACTTAATATATATATTTTATTTCTAGCTCCAAAATATAATCGTTTTTCCCAAAGACATCATAGTTTATTTCACACAATTTTCCGAAATAATATTCTTTGACAAATACGCGTTCGTTGGTATTTTCTAAATTGTGTAAGTTACGGATAAAGATCGGGTGGTAATAATTATACCGTTGTAACTTATTATTTATTGTGAAGGCGTTCGTATTATTTTGGAGTTGTTAACATGGTAATATTATTTTTACCCTAAAAATAATATTAGTATATTTCACAAAATAATCATAAACACATAACAAGTAACGTTATGAAAAATATATACTAAATATATACTTACCAAGTTTTTTTTTTTTTTGTGAGATCCCACCTCCGATATTTTGTAAATAAAGTCGTGGCGAAACTTATATGTGAAAACAAGTTAAAAACGTATTTCTAACACTTGTAGTGAAAATATTTCTAAGTGTCAGGTTTTTGGAAAAATTTCGCCAGAGTTTCCCCTGTAACTGGAGGTGGCCACGCTTTTAAGCGTATCATTTTCTTTTATAACTCAAACCAACAATTTTCTTATTCAACCAATACAACGTTCAAAGCAACAAACTAGTAAATATGTAAATCGCAAGAATCTCATGAACTTGTAGTTTAACCAAAAATATATGAAGTAAATCCCATTACTTTTAATGGATTCTTATATAAATCAATCCGGTTTCGTAAAAGCCTCATTTTTAAAGAAATTCCGTTTTTACATCTTCTTGCAGATTTTTACAAAAATAGTTATTTTGTCGAAACTTTGTGTTACACATGTGTTTACACACTCGTGTGTTCTAAAAATTATCCTTGTTAGTGTAAGATCCGGCTTTAGTAAATATGGTTTCTTTGACACTCGGTCCTTTGAAAATACCGCTTGTAGATCCGTAGATCTACTAGTTTTAAACACTATTTCGTAAGTAAAATCAATTTTACACAAGTTCAAGTTTCGTGTGTGGTAGAGTTTCATCATTTAACCCTTGTTACTTCCAAAACAACCTTATGTCATGATCCATGATCATGACCAACCCGGGTTAAATGATTATCCGAGCTACCACAACATAGATCGGGACCAAATAATCACACAAATCAATTACTACAAGTTTTACACAACATATGAGCTTTTAACCATCACTTTTAGTGTTTTTAGTAGACTTTTATGCTTCATCTTGTATGTTTGCGACTTTTAACCGTTACATATCATATTAACCACTTCAAAATAGTTCGAGAGGGTGATTATAGCAACTTACTACTAGCTCGAGGCTAGGGGAGAATCTAAGCGCAAAATGAGAGGATAAAAGCAATAGAGTGAGGTCCTTCGCCTTCCGATTGCACCAAGCTTCCTTATACGTGATCCTTAACGCTTGTGTGATCTTGGAATGAGATGATCAAAACCGAAAATGATGGATGGATGGTGGGTGGTTCTCGGCCGAAACCTCCAAGAGAGGGAGAGAAAGAGTTGATTCTTGTTTAGTGGTGTGAAGGTTATGTTGTGTTAAGTATTGATCTTATAGGCAAAGTCATGTACAATTAACCAATGGATCAAGTGTCTAATAGATATTAGACATGTTAGATTATTATAATCTTGAAAGTACAAAGGGGTGTCCCCTTGGGGACTGAATTCGTAAAAGGGGGGGGGGGGTATCTAGTTCATTTCTAACCAATAGTTAGATAATAGTTAGGATAATCTAGGTTAGTTAAGTGATTAACCCGGTTAGTGGTGTGTTGTGCTTTATTGCGGGTGTTAGGGTATTCAGGGACCCTAACTGGCTCAGAAAAGGATAAATAATGTTAATGACAATATTTTTATATTCCGGGTAAAGTCTGGTTGTTCGGTTGGATAGTGATCCGTTAAAGTGCTTATCAAAACTTTAAACTGTCGTTATTATTATTTTCAGTGTCACAGCTTATTCCCGACACATTGGAAAGTGTCTAGTAATATTTTTCCCATGTTTTGGCACTTTAATAGTTAGCTAAAAGCTGGATTGTTTATTAAAGTGCTGAGTTTTTGTGCTTAGAGCACGTTTTAGGCACATCCGGTCACTGTAATCTCATTCCTAGTGACGCAGTTCTACAACCCTTATATCCCCACACTTTCTATTAGAGTAGTAAACTATCTCTGGCTCTTACAGGCCTTAGAGGCAGTGCCTGCCTGGTGCTAGTTATGACAGCACGTTTAATTAGGTTATCCGTTCATTGTGCTACTGTGTGTTTGGTGCATCAAGGTTGTCACAAAGGTGCTGTAAGCAAAACATGGAGTGTCAGCAAGTAAAGTATGATGCAAGCAAGTACATGTATCAGCATTCAAGTAGCAGTTTATCCACAATTTCAAGTAAGCACAGTAATTAAGCAGTAATTAATTATTAATTAAGTCGTACGGATACCTGGTTTAGTGAGGGTTGTCACATGTTCGGTGCTTGTTTGCACCGGATTATCATCATTCCCATCAGACATCTTGAAACTGAAATGTTTACATTTAAACATTAAACATTTCATTTATACGTTGCTTCATTTGTTTCGGTTTAGCCAAGTTCCTAACTTGCTTTAACTGTTCACATTTAATGCACTTTCCGGGTTTGAGTGTGTTAATACACTCTTCCCATGCATCTCAATTCATTTCTTATTTCTTACGTAAGTCCTAATTTATTAGCATAATAAGTTAATTCTTACCGGACGATTGATCGAGCTTGAACTGAACACTTTGTTGACAACCTTAAGCTCTGATTACCAACTTGTAACACCCGTCTAATTTTACTTGATTTAATAATAGATTATAACCTTGTAAATAGAAGTTTCTTAATTAACATAAAATTTCAAACAAGAAGTTCATAAGTAGCATAAACCTTAGTCAACTAACGACTAAGTTAAAACATTTCATAAGTTGTTTAACAATTGTTTACAACCCATAAACCAAGTCTAATTAAGATTTAAAACATTGCGGAAGCTTGTAAGTAGTGTTCGGTTCTTCAAAAGTTTGCTCGACCATCTTCCGGTTAGTTTCCTTCATCACCTAAGATCAAAACCCCAACAAAAGTTAGTTTTGATCAAGTTAAAAGGGTTACAAACTAGTTCCATAAGTCAACATTTAAGAAAAAAAAATAATTTTCCGGAACATGGGCGTCGCGTGACGCCAAGGGGGCTCGCGCGACGCCTAGCCCCTAAATTCACAGAATGTTTATTTTTCTGATGCTGCACATTCCCAGCTCCAAGTTCAATCAAGTTCCAACTTTAAATAGCCATAACTTTTGACTCGTAAGTCCGTTTTAGGTTATTCTTTTTCCTATGCATCTGTAAATTCGTTACCGACATGCCTATTACAAATTTCATACCGAAAAATTTGATTACAGACCGAAAGACTATATGTCCATATACAATTATTCGACCCATTCTAACTTAGCCATTTTACTACCATTTAACTAGTAAACTTAAGGCGCTTATTACCCTAACTCCGGGGCTTATTGTCACCGGCACTTCATTACCAAACTTATGGCTTCGTGCTCTTGTGACCATTTTCGCCTCTTCTTTCTACTTACAATATTAATACTACAAAGTATCATGATTCGACCCGTTTGATCCATCTACGGAAATTCTCCATTTTGATGGCTACCGAACGACTACAAACCAATTCTTAACCTACGAATTTAAGTAACATACATGATTGCTACAACCAACACAATTTTATCAACAACGCATAGTTTAACAGCAATTCACCAAATGTAACGGATCAAGTTACATACCTTCAAAGTAGGCCTTTCAAACGTGGTTCGCCACCCGCTTGTCCGCTTGACGCTCCTGCGCCCGTTCCTATAGAGTTCATTTATGATATGTTTAGAACTCTCTTTAAATCATAATTCGCAAAATACACCAAAACATCATAATTATGCGTTTAAACTTGGAATTTCAGTTTTAAGCCTTCTTAGAGGCATTTCAACAAACACTTCAAGGGCAGATTTTTACATGATTAAACATCAAATCTCTAGTTTATCATTTAGCCCTATTTTCACATCATTCAACCTTTTTACATGATTGTTAACTTCAAATTTTCTGAAATCACTTCAAAATTGTCAATTTACACTAGATCAACAATCTATTTCCTAGTGTTCATCAAATTACACGTAACCCACTAATCACCTACAATGGTGTTCATAGGTTTCACTAAAATTTCATATGATTTCAACTTGTATTTGTCTAGGGTTTGTCCCTAGACACTATAGTTGTTCCTAAATCATCATAATACACACATGCAACCATAATTTCAGATTTTTCCCAATTTCATGAGAATTCCAAGTTAAGAGTTTTCATTAAATTTTACATACCTTGTAATCCTCTTGCAATGAGGATCACGATTCTAAGCTCGGATTTCGTTTTGGACCAGATTTGCACCTCCAATTGAGAGTTTTAGTGAGTTTTTAGGGTTTGAGAGTGGGGTGTGTCGCCCCCTGCTTGTTCTGATCGACCAGCCCCCAAATGGGGTGTTTGGTTTTGTTTTTATTAAAATTAGTGGCATAAGTTTCAATTTTAACATCATTAGCCCCTCCACTTTTGTTTAACATTTAGTTTTGGTTATTTAACCCTACTTCAAGTCCTTTCTAGACTTGTTGTTAACTAGGTTATAATTTACCTAGTTAGTAAATTCTTGTTTATTTATACTTTATAGTTTTAATATAAAGTTTTATATTTTCGGGGTGTTACAAAAATGTATATTGATTTTTCTGATTTGTTAATTGTCAGTGATTGTTATGCGTTTTGTGCTCAGGTAGGGTTGTTTTATGGACAAGAGATTAGGGATTTGCCCAGGTTCGCAATATCGAACTGGACCAAATTATCTTGTAGGGATGGTGTGAGTGAATCACAGTTCAGCCAGGTTCTCAATATCGAACTGGACCAAATTATCGAGGTTTGACCAGCACAATTGTTTCTTCAGTCATTTTTATATGAAGTGGAACTTTTTTTTTATATTTATTCAAATGGTGTAGGCTTGCAAGTTTCTTGATGATAAATGGTGCCCAAAGTTTCTGTTGATCATTGCTCAAAAGAATCATCACACAAAGTTTTTCCAGCCAGTATCTCCAGATAACGTTCCACCTGGTAATTCTTCATTTACCAAACTACTTATATTTTAGTCTTCTAAGTCAAGTCGATTCATTTTCTTTTCATTTTACACAGGAACTGTGATTGATAACAAGGTGTGCCATCCTCGAAACAATGATTTTTATTTGTGCGCACACGCTGGGATGATTGTAAGTATTACAAACTTTTTGCCTTTATGTTTAAAGAAATATTTTGGTGTAAATTTATATGATCCAATTTCATCGAGCTCTCCATTACAATGGAAAATTACATTTTGTAAACTGCATGTTGAATACTTTGGTATGAATATATTTTCAAACTGGTATTTTGGCTGTCAATAATTACTAAAATGGCCCCTTGCGATTTATATTATTTTTTGACATTAGTTTATATGAATTTCAATTTAATTATTCTGTGCTTCATCTTGTAGGGATGGTGTGAGTGAATCACAGTTCAGCCAGGTTCTCAATATCGAACTGGACCAAATTATCGAGGTTTGACCAGCACAATTGTTTCTTCAGTCATTTTTATATGAAGTGGAACTTTTTTTTTATATTTATTCAAATGGTGCAGGCTTGAAAGTTTCTTGATGATAAATGGTGCCCAAAGCAGATCTGTATTCGTAGAACTGGTCACTAAACTGGTCATCTGCAGTTTGTAAAATATGTTCGAGATCCGTGTTCGTTGCAAAATCAGCGTCAATCGCAGACGTTATTCGCTGATCAAAAGCAGATCTGTATTCGTAGAACTGGTCACTAAACTGGTCATCTGCACTTTGTTTTAGTTGTCTGTTCACTGAACTGGTCACTTGCAGATGTTTATCCGCAGAATTCGCGCAGAATAAAAGTCATTCGCTACACTGTATTACTTATCCGCAGAACTTGTTTGTTGCGCAGAATCATTGTCCGCAGAAACTGTATAAGCTGCAGTTTACGCTGCAGTATACAAGTTTACGCTACAGTTTAATTCTGTCCGCAGAAAAGTGGTTAATCGCTGAAGATGGAAGTTGGGTAATCTATGCACATATGTATGCTGAATTGCAAATGCTATCCCCACTTGTGCCAATAAGAGAAATTCACTTCCTTCGTTATTGTGCTCGAAATCCTGAAGATGGAAGTTGGGCAATCATTGATTTCCCGTTAGACAGCTTTCACGAGACTTACCAGCCCTCTGTTGAAAGATGTCGTCGACCTCAGGTTCATGTTTCATTGTCTTTAGTTCTATTTTTCGGCTTTGATCTCTAAAGTTATATTGTTTCAGTAGTGTATTAATTAGATATAGTTTTTAATATAAAAACTTTCTCAAGCCCGGGAAGCAATCCCGGGTAATAACCTAGTTATAAAATAAAGAAAACAAGTTCATATAAGTTTATCTATTTTAACATCGGTAGATTATGATTTTGATGTTTATATAATTTGAAATGAGGAAACTGAAAGGAACATGTCAAAGCTTACCTGTAAAATACACAAGAGAACAAAAAAAAATACCTGATCTAAAACTTTAAACTTCTGATCGTCAAGTCTGAAGAAGAAGAAACTGTAGAGTTTTTTCGCCGAAGAAGAAGATGTGAGATTGTATTCGGATTGTTGAAAGGGGGTAAAGTATAAATTTGTAATTGTTTATCTATTAACTTGTAATTGTTTATTTATTTAACTTATAATAATCTTTAATATCGGGATTTAAAACTAGTTTTAATTATATAAATATATTAAATTAATAGATAAGTTTTTCGTATTTAACATTAAATTTATAGTCAAGCAGTGGTTACTGCTGTGCAAAAATTGCCCCGTTTTAATGTAAAAGGGGGTAAAGTATAAATTTTACAAAACTTAATTTCAACCAACCAGTGTAAATGTAACATCTGTATTAACTCCATTTAATATACTTTTCATCTCCATTATTGAATATAAGCTCCAAAAAACATATTCGGAAGTTTTCTCAAATAACTTTCTTATCAAAATCGGCAAGGTTCTATTGCATAATATAGATTACACGCTATAAAACCAAGTATTGTTTCTTTGAATTTATTGTTTGTATTATAAATGTTAGATTAATCATTATTTGATGTTATGAGTATGTATTTGTCACTGACGGCGTTTCATATTCTTTCTTGAAGCAAATAACAGTTGCTGTAATCCGGTGTATTTTTATCGATTAAGTACTGCATTAACTTAAATGAAGTTACTGATAGCATTCTCTGTCACAATTTGTGCATGCATCTTTGTGATGTTGTCTTCTACATTACGATTGATAAATTAACCATATAATTTTTGGTTGATGCTCATTTGCTTAACTGTTGTGAGAGATGGTGATTTTCGTTTTGTGCTTTGTTTTTATAATACCTTAAGTGTGTGATTATACAAATAGTCCGGTTAATATTTGGTACTTTTGTTTTTTAAGTGCTGATTTAGTTTAAGGGATGTTAGTGATGTATATTTTATAATGTTATTTGTCTATGACTTTTGTTGGATGTTGTTAATCTTTATAACTTGTAAGTTTAAATTGTTTATTGCAGATATGAATCTATCCAATCAAACACCATCCTTTTTACAATTCCTTAATGAATAGATGATTTTATATTTTTGGTATGTTTTTTAACTTTCTTGCTACTATTAGGATTCTACGTTAATGTTTTATGTAAGATGTTTGTTAACTACTGTTGCATAATATACCACTTGATTTTGAGACTCTGTTGTGGGGCAAGGAGGTCCCCTACGGTCAAATTATAGAGTTACTTGATGGTGACAAATCATGGTTAGTACGAGTAAGGAAGAGAGATGATCATTGTATATTTATGGATGGATGGACAAAGTTTGTTAGAGATTGTTGTTTAAAAAACGAAAGATGTTGTATTGGTGAAAGCTATTGGACGTTTGTCATTCGTTGTCTCATGTTTTAAAGAAAATGTCTACGAGAACTCTTACATTTTAGCAAATATTAGACCTGAACTTGGCATGACTGTAAGTAACGATATATTATTTTGTTACATAATGTAAACATTTTTTGCTAGCTCAACAACTTGCTAACATCTGTTTGCCCTTTTAACGTTTGTTTCCTTATAATCTTAACATCTGTTGACTAACCTTTTTAACTTCTGTTGACTAAGTCTTTTAACCTCGGTTGACTAACATCTGATATTTAAGATCTGTCCACGTTGCAACCTCTGCTGGACATAATGGATGACAGTTATTACGAAACCTCTGTTGGATAGCAACAGAAGTATGTAGTAGTTGATAGCCAAACAATGGTTAGGTTGTGTGTAAATACTGTAACTACTGTTGACTAACCCTGTTGAGTAATTCTCATTTTAACTTTTATTAACTAATCCGTTGTAACTTCTGTTGCTCATTAGTTCATATCAAATCTGTAAATCTGCACTAAACATTCCTTTGCTTCTTCAATAGCTAATTGCTGACAAATTTTGGAAACAATTCTATGGTAACAATTACGAGTATGGGATGGCAACTATCTATGTTGGCAAAAGGTTTTGGAATGTGATGATGAAAGGATGGACAGATGGATGCAGATTTACTGATGGATGGTTAAAATTGATTGAAGAAGTTCCCATAGCAGTTGAATCTTGGTTGGTTTTCACCATGATTGCATCTAAAACGTTTGAGCTTTCCGTTTTCCATTCCGAGACTGGAACTGAGGTTTCCTTCAAGAAAGCTGATGTTGTTGTTTTGGATGATTCAGTTTATGGAGATGATGGGTTTGATTTATTGGCTGCGGTATAAAATTTTGATGATAAAATACATTGTTTGATAACATGACGGTGATAAGTAACTTTTATTATATTATGCTAATAACTTTTGAAATCTCATTTTGTAGGCTAAACACAAACAGGTTCTGGATTCCGGGGAAGTTGCTTTAGATGATGAGGATACTGGAGCTTCGGTTGGTAATTCTAAGCAGTTTAGGAGTTTTGAGGATATTTTTAATGTATATATACACATGTAATATTTATATATTATTATGATTTAAAATATGGTTTCTTATATATGATTTGTTAGGAAACTTTATTTGTAAGTATTGAAGAAAATCACAATCAACTGGATCTATGAAGAGATAACAGTCCTGAAGATCACAACAAGAAGAAGAAGATCAAATAGGACAAATGAAATGCACAGCATCTACTTCAAAGAATCACAAGTTGATCAAGAGCTGATTTAGATTAACAGAGAAGGTCATTTCTGATGGATCTGATGATATTTCTGATGAAATATCATCAGTTTCTGACGATTCTGATCATCAGACTTTCTGATGATTTGTTCACCAGAATTTCTGATGAAGTGGTTTATCAGAAATTCTGACGAATACCCCACTTATCTAAAACCAAGCTCTATCATGCCACCATGACCGAAGCAAGTTGATATTATTGGATATCATGATTACAAAGGCAACTTGAACGTTGGATTCAATGAATATGTCAAATTGCTACATTTTGCAGGACTTATTGCATGAATAAACTATTGTTAATTCATGTACCCAGCCTTCTATAAATAGAAGGCTCAACCAGCAGAAGACAATTGAGTTTGAAGCTTAGCATTCATATACAACACACAAACTCCATTGCCCTTCTCACCCACAGAATTCAAGATTCATTTGTATTAGATAATAATCTTACAATCACCTTGTAAACTATTTTGTTTCAAAGTGATATAAACTTGATAATTCTGTAGGTCTTGTTTCTGAAAGTCTGATTTCCATTTCCGCACATCTTTTTCACATCTACTGAAATCACTTGCCATATTACGTGAAAAGAAGTTGTTTAGGCCATACTGGGTCCAACAATTGGTATCAGAGCAGATTGAATAAACCATTTTCAAACGATCAATCGCTCATCTTCTTTTCTCTAAATATGGCCAGCTTTGAATCCTGGAATAATGCTTTTAATATTGGTTCTATGTCTAAACCTCCGACTCTGGTCAGATAGGAATTGTCACTACCCCCGACCCCACCCTGGACGGAATCGGGAGCCGCGAAGCAGTTCAGTGGTACCAGTGGTTATTTAGAAAAGTAGTGCAGCGGAAATTTCATCAGGACCGTGAGTTAGGAAAAATATCAGAGTTTAGAAAACACCGGATTTTTTTATTTATTAAATAGATGGGGTAAAACCATATTTTGAAAGGTAGCTTTAATATGGGATAAACCCGAATACATAAAACAACTTTTATTAATTTAATTTAATTGATAAATCAAGCCACTTCTGTAAGCCTTTTGGTGCCGTATCCAACTCTTATTCCGATCTACTGTAATTACCTGAAACGCGTTTTAAAAACATTTGGTCAGCAGGAAATACTGGTGAGTTCATTCAGGTTTTATAAAATGACACCTTAGTTATGAATTACAGCATAAGAGCGATTACAGTGGCTACTATCTTATTTTTATCTGGCGCCGTGTAACACCCTGGTGACGATGGTCATACCACTATTGGGTCCTTTCACCCAAATAGTGATGATTATCACTGTTAGGTTGATGAACCTAACCGTGAGAAATTAGTAATGTGCACAATACCCCACTAGCCAGTGATTCAAGATAACCACGACTTAATCCCTGTAATTATAACTTTTGAAAATAATTGGAGTATTGTAAAACATTGTTGATAAAAGAGAATGGCTCACCTTGTTAGCATATAGTCTTGATTAAACAAGCATCTTGATTCTACGCATCTACTTTATAGTTCTGAATCCTCTGATGATTAAGCATCCATTTTGATTGTAAGTGTACGGGGTAGAGTTTCGAGTAGTTAAACATTTAGTTTAACAGAATGGAATACGTATTAGTGTTAAACCAAATCAAACCTAACGATGGTCACGAGATCCGAACCTTAACGAAATTCACAAAGTATAGTCTTGTTTAGACAACACTTTGGCATTCGTTTAACGAAATTCACAAAGTACAGCACTTTCGCATCCATTTAACAAAATTCACAAAGTACAGCACTTTGGCATTCGTTAGTTGGTTCCTGAATCGATCGGACAGAATATCGCATCGGTGATTATTGGTTAGAACACCAACGTATAGAGAGAAGAAGAAAAGAAATGAGCAAGGAAGAATGAAATCCTAGGCTCCTATTTATAGGTAAGGCAGATTCCTTTCTTAGCTAGGAAGTTTTCATAATTATTAAGTTTCCTTTTATTTATTTAGTTTTTCTTAACTATTAAGTTTTCTTAACTATTAAGTTTACTTAACCATTAAGTTTACTTTAACCATTTAACTAAATAACTTACTTAGCTTAATTAATCTTGCTTAGCTTAATTAATCTTGATTAGCTTAATTAATCTTGCTTAGCTTAATTAATCTTAATTAGCTTAATTAATCTTGCTTAGCTTAATTAATTATTTTTTTTTACTTAACTTAATTAATCTTATTTAACCGGTTAATTAATCTTACTTAACCGATTAATTAATCTTACTTAACCGATTAATTAATCTTAACGGTTTAAATCAAGTAATTTAGCCGATTAATTAAATAACGTAACTAGCTGATTAATTAACTTACTTAGCTTACTTAACTGCTAAGTTTCCTTTCCTGTTAAGTTTCATTAGCTATTAAGTTTTCTTAACTGCTAAGTTACCTTAATTGCTAAGTTTGATATATTAGTTTAACAGCTTCCTGATTATGAGTTCTAATGCTAGATACAATGGAACTCGTATTAGCGTATTACCCCAATTCAATTTTAACGATAATCACGAGATCAAAACTTACAACGAATGACAAAGTATAGCCGCATACAGGCAGCACTTAAACATCCGTTGGATCAGTTTCAATCGATCGGATAGGGTATCGTACCAGTGATTAGAGTTATTACCCTAATAACAGGCAGAGTTTCGGGATTTAGAAGGTTTAATCCCGAGCTACTATTTACTATAATAAAAGCTGAAGGAAAGAAAATAATTGAGCAGTTTGAAACGTAGCAGTGATCGAGTTAATACCCTGGATTCGTAACAGCGTCTTGACACCGAAAAACTCGTTTTCAGCAGAATATGACCGTTTTGAGACTGAGATTTCGAACACAGAAGCAAGTCCCATGCACAGGCTACTTATAGCAACATTTTAGGTTTTACGCGGCCCGCGTAAACCTTAACATGAATCTTACTGTAACACCCCGAAAATATAAACTTTATATTAGAATTATAAAGTATAAAATAAACAAAATAAGCTGTAACATCCCGAAAACATAAAGTCCTATGTTAAAAATTATGAAGTATTAAATAGACGGGTACAAACTGTCAAGAATTAAATAACCCAGTTGGTATTGGGCCTCATAGTGACTCATAAGTGGGTTAAAACGCTCAAGATATGAACTAAGGAAATTAGGGGGACTAAAAGTGTTAAACTTGAAACTTGATTTATTAAAAACAAATTAAAAACACACCAAACACACACAAGAGTGTGTGTCTGGTCGTACAAGCACAGGGGGCGACACAAGGGCTCCCACAAGCCCTAGTTCATCCAAAAATCCACCAAATTGATAGCTCAAATTCGTTCTAAATCAAGTCTCAAACACAAATACGCGATCTCCATTGAAAGGGGATTCATAAGGTATGTGAAATTGATGAGGAATCTCTAGTTGGATTTCTAGGTAAATTTATAAATCTGAAATTTATGATTTGCATGTTTGTTTTATGGATGGATTAGTAGCAATATGGTGTCTAGGGGCAAACCCTAGACAAATACAAGTTGAAATCATGTGAAATTTTAGTGAAATCTATGAACACCATTGTAGGTGATTAGTGGGTTATGTAAAAATTGATAAACACTAAGAAATTTGTGAATTTTTCTAGTGTAATTTGATAAATGTGAAGTTATTTCAGAAGTATAGAGACTAATATTTATGTTAGGTAGTTTGATTGACGAGAATTTGGGCTATATGACAAGTTATTAACTTGTTAATAGATCATGTAAAATTTTGCCCATAAAGTGTTTGTAAAAATGCCTCAAAGAAGGCTTAAAACTGAAATTTAAAGTTGAGACGCATAATTGTGATGTTTAAGCAAATTATGCAAAATATGATTAAAAGGAGTTCTAAACGTACCATGAATTGAACTCTATAGGAAAACATACCGGAGCGTCGAGTGGACAAGCCGGTGGTGACTCGCATTTGAAGGGCGTGCATTGAAGGTATGTAACTTGACCCGTTATATTAAGTGAATTGTTATTAAATTTTGTATGGTCGCCTTATAGAAAAAAAAGTTGTGTTGATTGCAGCGACCATGTTCGTTACTTAAATCCGTAGGTTAAGAATTGGTTAGTAGTCGTTTGGTAGTCATCATAATGGAGGATTCCGTAGATGAGCCAAACGGGTCGAATAATCATTGTAGAATAAAAGTTGTGACGATTTTAGTGACCGTAATCGTTATTTGAATCAATAAGATTAGAATTGGTAAGAAACCGTTTGTTAGCCATCATATTGGAGGATTTCCACAAGATGGGCCAATGGGTCGATTAATGGTGTAAAAGGTAGTACAAGCGTTTTTAATAGTTAGCAATGGTGATAACCATCACAAGAGCATCAAGCCATGATATTGGTAAGGAAATACAGGTGATGATATACCCCAGATGGTGGGTATAAGGCGCCATAGGCTTACTAGCAAACCGGTAATAAAATGGGTGAGGTTAGAATGGGTCGAATGATAGTATAATGACTTTTAGCCGTATGATCGGTAATTCAAATTTTGGTATGATAGCCGTAATGAACATGTCCGTAATGAATTTACGGACATATAGAAAAGGAATCGCCTAAAAACGACATGTGGATTTGGGTGAAATCAACAAAATAGTCAAATAGCAAAGTTACAGAGTCCATCGTAAGTTACGGTCTCCACCGTAACTTACGGTAGAAAACAAAACTGTTACGGTGGTTCACTACTGTTTTACGGCAGACCAGACTCACACAGTGTCTACCGTAACTTACGGTAGATACCATAAGTTACGGTAGAGTCCAGAAAACCTTGTTAAATGCTGCGTATCTTAGTTAATCGAATCCGATTTGAACATAGTTTCGATTATGTAATATTTCTTAGAACTCTAATACTAATTTTTGTAAAAAAAAAAAAAATTCCAGCTTTTAGGTATTGCAATTGCGCGGATGATGATCAAGACAATGCTTCAACAAGAACCGAACACACATTTTGGATGCTTCCGCATTAATATAAACTATTAAACTATGTTGTTTGCAAACACGACTAAATGATGAAATGTTTATTTCTGTTATTCGACTATGTTAAACTTTATGTTGAAGAACAACTTAGTTTACTAACTAAGAAATTTTGAGAATTTCAAATTTAGCTTTTATATATACTATATTTTTATGATAATTAAACGAAATCTAAATACGGGTCGTAAAAGAGTATGGAAAGGAAAATGCAAACCAATAAAACCGGAGTGTTAAAAATAGTAAGATAAAGAACCCGGGTAACGGGTTGAAAGGAATAGGGGTGCAAATCGAGTGACGGTATGAGCGAAGCAAACCGACGCGAAAGGGACATAGGAAGTCATAGAGTTGGAAAGATAATCCGAAAGAAAGCGGGTGTAGCCTTGGACTACGGTCGAATCAATAAAATTCAAAAATAAATGAATTTTAGGATTGAGAAAGGTGCCATGACACCCGAAATGTATTCCTAAGTATACGAAAATTTCACAAGCAAAGATGATATGCGGGATTGTCATAACCTTTGGAATTATAAGCAGAGTAAAGGTTTAAAGGACTAAATAAATCTATCATCAGCAATAGAAAGAAATGAACCAAAAAGGGATGAAAGCCTAAGAAATAACCTACGAGGCTAAGCAAAAGAACATTCGGGACACTCGGGGTATAGTAAGAGGGCTGAATACGACTCCACGCGTAATAAAATAGTAGATAGGAATAAATTCTTGTCGTCAATCCTCGGATATGGATAATTAACATAAGTTAAAAGAAATAAACGTTAAACAGAAATTCAGTGTTAGTGAGGAACAAAGTTTAATAAGAAAAAAAGAAAAGAAGAATGCTATGAGACAAATTAGAAAACAGTTAATAATAAAGGACATAGGTCTTAACACCGATGGGTGCAAGACAATATATTAGGAAGAAGATAATGATAACGAAAAGATTATCAAAACTTAAACACGACGTGATACGATCGCGATTAAGAAAAGTGATATAGAATATAGTCATGTCGTAACATGAGTTATGGGATTGAAGATCATAAACTTACTTAAGTTCGACTACGAAAAGAGGGGTAGACCCGAAAGTAACAGGGCATTAAGTGACGGCGACAAATCAGTCTAGCTGATGGGCCCGTTCGAAACCAGAATGGTGGTGGGATTTATGCAAAACCCTTGTAAATATAGAGTTCGTATAAAGTAAACATGTGGGCAAGCTCATACTATTGAGTGGTCAAATGACAATTGGGATAAATAGGTGATAAAATAAGAAAGACAAGACACAAGATAAAGTCCATGAGGACTTACATGCGGAAAATGCATGCGTAAAGGCAAATGACAAATTTTGACTAAAAGAAATAAGGCATGAAGATGAAACTAAAGTAGTTTGGCCCAAACCAAAGAACTACTTAAAGAAGGTTTCGGGGACGAAACCTCATTAAGGGGGTAGACTTGTAACACCCCGAAAATATAAACTTTATATTAGAATTATAAAGTATAAAATAAACAAAATAAGCTGTAACATCCCGAAAACATAAAGGCCTATGTTAAAAATTATGAAGTATTAAATAGACGAGTACAAACTGTCAAGAATTAAATAACCCAGTTGGTATTGAGCCTCATAGTGACTCATAAGTGGGTTAAAACGCTCAAGATATGAACTAAGGAAATTAGGGGGACTAAAAGTGTTAAACTTGAAACTTGATTTATTAAAAACAAATTAAAAACACACCAAACACACACAAGAGTGTGTGTCTGGTCGTACAAGCACAAGGGGCGACACAAGGGCTCCCACAAGCTCTAGTTCATCCAAAAATCCACCAAATTGATAGCTCAAATTCGTTCTAAATCAAGTCTCAAACACAAATACGCGGTCTCCATTGAAAGGGGATTCATAAGGTATGTGAAATTGATGAGGAATCTCTAGTTGTATTTCTAGGTAAATTTATAAATCTGAAATTTATGATTTGCATGTTTGTTTTATGGATGGATTAGTAGCAATATGGTGTCTAGGGGCAAACCCTAGACAAATACAAGTTGAAATCATGTGAAATTTTAGTGAAATCTATGAACACCATTGTTGGTGATTAGTGGGTTATGTAAAAATTGATAAACACTAAGAAATTTGTGAATTTTTCTAGTGTAATTTGATAAATGTGAAGTTATTTCAGAAGTATAGAGACTAATATTTATGTTAGGTAGTTTGATTGACGAGAATTTGGGCTATATGACAAGTTATTAACTTGTTAATAGATCATGTAAAATTCTGCCCATAAAGTGTTTGTAAAAATGCCTCAAAGAAGGCTTAAAACTGAAATTTAAAGTTGAGACGCATAATTGTGATGTTTAAGCAAATTATGCGAAATATGATTAAAAGGAGTTCTAAACGTACCATGAATTGAACTCTATAGGAAAAGATACTGGAGCGTCGAGTGGACAAGCCGGTGGTGACTCGCGTTTGAAGGGCGTGCATTGAAGGTATGTAACTTGACCCGTTACATTAAGTGAATTGTTATTAAATTTTATATGGCCGCCTTATAGAAAAAAAGTTGTGTTGATTGCAGCGACCATGTTCGTTACTTAAATCCGTAGGTTAAGAATTGGTTAGTAGTCGTTTGGTAGTCATCATAATGGAGGATTCCGTAGATGAGCCAAACGGGTCGAATAATCATTGTAGAATAAAAGTTGTGACGATTTTAGTGACCGTAATCCTTATTTGAATCAATAAGATTAGAATTGGTAAGAAACCATTTGTTAGCCATCATATTGGAGGATTTCCACAAGATGGGCCAACGGGTCGATTAATGGTGTAAAAGGTAGTACAAGCGTTTTTAATAGTTAGCAATGGTGATAACCATCACAAGAGCATCAAGCCATGATATTGGTAAGGAAATACAGGTGATGATATACCCCAGATGGTGGGTATAAGGCGCCATAGGCTTACTAGCAAACCGGTAATAAAATGGGTGAGGTTAGAATGGGTCGAATGATAGTATAATGACTTTTAGCCGTATGATCGGTAATTCAAATTTTGGTATGATAGCCGTAATGAACATGTCCGTAATGAATTTACGAACATATAGAAAAGGAATCGCCTAAAAACGACATGTGGATTTGGGTGAAATCAACAAAATAGTCAAATAGCAAAGTTACAGAGTCCACCGTAAGTTACGGTCTCCACCGTAACTTACGGTAGAAAACAAAACTGTTACGGTGGTTCACTACTGTTTTACGGCAGACCAGAGTCACACAGTGTCTACCGTAACTTACGGTAGATACCATAAGTTACGGTAGAGTCCAGAAAACCTTGTTAAATGCTGCGTATCTTTGTTAATCGAATCCGCTTTGAACATAGTTTCGATTATGTAATATTTCTTAGAACTCTAATACTAATTTTTGTAAAAAAAAAAAAAAAAATTCCAGCTTTTAGGTATTGCAATTGCGCGGATGATGATCAAGACAATGCTTCAAGAACCGAACACACATTTTGGATGCTTCCGCATTAATATAAACTATTAAACTATGTTGTTTGTAAACACGACTAAATGATGAAATGTTTATTTCTGTTATTCGACTATGTTAAACTTTATGTTGAAGTACAACTTAGTTTACTAACTAAGAAATTTTGAGAATTTCAAATTTAGCTTTTATATATACTATATTTTTATGATAATTAATCGAAATCTAAATACGGGTCGTAAAAGAGTATGGAAAGGAAAATGCAAACCAATAAAACCGGAGTGTTAAAAATAGTAAGATAAAGAACCCGGGTTGAAAGGAATAGGGGCGCAAATCGAGTGACGGTATGAGCGAAGCAAACCGACGCGAAAGGGACATAGGAAGTCATAGAGTTGGAAAGATAATCCGAAAGAAAGCGGGTGTAGCCTTGGACTACGGTCGAATCAATAAAATTCAAAAATAAATGAATTTTAGGATTGAGAAAGGTGCCATGACACCCGAAATGTATTCCTAAGTATACGAAAATTTCACAAGCAAAGATGATATGCGGGATTGTCATAACCTTTGGAATTATAAGCAGAGTAAAGGTTTAAAGGACTAAATAAATCTATCATCAGCAATAGAAAGAAATGAACCAAAAAGGGATGAAAGCCTAAGAAATAACCTACGAGGCTAAGCAAAAGAACATTCGGGACACTCGGGGTATAGTAAGAGGGCTGAATACGACTCCCCGCGTAATAAAATAGCAGATAGGAATAAATTATTGTCGTCAATCCTCGGATATGGATAATTAACATAAGTTAAAAGAAATAAACGTTAAACAGAAATTCAGTGTTAGTGAGGAACAAAGTTTAATAAAAAAAAAAGAAAAGAAAAGAAGAATGCTATGAGACAAATTAGAAAACAGTTAATAATAAAGGACATAGGTCTTAACACCGATGGGTGCAAGACGATATATTAGGAAGAAGATAATGATAACGAAAAGATTATCAAAACTTAAACACGACGTGATACGATCGCGAGTAAGAAAAGTGATATAGAATATAGTCATGTCGTAACATGAGTTATGGGATTGAAGATCATAAACTTACTTAAGTTCGACTACGGAAAGAGGGGTAGACCCGAAAGTAACAGGGCATTAAGTGACGGCGACATATCAGTCTAGCTGATGGGCCCGTTCGAAACCAGAATGGTGGTGGGATTTATGCAAAACCCTTGTAAATATAGAGTTAGTATAAAGTAAACATGTGGGCAAGCTCATACTATTGAGTTGTCAAATGACAATTGGGATAAATAGGTGATAAAATAAGAAAGACAAGACACAAGATAAAGTCCATGAGGACTTACATGCGGAAAATGCATGCGTAAAGGCAAATGACAACTTTTGACTAAAAGAAATAAGGCATGAAGATGAAACTAAAGTAGTTTGGCCCAAACCAAAGAACTACTTAAAGAAGGTTTCGGGGACGAAACCTCTTTAAGGGGGGTAGACTTGTAACACCCCGAAAATATAAACTTTATATTAGAATTATAAAGTATAAAATAAACAAAATAAGCTGTAACATCCCGAAAACATAAAGTCCTATGTTAAAAATTATGAAGTATTAAATAGACGAGTACAAACTGTCAAGAATTAAATAACCCAGTTGGTATTGAGCCTCATAGTGACTCATAAGTGGGTTAAAACGCTCAAGATATGAACTAAGGAAATTAGGGGGACTAAAAGTGTTAAACTTGAAACTTGATTTATTAAAAACAAATTAAAAACACACCAAACACACACAAGAGTGTGTGTCTGGTCGTACAAGCACAGGGGGCGACACAAGGGCTCCCACAAGCTCTAGTTCATCCAAATATCCACCAAATTGATAGCTCAAATTCGTTCTAAATCAAGTCTCAAACACAAATACGCGATCTCCATTGAAAGGGGATTCATAAGATATGTGAAATTGGTGAGGAATCTCTAGTTGGATTTCTAGGTAAATTTATAAATCTGAAATTTATGATTTGCATGTTTGTTTTATGGATGGATTAGTAGCAATATGGTGTCTAGGGGCAAACCCTAGACAAATACAAGTTGAAATCATGTGAAATTTTAGTGAAATCTATGAACACCATTGTAGGTGATTAGTGGGTTACGTAAAAATTGATAAACACTAAGAAATTTGTGAATTTTTCTAGTGTAATTTGATAAATGTGAAGTTATTTCAGAATTATAGAGACTAATATTAATGTTAGGTAGTCTGATTGACGAGAATTTGGGTTATATGACAAGTTATTAACTTGTTAATAGATCATGTAAAATTCTGCCCATTAAGTGTTTGTAAAAATGCCTCAAAGAAGGCTTAAAACTGAAATTTAAAGTTGAGACGCATAATTGTGATGTTTAAGCAAATTATGCGAAATATGATTAAAAGGAGTTCTAAACGTACCATGAATTGAACTCTATAGGAAAAGATACCGGAGCGTCGAGTGGACAAGCCGGTGGTGACTCGCGTTTGAAGGGCGTGCATTGAAGGTATGTAACTTGACCAGTTACATTAAGTGAATTGTTATTAAATTTTGTATGGTCGCCTTGTAGAATAAAAGTTGCGTTGATCAGCGACCATGTTCGTTACTTAAATCCATAGGTTAAGAATTGGTTAGTAGTCGTTTGGTAGTCATCATAATGGAGGATTCCGTAGATGAGCCAAGCGGGTCGAATAATCATTGTAGAATAAAAGTTGTGACGATTTTAGTGACCATAATCGTTATTTGAATCAATAAGATTAGAATTGGTAAGAAACCGTTTGGTAGCCATCATATTGGAGGATTTCCACAAGATGGGCCAAAGGGTCGATTACTGGTGTAAAAGGTAGTACAAGCGTTTTTAATAGTTAGCAATGGTGATAACCATCACAAAAGCATCAAGCCATGATATTGGTAAGGAAATGCAAGTGATGATATACCCCGGATGGTGGGTATAAGGCGCCATAGGCTTACTAGAAAACCGGTAATAAAATGGGTGAGGTTATAATGGGTCGAATGATAGTATAATGACTTTTAGCCGTATGATCGGTAAGTCAAATTTTGGTATTATAGCCGTAATGAACATGTCCGTAATGAATTTACGGACATATAGAAAAGGAATCGCCTAAAAACGACATGTGGATTTGGTTGAAATCAACAAAATAGTCAAATAGCAAAGTTACAGAGTCCACCGTAAGTTACGGTCTCCTCCGTAACTTACGGTAGAAAACAAAACTGTTACGGTGGTTCACTACTGTTTTACAGCAGACCAGAATCACACAGTGTCTACCGTAACTTACGGTAGATACCGTAAGTTACGGTAGAGTCCAGAAAACCTTGTTAAATGTTGCGTATCTTAGTTAATCGAATCCGCCTTGAGCATAGTTTCGATTATGTAATATTTCTTAGAACTCTAATACTAATTTTTGTAAAAAAAAAAAAATCCAGATTTTAGGTATTGCAATTGCGCGGATGATGATCAAGACAATGCTTCAAGAACCGAACACACATTTTGGATGCTTTCGCATTAATATAAACTATTAAACTATGTTGTTTGTAAACACGACTAAATGATGAAATGTTTATTTCTGTTATTCGACTATCTTAAACTTTATGTTGAAGTACAACTTAGTTTACTAACTAAGAAATTTTGAGAATTTCAAATTTAGCTTTTATATATACTATATTTTTGTGATAATTGAACGAAATCTAAAGACGGGTGTTACACTTACGCTGCCCACGAGGGCCATAAAGGCGGCAGTAGAGTTTGCTTAGTCATCGGTGGTTTTGACACGTGGACGACACGTGTCCCTTAAGCTTATCCGGAGACTTTCTAGTTGTCGCTGCCCGCGTAGCCTTACCCTATGGCTTACGCGGCCCGCGTGAAATCCAATTTTCTTGATTTCTTGATTTTTCATGCTCATTAGGGTTTTAGGGGTCCGGGTTTTCACTTACGGGTTGATTTGGGACATTTTTGCAGGTCCTTACATCCTCCCCACCTTGTTTTAAATCTTGTCCTCGAGATTTGGGCTACGATATCTCTTTTAGAGTTATGTCATGTTTTAGTCAATAAGAACAGTTCTAAGATGAATACGTGTTTTACAATAATTAGGGCTCAATGGTTCAACTGAATTAGTTCAAGAAGTTGATGTCAAATGAATGAGATGAAATGATATAGTTTCTAAGGTGATTAGGTTCAAGTGAATGTTTACAAGTTGTGAATGATTTTTAGAAACAATAGAATTTACCGTCAACAGAAAATTTACTTTAATTGTCAACTGAGGAAGACTCAGAATCAACAAGCTTGAATGAAATAGAAACACAAAAATGATTTGTCAACTATCGAATTATGATATGAGAAAAATCAATGTGTTGACATTTATTGAATAGCAAAGCTACATCGAAATACAACAGAGTTTAGTGTATTATTGTCTTAATACATAGTTGTATTAAGACCACTTTCAAGGAGGAGTTAAGGGAAAGGTATATATATAGATTAGCTCAAGCTACAAGTCTATACCGATGCCACAAGGTGTCGTAGTGATCGAAATAATAATAGCGATGACTGGACGAGTTCATCGTGTTTTAAATTAAGTGAAGTAAGTCCAAATGTTTGTTTTAAAAAAATCTAGTAGGATTTTCGTTTGAAATTGAAACAAATGAATAATGTTTTTCGATTGAAGATGATAAAGCAATAAATATCACGAAAGGCTCGATTGATGTTGTAAGAACCATTAAGAGATATACTGAGATATGACATAAATTTGTGTATCATTATCTTAACACATGATTGTGTTAAGATTACTTGAATATGATAAACTAATACAGCGGATTCAATATAAATAAATAAATAATTAAATCCGTATATGATCTGTGCAACGAGATTAGCGCAAGCTTCAAATTTGTGAAAACGTCACCACAAGGTGATCGTGATTAAAGAAACGATTCAATGAAGTCGAAGACCAAACAAGCATGTTATGGTTAAAGAGAATTGAAGTGCTTGTTGGGTTTATTTCGAAGATGATGGCTTCAATTCATCATATGGGACTTTGAATTGAATACATAATGCAAGCAAGTTCAAACAATTGAACTTGGTTTAAACAAAACGAGTTCATGTATCAATAAGAAAGTTCTAACATGGTTACAACAAAAACCATGTATACCATTCAAAAGAAAATCGAGTTTTTCAAGAAATTCGCCGATTCGATATCAAAGAGTCATCGTTTTGCAAAAAACACGGTTTACAATGCAAAGATCAAGTATAGCGGAATGATATGTGAGTTTTAATAAAACAACAAATTGGAATGAAGCCCTCCTATGGTCTTCATAATTCAAACTAACCACATGCACAACAAACAGTGCATGTGTAACGTGTGGATTTACCAAGAAATGAAACAACCAAATATTCGCGATTATGAAAGAAATCCTCATGATGACCATTAGGAGAGTAGAAATGCAAAAGTCTATTTACTATGTGCAGAGGTCAGAATTTTAACAAAAGGAATTTAAGAATTTTATCTGGAAATTTTATGTGATAACCGGTGTTAAGTGACATTACTAGGGAATGTCAAATAAAATGAAATAGGGGGATTGTAAAGGTATGTGACTTCTTTTGCAGCGTCAAGAATTGGATTAGACTATGCACCGATTGTTGTGAAATCTTGTTCTATCTTACCTCAGCAAGATTCATGTTGTTTGTAGGATCACATGGCAAAGTGCTGCTTTTTGATTAGTAGTTCCTCCACTGACGGGATTAGCATTGGTGTCGTTGTGCCCAATCATATTTTCCAAAGGTCTTGCCTCGAAAGTCGTGTGTGATATACTTCGACGTCTATGGTCGTATAATTTAAGTTTTATGTGTTTTCTTGTGCACTAGCACAACTTTACATGCTTCTTACTTGCGTTAATAGTGTATGGTAACGCATTGGAAGTTCTTATACTTTTGATGGCGTCCCAACTTAAAGGGTTTCCATTGTTTATATTGTCGCACGAGTTACGAGATAGATGATCAAACGAAATAATGTTTGATATCGGGATTATAGATATATGCAAGAGAATCCTGATAAAGAAATCTAGAATTATTATTGACACTTATGTTCGTGATTTATTTTAAATTGTCAATCATTATGGCTTTTGGAATTCCTTATAGATATACATATCTATATAATCATACATACCATTCATAAGGTCAATGTATTTAACAGATTCATATTTCCAAAAACAAGTCAGATATCAGGTCATGATACTATTTAGGGAAATCTTGTCACTTGTTTGACATATTATATACCCCGTCTTATCCGGTTCTCGCCGGAGAGGTAACCCCATTATATCCGGACAAGCTGGAGAGTTTGCTACACCATACCCAGTCTTGCTGGAGAAGAAATTTGTATTTCCCATAAATAGTATTTTTTCAAGATTTTAGAAGTGCCTCTTTTATTAAGGCTTTCATCTAGAATCAAGGAAATTTGTATTCCCATAACATATCTTATTCTAGACCAATTAGTATCAATAAGCAAGAATTAACAGCAATTAAGTGTTGTTTATTTATCGTACCTTGCAATGTTCTAATCATCATTCTTACGGCATACCAATATCTATCACATTATACTTATATAAGTAATTAGCTCATCTTGGAGCTCATATTAAGGCATCTTTCTTAAGTTCAAGTCTAAATACTATCCTGGGTGCTACCAGAAAATATCAAGTTCCTAACTCTTCGTTTAAACTTAGGTATTTTATTACAACACCTACTTGCTTAAACAAGTGGCTCTGATACCACTTCTGTCACTACCCCCGACAACACCTAATGTAAGAGGTTTTCAACAAGCCAAAGAATTTATAAACTTCATTGAGTCCACACCAAAGAACAAAGGAGAGGGTTTGGGATATGTAAGAACAAGTAACAGCAAACCCACTGTCTTTGTAAAAGCAACTCAACAGATTTCTGATAAATTTTCATCGGAATCTGATTCTGAAACTTGCAAGTCAACCTGTTCTGAATACTCTTTTGATAAACCCAACTTTGAACCAAAAATAAGTGAATGCAAACAAGAGTCTGTAAAAACTACAGAAGCAGTTCATTCATTTTTTCAATATTATCCCATCATACCATCACAAGAAGGAATATCAGAAATTCTGATAAATCTTGTATGTGTGTTGACATACTGAAGCTTGTTCAACACCATCTCCAAAAGAAAATGCAAAATCTGTTAATAGCTCAGCATATAACAGAATTTCTGATGAAAAGAAAACAAAAGAAAGAAATCTGTTAAAAATTTCATTAAAAAGAGTACCCAAGCATGCCTGGGTTCCAAAAACCATCTAACCATTCCATTTCAGGACCATCATGTGCAGCAGATCTGGTACTTCGATTCAAGAAGCTCCAAGCACATGACTAGGGATAGGAGCTTACTCAGCAACTTTGTTTCAAAGCTGGGTAAAATGGTAAATTTTGGAAATGGAGTGAAAGGGAGGATCATGGGATACGGATGTATAAGGTATGGATGCTTGACCATAGAGAAAGTAGCCTATGTTAAAGGCTTAAAGTATAATTTGCTAAGTTGTGGTCAATTCTGTGACAAAGGTTTTCAGGTAACCTTTTTACCAAAAAAATGCTTGCTAATAGGTATGGATGATAACAAAATCTATTTAAGTGGCAAAAGAATAAGACAATCAATATACTATTTTGATTTCAAAGAAGAAAATGAACATCCAAAATTATGTTTATTTTCAAAAATCAACAAAGGAAGTAGTTGGTTGTGGCACTCACTTAAATTTCAAAAACCTGAGCAAACTAGCAAGCAAGGGTCTGGTAAAAGGATTACCTTTTATACCCTCAAAGAAGGATAAAATTTGTGATGCTTGTGAGTTGGGAAAATCCAAAAGAAGCTCACACAAATCAATTTCTGAGTCTTCTATCACAGAAAATTTGGAACTTTTACACATGGATTTGTGTGGACCCATAAGTACAGAAAGCTTTTCTGGAAAGAAATACATACTAGTAATAGTTGATGATTTTTCCAGATATACATGGGTCGAATTTTTAAGGAAGAAAAGTGAAACACCTGATCTGATCATTAATTTTATCAAGAAAATTGAAAATCTGTTAAAATTAACAGTCAAAAGGATCAGATCAGACAATGGGACAGAGTTCAAAAATTCAAAAATTGAGAGCTTTCTTGTATGTAAAGGAACCTCTCATGATTTTTCTGCTCCCAGAACCCCTCAACAGAATGGGGTTGTTGAAAGAAAGAATAGAACCTTAGTAGAAGCTACCAGAACAATGCATGCTTATGCTAAAATGCCCACTCACTTTTGGGCAGAAGCAATAGCAAATGCATGTTTTACTCAAAACAGAACCCTAATCAACAAAAGGCTAAACAAAACACCTTACAACATTATTAATGGAAGGATTCCAAGTGTAAAATTTTTACACACGTTTGGTTGTAGATGTTTTGTTTTCAATGATTTTGAAAGCCTTGAAAAATTTGACAGAAAAGCAGAAAAAGGTATTTTTCTTGGATATTCTTTGTCCTCAAAAGCTTATCGAATTTTTATTCTTAACACAAGGACAATCAGAGAAAGTTTGTATGTTTCATTTGATGACTCATCAGAAACAGAGGTTTCTGATGAATACATGAAAGAAATAAAATTTTCTGACAAACAAGAAAATTATGAACATCTCTTTGAAATGATATCTGAAGATTTCCTAGAACATGATAAATCTCTCACATATAAATCAACAAATATTTCATGTACTAACCCTGCAGAACAAGTGAATAGTACATCAAAAAGTCAAAATTCTGATAGATTACACACAACAGAGGCAACTGTTCACGGGGAAACTTCAAATCCATCAGAACCAACAACTTTTCACAACAAGTTAAGATGGATCAAAGGACATGTTCATTCTGATATCATTGGCAATCCACTGATGGTATGAGAACAAGATCTGTAACTGCACATGAGTGTGCATATGCTAGGTTCTTAAGCAAGATAGAACCCAAGTCTGTCAAAGAAGCTCTGAATGACCCAGACTGGATTCAAGCTATGCAAGAAGAGCTTGATCAGTTTGAAAAGAGCAAGGTATGGGATCTGTTACCCAAGCCTAAGGACAAATCTGTCATAGGCTCAAAATGGGTATTCAGGAATAAATCTGATGAGAATGGCATAATCACCAGGAACAAAGCAAGGTTAGTGGTCAAAGGTTACTGTCAACAAGAAGGTATTGATTATGATGAAACTTTTGCACCAGTAGCTAGATTAGAAGCTGTAAGAATTTTTCTTGCTTATGCTGCATCCAAAGATTTCAAAGTTTATCAAATGGATGTAAAATCAGCTTTCCTGAATGGTAAAATTGAGGAAGAAGTTTATGTGCAGCAACCAGAAGGCTTTGTTGATCCAAAATTTCAAATTCATGTTTATAAATTAAACAATGCCTTGTATGGGTTGAAGCAAGCTCCTAGGGCCTGGTATGAAACCTTGTCAAACTTCTTACTCAATTCTGGGTTTACTAAAGGTACTATTGACACCACACTTTTCCTCAAAACACACAAAGGTCATACTTTGTTGGTCCAGATATATGTTGATGACATTATATTTGGATCAACAAATGAAAAATTTTGTAAAAATTTTCAAAAGTTGATGACCAGCCACTTTGAAATGAGTATGATGGGTGAGTTAACCTTTTTCTTAGGGTTACAAGTTAAACAAAGAATTGATGGAATATTTTTTAGTCAATCAAAATATGTGAAAACAATTCTACAAAAATACTCACCTGAAAACTGCTTTGTTTCAAAAACGCCCATGGCAACAGGGAACAAATTAGATTCTGATAAAGATGGAACTAGTGTAGATATTAAAACCTATAGGGGGATGATAGGATCATTGCTATATTTAACTGCAAGCAGACCAGATATAATGTTTGCAACATGCTTTCTGGCCAGATATCAATGTGATCCTAAAGAATCCCACTTAAAAGCTGTAAAAAGGGTTTTCAAATATCTAAAAGGAACATCAGAACTTAGTCTCTGGTATCCAAAGGATACAAACCTTGAATTAATTGCATACACAGATGCAGATTATGCAGGGTGCAAGATTGATAGAAAAAGCACATTTGGTGCTTGTCAGATCTTGGGAGAAAAATTGGTATGTTGGGCAAGCAAGAAGCAAAACTGTGTTGCCACATCAACAACAGAATCAGAATATGTAGCAGCAGCAAGTTGCTGTTCACAAGTGTTGTGGATGCAAACTCAACTGAGGTACTATGGAGTAAATCTGACAAAAATACCAATTCTATGTGATTCAAATAGTGCAATTGCAATAACAGAAAATCCAGTTCATCACTCAAGAACCAAACACATCGATGTCAGATATCACTTCATAAAAGATCATGTGGAGAAAGGTAACATAGAAATGTATTTTGTTCCAACTGAAACCAAATTGCCGATATCTTTACAAAGCCTCTTGATGAAAAGAGACACAACTTTTTGATCAGGAAAATGGGCATGGTTAATTTAAAAGATGAAAATTTTTCAGAAAACAAAGAGACACAAATTGAAAACCAAATTGATGATCATCAAAAGTCTGATAATCAAAGATTAATTAAACAGAGTTCTGATAAAGAAATCCATCAATCTGATGGAACATCAGAAGGTCTGATAAATCATCAATGAATGTGATGATTTATCAGAAAATCTGAAGAGGGATCAGAAAATCTGATGAAATCATCAGAAATTCTGATACAACATCAGAAACTTTGTTTAAACAGCAGGATGCTCATTAATCAACAAGGATTCCTATCTTCATACATATCCCATTTGTATAAATTCATAGTTGTGCATAATCTATTTTTGTATTTCTTTTGTATTTTTTATTTTATTAAAAAACAAAAAGGGGGAAAAGTAACATGCATTAAGATAAAATTTAATACTGCAGAGAAAAATCTACCGTCACAAGAAATTTTTTGCAGAAAATTTGAATTTATTCTTATAATACCAATGCATGCAACGTCATTTTTACATAAGAAGTTTAAGAGACACGTGGGCACTAAAATGATTAGGAGCTACGAAAGTAGCCGCCTAGCTATTTAATGCTTACTCACACATGAGGCTTAGTAGACTGTCATATTCACTGCAACAGATATCGTCTTAATTGAAGAGATGAAAATAAAAACCTTTTACTGTTAATATCATTTATGAGGAACTATCACTTTCAATCTATAAATATTAACAACCTGAAAAGGACTTTCTTCACACCAAAATCATCTCTTCAAAAGCCATTCATCAGAAACTTATTATTTCAAAATGGGTCGCCCAAAATCAATGAAGGTTACACAATTCCCTCTCCCTCTTCATAAACATCATAACCTTAGGCTAAGATCTAACTTGGAAGGACCTGCATGGGAGGACTGCAGGTATGTGTATAATATGATCATGCGAAGTCCCTTGGGCTTTGCTGTATCAACACATGTCACCATATATCCAGAACTTCTTCAAGAATTCTGGTGGAATGCTCAAATCATTTTAAGTGGCATTTCCATGTGGATTGATAGCAAGGTTATGGGGGTAAAAATCACCCTAAAGGAGGAGACACTTAGAGATGTCCTCCGGTTGGGTGTTGATCAAGAAAACACCTTCCTGGATGAGGCAGATGTGCTAAAAACTTTGACAGAAATGGGCTATCACTCAAACAACGTGTCAAGGAAAGTTAGCAAATCTGGTTTTATACCACCTTTCCAGTATCTGGTGACACAGCTAAGTGTCTGCTTTTCTAAAAAGATTGGGCACTTCAACGAGCTGTCCCATAGGATGATGGAAGTGATTCATGCTGTTGTACAGGAAAAACCTTACAACCACACTATGTTTCTCATGAGAGACTTAGAAGCAAACATTCATGACCGTCAACCTTTTCTGATCTACCCTCGATTCGTAACCAAGGTGATCACCAGTCAGCTAGACTTTGGAGGAGTGAGGAGCTAGTATCCAAGGGAAGAGCTGGCACTTCAAGAAAACATAAGAGATCCCACCCTGGTTCCATCAACGAATCATACTGGACGAATAACCAGTCTCTGGTTATATGTGAAGTGCATGTACAACATACTGGATGAGGAGGAGTAGTTAGTGTTTGCTTGTTTAGTTTGGTTTTGTGTGTTTAATTTTTTTTTGTTTGTTATATATTAAGTTTGCCTTATTTCTTGTCTACTTAAAAAAAAAAAAAAAAAGAAAATTGTCAATTGATCTAGGGGGATCTTAGACAATATGTCTGATAAAAACAAGGAAAATCTGGTGAAAATCAGATGAAATCTGATAGGATTTAGTGAAACTCAGAAAATCTGATGATCAATCAGAAAATCTGATAATTTTTCAGGAAAAACCAATTAAGCCATCAGAATATGTTCATACACCAGAAATTTCTCAAGATAAACTGAAAATCTGATAATATATCAGATAATCAAATGTTTATCAGAAAAATATCTTGACAACTAGGAAGTTTGACATGTCAACAGCAAAGAGCATCAGAAAATACTGTCTTCAACCAGATTCAAAGAAGCTTATGACCATCTAAAATTTTGAAATAAGTTTCTTCCAAAATATTTTTTTTCTGAGGACTGGAACAAGCTATATGACAAATACTTCCTATAAATCAGAACAAAGGTGTGGAGTTCTGTAGGATCATTGTTGGACCCGAACGAGTCAATCAGAAGAGTCTTTTCTCTGTATCAAAGGCGGAATCAAAGATACAGATGCTCAAACTAATTATAATGCTTCTTTGATTGATTTAACAACGTTTACAACTTGAAAGCAATCTGGCAGCACTTCGTTACAATTTCCGGAACCGTTACCAAATGAACAACAAGTGCACTATATATAGTAGTAGTGATTCCACTTATATGGACATGCCATATAAGCAAAATCAGAAGCTTTTGATTTCGCTTTTATGACCAAGTGTCCATATAAGTGAAATCACACACTTAACTTCTAATCTTCGATTCTCGAACCTCGTGCACGGGTTATTCTAACCTATCCTATAACATAACATGATACAAGACGAAGTCAATAGACGTAATGCACCAACAGACTCCCCCTCGGATATTGACAAAGTCTTCAGTGACTAATCTTTATCATGACATCTCTTCAGTCTTGATCATTCTGCATCCTCACTCAGATTGTAACATTGTAAGCATCCATCACTCTCTTGATCAGCTTCACACTTTGACTCTTACACCAGGATCTCATCACTAGTTCTATCATCAACAGCTTTATCATCAGCAGGCTCCCCCTTTCGTCAAGCTTCCGTGCTTTTAGGGATCGACACCTAGCTTTCCAGCTACAAGCTCCTCCTAACTTTCAGCTTGTCTTCAGACTCCCCCTTAGACTCAGCTCTCGGGATCGTAGTCTGGACTTTTCCTGCAATTACTCATACAACTATAAGTAACAACATTTTAATCTTCCAGATATCGTAATCTAACAATTCAATATCCTCAAAATCACTTCTCATGAATTTGGCAGTTTCATCGAATCGTATCAGAAACTAGCTCTATAACAATATAAGCATCCAAATCCCCCACAGTTAATCATCCAAGTCCAACTTAATGACCTTGGAGATATCACAAACTGTTTTTGAATTTTTGGTTTTAAAACTTCAAGTTTCAAATTAATGAACTTGTTTTATTTTCAGAAACACGATCAGCTTACTTAGATTTTGAAACTCAGCACTCAGACATCGGTTGTTGAAAATAAAGCAGAAATCAAAATCTTTTTGTATTTTCTGAAAACGTAAAGCAGTAAAGAAATATGTACAAACATATTTACAGACAATATTTTTGTTTGAGTATGCGTCAGAGGATCATATCATTTTTTGACAAGTCACAAGTACCGTTGAGCTTAATTTCACTTTAAGAATTAAACAATTTACTTAGATTGTCGATATACTTGTCCACTTAAATTTTCATACAAATTTCAACTGATTCAGGATACGAATTAGGTATTTTAAGAACTTAAACCCATTCATGTGTCCCACCTCTTGAATATACTCCCGTATCCAGATCCCAATATTCAGTCTTACAGGTAATTATAACACAAATGATATCTGTAAGGGGTTAATAAATTATGAAGAATCATGAGAGCTCAGGTCAGAACTACCGTTCAGCAGAGAGATCATGACTCAACTTGGGTGTGTCCCCTTTAGAGGATCTTTTTTACAACAGCATTGCTAAGCAATTTTATTGTCTTATCATTTATGCTGAGGGTGATGCTGTGTTTCAAGCATTTGAAGAAACTATTATTCGAGGACTAGGTCAGAACTACCGTTCAGCAGAAGTCCCGGAATAATACCCCAGATATCACTTGAGTATAAAGACCTAGTATATCAGAAAAAGGAACCTTTCAAACGAGATTTCAGGGGTTACCTATATATCCAAGTAGTGTTCCCCACGAAATAAGCAAGTTTAAATTTATGTTTATATCCCGAAAAAGTTTACTAAATGTATAAAAACCTACCGACACATCATCAGTGAGACTGTTTAACACTATTTAATCATTACAATTCTTTAGCATACTGTAACTGTCTACTGATGTACTATCATTTCCTCTTTTTACACAAAACTCAATTTTTTGAATTTTATCATGTTTTTGGCTTTTTCAAATTTTCTAATGTTTTTGGATTTTCTAACAGCAATATATCTCCCCCTAAAATGCAAAATCATTAAAAATTTGACAACACAATACTGATAGCTTTGTCTCGCCATCCATTTTCTGCTTAAAGTGCTCTGATTTGCAGAAAATATACATACCCCCAGATGAAAGTAATCATGTTTGTTCAGCCGTGAGGGTTTCGGCATATTCAATCAACATACATTCAAAACAATAATAAAAACAACATATTTTTGGTTTTTCAAATTTTAACAAACTAAAAACATATTTTTGGTTTTTAATTTTTCAAATTTTTAGGGTTTTGAAAATATTGTTTATTTATGTACAGAAATTGATAAACTCCCTGTTTAACCAAACCAGGGTCCTGCAACCTCTTCCTGTGCCAGGCTGCTCCAACTACCATTCTCACAATCTTCAGCTTCGTTGAGCACCTGCACATTCAAACTTTATCAATCATTTGAACAATTTAGCCCAGGTCTGTTGGACCTTAGGCATTTCAACACAATAATGTTCATTTAATTTCGGAAACTCTTTGTCATTTAAAACTTTTTCAGCGTTGACTTCAACTTTCTCATCTTTTTCCGACGTCACTTGTTTCTTAGCACTCCACATTTGACCTTCCGGAGTACCTCTTTTGTAAAAGTTTGTCTCTGTTTGAACCTTTTGATTTTGAATAACATATTTAGGTTTCCAAAACTCTTGAGGTTTTGTCATATCAACAGATGTTCTCCAACTTTGTGTTGTTCTCAATCTGGATGTGTGAGAATTCCAGGTCTGTCTTGAATCGAACCTGTTCGGGTTTGATTTCCAATTTTGATTTGAAGCAAACTTGTTTGTATTGTACCTCCAAGTTTATTTCGAATCAAATCTGGTTGACCGTTGTTTCACATTCTCAGATTGCTGTTTTTCAACATCAACAGGATTTGGATTTGGACACTTTCGTGCAACATGTCCAATTTGATCACATTTAAAACACACTTTCTTTGAAACATCCTTGGCCTGTTGTTGTTTCTTTTTCATAGCATCAAACTCCTCATTAGACTGTTGTCCAAATCTGAGTTTTTCCTCTTCTTTCAAGCTTTTCCCTTGAACAAAACTCATCTTTTGTTGCAAAATTGGTTTTTTACTTTGATTCCAATTCCGTTTCTTTTTATAACCCAAACCAGCCTTCATGTTTTTCTTCTTAAAACCAGGTTTGTTATAAAAACCTTTATGACCTTTACCAGCAAACTTTGGAATCTCAGACTTCTCAGTCTCAACCATTTTGAAAACTTTATCGACCTTCTCTGAAATCACATTCTGAATCGGGAATACAACATCTAAGAATAATTTGTCCGATCCAATCATGGTATAAACCAATCCTTTTGAATCATCATTCAAATTTTTCTCTGATTTTGTGTTTTTCAGATAACCATCATAAAGATTTCATTCATCTTCATCCTGTGATTCAGACTTACCTTTTGTATACTCATCTTTCAAAATGCTTTCAACAACCTTACTTACCACCTCTGAATCATTAGCATCATCAGATTTGGACTAAGTCACATCGATACTTTCAGGTAACTGGTCAGCTATGTTCAAACCCTTTGCCACCTTTTCCTCATCATAAAAAGTATAATTGTTTCTCAATGGTGGTGGTACCTGATGAAATTCTGAACCAATACCCTTTTTGCAATTTTCAGTATCTTTGTCATCTGGTGTGATGTTGAAAATGCGTTTGAGAATGTACGAAGAGTTATGATAACTTTGAATTTTTGTAACAACCTTTTCTTTTTCAGCCAAGACTTGTTTAAGACTAGCAATTTCATCAACACATTTGTTCAATTCAATTTGCTTTTCTTTAAATTTTCTTTCATACATTTCTTTAGTGACTAAAGTTTCTGACAATCTTTGATCAAAACTTTTGACTTGGCTTTTCAAAGTATCATAAGCTTCTTGTACTCTCTGACTCGACCACTTTAAAGAATCATACTGTTTTTGTAAATCTTGACATTTAGATTCTTTTTCAACACAATCAACACATTTTGCTGAACACAGTTGTCTATAAACATCATTATCCTTTTCAAGACCTTGACATTTCTGTGTCAATTTTTCAACTTTTAGTTTCAAAATTTCTTCTTTTTCAATCATATCTTTACATTTTGTTATGAAACCATTTTCAAGTTTAACTATGTCATTTTCTTTTGTTTTTATGATGTCATCTTTTTCAGTACAGGCTTTGCACATTTCTATGGAATTCCTGCATTTGTTTTGTTTTTCAATAACCAATTCAACATTCGATAGATCAGAAGATTTTCTAACCTCAGTCTTATTCAGCACCGATTCTTCTGATTCAACTTTCTGATCTTGCTCCTTTTCTTCTTCATTCTTCTGTTCTTCTTCAGTTTTCTGATCTTCTTCAGCAGCAATCTTCATAACATTCTTTACTTCTTCAATCATCTTCTTCAATTCTTCTTCTTTTCTCTTCTTCATTTCTACCACCTTCGGTAGACTTGCTTCACAAACCTCTCTTATCTTCTTCTCCAAATCAGGTAGATACGCTTTATCAGATAACCTTCGTGTGTTGAAAGTAGCTTGCCTTGGAATCAAATTTGTTACAGCTTTGAAATCCACTTTTGATGGGTCAGCAACTGGATTACCCCGTGGATCCATGTAACATTCCAACTCTTCATTCCATCGTGTTGGTCTCTGAGCTTCTTTGAATGATTCACTTAATTTTCCGATTTCCCACCTTGCATAGTCTGCTTTCCACCATCTATCAGGATCAGCATCAGCCACAAATGCATATCCAACTGCATCTTCTTCAGGGCAAACTTGACTCCAGTCGTAACCTTCATCGTCATATATAACTGCAAGAGCCCTTGATTTTTCTTCAGGCTGTTTCAACCTTGGAGACTCAGACTTGTTCTGATGGTAGATCGCTTTCTTGTAATAATCTTCATTGAACGGGTTTGCAAAATCATCATCAGCATACGCATTTTTGCACTCGCGCTTAAAGTGACCTCTTTGTTTGCATTTGAAGCATGTCACCTTAGATTTATCAAATCCTAGTTTGGTAGATGGTCCACCAATTGACTTTCTCCCCGTGATCTCCATGAACCGTTGTGCCCGATGAACCGCACTGGCCATGCACCATCTTATATCCATTAGTTCCATCTCCTCGGGGTCTAATTGATCATAATCTTCTTTTGTCAAGTTGGTGTTACCAATCTTCCCTGCAACGAGGCTTTCATATGATTCAAGTACATATGCCAAGAAAACCATCTGTTGTTTCGCCGATTCTTCACTGAAATTCTGCCCATTCTTCAGATCCACTGCGATATTACACTGGAATAAATTCTTTGAAGCAGATTGGTCTGAAACTGTTGAAGAAGATCCACTGTGAAGACTTTCATTGTTCACTGAATTTGAACTTTCTGCAGAAAATGCTGTTTTTGGAGATCCAGCCTGTGGTGCATTTCCTCTGTAGTAAAGCTCCACATTTTGATGATAAGCTGGATTGTTGACTTTAGATCTCTTTATCTCCAACTCATGGCTTTCAAGTCTTTCAATCAACAAATCCACTTTCAAATCTTCAGGCTTGATTGTGTTCTTCAACATTAAAGCGAAGTATTGCCACTCTTGATCATTTGGCAATGAATCAAACAATTTATCCACCAAATCCTCTTCAGAATATGTGATTTCATGTCTGGCTAACTCCATTTTTAGATGCCCAAATCTTTCGATCATTCTACAAACAGATTCATTTTTCATACAACTGAATAAATCAAACTCTTTACGCAACAATTTCTTTTTGTTTTTGACAATTTCATTACTTCCTACACACTTTCTCCCTAACGCTTCCCACAAACTCTTTGAAGTTTTCTCTTGTTCAAGTAACGAGATAATATCCTCTCTCACTGACTGTTTGATTAATGTGATCATCTTATATTCAGCCACAACATTTTTTACATCTATGTCTGAGAAATCTTTTGGATCTATTAACTCTCCTCCCTCTTTTACTGGTTCAGTGTATCCATCTGTCATTTTTAACCAGCTTTCAGGAGCGAAAGCTTTTACCCAACCCTCAAATCTGTTTTTTCCACCAGTGATAATCTTCCACTTTCATTAGCTTTGGTGGCTTCTGTTGGCTTCCGTACATGTTCTCAAACTTCAAATTCTCCAAAATCTCTCTTGAATATTCTTTCATCTCAGATCTTCTATCTGACGATTCGGAAGTGAACGCGTTGTAGAATGTGTTGTAAAATTCTTCACCGTTGCTTGACATCTTCAATTACCTGAAAGCAAACGAAAACAACTAATCTGTTTAAATGAACTGAGAAAATGTGAACGTGTGAAACGGTTGACTCGATCTAGAACTCATGTCAAAAATTTGTGGACTCGTTTCAATGTCGTTGAAGTGAAATCACTGAATGACAAGACTTGATCAGAACCAAATAGATTTAATTTGGGCTTTAGAATGATTTGAGCCGTGCACTTCTTTATATGGGCTGCAACTATGACACACTTGGGCCAAGACTTGATCCGTTAATGATGATGAAACAATGAAACTTGGGTCAATAACAAACTAATGACTGACGTATTCATTTTGTCAACAACATCAGCTTTTAACTAATTCTGATTTGACCATTTAACTATAAAGTCACATAAACCGAACAATTTGAATATCACATGCAGCCTTGAATATCAGAATATGTATTGGGCCGTGTAATATGAGGTGGGCTGACAATAATCAACTTTAATCGATTGCTATAGGACCAATATAAACTCGAGCAGTGTGATCACATGGATATCACAATTTGACTCAATTGAACTTCACTTTTCACATGCAAACTATTATGAACTGACAAACTATGAAACCAACTGATTGTTGATTGAACCAATAATGTGTGTCAAATGTCTTGGGTCTATACTACTGATCACGTGAACTGACACACGCAATAATGATCATGTGAGCGGAATCTCTGATTTGATGACACAAGAGCGAAATATGATGTTCAAATAAGCGAAATCAGATGTTCAAATAAGCGAAATCTGATTTAAAGGCACTATGAGCGAAATCAGAGTTATAATGGTCACAAAAGCGGAACTATGTTTCTTGGGTTGACACAAAAGCGGAACCTGTGTTCACAAGAGCGAAACCTGTGGATCTATGAGCGAAACCATACAATATCCGAATAAGCGAAATCACATCCGAAGGTAATTTGACCCATTTTTAATCCGAATTTTGATATGAAACTTTCAAGGGTTAGTTATTATCCACTAATACACATTCTGTGAAAAATTTGGCCGATTTTAACCGTGGAAACTTGTTCAGATTGAAAAAGAAGGTGTAGAAGACAGAAAACTGATGTAATTGAGCTAAACTCTTCCTCCTGAGCTCTAATACCACTTGTAGGATCGTTGTTGGACCCGAACGAGTCAATCAAAAGAGTCTTTTCTCTGTATCAAAGGCGGAATCAAAGATACAGATGCTCAAACTAATTATAATGCTTCTTTGATTGATTTAACAACGTTTACAACCTGAAAGCAATCTGGCAGCACTTCGTTACAATTTCCGGAACCATTACCAAATGAACAACAAGTGCACTATATATAGTAGTAGTGATTCCACTTATATGGACATGCCATATAAGCGAAATCAGAAGCTTTTGATTTCGCTTTTATGACCAAGTGTCCATATAAGCGAAATCACACACTTAACTTCTAATCTTCGATTCTCGAACCTCGTGCACTGGTTATTCTAACCTATCCTATAACATAACATGATACAAGACGAAGTCAATAGACGTAATGCACCAACAAGTTCAAAATGCAATATAAGTAAAAATCTTCGAACTCTACTTATTCCCTCTCATCTCAAAAAAAATGCTGATTCAATTTCTGTAAATGAATCAAATACATTCTGATGATATATATAGGAAATTCAACTCTCAAAGGCATTATTCAAAAATTTTCTGATATATATCATCAAGAGGACAACTTGAGAAGATACACACTCTCAGAAAAAGGTTTTTATTGGACCATTTTGAAACAAAAAGGGTCCCACATGAAGAAAAGGTACAAGTTGAATATTAGTGTTTATCCATTAAATCGTTGGAATCTCTAATCTTCCTCAAAAGAGATATACATTAAATTAGAGATAAACAAAGGTTTTTCAAAAACGGTTGTTTCCCTAAAGGATTAAAACATCATTAAGGTGTCATAAACCACCTTGAATACAAACAACCCACGAAAAACACTCAAAAATCTCTGTCTCAATTCACTATAAATACCTCATTCAAAACAGAGATTTCCATCTTCAAACCCTCATACTCAAAACCCTAAAAACCTTTCCGAAACAGAAACCTAAATTCTCAATGGCTGCTACCAACATCAACATACCACCAATTGAACACTCTGTTCAGTTAATCACTGAAGCTGATTTCTTCCGTTAAAGAGCAACAATGAAGCAATAAATGATAACGTTGAAGAGTATGACATGAAGTGTCAAATTCTCATTGAATTTCTGATCAGATGCCCAATAGCTCAAGCTCTTACAAAGACCAGAGAGGTACCAGAAAGACTCCTACAACAAGTTGTGAAAACTCTCAAAGTCTCAAGTCAAATGGAGCTAACAGCACATGTGTGGGAAAATATTTTCATTACAATCTCACCGGAGAAAATAAGGGAATGTTTAGAACTACCCTTAAACCAAGGCTATGAAGATGCACCGGAAAAATAAGATATGTTTGCACAACTTGATGCTGTAATGGGTTACAAGACAAAGATTTCAAAGATCAATGAATTCAAGAGAAACAAGCTACATGCCTTCTGGCAAGTGTTAATGGAGATCCTGAACAAGTGTTTATCATCAAAGATTGGAGGTACAGACCAGATAAATATGAATGTTCTGACAATTATGTTCAGCCTCATAAATGGGTTGAATATTGATTTTGGAACAGAAATATTTAATCTGATCAGAAGATCAATTCTGACTAAAACTGGAAGGATAGATTCACATCTACCATTTCCCAGATTTCTGTCAATCATAATTTCTGATGCATTTTCTGAAAGGAACCTAGAAATTCCAAAATCAAAAATTATGTGGAAAACAGAAATCATAAGACCTTGGACAACTGTAGGGTCTTGGAAGTCAGATTATGTTATACCTGTTCTGTCAGAAAAAATAATGTATCTGATACCAGAAGATTCACCATACAGAACAGAATACCTGAAGATGTTAAGCAAAAAGCCAGAAAACAAAGAAGGTTTTGAAAATGTGTCCCCCATGGAGCATGATGCACAAGAGTCAAGCACACCAAGAATGGAGCAGTAGGATGAATCTGATCCTCATCCAGCTGATGAAGATGTGAATATGAGTCCTGTGGCAGAAGAACATCATGCTGAAACCTCACATATGGGAGAAACATGTGCACAACACTCTAAATTCAATATATTCCATAATTCTGAGAGTGATTCTGATGAGTCAATTCAAGGAAAGTATGAAATTTTACATAGAGGCATTGTTTCTACAAAACAAAATGTGAGTGAAACCAAAGACCCATTTTCTGAATCAGATTCTGAGGAGGAAAATGTGGTGGCAACAGGTGGAGATCAGTCTACTGATCAAGGAAACCTGGGTGAGAAAACTAAGAGTTTCTCAACAACTCATGGAGAACCTGAAAAGGTTCAAGGATATGAGGAAAACCAGGACTTGAATATGTTTCAGTTTTCTGGTGAGGGAACAGAGAATATGGAACATCTCCATCCTCTTAACCTCAGAACAGCAGAGAATGTGTTTTCTGCTGGTGTTAGAGGTGGAACATCTGTTGTTTCTCCTACTTACCAAGGACATCAATCTATGTCCATTGAACAACTTCACAAGGAACTTGAAGATACAACTGCCACTGAGAAAACAGCTACAGAAAGAAAACTTGATCTGATACTGGGAGAAATCAGAAATCAAAAATCAGAGATCAATGCCTTATCAGAAACTGTCAAAGCTATGCAAAAGCAGACAGAAGATAACACTGCAGCTCTCAACAAACTACGAGAGTCATCAGAAAACAGAGAGAGCTCATCAGAATTCAAGAAAGCTCTCAATGAACTACAAGATATCAAGAAACAGATGGCTGGAGTTGCAACTGCAGGAGAAAGCTTAAGTTCAGGAAGAATTCTTGAAGAAATACAGTTCCTCATGTAGGATCGATTTGAGACCCAAACGAGTCGTTCAGAAGAGTTCTTAGACTATACGAAAGGCGGAAACAGACGTATAGACTCGAAACAGCTTGAATATCACTTTAAACTTCTTGTATATTGAATTAACAGCGATTACAGTCACAAGAAATACCGGCAACACCTCGGTATCGATTCCTAATTCTGTTACAAATGAGAAAGACAACACACATATATATAGCTTTCTAATTCTGCTTGAAACATTACTTAACAATTCAAGCGGAATCACCTATTGACTTTCAAGTGAAATTATCCAATGACCATTCAAACTAAATTACATTTATTTCATGTCTGACTCTTATTTCGTGTGAACTTGCAATGATGATGTCATATTATGATGTCATCATCAAGAATTATGACATCATTCTTGTTCAAATCCGCAACGAAACCAAGACTCGATATAAGACGAAGTCGACAGATGAATGCACCAACAGACTCCCCCTCAGATGTTGATGAGTCTTAAGTGTCGAGTCTTCTCAATCTTCAGTCTTTATCAGTATTTGTGCTTTTTCCAAAATCTCAATCTGATTCTTTCCTCACTCTAACATTCTTCAACTAATCTCCTCCTCGGATGATGTAACTCTCTTTTGTATTTTTCAGGATTAGCAGCTGTCTCTAGCAACTTCCGACTTTCTTTCTCTAACAGACTCCCCCTCAACTTGTACTGGGATCGTAATCTGGCTCACATCTTCCTCAGGTATTTACAGGTTCAGGTATCGTAACCTGACTCACCTGCATATTCTCTACCCAAAACATAAGTTTCATAAAAGATAGGATATAACAAATTTAGAAACTTTGCTAATCACTTGAAGACACAACCCTGAATACATCATTTTCAATTATCGAACAAAAAGATTTATCATGTTAGTCACTGATGAACCACTTGAATAAATATCATTTTCATTTCAAACATCTGCAAACAAACTTTCCCAAACCTGTTCGTCATGTTTAGCACTCGGAATTTTGAAAATCAGCTTTTCAACATCAGTTGTCGAAAATCTTTTTGGATTTTTCAAAATTTATGCTAAAACACACTGAAAATCTTTTTGGAGTTTTGGATATGAAAGAAATACAGTAACGAAATATTTACAAGCAATATTTTTGTGAGTTTGTGTAAGAGGATCATATCAGTTTATGAGACAAATCACCAACACCGTTAAGCTTTAAACATTTTAAGTTCTAAATGATTCACTTAGATTGTCAGTATACTGATCCACTTAAATTTTTACACAAAGTTCAACTATTTCGAGATACGGGATTAATGTCTTAAGCACTTAAACTTATTCGCGTGTCCCACCTCAGAATATACTCCCGTATCCAGATCCCAATATTCAGTCTTACAGGTGAGTATACCTAGATGATATCTGTAAGGGGTTAAATTGCGAAACCGTGAGAGCTCAGGTCAGAACTTCCGTTCAGCAGAGAGATGACGGTTCGACTTTTGGTGTGTCCCCTTTAGAGGATCTTTTTTACAACAGCAATGATTATCAATTTTATTGTTTCATCATTTTTGCTGAGGGCGGCGCTATATTTCAAGCAAGCAGTAAAGTATTCTCCGGGGACTAGGCCATTGCTTCCGTAAAATCAGAAGTCCCGGGATAATACCCCAGATATCACTAAGCATAAAGACCTAGTATCTCAGAAAGAGGGGTCCTTCAAACAAGATTTCGGGGGTTACCCATATATCCGAGAGATGTTACCCACGAATTAAGCAAGTTTGAATTTAGGTTTATATCTCGTCACAATCTACTAAATGTGCAAAAACCTACTGGCATATCATCAGTGAGATCGTTTATCACATATTAACTTCCAATTCTTTAGCGTGCTATGATAGTCCACTGATGTACTATCATTTCCTCTTTTATACAACAAAAACTCATTTTTGAATTTTATCATGTTTTTGGCTTTTTCAAATTTTCTAATGTTTTTGGATTTTCTGAAATTTTTACTCCCCCTAAAATGCAAACACATTTTAAGGAAAATTTGAAAACAAACTGTACAAGGTAAAGGGACAACCGATATCAAATCGCTTCAATTCGCCATCCACTTGGCATAAACAATCAGAACTCCCCCTCACAACAAACTATTTTCCCATTGTGATTTCAAAACACTTAAGTTTGTTTTAATCAAATGGTTTTTCCGGAAAATAAGTTTCGTTGATTTTACCACTTGTAAGTTAGGGGTTCATCATCTTGTTCTCTTCAACCACTTGTAAAAATTTAACATTTCTCGATTTTTTCAACACAATCACTAGTAGAAAATCAAGTACAACTTAATGTCCCTGATTTACCACTTGTAAGACGAAACCACTTTCGTGAATTTCTCAAGAAAAATGCCGATTCCTACTCCCCGCTTACCAACCTGGGAGCTCCGGCAAGTCAGGAATTTATGGTGAAAATGCTGTCACCCAAGCCTGACCAGCCTTGGGTGATTTTGGTGGCAAACATCTGTCCTACCAACATTTTGATTTGTAAAATTCTTGAGCATCCTTCACTTTCCTGTCAACCATCTTTCCAAAAATATGTTTAACATTTCCATTAAACACCTTTTCAGCATCAAATTCTTTCTTATCAGCAAAGAATTGATCTGATATCTCAAATCTACCTTTTGATTTTAGATTATCTTTCGACAATAGCGGAAAATTTTCCTCGTTCAACTCAGGAACTGAATTATCAACCTTTTTCTCAACACATGACTCCTCTGATTTTATGGAATCAGATTCATTGTCAGAACTTATTTCAGATTTTACAACCCATTTTTGTTAGTTTAAATCAACTCTTCTTTTGTAAAAACGTTTTGAACTTTCACCTTCTTCAGAAGTTGAATTTTCAAACACTTTCGATTTCTCAGTTGATTGTTTCTTTTCAAAGACAAGTTTTTCTTTCAGTTTTGAGTTAGAAGTAACTTCCTGTTTTGTGTTGTTGGACTGTTGGCAATTCCAAGCAATATGTCCAACTTTTTGGCACTTAAAGCAAGTTCTTATGTCAACTCTTTGAGCAAACTTCTTCACATTCTTCTTTACTTCAGCAAGAAACTCTTGATTTGACTGTTTCCAGAATGGTTTCTTCTGCTCATCTTCAGAACTTCCTCCTGCAACAAATGTTGTTTTTGGTTTATAATTTTTCTCATTTTTATAATTGTCCGAAGAACTAAAACCAAGACCTTTCTTTTTGAAATTACTGTTATGGTTCGGTTTCTTTTGAAAACTATAACCAGAACCGTAACCCTTTTTCTTGTTCAATCTCTATTGAACTCTTGAAGTGTACTTTTTAGGTTTTTCATGAAGATTTAAATCTTTTATTTCAGAAATATTAATTTCTGTTAATTTGAAAACCTGTTTGATCATTTTAGTTTTGACACTTCTTATTGGGAATGCCTCATCAGAATATAATTTGTTTGAATCATTCAAAGTATATGCTACTTTGATTAATCCATCATTCAAATTAGATTTTGATAACAAGAATTCTTTATTGTAAACCCTTTTAACCGGCGAACTCGGACTCTTTTCTGACGAACTCAAACTCTCAGATTTAGACTCCGACTTTGACTCTTCATCCATATCTAAAACCTGATCGACAACTTTCTTTACTAACTCAGACTCATGATCAGTGTTAGACGCTGTGAATGTGACATCAATATTTTCTGGTAATTCATCAATGATTTCAGACTTTAACTTGATGTTGAGAGCCTTATTTACACGTTCCTCATTTGGCTTTCTGGGAGAATTACTTTCATGGATCGGGGGCGGACATCTGTTATACTTGACACTTTGTTTCTTACCAGTATCAGTATCTTCAGTCTTTTTCTCCATGAATGCTTCAAGACCTGCAACAGTAGGATAAACACGATCAATCAAATAATCACATGTTGTATAACTCAACAACAAACTTTTAATCCTTTCATTTTCAATCTTTTCAAGCTCTAAATCCTGCTTCAGTTTCGCACAATCTTCAATATACTCATTGATGACGCTCTGTTTTGTCCTTAAAGTTGCATTCATCCTCATCTGAGCAGTTTCAACTTCTAAATTTGTCTTTTCCAAACTATCAACTGTTCTGTTCAGAACATTATACGACTCCTTCACGTACTTCACATCAGACAACAAATTCTCTTTCATCTCTTCCAGTTCAAGAATCTTCTTGTCTTTCTCCTCACAATGTTTGCAAGGCTCCTTACATTTCAAACACGGTTTAACGATCTCAACTATATTTTCAACTTCAACAACTTTCTCAACTTCAACAATCTTTTCTACCTCGACGATTTTCTCAATTTTGACCAGTTTTTCAACTTCGACTACTTTTTCAACCTCAACAATCTTCTCCACCACTTTCTCCACTTCAACGATTTTCTCTACTACTTTCTCAGTTGCTGGTTTAACATTAGCTTCTCCAGCTTCTGTCTTTGCCTTTTCATCAGCTAGCCTTCTTGCTGCTTCCAGCTCTTTCTTCAATCTGGCAATCTTCTTCTGATTCAGCATCTCCATTTTATCTGCAAAAAACAAATTAAAACTAGTAGGATCTATACCTTTTCTAGCTTTGTTGAGATGTTCTTCCTCATCATCGGTATCCACATCACTTCCGAGATCTGGAAAAATCAGGATTCTTGTAGGATCGAATCGCGACCTGAATGAGTCGTTCGGAAGAGCTCTAGTCCGTTTCAGAGGCGGAAACTAAGAAACGGATGTGAAAACAGCTTGAATATCACTATAAACGTCTTGTGTATTGATTTACTATCGATTACAATCACAAGGAACACCGGCAGCACCTCGGTATCAATTCTGGAATTCGTTACAAATGACAAGACCACTACCCTATTTATAGTCTACCCACTTTCGCTTGAATCTGACAATAATACTTCAAGCGAAACCTAGATATTATATATTACAATTTCAAGCGAAAGCCACAAATATAATATTCAGCTCCAAGCGAAACCCATGTAATCTTGAAATCTGTTTTGTCCTCTTGTGTAGATGATGCAGTTGATGATGTCACTATTGTGATGTCATCTTTAAACATGATGACATCATGCTTGATCAACTTCGCAACGAACTTGAGACTCGATATAAGACGAAGTCGACAGATGAATGCACTAACAATTCTTTTCTCGCTAGTCTCATCTTCACCCAGAACTCTGGCAACAAGACCTGAACCTGGTGGAATGTATTTATCCCAGCTAAATCCTTCAGCAACGAATTCATCATCTTGATCAATGATACCAAAATAAGCTTTCTTATTTGCATCTTCGATCATTTTACCATGAGCAGTTTTTGTATCCTTTTGTTGAGGTTGTTGATCAATCTGATGAAAAATTGATTTCTGATAATATTCATTTCTTCCATCTTGTCTCCCAGTTGCTTCTTTGTTTTTGCATTCTCGTTTAAAATGACCTTTTTCCTTTGCAACAAAAACAGGTGACTTTTGATTTGTCAAACCCTAATGGAGAAGTAGCCATTCCAACGAAAACAGTTGATGATGTCACTATTGTGATGTCATCTTTAAACATGATGACATCATGCTTGATCAACTTCGCAACGAACTTGAGACTCGATATAAGACGAAGTCGACAGATGAATGCACTAACAGACTCCCCCTCAGATGTTGACGAGTCTTAAGTGTCGAGTCTTCAACGTCTTCAGTCTTTATCAGTCTTTGAGCTTCCTTCAGGATCTCTATCTGGATCTATCCTATCACCAATTCTCTTTCAGGATCTCTGGCTCCTAGCTCTTGCATCTTCAGACTCTCTTTCTCTAACAGACTCCCCCTCAACTTGTGTTGGGATCGTAGTCTAACTTTCACAGGTTCAGGTATCGTAACCTGACGCACCTGCATATTCTCTACCCAAAACATAAGTTTCATAAAAGATAAGATATAACAAATTTAGAAACTTTTCTAATTACTTGAAGACACGATCCTGAATACATCATTTTCAAGAATCAATCAAAATGATTTATCATGTCAATTTCTGATGAACCACTTGAAGATATATCATTTTCATTTCAAAAATCTTTAAACACACTTCCCAAACCTGTTCGTCATGTTTAGCACTCAGAATTTTGAAAAACAGCTTTTCAACATCAGTAGTCTAAAAACTTTTTGAATTTTTCAAAATTTATGTTAAAACACACCGAAACTCTTTTTGGATTTTTTTGATATAACCGAAATGAAATGCAGCAAAGAAATATTTACATACAATATTTTTGTGAGTTTGTGTAAGAGGATCATATCAGTTTTTGAGACAAATCACCAACACCGTTAAGCTTTAAACATTTTAAGTTCTAAACAATTCACTTAAATTGTCAGTATACTGATCCACTTAAATTTTCACACAAAGTTCAACTGTTTCGAGATACGAGATTAATGTTTTAAGCACTTAAACTTATTCGCGTGTCCCACCTCAGAATATACTCCCGTATCCATATCCCAATATTCAGTCTTACAGGTGAGTATACCTAGATGATATCTGTAAGGGGTTGATTGCGAAACCGTGAGAGCTCAGGTCAGAACTTCCGTTCAGCAGAGAGATGACGGCTCGACTTTTGGTGGATCCCCTTTAGAGGATCTTTTTTACAACAGCATTAATTAGCAATTTTATTGTCTATTTTTGCTGAGGGCTGCGCTATTTTTCAAGCAAGCGAAAAGTATTCTCCGGGGACTAGGCCATTGCTTCCGCTCCGCATTATCAGAAGTCCCGGGATAATACCCCAGATATCACTAAGCATAAAGACCTAGTATCTCAGAAAGAGGGGTCCTTCAAACAAGATTTCGGGGGTTACCCATATATCTGAGAGATGTTACCCCACGATATAAGCAAGTTTGAATTTAGGTTTATATCTTGTAACAATCTACTAAATGTGCAAAAACCTACTGACACATCATCAGTGAGACCGTTTATCACATTTTTCTTTCCAATTCTTTAGCATGCTGTGATCGTCCACTGATGTACTATCATTTCCTCTTTTGTACAACAAAACTCATTTTTTATTTTATCATGTTTTTTACTTTTTCAAATTTTCTAATGTTTTTGGATTTTCTGAAAATATTTACTCCCCCTAAAATGCAAACACATTTTAGGAAATTTCAAAATAAACTGTACAAAAAAACGACAACTGATATCAAATCACTTCAAATCGCCATCCATTTGGCATAAACAATCAGAACTCCCCCTCTCAACAAACTATTTTCCCATTGTGATTTCAAAACACTTAAGTTTGTTTTAATCAAGTGGTTTTTCCGGAAAATAAGTTTGATTTTACCAATTATAGGTTAGGGGTTAAACTCATCATTTTGTTTCCAAAATACCACTTGTAAGTATGGTCCAATCAAGTTCAACTTAATGACCTTGATTAACCACTTGAAGATGAAAACCTCCATCAACCACTAGCAGGTTCACTTATCAATCATAACCACTTGCATATCAAAATATAACAATTTAAATGTACCACCTGTACTTTACCAACTGTACCACTTGTAAAATCATTTGCTAAGAAAAATGCCGATTCCTGCTCCACTCTTACCAACCTGGGAGCTCCGGCAAGTCAGATTTTTAGTTTGGAAATAATTTCCCCCAAGGCTGACCATCCTTGGGAGATTCTGGAACACATCTGTCCCACCAGCACTTTGATTTGTAGAAATCTTTGGCACCTTTCACTTTTCCTGCAACCATCTTACCAAAAATATGTTTAACATTTCCATTAAACACCTTTTCAGCATCAAATTCTTTCTTATCAGCAAAGAATTAATCTGAAATCTCAACCCTACCTTTTGATTTCAGATAATCTTTTGTCAATGATGGAAAATTTTCCTCGTTCATCTCAGGAACGGAATTATCAACCTTTTTCTCAACCAAAGACTCCTCTGATTTTATGGAATCAGATTCATTGTCATAATTACCCTCAGATTTAACCACCTACTTTTGTTTACTCAAATCACCTCTTCTTTTGTAAAACCTTTTTGAACTTTCTCCTTCCTCAGAAGTAGAATTTTCAAACTTTTTAACATTTTTCACAGGTTGTTCTTTCTTATCAACACAAGTCTTTCTCAAAACAGAGTTAGAAGAAACTTCTTGTTTTTGGTAGTTGGTCTTGGGGCAATTCCAAGCTATATGTCCAACTTCTTGGCATTTGAAACAGGTTCTTCTGTCAACTCTTTCAGCAAACCTTCTCACATTCTTCTTCACTTCAGCAAGAAACTCCTGATTGGATTGCTTCCAAAACGGTTTCTTCTGTTCATCCTCTGAACTTCCTCCTGAAACAAATTTTGTTTTTGGTTTATAAGTTTTCTGATTTTTATAATTTTCTGAAGAATTGAAACCTAATCCATTCTTTTTGTAATTACGGTTATGGTTCGGTTTCTTTCGATAACCTGAACCAGAACTGTAACCCTTTTTCTTGTTCAATCTCTATTGAACTCTTGAAGTGTACTTTTTAGGTTTTTTAGCAAGATTTAAATCTTTTATTTCAGAAATATTAATTTCTGTTAATTTGAAAACCTGTTTGATCATTTCAGTTTTGACACTTCTTATTGGAAATTCCTCATCAGAATATAATTTGTCTGAATCAAACAAAGTATATGCCACTTTGATTAATCCGTCATTCAAATTAGATTTTGATAACAGGAATTCTCTATTGTAAACCCTGTTAACCGGTGAACTCGGACTCTTTTCTGACAAACTCGGACTTTCAGACTCAGACTCCGGTTTTGACTCTTCATCCGTATCTAACACCTGATCGACAACTTTCTTTACTAACTCAGACTCATGATCATTGTCAGACGCTGTGAATGTAACATCAATATTGTCTGGTAATTCATCAATGATTTCAGACTTTAACTTGATGTTAATTGCCTTTTTTAGACGCTCCTCGTTAGGATTCCTGGGAGAATAAGTTTCATGGATCGGGGGCGGACATCTGTTGTACTTGACACTTGGTTTCTTACCAGTATCAGTATCTTCAATCTTTTTATCCATGAATGCTTCCAGACCTGCAACAGTAGGATAAACACGATCAATCAGATAATCACATGTTGTATAACTCAACAGTAATCGTTTAATCCTTTCACTTTCGATCTTTTCAAGTTCCAACTCCTTTTTCAGATTAGCACAGTCTTCGATGTAATCATTTATGACACTCTGCTTTGTCATTAATGTTGCGCTCATTTTCTCCATTGCCTTTTCAATTTCTGTATTTGTCTTTTTCAGATGATCAACTGTGTTGTTAAGCACATCATATGACTCCTTCACATACTTCACATCAGACAATAACTCTTCTTTAATCTTCTCTAATTCAGCAATCTTCTTATCTTTTTCTTCACAAACTTTGCAGAATTCAAAACATTTCTCGCAAGGTTTAGTGATCTCAACCACCTTTTCAACAATCTTTTCAATTTCAACAACCTTTTCGACTTCAACAAGTTTTTCGACTAACTTTTCAACTTCAACGATCTTCTCAATCTCGACAATCTTTTCAACTTCGACAAGTTTTTCAATTTCGACAATCTTTTCGACCTCAACAACTTTCTCTACTTCGACAATTTTTTCTCCTGCTTCTGTCTTTTCAGCAGCTTGCATTTTTGCAGCTTCCAGCTCTTTCCTCAATCTTGCCATCTTCTTCTGGTACAACATCTCCATTTTATCTGCAAAAAACAAATTAAAACTAGTTAGATCAATGCCTTTTCTAGCTTTGTTGAGATGTTCTTCCTCATCATCGGTATCCACATCGCTTCCAAGATCAGGAAATATCAGGATTCTTTTCTCACTAGCCTCTTCACCTAGTATTCTAGCAACAAAGCCTGAATCAGATGGAATGTATTTATCCCAACTAAATCCCTCTGCAACTTTTTCATCATCTTGATGAATCAGTAAAGCTTTCTTCTTTTCATCATTAGTAGCATGAGCATGTGCAATTTGAGGTTGTTGAGTAGTCTGATGGAAAATTGATTTCTGATAATAATTGTTTCTATCTTGATTCCCGGTAGCTTCTTTACTTTTGCACTCTCGTTTAAAATGACCTTTTCCTTTACAACAGAAACAGGTAACCTTTGATTTATCAAATCCCAATGGAGAGGTAGCCATTCCTCGAAATTCATCCCTACCAGTAATCTCTTGAAACTTTTCAGCTCTCCTCCAAGAACTTGCTAAGCACCATTTGATATCCATCACTTCAAGTTCTTCAGCATCAATTTGGTCGTAATCTTCTTTGGTAAGCATCGGATTGCCAATCTTCCCATCGATCAAACTTTCGTAAGATTCTAACATAGTAACCAGTGATGCCATGTGCTGCTTGGCAACTTCTGGAGACAAATTCTGACCATTTTGAATGTTTAATGTTACATTGCACTGAAGATGTGTTGAATTTTGTCGTTGAGAAGTTGATGTTGCGCTATTTGGATCAAAACTTGAAAATGATGAAGAAAATCCACCACTTTGAGTCGCATTACTAATCTTTGTTCCAGATGAGCTGTCAGCACTAAAACCAGTTTGAATCTTTGGACTATGGCTTGGAGTGGCCTCAAACTTGTTACCTCTGTAATACAAACTGACATCTTGTTTTGCATTTGGATTCGTCATTATAGCAGTCTTTTGAATATCCAGCTCTTGTTCCTCAATCTTCTGGATAAACTGTGCCAAGTTCATACTCTCAGTCTTCCTCATGAGTTTCACAATCATCAAATAAGTTCCCCACTTCTGTTGGGGTAATGCCTCTGCTAACTTATCAACCCACTCATCATCATCTTTCTGAATATCCAATCTTTTCATTTCTAGAACCAGATGACAGTATCTATCTATCGTTTCCTTTGTGGTTTCATGATCAAATGCAGTAAATATGTCAAACGACTTCTTCAATAAGGCCTTTTTGTTTTTGATCATATCAGCACTCCCTCGGAATTTCTGAAGTAAAGCTTCCCAGATTGATCTAGCAGTTCCATTATGTTGAAGTAAGACAAAGATGTCTTCTTTAACTGCTTGCTGTAAAATGCTGATCATCATCTTCTCACTAGTGTATTTCAACTTATCAGCTTCAGTAAAATCATTGAAACCCTTATCCAACCCACGTTCATTCTTTGGTCTCTCGTAATCTTTCAGTAAAGAACACCAAGCATCGAATCTGTAAGCCTGAACCCAATTCTCAAAACGGTTTTTCCAACCCTGAAAATCTTCAATATACATGAGCTTTGGCGGCTTTTGATGAGTCCCCGTTTCATTTTCACTATATAAATTTTCAGCAGCAGTAACAGGAGCAACAGGTGTAGCAAACACGTTGTAGAATTCCTCGTCCATGTCTTCGAAAATTTGATATACTTCGGGAAAACACCTCTTGTAAAAACACCTGAATTCACACCAACAAAACACAATCAGTTTAAAGACTTATCAATTAACAGAATAAGACTGGTACTCGAACTGGTAAATATTCTGTGCAGACTGAAAGTTGACACACTGTGCGAACTGCTATGACTCGGATCAAATTCAAACGGTCCTTTCCAATGACCTTGCTAAACCACACAACCTGGAACGAGTTTGTATTCAAAAACGGACTGAACCACCTCTTGTGAACTGGAATGTATTTTCAATCAAAAACACCTACAAACACTTGACCTTTGCACATGTACACAACAATATATTCACTGACAAAGATCACATAAAACCATGTATCACATGCAATTTTTATCATTTCAATAATATCTCACAAGATATCATCATGACTAATAGACTTACCATTTGTATTGATAACACTCACGTAAACCGACAACAATTCTATTGATTAATGAGCCAATATCAAACAAAAGATTTCACTGACATTTTTTAATCAAATGCACATGGGCTTTCACAATAATTATCTATTTAAAACAAGTGAGTGGGTCGATGTAAACAATGTGGGCTGACACTTCTGATGTTTAACACAGGGCCCGAGAAGTATTATAGTGATTCACATGTAAAGTTTAAAGAACCGACACCTTTTTAAACATTCAATACAAACTGATTGGACCGTCCACTTTTACTCACATGCAACACTTTGTTTTTAAAAATTCAGCACATGCAAACAAAACACATTTGCTGACAACTATGCTAGTCTTTCAATACTAAAGAACTTCACAGCACACAAACAACCGATATATTCACATCAACCGATATATTCACATGTATCCTGACAACCTCGTTTTTTGTTACACACAACTCGATGCACCTTCACAACATTCGATACGTGTTTTCAAGCGGTGAGTCACAGGTTTCAATCTATATGTCTAGTTCAAGAAAAACACCTAAATTACTTCCAAGCGAAACTCACATGAAATGATATATTCAAGCGAAAGGCATCAACATAACTTTTTGATTTCAATCGAAACAGAAACACTACAAGCGAAAGCCTATGTCTCGCTTCAAAAACCACCAATTTTCAAGCGAAAGCCATGATGATGTCAGCAAATGTCGAACGAATTTCAAGCGAAACACTGATTTTAACCAGTTTTCAGTCAAATTTAATGCTGAAACTTTCCAGGATTTGTTAATACATGATTACGCATAATATGTGTGAATTTGAGCCGATTTTAACCGTGAAAAATTTATAATTTTGTGAAAGAAGGTGTAGAAAACAGATTTTCAAGCCGAATATGGCAAGAACTCCTCGTCCTGAGCTCTGATACCACTTGTAGGATCGAATCACGACCTGAATGAGTCGTTCGGAAGAGCTCTAGTCCGTTTCAGAGGCGGAAACTAAGAAACGGATGTGAAAACAGCTTGAATATCACTATAAACGTCTTGTGTATTGATTTACTATCGATTACAATCACAAGGAACACCGGCAGCACCTCGGTATCAATTCTGGAATTCGTTACAAATGACAAGACCACTACCCTATTTATAGTCTACCCACTTTCGCTTGAATCTGACAATAATACTTCAAGCGAAACCTAGATATTATATATTACAATTTCAAGCGAAAGCCACAAATATAATATTCAGCTCCAAGCGAAACCCATGTAATCTTGAAATCTGTTTTGTCCTCTTGTGTAGATGATGCAGTTGATGATGTCACTATTGTGATGTCATCTTTAAACATGATGACATCATGCTTGATCAACTTCGCAACGAACTTGAGACTCGATATAAGACGAAGTCGACAGATGAATGCACTAACAATTCTTTTCTCGCTAGTCTCATCTTCACCCAGAACTCTGGCAACAAGACCTGAACCTGGTGGAATGTATTTATCCCAGCTAAATCCTTCAGCAACGAATTCATCATCTTGATCAATGATACCAAAATAAGCTTTCTTATTTGCATCTTCGATCATTTTACCATGAGCAGTTTTTGTATCCTTTTGTTGAGGTTGTTGATCAATCTGATGAAAAATTGATTTCTGATAATATTCATTTCTTCCATCTTGTCTCCCAGTTGCTTCTTTGTTTTTGCATTCTCGTTTAAAATGACCTTTTTCCTTTGCAACGAAAACAGGTGACTTTTGATTTGTCAAACCCTAATGGAGAAGTAGCCATTCCTCGAAACTCATCTCTTCCAGTAATTTGTTGAAACTTTTCTGCCCTCCTCCAAGCACTAGCTAAGCACCACTTCACATCCATCAACTCATGTTCCTCTGCATCAATTTGGTCATAATCTTCTTTTGTAAGCATCGGATTTCCAATCTTGCCATCAATCAAACTTTCATAAGATTCCAACATAGCAACGAGTGATGCCATGTGTTGCTTTACTATTTCCGGAGACAGATTTTGACCATTTTGAATGTTCAAAGTAACATTACACTGCAAATTTGTAGAATTCTTTCTTTGAGGACTTGATGTTGTATGATTTGGATCAAAGCTTGAATACGATGATGAAGATCCACCACTCTGTGTCACATTACTACTCTTTGTTCTAGATGATCTGTCAGCACTAAAACCAGTTTGAATCTTTAGACTAGGGTTGGGGGTAGCTTCAAACTTGTTCCCTTTGTAACACAAACTGACATCTTGTTGAGCATTTGGATTCTTCATTATTGCTGTTTTCTGAATATCTAACTCGTGCTCTTCAATTTTCTGAATAAATTGTGCCAGATTCATATTCTCGGACTTCCTCATGTGTTTCACAATCATCAAATAAGTTCCCCACTTTGCTGTGGTAATGCATCAGCAAGTTTATCAACCCATTCCTCATCATCTTTCTTTATATCCAATCTTCCCATTTCCAAAACAAGATGATAATATCTATCAATTGTCTGTTTCGTTGTCTCATGATCAAAAGCTACAAACATATCAAAAGATTTCTTCAGCAATGCCTTTCTGTTTTTAATCATATATGTGCTTCCTTTAAATTTTTGAATTAATGCATTCCAAATCGATCTACCAGTACCCTCATGCTGAAGTAAAACAAAGATGTCTTCTTTAATCGCCTGTTGAAGTATACTGATCATCATCTTTTCACTTGTATATTTCAATTTATGAATTTCCGTAAAATCACAAAATCCCTTTTCAAGCCCACGTTCGTTTTTCGGTTTCTCGTAATCTTTTTCCAACGCACACCATGCATCAAATTTGTAAGCTTGCACCCAGTTCTCAAATCGATTTTGCCAACCTTTAAAATCTTCAATGTACATCAGCTTCGGTGGTTTCTGATGAGTTCCCGTCTCATTTTCACTGTACAATGTTTCAGCAGCTGTAACTGGTGCACCTGGTGTAGCAAACACATTGTAGAAATCCTCTTCCATGTTTCAAAGTCAAAGCTTCACAAACACAAACTTTCTTGTTTCAAAAATACTGGTCTCAAACGAGCTGGATCACCTCGTAAAACACCTGCAAACAAACAAACAAACGATCAGTTTAAACGAACTGAATATGTAAAAGTGTGTGTTGATGAAAACAATCTAAGACTCGTGTCAAAGATTTGCGGACTCGTTCCAATGTTGTTCGGGTGAAATCACTGAATAAATGGGCCTGAAAATGAACTGATGTGATACACTTTTTGGATGGGCTTAGAATGATTTGGGCTTAGATATTCTCCAATTGGGCTGCAACTTGTTGACTGTCAAGAACACTTAACAACTTTGATTTTCAATTCAATATTGATATTATCAATTAGCACTATCACACGAACTGATATATCACATGCAACCTAAAAAGTGTCCGACAATTTAAAATATCAAAAACATATGATTGGGTCGATGACATGTAGTGAACTATTTCTTGAAATGATTCAATCAGTGGTCAACAATCAATTAATATTCATGCAAGACTGAAACAAATCATGTGCAATACAGAAATCAATTGATTTCTATTGGACCTTCGTTCTTAATCGATTACCCATGCGAGCAAAATATATTCTTGATAAGTACCATACACAACAATTAATGTTCACATGAACATTTTAAAAGCTATCACATGTAGTTTGATATTATCAAAACAATTTGTCAAATATGATTGGGCCATCAATGAAATCACATGCAAACTTTAATGAACCGACAATATTATGATATCTACTAAAAGTCTGATAAAGTCGACTAAAAGACCGATCAAACCGATGTAACCTGACACAATTCACATGATCTCTTTTCCCAACTTACTGACAACCTCGTTTGATTTCACACGAATCACATTTACACGCAATACATTCACACCAAAACACATTCAAACGGAATAACTAGGAATAGTGATTCAAGCAGAATCAACACAAACTTCAAACGGAATACCGGTTGAAGCAAAATCACTAATTTCAAGCGGAATCTCCAAGCGGAATATGAGATTTTCAAGCGGAATCAGTCACAAATTGTAATTTTAAACGAAATCACAGTGAAAACTCAAGCGGAATCACGATGACATCAGCATTTCGAACGAAATTTCAAGCGGAATTACGAAAATGTCAAGTTTTAGATTGATTTTAATGCTAAAATTTTCCAGGATTTGTTAAAACGTGATTGCGAGTATAATGTGAAAGTTTGAGCCGATTTTAACCGTGAAAAATTTTTCATTTTGAAAAAGAAGGTGTAGAAAACAGAAATTGTGATGAAAACAGGTTGTTTTGGTATGAACTCCTCATCCTGAGCTCTGATACCACTTGTAGGATCGATTTGAGACCCAAACGAGTCGTTCAGAAGAGTTCTTAGACTATACGAAAGGCGGAAACAGACGTATAGACTCGAAACAGCTTGAATATCACTTTAAACTTCTTGTATATTGAATTAACAGCGATTACAGTCACAAGAAATACCGGCAGCACCTCGGTATCGATTCCTAATTCTGTTACAAATGAGAAAGACAACACACATATATATAGCTTTCTAATTCCGCTTGAAACATTACTTAACAATTCAAGCGGAATCACCTATAGACTTTCAAGTGAAATTATCCAATGACCATTCAAACGAAATTACATTTATTTCATGTCTGACTCTTATTTCGTGTGAATTTGCAATGATGATGTCATATTATGATGTCATATTATGATGTCATCATCAAGAATGATGACATCATTCTTGTTCAAATCTGCAACGAAACCATGACTCGATATAAGACGAAGTCGACAGATGAATGCACCAACACCTTAGAGCCAACAACAGCATGGTTGAGGCTTTTGAGAAACTGTTGGTGGAATTGACTGCACAAAGAAATCCAGAAAACCAGGAGTTTCAGAAAATGAAGAAACAAACACTCAAGCTCTTACTAATGTTCATCTGTTAGTAAAGAGATTGCAGTATAATGTTGCCAGACTAGCAAAAGTTGATCTTCATGAACTGAAAGCTCCAATTCCACAAGAAAGACAAGCAAGAGGAGCAGAAACTCCTCAACAACAACCAGAAAATATTTAGTAAGATCAAACCAAACAAACAGAAACACCAACAGCTCAAAAACAGAAGCAGCCCATGGGTCCACCTCCAGATAAACAAAAGCTACTCATGGGTCCTCCACCAAATGTCCCAAAGCCAGACACTTCAAGGGTCCAACAGAAAGAACATGTTCCAGTTCAATCATCTTCTACAGCCATCACAGGAGAAACAGAGTTAAGCATAAAGATGGATACAAAAGAGAAGAGAAGAATGGAACATGAAGTGACCTCCTCAAAAAGGCCAAGAAAAATAATGAGAGAAGATTCAGAAGGAAACATCAAAGAATCAATGGTGCTGGAAGGTGATTTACACACAATTATGTATCCTGAAGAACATCTAAAGCACTACTACTGGAAAGGTCCAGAAGACAACCCAAAAAGGTCACTCTCTCCAATGAGTAAAGGCATTGTTGAAGAAAGAAACAATGGAAGTTGGGTAATTTTGCACAAACACATGACCAATCCAATAGTATCTATTGAAAGAATCGATACTTTGACCAGTGGAGGAGGCATATTAGGTAATGAAGGACAAAACAAGTATACCTTGATCAGAAAAGATAAAAGTGAACAAAAGGTTACTGATGCAAATCTGGCTGAAGATATTCATCCAATGGGCATAGTCAAAATGAAGAATATCATTGATAAAGAAAAAGGAAGTGAGTTGTGATCAGAAGAGCCCTTGACAGTCTCAAAAGGGCAGGAGCAAAGTTATACAACAGGGCTGCACTGGCAGACTTTGATCTATGTATCAACTTTGAGTATAGCAACAAAGTACTAACACCTCCTCCCAACACCACAATTCCAGCTGAAATTCCTTCTAAACTAGTGAGAACTGGAGCAATCTTTGACAAACCAGAAATGTGTGTGGTCTTTAAAGATGCTAATGAAGAGAAAGCTCTGTTCAGAATTAGTGAAATATGCAGGTATTCAAATCAAACTCTAAAATATATAAGAAACTGCATGAATGAGAAACAAGAGCAGCTCAAAAAGAAGGGAAATAACAATGAACAGCTGAGAAGAACAATTGAAGAGTGCATTGAAAACTGGATGGAATCAAGAGGATGGTACAAAGAAATGTACAAAGAAACTCAAAAGGCAATAGATCATAAGAAAAAGCTGAAACCAGGGGATAAATACAGAAGTGGAGTAAAGATCAATTAATGAATTGATGAGATTGAATTTCTGTTTTTGAACAAAATTTTATGTTTTTTTCTGTTTTGAACAATGTTTGGTTTGATTATGTTTTATGTTTCTGAACTTAGTTGCTTGATTTTTCTTTTCAAGGATTAGTTAAAAGTTGTTTATATTGACATAGATAGTTCATTTTCTTACAATACTTAGGGGGAAACTGTTAGGAAACTTTATTTGTAAGTATTGAAGAAAATCACAATCAACTAGATCTATGAAGAGATAACAGTCCTGAAGATCATAACAAGAAGAAGAAGATCAGATAGGACAACTGAAATGCACAGCATCTACTTCAAAGAATCACAAGTTGATCAAGAGCTGATTTGGATTATCAGAGAAGGTCATTTCTGATGGATCTGATGATATTTCTGATGAAATATCATCAGTTTCTGACGATTCTGATCATCAGACTTTCTGATGATTTATTCACCAGAATTTTTTATGAAGTGGTTTATCAGAAATTCTTATGAATACCCCACTTGTCTAAAACCAAGCTCTATCCTGCCACCATGACCGAAGCAAGTTGATATTATTGGATATCATGATTACAAAGGCAACTTGAACGTTGGATTCAATGAATATGTCAAATTGCTACTTTTTGCAGGACTTATTGCATGAATAAACTATTGTTTATTCATGTACCCAGCCTTCTATAAATAAAAGGCTCAACCAGCAGAAGACAATTGAGTTTGAAGCTTAGCATTCATATACAACACACAAACTCCATTGCCCTTCTCACCCACAGAATTCAAGATTCATTTGTATTAGATAATAATCTTACAATCACCTTGTAAACTATTTTGTTTCAAAGTGATATAAACTTGATAACTATGTAGGCCTTGTTTCTGAAAGTTTGATTTCCATTTCCGCACATCTTTTTCACATCTACTGAAATCACTTGCCATATTACGTGAAAAGAAGTTGTTTAGGCCATATTGGGTCCAACATGACCCTTCTTATAAATATAGTTTGCTGATGATGAGCTATTTGATTCAAAGATTGCGCATCTGGTTGATGAGTCAGATGTTAAAAATGCTGTAAATTTATAATTTCCTACGCATATATTTTATTGTATAAGAAGGTTTTTTTAAATTTTGTTGTAGCCTGAAGATTATTCTGTAAAAATAGCTGACGATGTTAACGATCCTCAACTACAGTCTAAAGATTTTCCTGTTCGTGACATTTCTGCCTCTTCAAGTGTTGTATCTAATGTAAGCGTTTATTAGTTTTATATTGTCTATTTTATTATTGTCTCAATATATTGATATTCTTCTGTATGATTGAGTCTTAAACTTCAAAGCTGAGTTGAGAAGATAGTTTGTGTTGATAAAGAATGTTAGTGTATACGTCTGTCGACTTCGTCTTGTATCGAGTCTTACACTAGAATTGATAGATCAGGGCACGTTATATGAGAAATAGGGTAGGTTTTAGATGTGACTGAGCTAATTCCATTTGAGGAGTGCCATTCCGTTTGAGGAGTGCCATTCCGTTTGAAGTATGTCATGCCACTTTCAAACGGAATAGCTTCACCTATAAATACCCTTGATGCGATTTCATTTGTAACCTTCTTGATTCCGACGCCGAGGTGTTGTCGAAGTGTCTACGTGCTGTAAATCGTTTCAAGATCAATAAACAAGACAATTAATAGTGAATACAAGGCAAACAAAGACAGAATCAATGAATTCCGCCTCTGATTCTGTCTGAGCACTCTTCTGATCGACTCATTAGGTCGTTTCACGATCCTACATGTGGTATCAGAGCTCAGGAGGAAGAGTTCTTACCATTTAGCTCGTTTTCGCTGGAAAATTCTGACTTCTACACCTTCTTTTCAAATTTAATCAAGTTTCAACGGTCAAAATGGACTGAATTTTGGACAGTGTGTGTAAAACTGAGTTTTAACAAACCCTTGAGAATATCAGATCTAAACTCAAAGTAAAACTGGTAAAAATGGCTTGAAAATCTGATTCCGTTTGAACGAAGGCCTGGTTTTCCGTTTGAAAACTGACATTTCGTTTGAAATTGGTGATATTTCCGTTTGAACAACACAATCACGTTTGAAAATTGCAAAAGTCTCAAACGTAATCTCTTGTATCATTTGAAATGAGGGATTCCGTTTGAACTTCTCGTTTGAAGGAAGGTTGTTTTGGTGATTTCGTTTGAGGAATACATATATTACGTTTGAAGGTGGAATTCTATTTGAATATGTCATGATTTCACGTGAAAAATATCATCGACCCATGTGACTTGGTATCAACGAATATTGAATTCAATTCAGACGCATTAATTGTTTGTCGGCCCAATGAATTAATAACATCAGATCCACTAAAAATTGAGGCCCAATAGGATTTTAGTTGGTAATTGTTTTTTGTCGACTCCAGAGACTTGTGTGTCTAGTAATTGCATGTGATAATATCGGTCCAATAATATTCGTGTAAATCAGAAACTGTCTTAGCCCACTTGATTTTGTCGGTCCAAACATTATCAGTTTACATGATTAATTTGATCGGCCCAATCATGTGAATAGATTTATTGAAGTTATCCGCCATATTCTGAATTCATGTGATAAGTTTGCATGTGAAACATTAAATCAAGAAGTGCATGTGACATCATATTTGTAACGACCCAATAGAATTTTTGTATCAATCGATTAAGAAACAGTTGTTTGAACTAAATTGTTTGAATCAAGTTTATTGAACCAGGTTTGATAAAGTGAGTTGTTTGATATAAGTGAGTCGATAAAAAATGTTTGATGAAACAGAAAATTATTATTTTGAGAAATTTAATGATTGGAATCGAGGGTTTATAGATGAAAGTTATAGAATGGTGAAAAAGATTGGATGGGAGAAAAGGTTTAAATACTTTCTGTGCTTGAAAAATGAAACATTGGATGATCTAGTAAACTGATATAATGTTTTACTTGGTTATCTAAAAGATCATGAGATATTCTTGACAGATGCTGAAAAGATAACAAAGTTTGCCGATGCATTACCTATTGAATGGATTGAATTTTTGAAAAATTTAAGAAATGAATCAAATTTTTCAAAATTACATCTAAAAGAATTCATCAGCAAACTTAAAACTCATGAATATGAAAATGGAAAGAAAAAGAAAGAATTGATAAAGGCCTTAGAAAAACATTTAGAGGATATGAGTTTAGATGTGATTGATGAAATGAACAAAAGGATTGTTGAATGTCTTAGAGCAAAACATGTTATGAAATACGATAACAAGAGGGGTTGTGATATTGATGAGAATGCGAATCCTCTTGATTTTGTTAAAATATTTTGTGTAGGATCTTTCAAGACAAGAATAAAGGAAGTTCCAAAGAATGAAGAATTTGTGAAGAATGAATCTTCAAGTTATGCATCAGTATGCTTTAAATGTGATAAACTTGAAGCTGACAATGGCAAACTCTTAGAAGATGCGGAAAGTTTGACATTGGAAGTCAAAAAGTTGAAGGATGAGAAGCAAGCTGATGTTAAACAGATTCTTATTTTGAAAGAAAATTGTGAGAGGTTGAAATCAGAAAATGACAAACTGTTAAGTAATTTGAACAGTTTGACATTAGAAAACAAAAGTTTGAAAGAGAAAGAAAAGGTTTTTGAAAGCAAAAAGAAATCTTCAGAAGATGAAGATTTCTGGATAAAGTTAGAGAACAAGAATTTAAAAGCAAATGAAACAAAATTTCAAGAACAGTTAAAAGTTTTGGAAAATGAAAAATCTGTTCTTGAAAACATTAAAATTGAAAACAAAAAAACAATCAAGTCTCATCTTGAACGAATATCTCAGCTTGAAATTGAAGCTGAGAATTCAAGGAACAAAATTGATGAGCTTGAAAAGAAATTGAAAGGTTTTGTGACTTCATCTGATTTCCCCTGTCTAAAACCGATCAATTCTGTTCCAATAAGTGACAATGTCACAAACTTTGGCAAAGTCAAAGTTGAAGATTGTGATGAGAAAACTGATGATGAAGTTGAAAAAAGAAAAATATTTTTGAAATTAAATGAAATGTTTAAAGAAACTGTTCTACATTCTACTGAAAAAGGTGAATGCTCAACGCAAAAACCTGTAAAGAAGAATGTGGAACAAAAACAAAAGGATAAAAAACTGAAAAATGTTTAAAAAGAAAATAAAAGCTCATCAGTTCAATCATCCAATCGTGATAAAAAATCACAAAAAGTAGAAAATCAAAACTCAAAAATTGTTGGTAATAAGTGGTGCAGGTTTGACCACAGTGCTCAAAAACCAAATCCAGCAAACAAGAGGAGCAAGGATTATCACCAAGCCAAACAGTGCTATGATCTGAATGTTTGGACTGAGAATGGTGATTGGTACGATAACAGAGTGTGTTATACTTGTGGTGTGAGAGGACACATTGCTGTTAACTGCAAGAATTGGAGTTATGAGACGAGAAGATGCTACAACTGCCAAATCAGAGGACACATTGCCAAAGATTGCCCAATGAGATCAAAGGGAAGATCGAGGGTTGAATCTCAGGAAATGGCAAAGAAACCAGTCAATGCAAAGGCCAAGGAACAGAAAGTTCAAGAACAGAAAGTTCTAAAACCGAAAGTGAAGCTTTCGCAGGGGCAAAAAGACAGACTGAGGAAGAAGAGGAAGAAGGCAAGAGAGTATCTCGAAAGGATTTTGTCCTCGGATACAACTGGTAAAGCAGATAAAAGTTCTGATAAATCGTCTTGCTCTCGAAAGAATGACAAATCAAGCAAAATGAATTCATCAGATACAAATCTGAGGACAGAGAAGAGAGTAAAGAAAGAGAAAGTTGCTAGTGATGAATTTGACTCATCAAAGTCAGACAAGCCATGTTCAGGCGATGAATCTGGTGTGATAAAGCCAGAAGAGCCATGTGTTGAGGTAAAAAATGAGAATTCTGGTCTAACAATGGATGATGCAAATTTTCCACCATTGTTGAACAAGAATTCAAAAACACCCAAGGATCGTCAGGCTTGGGTGAATCTGTTTAAATGAAAAACCTGACTTGCCAGAGCTTCCAGGTTGGTAAGTGTGAAGCAGGTATCGGCACATTTTTTGAGAAATTCACGAAAGTGATTTCGACTTACAAGTGGTAAATCAGGGACATTAAGTTGTACTTGATTTTCTACAAGTGATGTTTGTGGATTGATCTTAAAAATGTTAGTTTTTACAAGTGGTTGAAAAACAAGGTGATGAATGAGATCCCCATGTTCGAGAAATGACTCACAAAACTAATTTTTCTGAAAAACTATTTTGATTAAAACAAACTTAAGTGTTTTGAAATCACCATGGGAAAATGTTTTGTTGTCAGGGGGAGTTCTGATTGTTTAAGCCAAATGAATGGAGAATTGAAGTAATTCTCATCATGTTGTCACATTTCTTGTACAGGTCGTTTTCAAATTTTCCTAGAAAATCAAAATTGAGACATATTTTGATTTTAGGGGGAGTAAAAATTTTAAAAAATTAGAAAATTTGAAAAAGTCAAAAACATTGTAAAATGCAAAAAATGAGTTTTGTTGAAAAAAGAGGAAATGATAGTAGATCAGTGAGACTGTCACAGCATGCTAAAGAAATGGAGAGATAAAATGTGATAAACGATCTTACTAAAGATGTGACGGTAGGCTCAGCTAGACTAGTAGATTTGCGATAACGATACAAACCTAAAATGAAAAAGCCTAGTTCTAGTGGGAAACATGGTCGAAAGCATAGTACTTAGTTTTGTCCTTCTTGATTGTGTGCCTACTCAGTAATCGCTGATTGTCGAAAGACATAAAACTGGTTAAGTTTCTGAACTTTCACAACTTTGCTGAAAAGTCGCTGTGATTGTGCATTTCATTTTGCCAAGATTTAAACTTGTTTTATTTCTTTATTTTGTTTAAGCATTGGACATCCTCTGCGTATACGTGAGTATCGACCTAGATGTTATTGCCTAAACGTTCTGCTTTATTTTCTTTGGTGTTTCGTTTAAGCTTTGGATCACCTATGCGTATACGTGAGTATCGAACTGGTGGTTAAAGCCTAAACAACTTCAACTTGTTTTATTTTTCTTATTTTGTTTAAACATTGGACTTTCTCTGCGTATATGGAAGTATCGACCTGATTGTTAATGTTTAAACATTCTGCTTTGTTTTTGCACAAATCACAGTTGATAAAAGTTTAAAGGCATTACTTGGGTCAGTGTATTGCATGATGAGGGGATATGCTGAGATCGTGGGGTGCATAAGAATTTAGTGCAAAATTAATATACCTTAACGTATCGGTAAGCATGTCGAAAGTTTTTAGATTGAGTTTAAGTGGACAACAATATCGTCAATCAATGTGAATCGTTTAGAACTGAAAATGTTTAAAGCTTAACGGTGCTAGTGATTGGTCACATAAACTGATATGATCCTTTTACACAAGCTCACAAAAATATTGTCTGTAAATATTGTTGGACTCTGTATGCCCAAGACACATATTAAATTGATGTGGCTAGTACGTTATGATCCAAGTCGAGTCATACCCAATAACAAGCTAGACAAACACTTACAATATTTATTTATGATATGATCAAACAAATAAATATTCACACTTAGAATATTTAGAAATTGGTTTTCTAAATAATTGCACTTGACAAACTAATAAATTATATAGATAATTTGTTTTGAGAGAGTATTTTATTCTGTTATTTAATTGGTTAAATAACATAATAAAAATAGCATAAGTCTTATAACATACGATGTTATATTTTATAAAAGTTATAAAATATATATATGTAAGACTTATATTATTTAAAAGAAAAATTGATTTTTTTTAAATAAAAAGACTAGGCCGCCACCCCCCCCCCCCATGGGGTCTTCCCAAAATTGTTGGTCCAATCACACCACATGCATGTCTTACAAGTTAGATGGGTTGTGATTGGGTGATCTTCCTAAGCAATTTTGTCCAATAACATTACATGCAAATGCATGTGTAAGTGGCCACATGATTGGTCAAGATGGGTGGCAATTCTCTCTCATGGTTCTATAAATACTTAGATCACAAATGCAAGAAGGTGCAAGACTTATGAACTTGAAAGAAAACCTAGAGAATTTCTTCTCTAAATTTCGGCCAACAAGTGTTGGTTCAAGAGGTTTTCAAGTTTGTAATTCAAGTGCCAAGAACTCTCATATTCCCTAGTGGAATTTTCGGCCAAGGGTTGGCTCCATGAAGGAAGTCTTAGTGAGTTCACAAGTGTTCAAATCCTAGCTAAAACTAAGGTGTTTGTTGGAAGGCTTGGGGTATACAAGCTTGAGGTCTTCTACACTTGAAGGCAACCGTTCAAGAAGCATCATTATCTTCCTGTCCTTTACTCCTTGGAAGGTAGTATTCTAAACACTCTATGGTTGTGTTTTATTTTGATAGCATGCATGTTCATATATGGATCTGGGATTGGGATTTACATATAAAATGAAATTTTATATATTGTAACTAACATGTTTTAAATAACAATTTTCCGCTGCGCTTTTATTTTATATGGATAAAATACTTTGATAAACATGTGAAAATCCCAACAGTGGTATCAGAGCCGCTTATATGAATGCATGCATCATAGGATATGAAATTTTCGGGTTTGGTTAAAACCCTATGGCCGAAATTTTATATATGGTTATCCTTTTGTTTTTCAAGATTATTTTAATACATGCATAAAAGTATCTTGAAAAATTATGTCATTTGGATGATTTGTTTGTTTGGACAAAAACCCACTTTTTCGGTTTTTTCATTCTTGACCGAAAAGTAGGTTGTAAAAAGGAAACCATTATGCTTCTTGAAATTAATATACATGTATATATTTGGATATATATTTTGGTGCATATGACCTAGCCATGACCTTGTGTTGAATGATTGTGTTGTGATTTATTTTATTTGATTATTTCAATGGGTTGTAATAATTAATTATCTTTGTTCTTCCATTTGTGAAATATGTAATTTATTTATTTCATTTGGTATGTAAGTAAATAGATTAGGTGCATTTTATTTTTGCTAGAAAAATGTATTAGGATATTTTTTGTAAAAGAAGATGCACACAAAAATGCGATTTTGGTTTTGGCTAATTTCGGGCCAAAAGGACTTCATAGTTCTTAACGGGATTTTAGCCCGATAACCAAAACACATTTTTGAAGTCCAAAGGAGTTTGGACCTGAATGTAAAAGACATTTGGAAGCCCAAAGAATGTGAAGAAATCACAACACAAGATGGAGACTTGAAGCATTCGGATGCGGGATCAAGTGGGAGTTCAACGACACATTATTTGTGTCAATATTCACCCTTTAGGAAGGACCTTTTGGCACACTTGTTTCGGCTAACAAGTGTGGTCAAAATAGTTGGCTATGGTTATGCACCTAATGATATGTGTGTTGTGCTTGTGTGGTTGTTTATTTTGTTGTTTGATGATATTTGGATATGCATGCTTAACAAACTAATAATCAACAACAAGCTTAAAATTGGTTCTTTAAAAGATCATTAAAATTGGTTAATAAAAGGTTATTAAAAATTAATGATTTTATAATAAAATGGGTTTTATTAAAAAGAACCTTAAAAATTTATTTTCACTAAAGTACCAAGGATTTGAATGCATGCAAATGTATGGTACATAAAGTTTTCTAAACTAGAATTTTGAAAACTCAAAATCCCTTTTATAAAACAAGTCAAACACCATCATTTTATACAACACTCGAATCACTTGGGAACTCTTTTGTGGGAAAAAGGTCACCTAACCATATTTGAGGGAACTTGTATATTCGAGGTGGGTTTACCATGTTTGTGGGATAAAGGTCACCTAACCACTTATGTGTATAAACTCACACGTGTGTGTAAGTTGGACGACTTGATTTGGAAACCATGAACTTAGGGTCACCAAAGCATGGGGAACAAAGGTGTTGATGGGATTAAACATGCCAACTAAACATAAAGATGTTTAACCGATCCCATATGGCTAGAAGTTGCAAAGAGTTGCAATTGTCAAACGTTGACTACCTTGTTAATTTAAATAGATGGATAAAGGTCACCTAACCAATATTTAAATGTAACGTTGGATTCTAGATTTTAATTATTAATTGTCTATGAGACACAAAAGGGTATTAATGATTAAAATATAATAATATCGAAAATACTAAAATTGAACCTTGTTAAATTTTGTAGATGGCCGCTAACAATATTACCCAAACCGTCTGTAACCTATCACTAAAAACAATCCTTAAAAAGGATCATTTCAATCAAAACACTTTATGGATTAATATCGAAACTTAAGAATCGTTCTCAAGTAAGAAAAGATATCCAATGTGTTGAACGATCCTAATCCCAATGAACATCTTATGGAAGATAAGGATGCCTATAACGATTGGATTAAGTATATTGAGGATACTATGCAAGTTGTCTCATGTTAGGAATTATGATTCCCGAAATTCAAAAAGGTTTTTGAACATCATGGGCATACGACATGATTGAAGGAAATGTTCCTACAATATGCAAGGGTAGAACGCTTTGGGCGCTTCAAGCATGTCGAATGGAGGAAAACCAATCAGTCTCATCTTATGTCTTTAAGATGAAAAGCCACATTGATCACCTAGAAAGGCTCAATATGGATAAAAGGGTTTTATCCATTCTAACGATCAATGAGGGTGGCAACTAGAAAGGGCATCACCCCGACACTAAAGCAAATGTTGAAAATGGAAACGGGTAATTCAAAGGGAAATGATTAGGAAGACTAAAGCGAAACCACCGAAACCAAAAGAGAAGAAGGCAAAGGTTGCCATGAACGATTCATGCTTTGAGTGTGGTGAGATAGGGCATTTAAATAGGAATTGTCCAACCTATCTCAAAGAGTTGAAAAACAAGAGGGATGCTAGGCAAACCTCAAGTACAATCTTGATGATACATATTGACCTTAATGTTATTTCTTCTAACACATGGGTATTAGATACCGGATGTGGAACTCATGTTTGCAATTCGTTGCAAAAGGTTCAAAAGAAATAAACATTACAAGAAAGGAGACTATGTTTTGAAACTTCCAAAATGGTTTGGAAATTGTTTTAAAATGTCTTGAATGCTCCTAGTTTGACTAGGAACATTATTTAAGTTTCCCTTTTGAGACAATATGTTTTGATTTAAAGTTTGTAAACAATGACATTTATATTTCGATGAATGACATGTTTTACTTTAAAGCTATGCTTTCAAATGGTATTTATGAATTGGTTCATAATACATCATTTGATAGTTCAATGTCCCAAGAAATCACCAAGAAACTCAAAATGGATTTGAGTAAGACCTATCTTTGGCATTATCGCCTTGGTCATATAAACAGAATCACATACAAACACTTCAAAAGAATGGTCTTTTGGAAACAAATGAAATTGGTTTATTTAATATATGCGAATCATGTTTAAAAGGTAAAATGACTAAGAAACCCTTAAGTGGGAAAGGGCAAAAGATTTATTAGGTATCATACATTTGGATGTATGTGATCCTTTTAAGCCAATGACCAGGAATGGTGAAAGATACTTCATTATTTTTAACCGACAACTATAGTAGTTATGGTTATGTGTACTTACTAAGACACAAAGTTGAAGTTTTGAAATGTTCAAAGTCTTCAAAAGGTGAAGTATAAAATCAACTCAATCAAAGTTCTTCGTTCCGATAGAGGAGGAATCGAACTCTATTTAGATATGGTTCGATCTAAGATGGCTAGGAGCGCATTATCTCTATCATTTTGGGGTTACGCTTCGCTCTCCGCGGCCCGAATAGCCTAAGCCAAGAAAGTGGATAAGACAACCTTTTGAAATATGACATGGAAGGGCTCCATCATTATCATATTTAAATGTATGGGTTGTGAAGCTTATGTGAAGCAATACTCCCCAAACAAATTGGAAGTACGATCCACTAAGTGTATCTTTGTAGTATATCCTAAATATGATATAGGATATTATTTCTACGATCCAACAAAGCAAAAGGTATTTGTTGCTCGAAAGGCTGAGTTCTTGGAAGCAAAGTTCCTTGTGGAAGGAATTAGTCGAACAGTGGAACTTGATGAGGATCAAGAACCATAAGCCGATACACGTTTGGTTGATACTAGCATTCAACAAGAAGGTTGTTGAAAACAATCAAATGGTTGATTAACACACTCAAAATGTTCGTAGATCTGGTAGAATTAGTAGTCCACCTAAAAGATATGGATTTTTCATAGATGGATGCTACGTGGTAGATTCGGGTGAACCTACCACATACCATGATGCAATGTCAAAATCCGATTGTGACAAATGGCTTTAAGCCATGAACGTAGAGATGCAATCCATGTATGACAACCAAGTATGGGAATTGGTTGTGCCGTCTCTTAATTCCAAAGAGGTTGGAAACAAGTGGGTTTTTAGGAAGAAAACACATATGCATGGTAACTTGGATACTTATAAAGCGAGACTTGTAGCAAAAGATTTCATTCAAACTCAAAGTGTTGATTATGATGAGACTTTCTCGCCCGTTGCTATGCTAAAGTCAATAAGGATATTATTTGCCATACCTGCATAATATGATTATGAGATTTGTCAAATGGATGTCAAAACGGCTTTCCTTAATAGATATCTTGAGGAAGATGTCTATAGAGTTAAGCCTGAAGGTTTTGTCGATCCAAAACATCTTGACAAAGTATGCAAGTTAAAGAAATCAATCTATGGATTGAAACAAGCATCTAGAAGTTAGAATCACCGTTTTGATGAAGAGATTAGGGAATATGGATTCATCAAGAACGTCGATGAAGCTTGTGTGTATAAGAAGGCTAGTGGGAGCGTCATCACTTTATTAGTATTATTTGTTGATGACATTCTACTATTTGGAAATAACATTCCAACCATGGAAGGTGTACAAGCCTGGCTTGGAAGTTGTTCTTCCATTGAGGATCTTAGTAAAGTCGCCTATATTTTGGAATAAAGATCTATAAGGATAGGTCAAGGCGCTAGATAGGTTTAAACCAAAGTGCATTGACGAAGTCTTGAAAAGGTTCAAGATAAAGAACTCTATGAAAGGTTTGGTACCTATTCAAGAGAGGACAATATTGAGTGCGTCTCAATGTCCAAGCTCAAAGGATGAGCAAGAAAGAATGAAAGGAATCCCATATGCGTCTGCTATAGGATTCATTATGTATGTAATGATATGCACTAGACCGGGCATGTCGTGCGCATTAAGCATAACGAGAAGATACCAGAGAAATCCAAGTAACGGTCATTGGGTGACTGTTATAAATATATTGAAATACCCAGAAGGACTAAGGATATATTTCTAATATATAGATCTGGTGAAGAAGAACTCGTTGTAAGGGGTTACAGGGATGCGAGTTTCGGAATTCGTTGTAAAGGGTTACATGGGTACGAGTTTCCAAACTGATCGAGATGGTTCTCGATCACAATCAGGGTAGCATTGTCCACTACAGAATCAGAATACATCGCCGCTTCTTTGATTGAGATAATTCATATGGATCTGCCACTTGAATTATTGCCAATCTAGGGGTAGTCCCTACCATTCAGGACCCTAGAGATCTTTGTGATAACGATGGTACGATTGCTCAAATCAAGGTGCCTCGTGTACATCAAAAGACTAGGCACATTGAGCGGATTTTCAACTACATAAGGGATGGAGTTGAAAAAGAGAAAGATATGTATTCGCAAAGTTCACACTGATCAAAATATTGCGGATCCACTCACGAAGCTCCTTGAATGGGCAAAGCATGAAAGGCTCATACTTGTGCCTTAGGACTTCGATATTCTAGTGATTGGATTTGATCTATTTTGTATTTGGATATTGGAACAATTGTTAATATAACTCTTTATGGTATTTTGAGTTATGTTCCTTTTAGCATGTTTAAATCCGTGAATAAGTTTCTTATTCTAAATGTCCGTAGTCGATCATACTTATGGGAACAAATATGAATGTAAGACTATTATGAACTTGGATTGATGGATATTCATTAGGTATGAATATAGAGCAAAGTGTTGCTGCCAAAGTTCATAGATATTTGTGGGAGACAAATATTGGACTGACTCGCCCTCAAATATTACTGCATGGAATCATTTGTGATTGATCATAAGTAAATTTGAGTAAAGGAGAATATCATAGTATCCTCAGACCTGAGATACATATTGGGTCTTGATATTCACCAAATATTGTACCTTGACTTATTTCTTCACTGTTAGTAATATGACAATACATAAGGCTAAGCTCAGGTGTGGTACAAGGTGATTGTGAGAGACGTATGTAGTCAAGATGGGATTTGTTCCTCTTATTCGTTGAGAGTATGGTGTCTAAGGCCTGCTAAAGTTAAATAAACAGAGAGTGATCACTCTATGTCTCTGGATTTAACATGACATCTATAACGAAAGGATAAATGATAGATTCACCTAAATCATTTTCAAGTAAGGGACTTGAAGGGGATGATGTAATTGAATGGGACATATTGTCATACGTATTAGGGGTAGTAAACCGTAGTTAGGCGTCATTTACTACTTGCATCAATCTTCTATGTATCTTGTGCAAGTGGGAGATTGTTGGACTCTGTATGCCCAAGACACATATTAAATTGATGTGGCTAGTACGTTATGATCCAAGTCCAGTCATACCCAATAACAAGCTAGACAAACACTTACAATATTTATTTATGATATGATCAAACAAATAAATATTAACACTTAGAATATTTAGAAATTGGTTTTCTAAATAATTGCACTTGATAAACTAATAAATTATATGGATAATTTGTTTTGAGAGAGTATTTTATTCTGTTATTTAATTGGTTAAATAACATAATAAAAATAGCATAAGTCTTATAACATACGATGTTATATTTTATAAAAGTTATAAAATATATATATGTAAGACTTATATTATTTAAAAGAAAATTTGATTTTTTTTAAATAAAAAGACTAGGCCGCCACCCCCCCCCCCCCATGGGGTCTTCCCAAAATTGTTGGTCCAATCACACCACATGCATGTCTTACAAGTTAGATGGGTTGTGATTGGGTGATCTTCCCATGCAATTTTGTCCAATAGCATTACATGCAAATGCATGTGTAAGTGGCCACATGATTGGTCAAGATGGGTGGCAATTCTCTCTCATGGTTCTATAAATACTTAGATCACAAATGCAAGAAGGTGCATGACTTATGAACTTGAAAGAAAACCTAGAGAATTTCTTCTCTAAATTTCGGCCAACAAGTGTTGGTTCAAGAGGTTTTCAAGTTTGTAATTCAAGTGCCAAGAACTCTCATATTCCCTAGTGGAATTTTCGGCCAAGGGTTGGCTCCATGAAGGAAGTCTTAGTGAGTTCACAAGTGTTCAAATCCTAGCTAAAACTAAGGTGTCTGTTGGAAGGCTTGGGGTATACAAGCTTGAGGTCTTCTACACTTGAAGGCAACCGTTCCAGAAGCATCATTATCTTCATGTCCTTTACTCCTTGGAAGGTAGTATTCTAAACACTCTATGGTTGTGTTTTATTTTGATAGCATGCATGTTCATATATGGATCCGGGATTGGGATTTACATATAAAATGAAATTTTATATATTGTAACTAACATGTTTTAAATAACAATTTTACGCTGCGTTTTTATTTTATATGGATAAGTGAAAATCCCAACAAATATTTCTTTATTGCATTCCTTTATTTCAAAAATCCAAAAAGATTTTCGGAGTGTTTTAGTTTAAACTTTTGAAAAATACAAAAAGATTTTCGACAACTGATGTTGGAGAGCTAATATTCAAAATTCCAAGTGTTGAACATGATGAACTGGTTTGGGAGTGTGTGTGCTGAATTGAAAAATTTTGATTTAAGAAAGTAGTTGAGATTAGTTAATCAGGGTCATTAATTTGAACTTGATGTAACTATTACTAGTAAGTTTTTCTTATTGATAACTTATGTTTTGGTGAGAAAATGTGTGAAGGAGTTGAGCTAAACAGAATTAAAGCCAGGATGTAATCTTAAGGTGATAGCTAATTCCAGACAGCGATCCCATCATGATGAAAGAGGGAGTCTGACGAGGTTAGAGCCAAAGAGAAGATCCTGGTACATGCTAAGAAAGAAAGAAGACCGATTCGTTCGAGTCTCAGATTGTGAAAGAGCCCGAAGACCGGTAAAGACTGAAGAATGAGAAGACTCGATACTTCAGGCTCGTCAACATTCGAGGGGGAGTCTGTTAGTGTATATGTCTGTCGACTTCGTCTTGTATCGAGTCTTACACTAGAATTGATAGATCAGGGCACGTTATATGAGAAATAGGGTAGGTTTTAGATGTGATTGAGCTAATTCCGTTTAAGGAGTGCCATTCCGTTTAAGGAGTGCCATTCCGTCTAAAGCATGCCATGCCACTTTCAAACGGAATAGCTTCACCTATAAATACCCTTGATGCGATTTCATTTGTAACCTTCTTGATTCCGACGCCGAGGTGCTGTTGAAGTGTCTACGTGCTGTAAATCGTTTCAAGATCAATAAACAAGACAATTAATAGTGAATACAAGCTAAACAAAGACAGAATCAATGAATTCCGCCTCTGATTCTGTCTGAGCACTCTTCTGATCGACTCGTTAGGTTGTTTCACGATCCTACAAAGAAAGTTATAAAATTTCAAGAATTTAGAGTTGTTATATCCTAATTAATTTACTTAGGTTGAAAAGATGCACAAACTTCGTGGCAAGATAATTGTAGAGGATAACCAAGCTGTTGATAGACCGTGTAAAGTTCAAAAGGTTTGTTTAGTATCATCCACTTCAGAATCAGTCTTACACTTCACCACACATGCTGAAGACAAACTTGTAAGCTTTTGCAGTCGTTGCTTTGTTTCATTATTTCAACAATTTCAGTTATATATCAATATTTTATAAAATTCACTATTCAATTTTCTGTTTTTTAGCATCTGCCATCAGATGTATCTTCTGCGTTGGATCTGCATACTGATAATCCTAAGCCTATCAAGATCCAAAATCTCAAATTTGAAGTCCAGGAACTGTTTACAACATCTCAAAAAACCAATATTGGATTCAACTACGCTGTTGTTGGATGGTCTTCTTATCTGAGATCTTGCAATATTGCTTTTGGTGATGAACTTTCGTTAGAGTTTCACAAGTCTACTCAATTGCTGAAGTTAAAAAAAGTTGAGCATATCGTGACAAAGATAAAGTCCTCTTAGTTTCATGTCATGATTGTTTGTGGTTGTACATTTTGTAGGTCCCTCGGAGGTTGAGGTTAAACCTTATCCTTGTTATGTTTAACACTCTAGCAAGTGCGGAATCCAAGCTAGAATGCAAACCGATAGTTTAGATGAAAGCACAAGTTACAAAGAGAAAGAGTAGACACGCAATATATCAAAGTTTTCTCTTGTATTTCAGTGGACACGGTTACAGCCCTTGACCAAACTGAAATGCTCTCTACAAGACTTGGTTCACTCACATGCACTATCCAAAGAACTTTTCAAGACTAACTGTGAACTGAACCATGTATGGGATATATATACCCATAACAGATAACATGCTCGAAGGATAATGTAATCTGGTCGAAGGATCATCTATCGACCAGAAAACTATCGAAGGATCCATACATACCTCGAAGGATGATATATCCTTCGAGGTCCATATGTATCCATCGAAGGTTGTCTTTCGAGGTCATCGAAGGATACAAACCATCCTTCGATGACATCCTTCGAAGCATACATTCTTACATACAAAGTGTTGACTGTTTGGCCAAGTCAACCAGGAGGATGGTTGACTTGGTCAAACTCACATTCAAACACATATACAACACAACAAAAGACGTAAACACGACAGACAAAAGACATCGTTTTATACATTACAAAATACAGACAAAGTACAGACACAAGTGCACCAACAAACTCCCCCTTGGCTGTAGCTTTGTCTCGATCTTCGTGTCTTTAAGTCTCGGACGTCCTTTCAACTGTCAAATGATGTGATGACCATGCACTTCCCGCATTAACCAGTAGATTGAAACAGTACCGGGCCATCTTCTGAAACTTCATTGCTTGATCTCGATCCCGCACCAAGTAGTTTATCTCATGATCCTTCAGAACAATAATATCCGATCTGGACATGTTAGAAATCCACATCGGATCTATTATTCTAAAGTTCTCCTGACTATCTCTGAATAGGATCACGGCTTCTCCAGTATCCGCATCATAGACCCAGCAACGAAAGTTTCCTAGAAAGTCAGTCTTCATTTTCAGTTTAAGCCCTTCAAATTCTTAAAAGCTTTCAGAAATGACCGTTTTGAAAAATTGTCCGTTATGAAGTTCTGCAAAGGTCAGTTTTATGAAGTATTTCGGCTTGTCAGATATCTGATCGAGTACCAACATCGGTTAATCAAAAATAAGATTAAATTGAAAATCTTTTTGGATTTTGATAAAATAAAAGACAACAATAAAAGACAACAATTTTAGAATCCTTTGAATGTTATCAAACGACATCACCGCTAATGTCGTGCTGATATGCACCAAACGACACAAACTGTTTAAAAAGACAATAAAAATTAATCACTAAAGTTAAGCAGTAAATAAATATGTACAAACACAACAATATTTTTGCGAGTTTCTGGCGAAGAGAATCATATCAGTTTGCGGTCTTTTGTCAAAACACATTTCCTTTTAATATTCTTTTACAGAAGTGGATAAGTATTCTACCACAATTACCGATATTGTTATCCACTTAAACTCAGCGATCAAGTGTAATCATAATGCATTAAGATACGTTAAGGTATGATTTATACTTACCGACCGGTGTTCATCCACTCACGACACATTCCCGTATCAAGGTATGCACGAGAGTTCATCTTACTGGGGAGTATACCATTTATCATCCGTTTTTAACGTATATAAAATGTGAACAAGTCACTTATTTGATTTGAAAACAAGCCCTATGTGATAGAATCACTTATTGATGAGGAACTTGATTTTCGATGCATGAGGGCACAGGAGCAAGTCCGTGAACAGGTCAGTACTTCCGTACAGCAGAGAGACGAACTTGACTCCCGGATAAATGTGATATTTTATCACTTATTTTGTATGGACATGTGATTGTTTATCACTTATTGTGGTCGAATGCAGTATGAGATATGTACACGTATGAATGGTATCATGGAAGAACTTAGACTTTGTCTTTTATAGAAACAACCATGATACCCAGATGATAAACAGCATAAACCCCAAATATCTCAGAACCTCGGCAATCTATCAAACGAAATTTCGGTACCAAGACCATATGCCAATGAGCGGTTCCCACGCGGTTTTCAGTTCGTTATGTTTATATCTCCTGCATACTTTAAAATGATCGTGAGTCTACCGGTACATCGTTAGTAGAGCTACTTATCTTTTTCTTTTCTTTTGATTTCTAGAAACATGTTTCGACCGACCTCTGATGTAATATCATTTTCTCTTATATTACCAAGAAACTCATTTTTGTTTTTCTATTGTTTTTGTGTTTTTCTGAATTTTCTCCCCCTTAAATGCAGAAAGTAAATAAATTAAAGACATATTTTTGTATTTTTGTGGTTTTTCAATGTTTTTGTATTTTTCTTGAAACTTTCTCCCCCTAAAATTCAAAAATAAAATAAAGTAAAAACATATTTTTGGATTTTTGGTTTTAGAAAAATATTTACAAAAACGATTTCCTGATGTCGGTTACTCTTGCTTCACCTTGATGCCGTTTACCAAAAGTAAAAAATCGAATCTTGATTTATCAAATGCTTTGGTAAAAAGGTCGGCACGTTGGTGATCGGTATGAATGTGAATCACATCGATAAGTCTCTTTTCAAAGCAATCACGTATGAAGTGATATTTAATATCGATGTGCTTCGTTTTTGAGTGCTGTACAGGATTTCTAGTGATCTGTAAAGCAGCTTCATTATCAACAAAAATAGGAGTAGTTAGGAATTCAAAACCGTAGTCCCGCATCTGTTGTTGGATCCATAGAACCTGGGAGCAGCAACTAGACGCAGCAATGTATTCCGCTTCACATGTAGACGTAGCCACACATGTCTGCTTCTTGCACTGCCAAGTGACTAGGCGATTGCCTAAGAACTGACATCCTGCTGTTGTTGATTTGCCATCTTTCTTGCAGCCGCCGAAATCAGAATCACTGTAAGCCTTGAGATCGAAGTTATCATCCTTAGGGTACCATAACCCGGTGTCAGGGCAACCCTTCAGATAACGAAATATCCTTTTGACAGCGGCATAGTGAGAGACCTTCGGATTCGCTTGATACCTAGCGAGAAGACAAGTTGGATACATAATGTCGGGTCTTGATGCGGTGAGATACATTAAGGATCCAATCATAGCACGATAAAGTGACGAATCCACAGCATCCCCTTCTTCATCCGGAGTAATCCCGTGATTCTGCGGAAGAGGAGTAGAAATTGGCTTCGAATCGGACATCTGGAACCGGCTCAAGATGTCTCCGACGTACTTGGTTTGATGGATAAAAATTCCAGATTCGGACTGATTAACTTGCAAACCCAAGAAGAACGTCATTTCACCCATCGCACTCATCTCGAATCGATCTTGCATCACCTTTTCAAATTCCTTGCATAACTTATCATCGGTAGAACCAAAGATAATGTCATCGACATACACCTGTACCAACAGAAGATCTTCACCTTTTTCCTTGATGAAGAGGGTACAATCGATCAAACCCCGTCTAAACCCATTGCTCAGCAGGTAGGTAGACAGAGTCTCATACCAGGCTCGAGGTGCTTGATGAAGACCATATAACGCTTTGTTAAGTAGTAAAACTCTGTCAGGATGTAATGGATCTTCAAACCCCGGTGGTTGCTCGACATATACTTCCTCTTCGACTACTCCGTGTAGAAAAGCACTTTTAACATCCATCTGGTACACCTTGAATTTCTTGAAGGATGCGTAGGCTAGAAAGATTCTAATAGCCTCCAGACGAGCAACAGGTGCATACACTTCATTGTAGTCAATACCTTCGATCTGACTGAAGCCTTGAACAACTAACCTTGCTTTGTTTCGGACAACAATTCCACGGTCGTCCTTCTTGCACTTAAACACCCAACGAGTTCCGATCTTCTTGTAATTGTCGGGCCTATCAACCAATTTCCATACGCCCAATTTCTCGAACTGCTGAAGTTCTTCTTGCATGGCTTCCACCCAGGAATCATCTTTCAATGCATCCTTCCAAGATCTAGGCTCTTCTTGGCTAACATAGCAGGCGAAAGACCAATCATTTTGTTGTCCCGATTCTCGTATCTCAGCATACAAGCCAGCATTTTCGTTATTTCTGATTTGATTCCTTGTCCTTACACCACTGAGAACATCACCTATAATATTCTGCTGAGGATGAATGTTATGAATTCGGGTTTCAGGTACTAGAGGAATGTCAACATTGGTCCTCAAGTTATTGATATTTAAATTCCCGATATCATTCTGAAGCTGTTGAGTTGTAGAAGATGATGCATTTTCTTCTTGGACAATTGGCGCAGACACTGGATCCGTTGCTTCTGAAGTACCTTGAACCGGACCCCGTGATTCACCATCATTTGCATCAACATACTCCTCATCTTCCGACGACAAATTGTAGTCGACAGCATCATTAAACACCTCATTTGAAACGAGATTGTTGACAGAAGAAGATGCTTGTGAGTCAACAATAATTGGGCGAGCTAACTGAGAGCCAGTCGCATTCTCGCTTTCAGACAACATTTGAGCAATTGCATTGTCATCATCAAATGTCGGCAGATTGAATGAGTCGAAAAGACTATCATAATCGAACATCCATGGATCTCCAGAAGGCTTCGGAGGATTAGAATATCTTTGAACTCTTACTTCACCCCACTCTTCAATCTTCTTGGTAGTTAGGTTCCATACTCGCAGATTAGGAGTAGCATACCCAAGGAAGTAACCTTCGATAGCTTTGGCACCAAACTTCCCGTCAGGCTCAATCATGGTACATGGTGCACCAAAAGGTTCTAGATATTCCAAGTCAGGAGTCTTCTTGTGTAGGAGTTCGAAGCACGTTTTGCCATGTCTTTTCACTGTGAGAACCCTGTTTAACGTGTAGCAAGCCGAGGCAACAGCTTCAGTCCAGAATCGAACTGGAAGCTGAGACTCAACCAACATGGTTCTTGCAGTCTCAATTAAGGTTCTGTTCTTTCTTTCAGCGACTCCATTTTGTTGTGGCGTATACCGAGAGCTATATTCATGAAGGATTCCTTTTGCAGCGCAAAATTCATCCATAACCCTGTTTTTGAACTCGGTTCCGTTGTCGCTTCGAATTCGCCTCACCTTTAGATTATAAAGATTTTCCTACAAGGTGATCAATTTCTTTAGAATTTCTGGAGTCTCACTCTTGTGAACCATGAAGTCAACCCATGAAAATCTTGAATAGTCATCAGTAACTACCAAGCAGAAAACCTCCCCGTGCACACTCTTGTGTTTGACTGGGCCGAAAAGGTCCATATGCAGACGTTCGAGTGGCATGTTTACCGTGTTAACCTTTTTCAATGGATGTGATTTCTTGATTTGCTTCCCTTTCTGACACGGCACACAGACATCTTGAAGTTGAAAATTTTTCACATTGACACCTCTCACCAAATTGTTTTTGACAAGGTGATTCATTTTTCTGAGGTGAATATGACCCATCCGTCTGTGCCAAGAGATCGTCTCCTTTTCAGTGGCTTTTGAAATAAAGCAAGTAACTTGTTTGGACTGGGTTATTGCTTGGCTCATATCAAGGACATACAAATCATTAACTCTTGGTGCTGATAAGAGAATCCATTCTGCGGGAATCTTGAATCCTGGCTTCAGCACATAACAACCGGCATCATCAAAATGCACGGTGAACTTCTTGTCGCAGATCTGAGAAACACTCAGGAGATTGTGATCCAACTGTTGCACATAATTGATTTTGTCGAAACTCACAATTCCATTTGAGATCATTCCCTCGCCGGTGATATACCCTCCTTTGTCTCCAGCAAACGCAACATATCCTCCTCTTATACTTCGCACATCAAAAAGAAGACGATAGTCGCCCGTCATGTGCCTGGAAGCCCCACTATCAACAATCCAAAGACTATTAATAGTTCCTCTTGGAGCTGCCTGCACATGCAATTAACTTATCAGTTTGAGAGGGGGACCCAAGCCTTTGTGGACTTGGGTCGTCCTTGATCATCAAGGAAGGTGATTTCAATCACTTGATGATTAGGAAAAAGAACCTGTGGTGCTCCCCCTGACTGAATTACCTGTTTTGGTTTCCAAGCTGTTTGTCCTTTACCAGTATTTGAATTAATTGTTTTTGAATTTACTGGTTTTACAGTTTTAGGTTTTGCTTGTACAGGTTTTTCTTCTTTGACCTCTGATTTTAAGGCCTTTTCAATTACCTTTTGATTCTTTTGTTTTAACTTCTTTTCCCTTTCTTTCAAGACACGTGGATCTTGTTTCGGGGAAACTGATCGTTTTCGGTAATCGATTTCTTGGGGAGCACTCATTGTTGACTTCAGCTTTTGCACGTATGGACAATATCTTACAATATGCCCAACTGTCCCACATTCAAAACATGTTCTCCGCTCTACAAACTTCGGAGAAACATGTTGATGACCAGACTGAGAACCAAACCATGAACTTTGTGATGTACACGTGCTTGGACCTACATCACGTCCGTTGGTGTGTTGGGTGTAATTATTCTGATCATTTCGTTTTAAAATTCTAACTTGTTTTATAAAATCAATGTTAGATTTATCCTGAAATGTTTCAAGTTTGTCAGAACCCGTGGATCCAACAAAGTTCATTTTCGGTTCTCGTTTCTTAACAGGAGCTCTTTTGTTTTGCACCTTTCGTTGTTGAACCTTAGGTTGCTCAACCTTTGATTGTTGAATTTTAGGTTGTGCAGCCTTAGGTTGAGTAGCCTTAGACTGTTCAACTTTGGGTTGTTGAACCTTTGGTTGTTCAGTCTTAGGCTGCTGAACTTTAGGTGCTTGAACATTCTTGTTCTGAGCCTTCCTTCCCTGTGCCTTACCCTTTCCGGAGTTCACTTGTTGTTTTCGCTCAATTGGTTGTTTTTGGTTTCCGTATTGTTTTCTAACTTGTTCACACGGAATTGGATCACATTGAGTGACGGTGACTTTGCCACTTTTGTTTCCCAAAAACTTATCAATACATCCTTCAAAAATTTGCTCAATTAAATCTTGATTTACATTTTTAATTGGAAAATCTTTGTTAGAGTAGATTTTGTCATCTCCTTTGAGCGTGTACAACAAGTTATTCCCTTCACAGCTAGATAAAAGGGACTCCATTTCTTTTGACGTTTCAGTCTCACTCGGTTTCACTGGAGGATCACACAAGATGTGATTCTCGATAGGAATATCTGTTGTAACCGAGTTAGACTGTTGGTTCACAATCTCTTCAGATTCATCGTCCGAAGAATCAGATTCATCATCCGAAGAGTCAGTATCCAAAACAATGGGAGGACTCTGTTCCTTAACACACGATAAATCTGTCACATTCTCAGATTCTGATTGATCCGAGGATGATGTACCAGTTGTGAACCCGAGGCCTGCTGCAAAGTCATCTAGACCGAGTGGCACAGTAGGTTCAAAACGGGGCATATCCTCGTCATCAGGCAATTTAGAGTAATTGTGATTCATAGGGGGAGGACATGATTTGAATCCATTACACTTCCTATCCCCCTTTTTCTTTTGAACATCAATAATGTGATCCAAAACATAGCGGGAATTGGAATAACTTTCCAATTTCTGCTTAATTGTCTCACATTCACATCGAGCTGTTGCTAACTCAACCATTTGCTTTTCAATTGTGTCAATAAGATTATTGTTAGCATGTTGTTTTCTCAAAACAGCCTTTTGTAATTCCGAAACATCATGTTTTAATGACGCAATTGTTGCTTTAAACTCCTTTTCATTTCTGGTTAAAAACAAGTTAGCTTCGGTTGCTTTAGAAAGATCTACAATCAATTCTTGATTGTGTTTGTGTGTGATTTCAAACTGACTTTCCTTTTCAGCATATTCTAAGCACTTAGCACATACAATAGGTACAGAAATAGAGTCAGAATTAGCATCACATACCTGAGAAGTTTGACCTTCTACGTGAGCCATAAAGGCTGTATGAAAAGAAAAAGATCCATCTTCAGAGAAGAAACGAGCAAGCTTCTCGGAAGTTCCAGCAGATTTCTGGCAAAGAATAGATCTCCTCTTGCATAATGCTTCAGCGTCAGCCAAAAGCTCATCAACTTCCAAATCTAAAGCATCACCTGATAAATCACCAGCATCATGTGATTCCCCATCCATGCTCCCACTATAACCCGAACTATCTTCATCTTCTGAAGATTCACCAGCAGACACGGGTTCTACTACCTTCTCAATCACTTTAGCATAACATGCTGTTCCACCATTTCCTCCTTCTCCAAGCTGAAGATTCCAGTTGCAAATTTCATCAGCTTGAACAACTAATCCTCTGTGGAGATTAGTGTTTGTGGAACCAGATGTATTTCCTCCAACGGGAACTATTTGTCTGTCAGAATTGTTGTTCTGTTATTGTTGAGGCTGTCTTTGATTCCTGAAAGGATTCTGATTGCCTTGCTTAGGTGGCTTCTGACATTCCCGCTTGAAATGACCCTTTTCCCCACAGTTGAAGCAGGTGACAGCATTCTTATCAAAACCATACTTGGTGTTGTTGTTGCTTTCCAAGTTGGTTCTCCCCGTCCTTTCCATGAACTCTTTTGCTCTTCGAATAGCACTAGCAAGAGCCCATTTGATATCCATCATCTCAAACTCTTCTTTGTCAACTTGCTGATAATCTTCATTGGTTAGATTGATATTTCCAATCTGACCTGCAACCAACCCACAGTAAGCACTAACCAAGGTGTTCAACATCTCCATATGCTCCTTGGCTATCTCGACACTGACTTTTGAAAAGTTGGAAGTGTCCAATCTGACAGTGTTCGGATTAGAAGTAGCTTGAAAGCTTGAAGAACTTCCATAAAACCCTTGCTGTTGCGGTTGTTGCTGCTGAGCTCTGTTTGGATCTAAGAAAGACGGTGGTGTGAATTGCTGAGCTGTCGATTGCACATTCTGTTGTAGAGAAGAAGAATCCGGTCTTGAATACATCATCGTGTATGCTGAAGGATCAAACTGATTCGTTGTGGAAGGTCCGGTGTTAGAGATAAAAGCTGTTTGAAGCTTAGCATGCTGAGAGGCTGGCTTTTCTCCACTAATGCCACCTGCAATTCCAAAATACATCTCTGGATTCTGATGAGTTATTGTTCTTTTTGCCTTTAGCTTTTCTTCTACATCTTTGTTCTCCAATTTCTGGATTAGCTCATAAACGGTGATTGTGTCCAGAACACCGTTTTCTTTGAGAATCTCAAGATAACCGCTCCATTTTGCTGGTAAGCTATCAGCAAATCTCTTCACCATTTCTTGTGGAGTGGCAGTGACTCTGAAGGCAAACATTTCACTCAACAGATGATGGAATCTTGTAGATAATTCTGCCAAACCCTCGTTCTCCATACACGTGAAACCTTCAAACTCTTTCTTCAGCAATTCTTGCTTGATCTTCCTAGACTGAGCATTTCCTTCACATCGTAACGTGAGCATATCCCACAAGCTTTTAGTAGTCGTGCAGTAAACAAACTGGTGGTATATGTCTCTGTGAAGAGCTTGCGTGAGAATCATGAATGCTTTCTTTTCCAACTCGAATTTCTTCTTATCATCATCAGACATTGTGCTGTAAGTTTCTGGATTTGATCCTGCAACTTCCAAATCGTTTTCAAATGGAGTGAAGAAACACATCCATAGATCTTGACCTTGCCCCTGAACATAAGTTCTCAGCCTTTCTTTCCACCATCCCCAATCATTGATGTGATTTAGCTTTGGCGGCTTTGTACTTGTACCAGTTTCACTGTCGTTCTGCATCATTGCTTGAATGCTGCTGCTTTGATTTGTGACCAATGCCCATTGATTTGCAGTTATCATTGCAGCTTGAGGTGGGGCAATAGCCTGCATCCATGCAGTTTTGTTGAACTCTGACGCAGATTGCGTGGCTGATGATTGCGTAGTTGATGATTGTGGAGTCAAAGTTGTTGTAGTCCACGCAGATGGATCCCACTGACCGTTTGTTCCCATTTTATAAAAATTAATATATTAAGTGAAAATTGATTTAAAATTTGAAAAAAAAAATTAATTTTCACAAACTATGTTAAAATGTTGTTGAGAAACAAACAGCCGAAAGATCAAAGGATCGAAAGACCTGGAAAAAAAAAAAAAAAAAAAAAAAAAAAAACACAACTGAAAAGCACAACTGTTAAACTGTTAATCTTAAACCAATAAGAATCGAAAGATAAACACTTGTTCGAAAGATAGACACAGACTTCGAAAGACACTGACTTCGAAAGACACTGACTTCGAAAGATTCTCCAAGACGAAGGATCCTTATCTTTCGAAATGTAACAGTAGCTCGAACAATATATCCTTCGAAAAGATTCCTTGGCTCGAAAGATAACTCACTGACTTCGAAAGATATTCGAAGGATGGGTATCTGTCGAACCTCCTTGATCGAAAGATGATCTTTCGACTTCGAAGGATATCTTTCGATGAACTCTGACACACTGACACAAAATTGACAGGTTGGTGAGAAAGGTGATGGGTTGGTGCACAACTTTCGGCAGAAGGTATGTTCAGACCCAACTTTTCACCAACTCAGATTTGACTTTTGAAAAATTGCCCAAAAAGGAAGTTTCTTATCCAGAAACCGATACCGGAGTTAACCGGAATTATGGCCGGAAATTACCAAACCCTTTTAGAACAAAATTTTAAGTTACCCAAACCTTCCCTTAACACACCCGGTTAGTTTAGAACACGTTTTTAAGGCTAAAAAATGCAAGAAACACACTAAAAACGGGTGCTAAACCAAGTGAGTCTTGTCCAAACACTTCCAAAGTCTTGTACAAACCCGGTTTTTAACAAGGTAAAGAGCCACGGCTCTGATACCACTTGTAGGTCCCTCGGAGGTTGAGGTTAAACCTTATCCTTGTTATGTTTAACACTCTAGCAAGTGCGGAATCCAAGCTAGAATGCAAACCGATAGTTTAGATGAAAGCACAAGTTACAAAGAGAAAGAGTAGACACGCAATATATCAAAGTTTTCTCTTGTATTTCAGTGGACACGGTTACAGCCCTTGACCAAACTGAAATGCTCTCTACAAGACTTGGTTCACTCACATGCACTATCCAAAGAACTTTTCAAGACTAACTGTGAACTGAACCATGTATGGGATATATATACCCATAACAGATAACATGCTCGAAGGATAATGTAATCTGGTCGAAGGATCATCTATCGACCAGAAAACTATCGAAGGATCCATACATACCTCGAAGGATGATATATCCTTCGAGGTCCATATGTATCCATCGAAGGTTGTCTTTCGAGGTCATCGAAGGATACAAACCATCCTTCGATGACATCCTTCGAAGCATACATTCTTACATACAAAGTGTTGACTGTTTGGCCAAGTCAACCAGGAGGATGGTTGACTTGGTCAAACTCACATTCAAACACATATACAACACAACAAAAGACGTAAACACGACAGACAAAAGACATCGTTTTATACATTACAAAATACAGACAAAGTACAGACACAAGTGCACCAACACATTTGGTTCGTTGGTGGTACTAATTTTGCTTCTTAGACATGTTCTATATGTAGTTGTGTCTATAAACAGGTTTCATTGTCAATGGGTGGGTGCTACTTTTTTTTGTGGATAGGACAATGGAAATACTCATATGTATCTTATGTATTAACTGATGATGAATGTCTATAGTTGTCTTTTAGCTATAATAGATAACACGTTTTGGTACAATATCTATACGCATATCTATATGTTCTATCAATATGTGTTATGTATGGTTTTCTAAGAAACGACCCGTGTTTACACACGGGTCTTACCGCTAGTAATATATAATTAGGGGAAGGATCCACTAAAAAGTGGATTTTGCCTAAATAGCCTAAGAAGGATTGTGACGATGACATGTGGCATTCCTAATAAGTAGGAATGAAAGGCATTTTGGTCCTTATAAATATGAGTGAAAATGACATGTGTCACCCTTTTTTTTAAAATACGACAAAAAAAATCTAGTACAAAAAAATATAACACAAAAAAATCTTGTATAAAAAAAATATAGCACAAAAAATATAGCACAAAAAATATAGTACAAAAAAAAAATAGCACGAAAAAATTCAACAAAAAAATGTAGTACAAAAAATCCAGCACAAAAATTGTGAAAAAAATTAAGACAAAAAAAATCAGCACAAAAAAAAATTAACACAAAGATATAGTACAAAAATCCAGCACAAAAAATGTTATACAACATAGAAATACAACACACTTTAGTGGGTTTTTTTAGTCTTTATATTTTATATAGCAATATGGTACTCAAATTAAAGATAAAAAGACGCTCGATTTTACGATGAAATTTTTATGAAAAAATAATGTCGTTTAAAAAGTTATGAAGGTTTAAAAAATAGGGGTGGAATATGCATGTGCCTTGCATGTGGAGAGAGAAAGTCCATAAATAGGATTTTTCCAAGATACCCTTGCACTCCTTATTCTCCTACACTTTCATCTTAACCATTGATTTGAAAAATGAATGGTTAAGATTCCTTCTCATCCTACCTAAGGCAAAATAAACTTTTTATTTGATCTTACCCTATATAAATATATACAAGAATATTTATATAAAATAGTATATAGTGGAAGGTTCATTTGAGAAAAATTTAATGTGAGAAAAAAAGAAAAAATGGCATATCAGTAAAATACTATTTCATTTATAACTCATATCATTAATTTTTCTCTCTTTAATTAATTAGTCAACTAATCATTAATTATCCTACATATAAACTACAAAACCTACACATATCAAAATTTTCCTACATATACATATACCCTACAAATTATAGAATTTTATCCTACACAGTCGAAATTTATCCTACACACCTCGAAATATATCCTACACAACTAGTAATTTATTCTACACTTTAAATTAAGTTGTTTTTTTAATTTGGAAAAAGTATATATTTTGAAAAGGTGTTACAAATTTAATTTAGTTAGTTATTAGACCATGCGTAGTGGGCAATATTCACCCTTGGGCGTTTTGCGCCATGTGACAGCCCAGACGGCAATGGGGCATTATTGGGCGTTTTCTAAAATGGGTGTAGTGAGGATGGGGCATTATTGGGCAATATGTTTTGTAGTAAAATAAAATAATAAAAAAACACCTAAAAATCTTATTGGCCAAACAAATGGAATCTCTAATGTGATTGGCCAACCTTTTCCCCATTCGGCGTTTTTCAAACCACGCCAAGGAGCATTTTTTGCAAGATAACGCCCAATCACGCCCAGGGGGCGGTGAAGGGGCGTTATTGGGCAATTTTTTTAAAAAAAACGCCCCACTACGCATGGTCTTAAAGGGGAAGAATACAAATTAATGATTTATGTAAGTTTACCAATATACCCTTATATTAAAATTAAATACAAATATTAAATAAAGTAAAATGAAGCATTCTTATTGGTTGAAACTTCTTCTTAAAAAAAATCTTCTCATTTCAACCCTCTAAATAATAGATATTATTGTATGCTTATAAAAACCGTTATCTATGTGTGTGTATATAAAATTATTTATGAGAAAGCATTACTCAAGCTCTCTTAAGATAAATAAGTTAATCTTAAACCTAGTCAAAATCAGACTCGACACATTTATGCTTCTACATACTCACTAGTTTTACCATATAAGTTTTGTATGACACGTTAAGCGTTTTTAATGCTAGAATGTATTGCAATTCTTTAGAGTTGGAATTTATAAATTATCAACTTATTTGTGTATAAGGTGTTGTACATTATGTTTTATGTTTTGGGGAGTTTTAATAAAAAGTTGATTTTTTACTTTGTCTAAAAGTATTTGATTAATTATTTTTAACTCAAAACTATTTGAGTTATTACTTTTAACTCAAACTTTTCATATTTTCAGTTTAACCTTATAACTTTTTACTTTCAACTTTGGTCTCCTATACTTTTCATATTTCGCAAATTTTTCGTTTTACGCTTTTTCTAAATTTTGAGAGTTAACATGGCGCAACATGCGTGTGTGGTTCAACGTTTTTAAGTTCCTTTTTACGCTTCGTTCTAAGTTTTGCGAGTTAATACGATACAATGTACGTGTGTCGTTCAACATTTTTACGTCGTCTAATTTTTCCTATTTGACAAGTTCGTCATAACGTGTAGGTCCTAGATCGACTTAGTTTCGATCTAATTTTTTCGTTGCAAATTTAGTTTTGGTGGTCGCTCGAGGTGATATGACATTGATGCCATCTGACACGCTTTTACGCCCTTGCCACAACGCAAGGGGTGCTTAATAATTTAAGAAGTAACATGTTTGATTTTTCAAGTTCTTAGATAGCAAATTTTCCAAACCACATTCCTTTATTTTTTTACAAAATTACAATATTCCAATTATTTTGTTTGACATATATATTGTCAATTAAATTGATCGGGGAAAGATCTACTAAAAAGTGAGTTTTGCTTAAATAGCCTAAGAAGTATTGTGATGATGACATGTGAAACTTCTTATAAGTAGAAAGGAAGGACATTTTGGTACTAAAACATTTTGATTCTTATAAGTAGGAGTGTGAATATAACATGTGCCACCCTTTTTGTTTTCTCAAAAATACAAAAAAAAAATCTAGTACAAAAAATGCAGCACAAAAAAAAATTTAGTACAAAAAAATCTAGCACAAAAAAATTAGCACAAAAATGTAGTACAAAAATCTAGCAAAAAAAAATGAAATATAACTTAGAAATACAACACATTTTTGTGGGTTTTTTAGTTGTTATATTTTATATAGCAAAAAATTAAAGATAAAAAGATCCTCGATTTTATGGTGAATTTTTTATGAAAAAATAATGTCGTATAAAAAAGTTATGAACGTTTAAAAAATAGGGGTTAAATATGCATGTGTTTTACATTTGGAGAGAGAAAATCAATAAATAGAATTTTCCAATCCTATTTAGGCAAAATAAACTTTTTATTTGATCATACCCCTACATTGATCAACTATTACAATTTATTCAATAGTTTCGGTTCCATCAAATTTTACTTCAAATTATTCAATTTCGATATATTAAAAAGAAATGCACCTTAAACTCGTAAGAGTTGGTTTTTAAAATTAATAAAAAGAGACCGCGGATCATCTTTTGGTGTCGTGTGAAGTGGCGCAATTTGTTTGGGATTTTATTGGGTCATGGTGTAGGCTGCATGGTATGTTTTTGTTTTTGTTTTTGTTTGTGTTTGTGTTTGTGTTTGTGTTTGGGGTGGAGGATATTATAAATTTCCATAAACATGTGAGTGGTTCTGCAAAATGGAGGAAAGTACTGCAGATAATTATCAAAACTACTCTCTGGTGCATTTGGGGCTACAGGAACAAGGCCATTTTCAAGGGGATACAACCTAAAGTGGTGACCATCAAGGAAGAGATTAGAGCCTTGGGGTACCTTTGGTGTAAAAATTGGTCAAAAGCCGTTGGGCTTACTTGGCACAATTGGTGTAATTTCGACTTGGGATGTATGGGTGTATAATGTAACTTGGTGTGATGCCGTTTTGGGTTAACACAATGTTAATTAAGCAGTTTTCTTTTTTTAATAAAAATTGAATTTGTTTACCGTTAAAAAAATAAAAAGAGAAAAGAGTTGTACGACACATAATTTGTTTCAAATAAAAGAAATTTTCGGAAAAAAAATTTATTGAAAGAAGCCGTTCAAAAAAAGTTATTTAAAGAAAAAAGTTAGAAAATCTTTTCTTTTGATATGATTGGTTCCACATTCTAACTTTCGTGGAAATGGAATTGGAGGCAGAAACGTGCCTCGTGTAAGCGTGTAAGGGTGAAGGGAGTGGTGCGGTAAAACATGCGGCAAAGGTGTTTGCCGCGAGGCAACACCGCCGCCGGCCACCTTTGCCGATAGGCAAACCAAAGTCTTCGGTGAACCTTTGACGATCGACAAAGAAGAGAGAGATGATGCTGATGATGATTGGATAATGATTGGTGCCTTGATTTGTGTGTAACGGCAATATAGCTGGCTGTTGATGGGGGGCGGCGATCGAACGGGTGCGGCGGCGATGGGCGGAGCCACGGCGGCTGATGATGCTGATGATGATTGGATGATGCTGATGATGATTGGATGATGCTGAAGATGGAGGTGGAACCGGTGGTGGTGGTGGTGGAACCGGTGGTGGTGGTGGTGAAGGGGTGGTGGTGGAACCGGTGGTGGTGGTGGTGGTGAAGGGGTGTTTAAAGATAAAAAATAAAAAAAGAATAAAAAAAGTTTGCCACTTTCAAGTGTCTACACCACTGTCAACACTTTTCACCAAAGTTTAAACTCTTCACACTTGCTGACATGACACACTCTGATTGGTCCATTTTAAAGTTTGCCACTTTCACCTGTTTAACCACTCCCTTCACCCTAAGGTTAATTACAAATGGGTCCTACTCAGGTAAATTTCGAGGAAATGGAATTGGAGGCAGAAACGTTTTTATATTAACCAGTGAGATTTTCCTGCGTTTCGCTGAATTAGTCGGTATTAGTTTGTTCGTCACGATACTGGCATTTGCTATAGTAATATTCCAAAGAGAAAACGTTACATCAATCGAAAACAATAAAAACGAATATCAGTACCAGTACTGATCTTGTTCAGTTGATATCGGTTATGTTCGTTTGCATTTTTTTTTTATTTAAACATTGCAATTTTTTTTTGAAAACAGACGTCGTATCACTGTCGTACCAAACTGAATTGAAACCGACTAAACAACATTTGTATCAATCTGTACAAAAATTTAATTTTATTGTTAATAATTTCGATAAACCGACACCCTATCATTACGATACCATACCGAACTGAAACGAACAACATAGGCACTGGTACGCATGCATTTTTATATTTTTTTGTTTGACAACGGGTACTTTGATCGTATCTTAAAAGTAATATAAGAAAAAAAATGACTAAAATAAATTAAAGAAATAAAACAATAAAATAATGAAAACTAAGAAAAAAACAATATTGAATTTTTTTAAAGTACTATTCATCGTCAGTTTCAATTCATATAGATAACTAGGTTTTTACCCGTCCGCGTGTTGCGGCGGAAAACCCTATGTACAAAAAGCAATAAACAAAACATTACCCGATAGTGTTTGGTCTTAAACGAACCGTGCAAAAGATGTAACGTGTCTTTAGGATCAAGTCGTAAGAGATGCCAAATCAACATTGAGTAAATGAAAATCTATTAAAACTTATATTTTGAATGACTTTACTCTCCTTTTTTGTTATATATCTGAATTAATAATAAAAATAGACATATAAAAGCAAGAGCTAAAGATACAAACAATTGACCGGCCTAAAGCTTGGTTGTATTAGTCCCCGTGATTGTACTTTTGCACCTTCCTACACAAACAATTTTAGATCTGTGAATTCCATCTATTCAGTGAGTTGAACCCGTACACACCTACGTATAGGGCCGTGAACGGCAACACACCTGGTGAACCCAAAAAAGACAAAGCCCAATATATGCCAAATTGTTGGGATTCCAAGAATGACATCGTCCAACCGCTACACTTTCTAAATATGTAATAATATTATGAAGGTTCAAAGATGGTTTCTGATTAGAGTAGATGATTTTGGTAAGGTTTGAAGCGGGTGCAGTCGATTGGTTTGGCATAAAATGTTTTGAAGTGTTCTATAGATAATCAATGCACCAAATTTTCTTAAAAAACTTAATCACTTCATAATAATCAAGTTTTACCATTATTAAAGACACACTATGAGCGCCTTTCAACATGTAGTACCATAAGAATAAATAGGTTTCTTTACGCTATTTTTAAAACATCATCCGTTTGACCAGATAGAGATGAAACATGATCCGAATGAATGAGGCTGCAGATAACATAATTGCCTTGGCAATTTCACAAATCGAGTTGCATTCACTTTCTTCATAGATTAATAAGTAATAAAAAAATCTAAACAAAAAAGAAATACTCATAGCAAAAAAAAAAAAAAAAAAAAAAAAAATCAAGGTCAGATTGCTTATATTCTTGTTAGTAAAGAACCCTTTCTAATAGTAGAGATATTGGTGTACCTATGTTAATAGCTCCAAGCATTGGAGTGAGCCTGCAACTACAGCTAAGAACAAAGAAGTAATGCCATCATTAGTTTCAGTACGTGTTCAATGAGGTATTAGCATTGGAGATATGCCCTTGCCTTGCAACATTAATAAGAGCGATCTCACCTATAAAAAAATATGTATTTCAATAATTGTAAAATTTTAGTATATCGTATCAAAATTGACAAACAAAAAATCATCATCTTTATACCTCACATCAAGATCCTTGTGTATTTGCATCCTTACTGTTTTCCGCAGTTTGTCACAGCCCTTTGCCAACATCCAAGTGTGAAACTACACCTATCAATTTCGCCATAACCGTACAATTAGATTGACACACCGAGCAGTAATGATAATTTTCACAATTTCAGGGAACGATTGATTTTGATTAATATGAAAAATAAAAACCAAATCGTTGTCTTAGAGGCTCAGAATTGCTAAATCCTTGTGGTTGCAGACAATACTATTTGATACCATTTGGTATGTGAAATCAGGAATCACATTCACATTGCCCTAACAAATGCCACGCCCAAGAAACCAATTTGGCATTTTTCTTGCATCATCACGGCCTACCAAGAGCAGCACCAATCCACAGTCCTTAATTGAGTTTTAAACTTATATTGGCCTACCAAGAGCATCTCACTCGTTGGGTTAAGGTTCATGAACAACCGATCTAACCAAATAGAAAACATGCAAGAGAAAAAGGGCTTACCGGAAAGTTGCCAGAACTTGATCGAAACCGTAGGCGCTTCCACAGTCCTTAATTGAGTTTTAAACTTATATTGGCCTACCAAGAGCATCTCACTCGTTGGGTTAAGGTTCATGAACAACCGATCTAACCAAATAGAAAACATGCAAGAGAAAAAGGGCTTACCGGAAAGTTGCTAGAACTTGATCGAAACCGTAGGCGCTTGATCGCCGTCACTGGCGAGCTATGCAAACCTCCGATCTAACATCCCTTGTGGTTCTCCACTCGTGTACCGTCACGAAACCTACTCGTCGCCACCAATGGCCACCGTAAAACCTAATCCACATCTTGAACTACCGCCACTAAATTCATCAAAGATGTCGCCGTTGATGTTGAGTACCGGTGACGCCGGCGTGCAAGCTGTAACGCTGTTAGACCCAATCACCGCCCCTCGGATGCACAAACCACCTGCCTTCAGACTATGAAATGGAACCGGCTCACGCGTCAAAATGACGGTCGTTAGTGCCACGAAACCACCGTGACCGGCCCCTTGCTTTCCACTGTCTCTTTCTCTGCTGGAAGAAGTGTCACGTAGTGGGGAAACAAAGATAAAGAGAATGACTGGCAAATGGAGGTTTGTGAAACTTTGAAACCGGTACTGTTTCTAAGACCCGACGTCAATTGTTATATTGTATAATAATAGAAATATAATATAGGGTAAATTACTCTTTTCGTCGTTTATTATGTTTCTATCGGATTCCAATAGATAACCTTTAACTTCAATAATTACAATCGCATCACGCTAGGTCCTTCAACACTAAACAATTTAGAATTTTCAGTTAGGTCTGGTTAGTTAAGGGTAGTTTAGTCATTTTACTAACTTAATTAGTATTTAATATAGTTTTATTAATAAAACAAGTCAACAAACAATAATCCTTCTCTAAAGTCAACACCCTCTTTCTCCTTAACCTAACCTAAACTTCACCTGTCACTCCAGTCACCATTCGGCCACCCAGTGTCGAGTGAAGGGCAAGTTAAATGAGGCATTAGCTTAGGGCCACCAACTTTTAGGGCCTCTCGTCTTGGATTTTTTTTTCATATATATATTTGATATATTTGGGTTTGTGCTGATTGTTTTGGGTTAACTAAATGAAAGGGGAAACAAACAAAAGAAGGTGGTAGTTGTGTTTGGTTCTAGGCCAAAAAGTCAAAGTTAGGTCTTTCAATAAAATAAAAAAACGACTCCCTTTGAACAATGAAACGGCATTACAATTTAACGAAAAAGACATTTGTTTTTTTTTTCAATTTTGTTAATCACTTGTATGCAATAGCTTTGAATTGGTTTCGTAATGACTTTTGGTCATAGCTTAAAACTGTTAATCAATGTTCCGCCAACCTGTGTAATAGCCTCGGATCTGCAGGTCTGAAGCAGAAGGTAATCGCTTGGATTTTTTTGCTAGACTACTTAGTTGATTATTTTTGCAATTATCCTTTTGGTAGAGATAGACTTTTAGAACTTAGTTATCCTAGTTTTGCCTAATTTGCTTGCTATTCTATTAGTTGGTTTTGCTTTAAGGTAATCGTTGCTAAAACTATTGATTTTGAGTGATAATTCATGCCCATAATTTGCTAATAGTTAAACACTTGATTCTGTTTATGTTGTTAAACGCTAGTTTACACCTTAATAGTTAAGCACTTGATATGGAAAAGGGCCTCAAAATTTTATTTTGCTTTAGGCCACCAAAAACATTGAGTCGGCGCTGCGGCCACCACTGCCACCACCACCGCAACGCCTCACTGCCACCACCACTCCGGCCACCACCTAAACCCTCACCACCCATCTCTCTTCCTCCCAAAGACCACCACCTATCAACATTAACACCCGACAAGGTTCTGCAACAATCGATTCGAATCATAAAATTCTGCAAAATGGTGAATCTGTGTGGCTAAGAAATGTTAGTTATTTATTGTTTCAATTAAACGAAATGTTAGTTAATTATTTAAAGAATTTGGTAATTTTGGGTGTTATCCTTTGGGGACGACTCACATTGGAGGATGGTGTCCTACCAGAGAAAATACACAGGGAAGGGCTATGGCAAACCGGTAACTACTTTTTTCGTAACAAATCTACCTGGGGGAGTCTCAAGATCGCTATTATGGATGGCTTTTCAGCCATATGGTCTGGTGAAGGATGCGTATGTCGCGAAAAAGAAGGATGCTAGGGGAAACTATTTTGGGTTTATTCGATACGAAGGGGTGTCGGACATCAGAGCTACGTTACAAAGGATGAACAATGTGAAAATATATGAAGCAAAGCTGAATGTCACGGTGGTGAAATTCGATAAGGATCATAGGATGTTCCAGCAACAGCAACAGATTCCAGTGTCAACCCAAAAGGCAATGCCTGAACCGGCGACCGGAAACCAAATGCCCCAAAGACGGCCTGTGTACTCTTATGTACCTATCACAAAGGGTCGTTCTTGTTCGGAGGATCTTATTGGAACTACAACACAGCAAACCAAGGTAAAGAAAGTGGTTGTGGCAGACGAAAAAATAGCAGTGTATCCAGACCATTGCATGATGAGGGCAGCAATAGTGGAAGTTAAAAATGTGAAAGCGATGAAGGAGATAAGGCAGTGGTTAGATGGGGCGGGGTATAAAGAAAATCCAGTTTGCTATTTGGGTGGTCTGAGATGCATGGTTGTCTTCAAAGAAAGAAGGTTAGCTCTCGATTTCATCGAGAAGGAGGGGTCTAGAGACGACCATTTGATCACAACGGCGGTTCTTTAGAAGGGGCAAGACATTCAATATGATCGTTTGGTATGGCTGAAATCAACCGGGGTACCAATACACTTGAGGGATGGAAAGCTATACAACCGGGTGGGGGAACTCTTTGGTCGGGTTGTTGGGGGATTAGAGTTTTCATGGTCCGATACCGATAACTCGCATGGAGGTTGCTGGGTAATTACTGAAATCAAGAGTCGCATCGATGAAGAGGTGGAACTGATGTGGTGTGATAAAAAGTATAATGTATGGGTGTCAGAGGAACTAAACTCCAGCCTAAGGGAGACGATCACCGAACTGTCAAATGATGATTGTCTATCTCCGATGGGAAGCATGGAGTCGGTTGACGGACATGATGACGATTGGGAAGACGGGGAGATTAGGGGTCAGGAGAACGTCGACGTGGAAGGGAGGGAGCCGAAAGGGGTTAACTTGGAAAGTGAACCGACGGAACCCATGCATGTGTTGCATGGGAACCAGGACCTTGGGGATGGTGAAAAAGCGGCTGATGCTATTATTGAGGAGGAGTTGGGAATAGATGGTAATAATGATAGTTTCAATGGGACCCCTGGTGATAATATGGATTGTGATAAAAGTCCTCAGGAGGTTGATGTGGAGCCGGTTGTAGAGATGGGCCATGGCCCAAGCACAAAATCAATAAAACGACCCAGGAGACTTAGAAGTCCTATCCAATGGAGCCCAACTGATGACGTGGATTGTGACCCAATTATGTCACATGTGAGAAATCTGGAAAGGTCTTTTGACCTCAATAATTCAGTCGCCCAGGAAAACTCGAATACAAACATCATCAACAACAATCCATCCACCCAAAACCAGACAATTGACAATCTTTGCTCCGAGGAAGAGGGGAGAGGTCCCGAGCAGTACGGTCATCAGAAAACCCAAACAGGTGTAATGGATCGGGCAAGTGAGGGTGTACAGAATTCGGGTATCGATGGGGCGACAATAAAAGAAACCGAAGAGACAGTGAGAGTCGGGACTGCGGTAGGATTTCAGCTTAGAGGTTTTCAGCATCAGGTCAGTGAGGTTGTTCTTGGTGAAGGTGAACATGATGTTTTACAATGAATGTACTATCAACTAATTTGCGGGGGGTCCGGGACCAGAGAAAGGCTGATTGGATTAGGGGTCTAAAAACTTCACATCGGGTACACTTTATTGCCATACAAGAAACGAAACTTGGGGATGTTAACAATTATATGATTCGGAATTTTTGGGGAAGGTCGACTTTTGAAATGGCTGCTGTAGATGCATTAGGACGGTCGGGAGGTCTACTTAGCCTCTGGAATCCTACTGTTTTTGAATGCATACAAGTGATTAAAGGTCAGAGATTTTTGGTGGTTAGGGGAAGGCTGAAACCAATAGGGGAACTTATTAACTTGGTGAATGTATACGCGTATAACGAGTCGGTTGCAAGAAGGGGGTTATGGAGTGAACTAATTGCGGTGAAGCGATCGGTTCCTGGATTGTGGCTTTTTGTAGGCGATTTCAACGATGTTAGAGAGCCGGAGGAGCGTCTTAACTCGGAATTTGTGGCTCTAAATGCGGCGTTCTTCAATCAGTTTATTGAAAGGACGGAACTGGTTGAATATCATATAGGGGGTTGGAAATTCACCTTCCATTCTGATAATGGCATTCACAAGAGTAATCTGGACCGTTATTTGGTGTGTAAGGGTTTTCACGACAAGTGGCCGACGGCATCGGTGGTCGCCTTATCAAACATCGTGTCGGCCCATTGTCCTATTCTTTTGACCACTACGCCGACGGACTTTGGTCCGATTCCGTGTAGGATCTTCAACTCTTGGTTAGAGACGCCGGGTATACTCGGGTTTATTGAGCAGTCTCTCGCAAGTTTCAGATTTGATGGGCCGACAGATCTGGGTCTCGCGATTAAGTTAAAATGGGTTAAATTTAAAGTGAAGTCTTGGGTACAAAACCACAAGGCCGAAAAAGAGGTGGAGTATAGAGAAAATATGGTGAAGTTGGAGCATTTGGAACTCGAGGCAGAAGAGAGAGATTTGACTCCTGGTGAACTTGATATTAGAACTGAATGCAAAAAAGTTATTTTGGAGATGGATAGGGTCAAGGTGTTGGATCTGAAACAAAAGTCACGGGTGAAATGGGCCGTGGACGGAGACGAAAATATGGCATTTTTCCATAGCGTTGTCAACGCTAACGTGAGCTCGAATTGGATCAATGGTCTTATGATTGATGGCGAATGGGAGACGGCACCACCGCTTATAAAGGACACGGTATGTTCTTTTTTCACGCAAAAATTTCAGGAACCTATGCATTTGAGACCCGGGTTACTGTGTTCGAATTTACAACAGTTGTCGGATATAGAATCAGACCTCCTTGCAGTTCCTTTTTCTTTGGTTGAAATCAAGAACGCGGTATGGGATTGTGCCGGTGACAAAGCTCCCGGACCAGATGGAATAAATTTTCGGTTTATCAAGAGGTGTTGGGGGTCTCTACAAGCTGATTTTGTTAAGGTATTTGAGGAGTTTTCGCAGAATGCAACGATTTAACAAGGTTGCACTTCTTCGTTTATTACCTTAATACCAAAATGTAATGACCCGAGTGGCTTGGCGGACTATAGACCAATTAGTTTGATTGGATGCATCAATAAGGCGATCTCAAAAGTGTTGGCAAATCGAATGAAATTGGTTATTAATAAGCTAATCTCCGAGGAGCAAACCGCATTCTTGGCTAATAGGAGTATCTTGGATGGCCCGCTTGTGTTAAATGAGCTTATACCTTGGCTGAGGAGTACTAAAAAAGATGGTTTCATTTTCAAAGTCGATATCGAAAAAGCGTATGACTCACTTAATTGGGAGTTCATTGAGTCCATACTTGCTCAAATGATTTTCCTGGAGATTTGGAGGAAATGGGTTATGGCTACAGTTAAAAATGCTCGGGCTTCAGTTCTTGTGAACGGTTCACCTACACAGGAGTTCGGGTGTTACAGAGGATTGCGACAAGGGGACCCATTGTCGCCTTTCCTTTTTATCATAGCTATGGAGGCATTAACGGGGGTTATGAAAAGAGCATGCGCAATTGGGTTATACGAGGGGATTCGGTTTGCAAATTATGGGTCGGTTTTATCACATTTTCTATACGCCGATGATGTTATCTTTGTTGGGAATTGGACGTTGGCTAATGTGAAAAATCTGAAAAGGATTCTCCGATGCTTCTATCTCGCATCAGGGTTACGGGTAAATCTTGCTAAAAGTAGTGTGTACGGGGTGAATGTGAGCGCTAGTCAACTTCAAAATTTGGCGAATGTGTTGGGGTGTCGGATGGGTTCCTTGCCGTTCAAACATTTGGGGCTTCAAGTAGGCGCGAACATGAATTTGATTAAACATTGGAAGCCGGTTGTTGATGTCTTTAAGAAAAGATTGGCTATATGGAAAGCGAGTACCTTGTCATTTGGGGGGAGATTAACTTTGATTAAATCTGTCCTAAATGCCCTTCCAACATACTATTTTTCACTGTATAAGGCCCCACTGCAAGTCATCGACCAACTTGAAAGACTTCGAAGAGAGTTCCTTTGGGGCGTCACACCTGAAAGGGGTAAGACCAATTGGGTCGCATGGCATAGTGTAATGACACCTAAGGAGTATGGTGGTGCTGGTATTGGCTCACTAAGGGAAGCGAACTTAGCCATGCTAGCGAAATGGTGGTGGCGGTTTAAAACTGACCCGGATAATCTTTGGCGAAAGATTGTGTGGAGTATACATAATAAAGCAAGAACATGGAACTTCATACCCGCTAAGATGTCGATTGCGGGGCCATGGAAACAGATAGCCAAGGTGTCTTCGGACGTTGAAAAGTACGGAGTGAACTTGACTAGATGTTTCTGTGCGGTACCGGGAGATGGACAGTCGATTTTGTTTTGGAAAGAAAGATGGCTGGATTTTGAAACATTAAGCACAAGGTATCCAGTTCTGTTCAGCCTAGAGGTGCACAAAAACGCTATGATTCTTGAAAGGATAAAGGTTCTTAATGGGGCATTCATCTTAAACTTCCAATGGGTGCGTCAACCGGTTTCATTGGCTGAATTAACGGAGGTTCAAGGCCTCACACAGGTGTTGTCCAGCGTAACTTTGGGTGTCGGGGTGGATAAATGGAACTGGGATTTGGATCCAACGGGTACGTTTTCGGTTAAAAGTCTCAAAAATAGGCTGCAATTCGCTAAGTTTAAGGATCTAGAGAATGATTTTGTATGGAACAACTGGATTCCATACAAAGTAAATTTTTTTAGTGTGGAGGAACTCGTTAAACAAGGTACCGACTTTGGCTGCTCTTGTTAAAAGAAATGTCTCTATTGGGCCATCTCAATGCAGAATTTGTGGGCAAGCAGAGGAGGATGCAATCCATCTATTTATCAACTGTGGGGTGGCATAATTGGTGTGGGACTTTGTATCACAATGGTGCAAAATATCGGACATATATGCGTTCAGTGTAAAAGATTTGATAGGGTGGTACAAGCGTGTCACACCCCAACCGATGGCGGAAACATCGGGATGAGACGAAGTGTGTATAGATTGCTAGAGACTTCATAACACTATGTGACAATATTTAATTAAATTCAACTTTCATTGCAAGTGCTAAATTGTCATACAATAATCAAAACGAAATACAACATTGTTTCAACAAATAACATAACATTAAAAGATAAACGCTTTGTAGGTGTGTATCTAGTCCACCCTATACTTGTTTCATCTTTCAACATACTTCAACAATTTAACCTGCAACATGTATTAAAATAGAGTTTCAATGCAAAGGCAAAGGCGAGTATACAAGTTTGTTTACATAGCATAATAGAATAAAACTCAAATCCAACATGATTCATAATATGTGATTACTAGTATGCAATTTTGGTGTACAATATGATCAAACCCTAGAATACAACGCATAAAATAGCCTAATCCCAATAGTTTAGCAGGGTGGTAATGTTTAACTTAACAATACCCAAAAGTATAGCGGGCGGGGCGTTAATCCTATAGCGCTATAATTGTTAAGGTGGGCGAGCAAAGTTAATGAGCATATAACGTTCCAAATCGTTCACATAGCATACGAGAATAACAAGTAAGTCACATTAGTTTCATGCTTGATCAAGGATTGAGTATGTTTAGTTTAAAAGTTGTTTGCATAATTATACATGTTGCATCCCAAAGTGTAAAGGGGAAAAGGGATCGAGTATACTCACGGTGGTTGCAAGCTTTCCTACTTGAAATCCCGCGAGTGAGTTGGTGGATGGATTAGTTTGGAGCACCTAGTCCTTCTACACGAGGAAACATAGGTGTGTGAGTTTGGCGTTTAACAGAAGATAATGGATTCGGTTTTAACATAGCATAAAGTACAATATAAAAATAATCATCTTTAACTTTATAACCCTTGTATGACACTAGCATAATTATACATGTTGCATCCCAAAGTGTAAAGGGGAAAAGGGATCGAGTATACTCACGGTGGTTGCAAGCTTTCCTACTTGAAATCCCGCGAGTGTGTTGGTGGATGGATTAGTTTGAAGCACCTAGTCCTTCTACATGAGGAAACATAGGTGTGTGAGTTTAGCGTTTAACGAAAGATTATGGATTCGGTTTTACCATAGCATAAAGTACAATATAAAAATAATCATCTTTAACTTTATAACCCTTGTATGACACTAAGTAACCAATATGGTTAGAATGTTTTCATGGGTAGTGCACCCATTAGAATCATACTTAGAGTTTTAGGTCTTAGATGATATTCTACTACTTTAACATATAAACACAAGTTTAACATTAAAGGTTCGAATGAGTGTATATAAGTATATTTAGGTTAAGTATTATATATTATTTAGTCCAATAAGTCAAGTAGGAGGTAGAAGATTAAATCTTCATTTAGGCACCTCTAGTATCATGGATGTCATGTATGGGGTAGGAAGAGCAAGCTTCCGTTTAGGAACCCCTTGAACGTTCACCACTTCACTTGATGTAAAAACAACCAAGGAGGGTCAAGAACTATGATTAATACAAGTATGTAAATGAACTAAGCTAAGAGAAATCATCAAATCATGTGAGGATTTTATGTTGGAACAACCCAAGTTGTTCCACAATCACTCTACATCAAGATCTAAGCTTGAACATGACTTGTGGGTGAAATACCCTAAACAAAACAGAAAATATTTGAGGTTTTAACCTCTGATTTGACATGTCTCAACCTTGTTTTTAAGCCTAACTAACCATGGGTGAGGTTATAAGCATTAGGACATAGGTTTGAGATGTGTTAGACACAAGTATGATAAGTTTTTGAATAACATCAAACAAAACAGAAAGTTTAGGTCCTTTTTAGGGCAATTCAAAACATGATTTCTCCAAGGAAAAACCAAGGAATCAAACCCAAGGATTTACTAAGGAAGTAGAAGAAAGAATCAAGTGATTTGGAATGAAAACAAGCAAGTTACACTCACTTTTGTTAAGATGTATGAATCTGTCCAAGAACACTGATTTGCAACAGATTGAGAGTGAATTTGTGAAGTGTAATGAGTTGTGAAAGTGTAAAATGGGTTGGAGAAGGTGTGTATTTATAGTGGAAGAGATTAGAGGTGATTGGAGGTGATTAGAGGTGGATTAAAGGGGATTGGAGGGTGTTTAGACTTGGGATTTCGTGCACAAAATGAAAGAAACACAAGTTCTGTCGAAACAAGGTGCTCGCGTAGCGTTAGCAACCAGGCTCTACCCGTCGCGCTACGCTAGCACATGGGTTCTGAAATTAAGTTTGATATTTTGACATTTAGGCCCCTGTAGTTTATAATTAAGGGTTTTTAAGAGTTTTAGGGGTTGTTCTTGTCATATAAGCGTAGTTTAAGAGCAAGACAAGTATGAGTATCATAAACCAAGTATAATTAAGCGTACAAATGTCGAAATCAAGTATCGTTCACGTTCAAAACACGTTTTATGCATAAGTTAGCTTAATTACAAGTTTAGCACATAGTTTTCAAGAATAACGATTAAACATCAATTGATTCACAAAATCAAACATACGAGCATATATAGAGTGTGTATAACATATTTGTAACAGAATACGAGTTTCATTAATGATCCAAGTCTCGGTTTTACAATGATTACAAAGAAAGAACGATTACAAGAATACAAGGTTTCTAAAAATAGAAATACGAACAAAACTTTCTATAAATGGAAAGTACAAAAAGAGCTGGGCGTTACAAAGCGAGTCCGCGGGAGTAAAAAATGGAAGAAGCTGGTGTATTCTATAATGCAAACTGCTGTGTGGGTCTTGTGGAAGCACAGGAATGATCTGATTTTCAACCAAAGGCATTTCAATATGGCTCGGGTGATAGAAGAAATTAAGCAGCTGGGTTTCCTTTGGATCACAACCCGTTCGACGCTGAAAGGTATACAGTGGGAAGAGTGGAACGCCTTTGAGGTTGCGAATAGATATAGCTAATCTTTTGGTGTATCTAGTGTTGTAATGTAACTTGGTGTGAACTAACTAGTTCGTTAGTTCTATGTGTTAATAAAATTTCGCTTTGTTGGCCGTTAAAAAAAAAAATTTGTTTGAAGAAAAAAGTTAGAAAATCTTTTCTTTTGATATGATTGGCTCCACATTCTAAAGGCATAAACGTGCCTCGTGTAAGCGTGTAACGAACCAACACGTTTTTATATTAATAGAAATAGATATAAAATATAAAGCAAAGTTGATTAGCGGTTAAAACGCGGAATATATGCAACACCGATATCTGATATCTCAATCACAAATCACTTGTTATTGCATTATTGTATTTGTATTAATACAAAACAAACGTATATAATTGCAATACTGGACACTTTTTAAGTTACTATGCAAAATCAACTCTTTTAAGCATAGAATCGTATGAGACGTATAATACGTTTATACATGGTGGTTTTCATATTCAATCAGATTTTGAAAAGGAGTTGGGTATTATTAATTTAAAATTTGATTATGTATTGAACGATCCTCTACGTTATATTATATAAGCATTATTATAAGCTAACTTGATGTGTGAAGCTCATGTTTAAATCCGTGTTCATCAAGGTCAGTATGGGTTATCGTCATCAAATAGGTGACCGTGGGATAATGGTTACGAAGATAGATATTTGGGGTTTGGGGGTTGAATTGTTCCCACAAGGGGCGGGTTGCTGACTTGGTGGGTTTTTTTTATTTATTTTTTAGTATATTACATAACCTGGTGTTATAGCTAGTTAAAAGGGTAAAATGATTATATATATATATATTAAATATATTTAAATATATATATTTTCTTTCTCTCCATTACAACAACGTTTTATAATATAAAAAAACACCCATACAAAATTTGGTAGAAACGATGTGAAATATAAGTATTTACATCTATTGTGTACAATTATAAGACAAGCAATCTAATTATACCCGTGTATCTAACTTTAGTAGCTTAAACCCTAAGTAATTTCATTTTACACGTTAATAACAACTCATAATTAAATTTATACACAAATAGCACTACTGGGATTGTTACACAATATGATGTCCATGTCGACACACATTAATTAAATTAACTACCCATCACACGTACACAAACAAAAATAATTAGAATATACAGTGATGACAAACCTGCCTCCAAAAAATACTTTTTGTTATATTTTAACAATAAAAATAATAATCGTCAACACTTCCACTAGCTTTTGCTAACCATCCAACACGTGGTCTCCTTTCCACTATTAATACCCCTTCCTCGAACCCCTTTCCTCCCCAAACTCACTCTACAAATCAACACTAACTAATACACACTTCATACGAAAATCTTATTCACAAATCGCCATTAAAAGAACACCAATGGCTTCTTCTACTTCCACTTCAACTTACAGCCCTACATTCAACAACCCCACAACCAGATTCTCATCTTCTTCAGCTTCAAATCGATCCTCTATTTCCTTCGGTAAAAGACCGCAAAATTCGATTGTTTCTGCACTTCAAACGCCTTCAATTCTTCAAATTCCGAAACAGGCGCCGATGAAAAGCTCCAGTTCTACCGGAATTCTTGAATTGCCCTCTTCTCCGGTGGTTCAACAGAATTGGAATGTGTTGCAGAAAGTTGCGGCAATGGCATTAGACGCGATTGAAGACGGATTAAAAGCTCGAGAGAACATGCGTCCGTTACCGAAAACGGTAGACCCGAATGTCCAAATCGCCGGGAATTTCTCTCCGGTACCGGAACAACAGGTGCGGCAATTGTTACCGGTTGTCGGAACAATACCGGAGCATATCCAAGGAGTTTATTTGAGAAACGGAGCTAACCCGTTGTTCGAACCGACATCCGGCCACCACTTGTTTGATGGGGATGGTATGATTTACGCGGTGAAGTTCGACACCGGGTCGGTTAGTTACGCCTGCAGGTTTACGGAAACCCACAGGCTTGTGCAGGAACGCGCCTTCGGGAAACCAGTATTCCCGAAGGCGATAGGTGAGCTACACGGCCACTCTGGGATCGCGAAACTTATGTTGTTTTATGCTCGTGGTTTGTGTGGTCTGATAGACCACACAAACGGGATAGGCGTGGCAAACGCTGGTTTAGTTTATTTTAATAATCGGTTGTTGGCCATGTCAGAAGATGATTTACCTTATCACGTGCGAGTCACGTGCTCAGGTGATTTGAAAACCGCGGGGCGGTATGATTTTGATGGGCAGTTGGAGTCCACCATGATTGCCCACCCGAAAATCGACCCGGTTTCGGGCGAGCTTTTCGCGTTGAGTTACGATGTGATTAAAAACCCGTACTTGAAGTATTTCCGGTTTTCGCCAGACGGGAAGAAGTCGAATGATGTGGCGATCGATTTGGAGACGCCGACTATGGTTCATGATTTTGCGATCACGGAGAATTTCGTGGTTGTGCCGGACCACCAGGTGGTGTTTAAGATGTCGGAAATGGTGACCGGCGGGTCGCCCGTTGTGTATGATAAAGAGAAGGTGTCACGTTTCGGCGTACTTGATAAATACGCCGAAAACGGGTCCAGTATTAAATGGGTTGACGTTCCAGAGTGTTTTTGTTTCCATCTCTGGAACGCCTGGGAAGAACCCGAACTCGACGAGGTTGTCGTGATCGGGTCCTGCATGACTCCAGCGGACTCGATTTTCAATGAATGTAATGAAGAATTAAAAAGTGTTCTTTCAGAAATCCGCCTAAATTTAAAAACCGGCAAATCCACTCGCCGGCAGATCATTTCACCGGAAAATGACGTTAACTTGGAAGCTGGGATGGTGAACAAACACCTCCTCGGCCGGAAAACACAATTCGCTTACCTCGCGATCGCCGAACCATGGCCGAAGGTCTCCGGTTTTGCTAAAGTCGATCTTTCAACCGGCGAAACCACGAAGTTCTTTTACGGAGACGAAAAATACGGCGGCGAGCCTCTGTTTCTTCCTAGAACCCCCAATTCAGCAACCGAAGACGACGGTCACATCCTGGCATTCGTCCATGAGGAAAAGACATGGCGATCGGAACTTCAAATCGTTAACGCAATGACAATGGAACTAGAGGCGACGGTGAAGCTGCCATCGCGGGTTCCATACGGGTTTCACGGAACGTTTATCGACGCCAATGATTTGGCAACTCAGGCATGAAAATTTGAAGTTTCTTGCGAGATTTTACCGGAGTGATGGCTGAAGTTCGTCCCCGGAGAGTCTCCTACCACCTTATAATTATTGGGGTTGTTTTTTATTTTTTGAATTCTTTTGGGTCATTTTTGAATTACATAATTTTTGAGGAGCCAGTTTGTAGCTTTTGTGTGTAGGTTAGAAAATGAAGCTCAGCTGGTTTCTCAAAAGTTAGTTTGGGTTTGAGTACAATTGAGTATACCATAAGTACAAATGTTTGATGCACTTTGTCTATGTTTTATTGTAAAAAAGTATAATAAGAAAATGAGTAAACTGTGAAAATGGTCCCTGAGGTTTGGTCACTTTTCACATTTTAGTCCAAAATTTAAATCTTTTGAATCTGATCTGGGTCTCTGTGGTTTCAATTTTGTTGCTATTTCCTTCTAAAAGCAAAATCTGGTTACATTTTTCAGTTAACATCCAACTTTTTTGTCATTTTCCTCCTTTTTAATGAAGGGCAAAATTGTCAGATTTTTTTAATTGTTATAATGAAACGTTAAAAGACCATTTTGCCTTTCATTAAAGGGAGAGAAAAGACAAAAAAAAATTTGGATATTAATTGAAAAATCTGACAAGATTTTGATTTTGGATGAAAATGACAACAAAATTGAAATCACATGGACCCAGATTCAAAAGGTTTGAGTTTTGGACTAAATGGCAAAAGTGACCACGCCTCAGGGACCATTTTGACAGTTTACTCTAAGAAAACTTTAGCATTTAGCCCCTTTACTTGTACACCACATCTTTATACCGTTAACTCAGGGACCATTTTGACAGTTTACTCTAAGAAAACTTTAGCATTTAGCCCCTTTACTTGTACACCACATCTTTATACCGTTAAAAGTTTATTGTTGTTTGCTTGGGACACGACGCGTGGACACACATTCAATCACTTTCGAAACAAAAGTTAGAACTCAAGATTTCGTTATTTTGTTATGATCAGAGAATGAAAAAGAATCTAAAGAGAGAAGGAAGTTTTCATTGCAACTAATCGATACCAGATTACAACAACTAACAGAATATAACATCTAACCTAACTGTTAACACTTTCACACATTAACAAACTAGTCCCTCAACTATCTAAAGTTTACATTTATGACCAGTACATAAACCCGTAACAAATCATCCCCCTTGAAATAATTCTTGTCCTCAAGAATCAATTGGAAAATCAGGAAATCGTAGAACAAAATCATCAGCATCTACCCACGAAGCATCATGAAGAGGTAAATCCTTCCACTGAACCAACCATTTGACTCCAGCTCGATTGTGTTTTTTGAGTAATTTCCGATCTAAAATGCGCAGCGGCTGTAGCAAAGATCGTGGTCTAGCTGGAAAATGATGAACAACTGCAGGAGGACCAGGAGCTTGTTTTAACAAAGAGACGTGAAAGGTATGATGAATCTGAGCCCCTTCTGGTAAATCAAGCTTATATGCTGCAGCCCCAAATTTTTCGAGAATCAAATAGGGTCCGTAATATTTTGGGGATAACTTGGAATAACGATGATCACGAATGGTAGACTGAACATAAGGTTGCAACTTCAAGTACACCCAAGTACCCACATCGAATTCCCTCTCAGTTCTGCGTCGATCTGCAAACTGTTTCATTCGATTACGAGCCCTTTCTAATGATTGTTTCAAGGTACTAAACATTTGCTCTCTAGCTGCAAATAAGTCCTCAATGGCTGCAATATTAGTGTCTCTAGGTATATGAGGAACATGAATAGGTGGGTCAATACCGAATAAGGCCTTGAAAGGAGACATACGAATGGCAGAATGCCAAGTTGAATTATACCACCACTGAGCCATCGGTAACCATCTAACCCATGAACTAGGGTCAGTCATTGTCATACATCTTAGGTACGTTTCTAAACATCGGTTAAGTACCTCTGTTTGAACATCAGTCTCTGGATGGTAAGCAGTAGACAGAGCTGAAGTAATACCCTGTAGTCGTAGAAATTCTTGCCAGAAATGACTTAAAAACACAGCATCACGATCAGATACTTCTTGAACACATTATCCAACACTAACTGGGCCACCGAAGAAGCTGAATAAGGATGTTTGAGGGGTAAAAAATGCCCAAATTTAGTAAACCTGTCCACCAAAACTAAAATCGTGTTAAACTGTCCAGACCTCGGTAAACCACCAATAAAATCCATGGAAACATCAGTGAAAATGGATTGTGGAATAGGAAGAGGCTGCAAAAAGCCTGGGCTAGCCAATGTTTCATACTTAGCTGCTAGGCAAACCGTACAAGATTTGATAAACTGTTTAATGTCTTTATTAGCTTTTTTCCAATAAAATAAGTCTCTAAAGTGTTGAAATGTTGGATGAATCCCAGAGTGACCCCCCAGAGCAGATGAATGACAAAGTTGAATAATATCCTTTCTCAATGCAGCATCATTACCAATCCACAGTCGTGACTTTTTCTTCAACAACCCATCTACCAGAGTCATATGCTTCACCACCACACCTTGCTGTAATTTCTTGATAATATCTTGTGCTAATATATCTTGTAGCAAATTGTTTTTAATTCTTTCTAGTAAAAGAGGTTCATAAGAAGAAATGGCCATAAAGCACAAACTGAAACTAGAAACTCGAGAAAGAGCATCAGCAGCAGCGTTAGAAGTACCTTTCTTGTACACAATGTGATAGTCATAGCCCATAAGTTTAGTAAGCCATGTATGCTGCAAGGGAGTCGTGACTTTCTGTTCTAAAAGATGCTTTAGGGTCTTGTGATCAGTACGAATCTCAAAATGCTTAAGCACCAAATATTGATGCCAATGCTTGACAGCCATGAGAATTGCCAACAACTCTTTTTCATAAACAGAAAGAGTGCATTGCTTGCTAGATAAGGCCTTACTAACAAAGGCAATAGGGTGTTTATCCTGCATTAAAACAGCCCCTAATCCTTTAGATGACGCATCAGTTTCAATCACAAAAGGTTTAGACCAATCTGGAAGTGCAAGAACTGGTGCTTGAACCAAAGCTTGTTTCAGTGTTTCAAAAGCCAACTGAGCTTGTTCAGACCATTTAAAAGAATCTTTCTTTAGCAAATCTGTCAAAGGTTTTGCAATACTGCCAAAAGAAGAAATAAATCGTCTATAGTATCCCGCAAGCCCTAAAAACCCCCTTAACTGTTTAACATTGATAGGAATAGGCCACGCTTTAATAGTCTCTATTTTAGCCCCATCCGTAGCTACTCCCTCTTTAGAAATGATATGTCCTAGGTACTCAACCTTAGAACCCGCAAAACTACATTTAGATCTCTTAGCTACCAATTTATTATCCCTTAACAATTGTAACACCTCTTTAAGATCTACTAAATGTTGATCCAAACTCGGACTGTACACCAGAATATCATCAAAGAAAATTAATAACTTCCTCCTTAATAAGGGTTTGAACACTGAATTCATAAGACCTTGGAATGTGGTTGGAGCATTGGTAAGGCCAAAAGGAAGAACAACGAATTCAAACAACCCTTGGTAGGTTCTGAATGCTGTCTTATGGATATCCTACTCATGCATTCTGATTTGATGGTAACCAGACATTAAGTCCAACTTAGAAAATATCTCAGCCCCACTTAATTCCTCTAATAACTCTTCAATAAGAGGAATAGGAAACCTGTTTTTAATGGTGTTATCATTTAATTTCCGATAGTCAACACACATCCTCCAAGAGCCATCTTTCTTTTTAACTAACACTACCGGAGAAGCAAACTGGCTAAGACTCTCTCTAATTATTCCCTGATCTAGCATCTCCTGTACCATCCTTTCAATAACATCTTTTTGGCCTTTAGGATAACGGTATGCCCTCTGATTAATAGTTAAATTCTCATCCACCAAGGTTATCTTATGGTCGCAGGTCCTTTTAGGAGGTTGGAAAACATCCTTAAACTTCAAAAGTAACTCCTCCAATTGATTATCATTTTTATTACCGAAAACCTTAGATTGATGCTGAAACTCACCCGAGTTATTAGTCTGCATGCTAAAAAGTTGACATTGGCTTTGATGACATTGATTATTAATAAGATGCTGCATTTTCTCTATAGAGCAGAGAGAAACCTTGTTATTTGTAGTGCCCTTGAGTTCAAACAGTTGATTTCCCACCTTAAACTGCATTGTAAGCTTCTTAAAATTCCACATTATATCATCAAGAGTTTGCAACCAATGTATTCCCAATACCATATCAAAATTGACTAAAGGAATTAGTAACATATCTGCCTTAAACCAGGAACCTTGCATATTCCACTGAAAATCTTGGCAAAGTTGAGAACATGGTAATCTATTACTATCAGCCACTGCTACTGATAGTGAAGGAACTGTTTTAGAATGACATTGTAGTTTAGCAGCCAATGTGGAGTCTAAAAAATTGTGAGTAGACCCTGAATCAATGAGTATTTGTAACTGTCTAGTGCCAATGGTCCCAATAACCTTCATTGTAGAGAAAGAGGGAACCCCCATCAAAGCATGAATAGAAATTTGAGGACTATCATTATTATCTTGTACTATTGTTGTTGTATCAAACTGCTCAGAATCTGATATCTCATCAGACCCCACTTCTATCACATATAAGTGTTTAAATTTGCAGTTATGTGTAGGAGTATACTTTTCAGTACACCAAAAACACTCCCCCTTGGCTAACTTTTGTTCTGCCTCTTTAGTAGGAATTCTTTTCTTTGTCTTTATCATTTGTGAAGCCGGAGGTGTTGGTAAAAGTGATAATGAAGCAGAATTTCCCACCGAATTGCTGGAACTGGCAATACTAGTAGGTTTAGCATTGAAAGTGGTACTAGCAGATTTAGAAAAAGTGTTCACGGGATTGTTTAATTTCTTATTACCAAACAGTGTAGAATATACCACTTCTTGTTGTTTTGCCATAGCTACTGCATCCCTTACATTTTTCGGTCTAAAAATTTTAACCAAACATTGGATTTCAGACTTCAGCCCTCCCACAAACAACCCTGCTGCATATTCCTCACACAATTTAACCCTATTAAGTAAAGCATCGAAAGAATTACAGTATTCCTCTAAAGAACCTGTTTGTTGTAGATTCTTGAGTTCCTCCATTGGGTCTTCATGTAATCTTGTTGAAAATCTTGAAAGTAATGATCTAGAATAATCATCCCAATCTAATTCATCCACTGTCTTATCTTGACTTGACATAAAACCTTGATGCCACTGAAGTGCTGCCCCTTCCAAATTAACCACAGCATAATACACCTTCAAGTTATTGGGAGTCTTATCCACTATAAAGAAGTGGTTGCATTTATACAACCAACCTTCAATATCTAAACCATCAAACCTTGGAAAATCCAATTTCCCCAACCTGAATGGCCTCTGTTCTTGACCTTCAAAATTCCTATGATTCCTTTCAAACATACTCTTGATTTCCCTTAACTGCAAACATGCCTCTGTCATTTGAGATTGTAAGCTTACGATTGACGACGCAGTATCTTCATTCACTCCTTGTTGAAAGTGAATCTGAGTTTGAATTGCATTAGCATTTTCTTTGACCAATTGCTCCAATTTTTCCAGATCTTGTTGTCTCGTCATCATAATTATTTGAAAGAATACCGATTGATTGAATACACGACGCGATCTATTACCAATCAACAGTAATAAACCTCAATTGAACTGAAACGACGCGAATCACTGCTGTAATAAGCTGTGAATCCCAAGATTTGAATACGAAACAAATGAAATTGAACGGAATTTGATCGGAATTGAGCTTGTCCGAGAGTCGAACCGCTCTGATACCAATGTTACGATCAGAGAATGAAGAAGAATCTAAAGAGAGAAGGAAGTTTTCATTGCAACTAATCGATACCAGATTACAACAACTAACAGAATATAACATCTAACCTAACTGTTAACACTTTCACACATTAACAAACTAGTCCCTCAACTATCTAAAGTTTACATTTACGACCAGTACATAAACCCGTAACATATTTATCTTGATATCTTTTGTTCTTGACAGATAGAAAATTGACAACTCATACGATATTTGTTATACTGAAAAACCTAAAATGATAGTTTTTTACCCGTTATTTAATCAGATATAATCTCTAGATTCTGACATCTCGACATTGTATGTTTTGTTTCATGGTTTGCAAGTTTAATTACTTTGAATAAGTACTTGTAAGGAGATTGTATAAATATTGTGAAAGCTTATAAAAAATAGAATTAAAAATAAAATGTTAAGCTTAAAGTGACAATAATTAAGGCTACTTTACATCCAAACATCCCCAAAAAGTTATAATGGTAAGAGGCCATGTGGTATCACTATGTGTAATAAATAGGATTTTGTTTTTGTAACCATTCAAGCTATAGTTTTACATTTTGGTCCACAGAACTTCACATCTATATAGGTCCCAAATAATTGGGCCAAACTTCTGTTAGTTAATGATCCAAATAAAGAGATCATAGAGATGCAAGTCAAGTGGTCTTAGAGAGATTCATTTTAATATTTCTATTTAATACATGTCTTTAGATTTTTTTTTGAATGACAATGCTTACTCACTTTAAATTTACATCAAATTTAATTCTAAACTACTCCTTACTTAGGATTGAACCCAAGATCTTCCCTTAAGAGACAAGAGTCTCTAACAAGTGGGCTAGCCCCACATTGGCACATGTCTTTAGATGAGTGAGATGTTTGTGAGTTTAATGTAATAAATATTCCTACTCGATACCCATCTAGATTTGTGAGAGATAGTCCCTATCTAGATTAGGGCAATTCTTGAAACCGTTGATCACTTATTCACGGCTTGTTCTACATCTAATCAGGTCTGGAATCGTATAAGTGAGTGGGCCAATCTCCCACCGATTTATGCTTTTTCTTTCATGGATCTGTTGGATTATCACAAAAGTTTCGGCGGTAACTCGAAGGCTAAGGAGATTGTCCGTGGGCTAGTGTTGGTGACTTGTTGGTGCTTATGGAAATCTAGGAATTCGAAGATCTTCTCTAATGGCAGAGGCGGCTGTGCTGATATCTTTGGGGAGGTTAAGTCTCTTAGTTTCTTTTGGTTAAAATGTAGGTCCAAACATTGTAACTTAGTTTGGAGAGAATGGTGTAAGTTTCCTTTATACATGTTGTAGTCAGTTTTTGGTGCGGTTCTGCGCTTTTTTGTCAGGCCGACCGGTTTTAATGAACTTTACGTTTAAAAAAAAAAAATTATCTAGATTAGGGCAAAAATAAAGTGATGATCATTATCATTACTTAGTGAGATGTATATAAAAGCGGTGACTGCCCTATTAGTGAGATGTTGATAACATTATTAGAACCCACTTAGTGAGATATTGAAAGGGTTATCACTATGATATTAGTGATATATTAAAGGACTATATTACTATGTACTTAGTGTGATGTTAAAGAGGTATTACTTTATTAGTGAGACGTTGAAAGGGTATAACTACCCGATTAGTGAGACGATTATAAAGATGTTCACAACCTTGCTTATTAAGAATTTAATTGTAAAGATAAACTCTCAATGGATTAAGGAGTGGGTATAAGACAAGTCAGTTAATATTCACCTGAACTACTATAAATACATGTATATTTTCTTTCGATTACTTTTTGAGTTTCAACTTATAAAATCTTTTTCAATATATATTTCATAAACAAGCAACAATTAAAAAAAAAACTAGTCACTATGATTTAAAACAGCCTACTCCACCCCCTCTAGGTTTTTACAATTGGCCTTAAATCAAGTTGATATAATTACTTGTTTTACAAAAACACGACAATACAAACAATTTGAGATAAATCCAACTCATGTTCATAAACTAGACCTTTATGCCGAAAAACAAGTTGCATGAAAATGTATTAAAAGTTCTTAGTTTATGACATAATTTTAATATGAATTTAGATGGTTTAGCAAAGATGAAAATAAACACTGAGATACAAAAGTATGAAGTTACCTGGCCCTGTAAACGCTGAGATACGAAACTATAGTTGAAGAGATATGGGCTCGGACTCTTAACGGGTTCGGCGCAAACCCGAACTCGACTCGCAACCCAGGAAGCTGGTAAAGACAAATGATCTGCGGGGACCACCCACCACGTTAGACACGACAGGAAAAAGGAGACACTCATGTTCCGCGGATCACTGCTTCCTTAATCTCTACTAGCGGTTATCGTAAGAGAGACCAAAAGGACAGTTGACAGCAACGTCTAGCCAATCACATTCTGTGGATTTCTGCTCCTCTTAAACTCCATAAACAACTGTCATAGAAGAGTATATAAGGACACCTTGACACCGACATCTAGCCAAAGACGTTCCGCGAATACACACCCTCCCTTGCTGCCATTAACGGTTAGCGATGAGGGGACCAAGGGGATATCATGAAATCGATATCTCGTCCAATACCTTTTTACCATCCTGGTGTTGGAAATATTGTGAAAATATGAATTTTCACAAATATAGAAAATGCGTTTTTCCTATTTTTAGACTAGAAATAAATATAAGAAACGAAGGAGATTTCATATATTTATTTGTGGGTTTGTGTTCTATGTTGGAAGAGCTTCGCAACGAACTAAACCACCTCCAAAACGGAACTAAGATGAATGAGATATCGATGCTCAAAGTTTGGTGTTTGAAACATTGAATGCTGAAAAATTGGAAAAATGACACATTGTCCCACATAGGAGGAAAGATGAAACTTAAAGGGGTATTTAAGTGGGAACTCCCCATCCTTATTTTTTCATGGAAGCATACACTAAGAGTACTCGCGAAGGACCTAACTCGCACACGCGCGCGTGCGCATGGCGTGGGCAATGGGCGCAATGTGGTGCTTTGATGACGCACTTTGCACGGCAGGCGTGCTTTGGCGCATAGTAGGCACGCGTACCTGTGCTTGGAGCAGGCCCAGGCGGGTCTGCGAGCATGGAGCATGGTTACCGATGTGACGTGCGCGGCGCACCAAAGTGAGCCAATACGGTGCAACTGTGTGGTGTGCTCGTAAAGGTTCACTGGTGTCTGGCGCACGCGCGCATGTAAGTGAGCAAAACCAGCGCGCGCGCAAGGGTGATGCAGCCCGACTTGCGCATGAAAGTGAGCCAAAATGGTGCACACGCGCATGAGTGTGCAGACTTGTGCGCGCATGAAAGTGAGCCATAATGGCGCGCACACCAGTCTATCTTGCGCGCACGCGCGCATAGAAGCTTTCAGACATTAATGACAGTGCAGTTTCATTTCATCATTTGAAATGGACAAGTCAACGGTTTTGACTGAGAATTAAATGGCGAATTAAAGTGCATTGAAGACGTTCAATGCAATTTAATTCTCTCCTTTAATTCGTTTTTGGCTGTTTCAACTCAGATGCTGTATAAATACAGCATCTCTTCCATAGCAGAAGACATCAGCTACAACAGCAACTCATGCAAACAACTCTCTTCCCACTTCTGATCTTCTTCATACTTCTTTCAAGGTATTCTTTGGGTCCTCGAGCCAGCTCCGGCAGTACACACTACTCCGTCTGTTGTACCCTGGGAAACAAAACGAGTGCTCCTGGGAGACTCGGAATTTGTTTTAAGTGCCCTGTACTAAACACAACCCTCAGCCAATCGGAACTTCTGTTTCATCTTTTCATTCTTGTATTTTTCTTATTTAAGTTGTAAAAGTACTGTTATTTACTGCTTTCTTTCATCTCTGTATTGTAATTATTTAATAAAATTGTTTTATTTTATTTAATTACGCGAACAGTTCCTACAATCTTAAAACAAAATTTTAAAACACCGTTCGTGTAGTCAAAACCATTTTGTTTGTGATTCAAACCAGTTTTGTTTCACACAGTTTGTGTTTTAAAAACATATTTTATTTATATTTTCATCTTCAAAGGAGCGACTTTGGTTGAAAACCGTTTTTTGATTACTTTCAGATTTTATCCTAAAACTGTTATAAACTTTCTGTCTTGGTCTTCAAAGTTGGACTTAGAAGCCAAACAGTAAGTTCGGTTTAATAATTATAAAATTTTCTGTTTGGTCTTCAAAGTTGGACTTAGAAGCCGAACAGAAAATTTGTGGTAAATCTAACTAAGAAACGCCTTGGTTGTTTGAACTACACCTAACCCGCGGGTTGTCTCTGATTGTTAAATCAACGTACAAAACCTCGGAGGTGTACCCCACTTGACATTAAAAACTAAAATTAATAGTTTATTTTGGACTAAACTTGGAATTTTAATTTTCAGAATGTCGACTGAAAACGTTAATGTCAACAACAATATGAATGTCATGACGGGAACCCCCTTGAACGCCAACACTGTGGGAGCATCCACAGTAGCCAATCACGCTGAAAGACCTGAGAAGTTCTCGGGTTTACACTTCAAAAGGTGGCAGCAGAATATGTTCTTCTACTTGACCACCATAAACCTTGCGAGGTTCTTGATTGAAACCGCTCCCCAACCTGCGGAAGGGGAGACCGACGCCCAGGCTCAGTGCGCGGTAGATGCTTGGAAGCATTCAGATTTCATATGTCGAGGCTATGTGTTAAACGGCCTGTCGGATGCATTGTATAATGTGTACTACAATGTCAAGACTTCCAAAGACTTATGGGATGCCTTGGACAAAAAGTACAAAACGGGGGATGCTAGCACAAAGAAATTTGCGGTAGCCCATTTCTTGGAATACAAAATGGTTGATATTAATGTCACACCCCAACCAATGGCGGAAACATCGGAGTGAGATGAAAACATGATTCTTCATAGCATCATAACACTAATTGTGACAATATGGTTAATCAAAATTTCATAAATGCTAAAATGTCATACATTGTTCAAAACCAAATATGATCAAAACATAAATCAAATTTCAAACATTGTTTATTATCTAGGTGTGTTTCTAAGTCCACCCTAAACTTGTTTCTTCATCACATCATCTATCAACCTGCAACATGTATTAAAATAACGATCAACAAAAATGTTAGAAAGTATACAAGTTTGAATACATAGCATAATAATAAAATGTTTTAACGTGCTCATATCCAACACGAATAATGTATACAAGTTACTAATATGCTGAACGGGTGTAAACTATATGTCAAACCAAAGTTTCTAACGCAATCATGATTACCCAACCTCGTCGAAAGGAAGAGGGTGTAACATGTTTTACTTAACAATACCTCAAGAATACGGGCAGTGCGTTAATACTATAGCGCTATAATTGTTAAGGTAGGCTTGCAAAGTTAATGAGCATATAGACACAATGTATACAGAGCATAAGAGTCTAACAAGTATAACATGTTTTCATGTTTAAACGTAGATAGAGTGCGATTTGAATAAACAAGTCTCATAGTGTTGCGTGTTTTTGTATAATATACATGTTGCACCCAAAGTGTTTAAAGCAAAAATGGGATCAAGTATACTTACAGTTTTGCGTAAGGTGAACACTAAACCGCGAGCAGAGTTGATGAAGTTTGAAGCACCGAGATTACACTGAAATGGGTAAAGAGTGTCGGATCAGATCGTAAAATACGGAAATTATACGAGTTAAAACAATCAACAGTCCGTTCATGCGGATGTACATAGTCCATTCGTACGAATGAAGTTTCCTGTTAAAAACGGACCGGCTGTTAAGGTTTGATTATGATCTGGTTTGGTTGAAAACAGTAAGGTAAATAATTCAGAACAGTAAATAAAATGGTCGGATGTAGTAGTTGATGTTAAAACAGAGGGTAAAGCGATTCAGTTTAGATAAAATGTATGTTCGTACGGATGGGCATAGTCCGTCCGTACGAACCGACTGTTAATGTTACGTACAATTTTAGTTTTAAACTGATTTAATTGAAATGGTGAAATAGTTGTTTAATTTATTTAAATCAGTAGATAAAACGGTTAAACAATGATAAACAGGTGTGAGAACAGAAATGAAAATCAAAACAGAATACGCAGAGGGTTGTCCGTTCGTGCAGATGGACATAGTCCGTCCATGCGAACCGACTGTCATGTTTGAAAACGGGTGTTTGATCCATTCAAAACAGATCGTTTCTTGATGGAAATTAACCCTAATGCAAACCCTTGACTATGAAATTAGTAGAGGGTCGGGTGGGTTCCAGATTCCTTCAAGATCGTGTAATAATCCAAAGAAAGTTATAATTAAGTTGTAAAATGTTTAGAATTTACCAACTTTGATTCAATCTCGTATGTGTGATGCTCCACAACAGTTTGCCCAAGCAAGACTAGTGGAAACCATCCTTGAGATAGATTGAATTAAGAGAGTTTTGTGAAAAGTTTAAGAATTTATGATAAAATGCAAGAAAATGAAGTGAAATGTAATTGAAAGTGAAAGAGAGACCCTTACAGTAGGTTCTGATCGCCAAGGACAGCTTGAGAGTGTTTGCAAGAGAGTGGGCGAGTGAAATGATGGAATAGGGTGTTTATTTATCACCATTGTAACACCCTGACTGCGTATAAAAACAACTCGCGGTGGAAACGTCGGGGGGGGGGGGGGGTCACATTACAAATTGTTTCACAACACATGATATTTAAAGTTTTGTTTTATTGAATTGATTTAAGTTACATTGTCATTGAAAACACAAACAAGCCACAAATAATTGTCTTTCAATTTTATAGTAAACTAAGACCCGAGTCTATCCTACGTGTAGCATGCTTTCATAGTCACATATTTGCACCTGAAACATATGTTAAAAAGACGGTCAACAATGAATGCTAGTGAGTAACATAGGTTTTGTGAGTTAAATTCGTGGCTTTGTATTTGTCACACCCTGACTTTTGCGAAAGCATATACGTGTGACTTGATCAGTTTTCATTGCATCCTATTACAATAAACAACTACATGACTAAAATAAATGATGTTCATCCATTCATAAGTTTAAAACATTACAAAACATAAGTTGTGTAAGTTTTCAACCAACACAAGTATTAAGTTTAAGTTACAAACCATCACAAGATTCAAAGTTCCACAAAAGGACTTGTTTAACAAAAGACTAGTTTCACGAGGCTTTGCGTCCTATATCTCATCAAGGATGAGATATACGAATCAAACCCTCCAAAAGTGGATGTCTTCTAGACTTGAAATTCACAGCTTGAAAACAACACCAGCGCCAAAGATCCATCTAGTTTCCTAAAATACATGTAAGTTTGAAAACAATCAACAAAGGTTGAGCGAGTTCATGCGTTTTGTATGAGTTCCAAATAAACTTGTAAACATTTGAGAGATTCTTTTGATAATAGGTATGTAAAGCGTCTATGAACAGATCATTAATGTTTTGCAAGGACATTAATATGTGTGGTGACGTAGGAAGCACTCAAACCTAGCGGATTTCCTCCGGTCCATCCGGCTGGAACAACAAAAGCACTACATGTGCCACACAAGGACCCAATAGTGGGGCTCGCTACACCCGATAGATCTACCACTTCTGCCCCTCAGTCTAAATAAGATTAATGACACTTAAGAGAGATACTACTCATCCACATGATCTAACCGTTCATTCCCTAGCTAAACCATACCATTGAGACATGTATTTCACCCCGAGGGTTATAAATCCGAAAACAATTAAGAGAAAAGGGGGACATGAACTCACAAACTTGCGTCCGTAACCGTGTGTACTCAAAGTTGATTTCCTCTGGTCGTGTCGCTACCTACAAACGTGCTAGGTTTTATTAGACACCTTGGTCGTGTAACGACTCTCAGTCTTAGTTATCTATAAGGACTTGTTTTGGAATTTGTGTTTACTTTGAGTTTCACTTTTGGTGTATGATGTATATATAATTTTCATAATTATATATAATGTCCAAATTTAATATATTAGTTAAAATAATTATATTTTAACTTATATTATTTGCATGCATTTATTTAAGGATTTTGTTAAAAATAATATATTTTTAACTCATTGTGATATATTGTTTCCATATACGTGTGTTTGTAGTTTTCGTAACCAAAATACCGACTATTGAGTATTATACATTTGTAGGTTTTTCCCAAGTATAGGTATACTTGTATTATGAGTAAATTGATTATTTCTCTTTGTATTCTCATATTTATGTATAATACTTGTATGAGGGTATTTTACCAAATGTTGGTAGTATATGTTGACATGTATTTGTACGCATAGGAATACGTACTTTCTTGTATTTATTAAGTATTTCATACTTAATATGTGTTAAATTTTCTGGAATATTATTCTTGCATGACTTATAATTATAAACCTTGTGTTCTTAAAATAGACATTTTAAGATATGTTTATAGAAATATTTATATCCTTGGCTTGGTAAACATAATTATTCACATGTGTCTTAAAAATAATTTATTTCTAAGATCAAATCTAGAAAATATATATATTTTTAGTTTCCACCAAAATAATATATTTTTATGTTGTTTATGAAAATAAATATTTTCATACACTAAAAATTTTATACTGTTAGATTTGACAAAATATGATATATTATTTGTAAAAATATATATTTTGTCACTTGTTCGGTTTTCAGAAAATATATCTTTCACCAAGTCTTGATACATATTTTTAATCTGGAATATCTATATAATTGTCCGGTATGTCCGTTTGTCCAAAAGTCCATTATTTGTGTCCAAGATGTATATTTTTGTATTCTTGTAATCATTAAATTATAATTCTTTGTATTTGTGTGGTATATTATTTTAAGTTCCTGATTTTAGTAAAACTAATACAAATAATATACACATAACACATAATTTTTGTGACCTCTAAATATATATTTTCCTAAATATATATTTAGTCATTTTTATTTTTGAAAATCAACCTCCATTACTTTAAAGACATTATCCAAGATTACTTGTAAACACTTGTTAAGAAACATATTTTTCTAAGTGTTTAAATTTTACAAAAATTTTGCCATAGTTTCCTTTGTAAAATGAAGGTTTCCATGCTTTTAACCATATGATTTTCTTTTCAAAAATCATCAATAATTCATCCATCACAATTTTCATTCTAACATATGCATAGAAATGCATTTCTTCATTAAGATGTGAACTTGAAACTTTGTAAAAAATTGTAGTATTTTAACATGGTGTTTAACAAGTTTCATAAGCTTCAAAATCATGATTTTTATTCCATCGGAACCATTTTTTGTAAAAGTTTCATATTTACAACTTGTAAACCATTTTTGTAAAAATTCATCTTCTTTAACTTTTCATGTTCTAAATACTTCGTATATGTCATTTTCACATATGAAATAAGTTCACTTATTTTCAAGAACCAAATCCATGTTTAACATGAAGTAACCTTTGTTCTTTGAAACTTTAATCATTCAAATCTTTCATTTTTCATGATTTACACTTTGTATGAACCAATTTTCATAGTAAATCATGCTTACTTTTCAAGTTCAAACTTCACATATTGCATGCTTAACATAGATCTTTCAAGATCCATCAACATACTTGCTAGATCATGTGTTTAATCACCATCTAGCAAGCACTTATGTGGTGTTCATCACCATACACACAAACAATCATCAAACAACTTCATCACATAGTATAAACAACTTATATTCTTATGATTTTTAGTTTTGTTCATGTGTTCATCTTCTTGGTTTTGTAAGATCTTTAGATTTTTAGTTACACATAATCTTTTACTACTAAAACAAGATGAAAAATGAGTTCAAGAGACACTTACTACTAGCACAAGGCTAGGGTAGAAACTAGAAGATGAAAATGAAGAAAAATGGTGGATAAAAGCTCCAAGGAAAGGTCCTTCAACTTCTATGGCTTGACACCTTCTTAGATAGCCTTGTTGCACCTTGTGATATGCTTGGAATAGCTTGAATTTAATGGAATATGATGATGGGGTGGGGGTGGTCTTCGGCCGAGAACAAGGAGAGGGAAAGAGAGTGTGTTGTGATATTGTGTTATGTTGTAAGTGAAGGGGATTATGAGTAGATAAGGGGTTTAATCCAATGGTCCTTAGTTTCCCTCCAACACTTTTACCTCATGGATTTCCAAGTAGTATCTTTGACTACTAGGAAGATTAGTCAACTAATCAAGGAGGTGGGGTCCCCTTGGGGACGGTTAAGAGAGAGGGGGGGTGTTGGTTTTGTTAAATTTTGCTATGTGTTAAAAGATTGGTAACATGTATGATTTAATTAGGAAGTTTGAAAGTTTAGATGTTCTTGATGTAAAACATGGTGTATATGACCATAACTTGCTTTATGTCATAAAAATGTCGCTAACTAGTTCACATGACGCGTCTAGTTGTGTTCGGGTGTTCGTTTGGTTATCGTATCGCTTAAAAGATTAACATTGGTGTCTTGTATGGTGCAATATGTAATTATGTCATGATAATGTTTTCAACACTTTCTAAGTGATTATGAGTGTTCTGGCGTTATTTCAGATTACTACATAAGCTATAAGATGCTGAATTTTGCTGGATTATATTGTTTTAGTTAGTTTCGGGCCACTTGTAGTGTTCGTTTGTCTCTCGGAAAGCAGTAATATAAACCTTTACTTTATCACATAAGGTTCTAGTATAACATTGGTTCTAGGACTCAACCTGTGTCCTAAACATGCTGTCTGTCTGAGTACTGAACTTCTGTCAGTACTACTAGTTTATCTGATAAGTGTGCTAGTTTCGTTCTGTGCACTGTCTAAATTGTTTCGAGTAGTAATCAATAATAATAAGTATCATGCATCATGAAATGTTTTTGTGAGTTCTTTAAATGTATGCCATGAAATCATACACATCATAAGTTCAAAATACACAACCATAAAACATAAAACACTGTTCACATTGTACGGAAATTACACGAAAAAATGCCGGTTGTCACATTCTCCCCCCGTTAAAAGAATTTCGTCCTGAAAAGCAAGCTATGTTATCGGTTGCAGGGGAGTTTTGAAACAAGTGTGGGTACTTATACTTGATTTGATCTTCACGTTCCCATGTGAACTCTGGGCCGTGACGTGAATTCCAACGAACTTTGACTAGTTTTATACGACTCCTCCGTGTCTTGTGGACCTCCCAGTCCGTAACCTTAACAGGTTCTTTGGTAAATTGGAGTTTGTCGTTAACATGAATCTCATTTGCTGGAATGACGACTGTTTCTTGAGTAGGACTTTTCTTGAGGTTAGACACGTGGAACGTGTCGTGTACACTGCTGAGTCCTTCTAAAAGCTTTAACTTGTATGCAACGGTTCCGATCTTTTCCAGAATTTCGAAAGGTCAAATGTAACGCGGGTTCAACTTTCCACGTTTTCCAAATCGTACCACGCCTTTCCAAGGCGAGACTTTCAACAAAACCATGTCTCCAACCTCAAATTCCAATGGTTTGCGTCGTTTGTCGGCGTAGCTCTTTTGCCTATCACAAGCCGCCTTGTTACGGTCTCGTATCTGAGCAATCTTGTCTGTGGTTTCCTGAACCAATTCTGGACCAATGAGTTGTTTATCTCCGGTCTCCGCCCAACACAACGGGGACCGACACTTTCGCCCATACAAAGCTTCAAATGGGGTGGTCTGGATACTGGTGTGATAGCTATTGTTGTAGGAAAACTCCACTAAAGGCAAGTGAGTATCCCAACTTCTACCCAAGTCCATCACACAAGCACGTAAAATGTCTTCCAAGGTTTGTATCGTTCGTTCACTTTGGCCGTCCGTCTGAGGGTGAAAGGTCGTGCTAAGATTCAATTGAGATCCAAAGGTCTTCTGAAACGTTTGCCATATCCTTGACACACAACGACCATCTCGGTCGCATATGATTGAAACAGGCACTCCATGACGTGCCACAATCTCCTTGAGGTATATTTCCGCCAACTTCTTGGTGCTGTTTTTCTCATTGATCGGTAGAAAATGCGCGAACTTCGTGAGTCAGTCAACAATTACCCAAATCATATCATGGCCTCTTTGAGTTCTCGGTAGCTTAGTAATGAAATCCATCGAGATCTGTTCCCACTTCCATATGGGAATCTCAGGTTGTTGCAGCAACCCTGATGGTTTTTGATATTCCGCCTTAACCCTGGCACATGTAAGGCAGCTACCCACGTATGTAGAAATATCGGCTTTCATCTTAGGCCACCAATAAAAGTCCTTCAAGTCTTGGTACATTTTTTCGGATCCCGGATGTATAGAGTACCTTGACTTATGAGCTTCATCCAAAATAAGCGTGCGTAGATCGCCGAAGACTAGAACCCAAATCCGCTCCATGAAGTACAATGTTCCACCTTCCTTTGGCACTAATTGCACTTCCATTCCACGCAATGATTCGGCTTGTAGATTATCCGGCTTAAGCGCTTCCTGTTGAGCTTCACGAATCCGAGTAGTGAGATCAGTTTGTATGGTCATGTCTAAGGCTAGGCACCCTTAGAGGCTTTGCACGCTCCTTGCGGCTCAAGGCACCGCCACAACGTTCGCCTTGCCCGGGTGAGACTTTATCTCACAATCATAATCATTCAATAACTCGACCCATCTTCGTTGCCTCATGTTTAAGTCTTTCTGATCGAAAATATGCTGCAAACTCTTGTGATCTGTAAAGATTGTGCAACGAGTACCATACAAGTAGTGACGCCAAATCTTCAAGGCGAATATCACAGCACCTAGCTCAAGGTCGTGCGTGGTAAAGTTCTTCTCATGCACCTTCAACTGACGAGACGCGTACGCGATGACTTTGTCCCGTTGCATCAACACGCAACCAAGACCTTGTCGAGACGCATCACAATAAACCACAAAACCATCGGCACTGTCAGGTAGCGACAAAATAGGTGCGTCACAAAGTTTATCTTTCAATAGTTGAAAAGCTGTTTCTTGTTCTTCGCCCCAATCAAATTTCTTATCCTTCTGGGTTAGGGACGTTAGCGGCTAAGCAATCTTCGAAAAGTTCTCTATGAATCGTCTGTAATAACCTTCTAACCCCATAAATTGTCGTATCTTAGTTGGGGTCTTAGGCGCTTCCCAATTTTTAATGGCCTCAATCTTGGCAGGGTTGACATGAATTCCATTCTCCTTTACCACATGACCTAAAAGTTGCACCTCACGAATCCAAAATTCGCACTTTGAAAGTTTCGCATAAAGTTGTTCCTTCTTCAAGAGTTCCAATGTAACACCCCGTGTTTCGAAAGTCAAAGTCAAAGTCAAGATTGAAGTCAAAGGAAGACAAGATTGCTAATTGCGATCTGTCACTCCTTGCTCAATTGCTGTTTTGACTTCTTTGACTGGTAGTTAGTCTATTTTATGCCTACGTTAGTTGTATTATATGGAGTACTTATTAATAAACGGGGTTTATTCGATATTTATCGCATGTTTTATCGCTTATCGCTAACGTAATCACACTCGCAACTCGAATTACGCGTTCTGGATATTGTTTTATGTGTGTGTGTGTGCCTTATGTGTTACTTGTGCATGTTTATTTATGTTATGTTGTGGTGGATAATCGAAACGCAATCGAAACTCGAATCGCAATCGAATCGCAAACGCTAAACGAATATGAATTAAGGATGATTGTATGTTGATATAGTAGTTGGGATTAAAAGTAATTTGACTAGGAAACTCTATCGCATCGAAATGTTCGCATTTGCAATCGAAACGGCAAAACTCGTCGCACAGAACACTCGAACCAAGTGACTGATCGACCAGGTAACCATCCGATCGATCGAGCTGCCGCTCAATCGGCCAGCCACTCGATCGGGCTGCCACCCGATCGACCAATCCTTTCCACTTCGGGAAACCCTATATGTCACCATCAAACTTACTACTTTTGGCACTCTCTGTCCGACCAGCGTTCCAACCTTACTTTTTCTCTGATTTCTCTCAATTCCGCTAAGATCTCAACCTAAATCTTGTACATCTTTGATCTACACTTGATTCTACACCTTTCTATCTTTTAAATCTTAACTTTTAACCGAGAAATCACTGGATTTGAGGTGTTCTAGGATGATGTCATCATGGTGTTCTTGGGAATTTCATGTTTTGGCCTCAATCCACCGAGAACAACTTAGATCTAACCGATTTCCACATAAACAAACAAAGATCTTTCATAGATCTAAACATATTCACGATAAAAAGGAATGAAAGATGGTTTTCCAACTTTCTTTCAACTCTTTTACACTCAATGCACTCAAAACCGATAGAATCGGAGCTTGTACCGACCTTCTACTCATTCTCGTGGTTGTGTTGATTCAAGATCTGGATTCTATCCACGAGACTACAGATTTTGGGTTAAACATGGAACACCGTCACAAACAGTTAACTGGCCGGATTTGGGTGATTCCTGTCCGACCAGGAGTACCAAGTATTGACGAGGTTTCTGTTGCTTAACACGTTGTCAAAACATCTTGATAAATCGACAAACTATCAAAACAACCAAGTGTGAGGAGATCAGAACGACCAGGACGGAATGCCGTCCGATCGAACTGCCGTCCGATCGGACTGTCATCTGATCGGGTTGTTAACCGCTCGACTTTTGCACTTTGGCCCCACACTTAACCTCTATTTCAAACATTGAAGTTGGGAACATTGAACGAACTACTGACCGATCGGATTACCACCCGATCGGATTGTCACTCGGCCATGTTATATTCTGACTTCAGCACTTAAACAATTTTCAACATGTTCAATGCACATGTGTTGCCACCCGATCGAACAACCATCCGATCGAGTGACAAACTACTGTGAACCTGTTCTCACTAAAGTATCCCAACCAATCGCGTTGTCGTCCGATCGAACGTCCGTCCAATCGACCGACCTGAAAGGTAGAGATACTTCTATGTTTTCAAAATGCTACAACGAAAACTTCAAAAGTCAAGCCATCATACACAAACACATCCTTCACAAAGGAAGAAACAATCCACTCGAAAGGTCACCCGATCGGATGACCATTAGAGCGGACTGTCACACGCACAACCGGCTGTCCGATCGGACTACCATCCGATCGAACTGCTGTTCGACCCACTGTCACTTGTTTCGTTTTACGCATCGCTCATTGTTATGCTATCGTTCTGATCAGGCTAACCCTACTCTCTAGCGCTCCCTTCAATCCACCAATCATTTTGAGTATACTCGATCCCTTTTTGCTTTTCGCACTTTTGGGTGTTACATACTTTACTTATTCTAAATCACATCAAACATACTACGCAATACTTTAATCGCTAACCAATTACCTCATGTTATACGTGACTTAAAGAATGCTTGTTTGTTATGTTTACACATGGAATGCTGTCTACCTGCCTTAGCAACGATTCTACTATAGTTTGGACTCAGCACCTGTTGACTCAGGGGTTGTTAAGGACAATTACTTACATGGCTCACAGTGGTGAGTGTGTATCGCGAACTGCCTTGGGCAGTCAACCCGCAGTCATTGGTATTGATAGGTTCATTTCGATAACTAACATGCCTCATTTTACACTGTGTACGTGCTGGTTATGCGTAACGATTTCGAACTCTATATGCTATTATCAAACTTGTATGCTCACCTTTACACTATGTGTATTGACTTTTACTTTAACGTATGTGACAGGTGCTTAGGATGCTTATTTGCTTACTTTGCTGTGAAATCGCGGCTAGGAAAGACCTAGGTCAACAATAAACAATTGTCTGTAATAAAAATCTAACTTGTCGGAACAAAACAATTTGACTAGATCTTTTCTATAATAATTGTATTACCTTTTATGACATGGTATGGGACATGTTGCTTTAAATAATTGGTAATTATAGTTGTTATGGAAACTTCTGGACAATCTGTTTCGCTCAGTGCCATGCCCCGATGTTTCCGCCATCGGTTGGGGTGTGACAGATTGGTATCAGAGCCATAACATAGGGAATTAGGCAAGACACGACCTAGTTAGGGTCAATGTCCTAGAGATGACCTAGTCTATAGTTAGGAACCAACAGACCGACTTGTGCATATCCGGTAGGGATTATGTACGAGCTTACTGCTATTTCTCGCTATTCTCGCCCACGCTACACTATCACTGCATTTTAGTTTCAAAGAATGGACGAGCGATTAGGCCAAGATTAGGTGTGAAAACCGCAAACTCTCGACCAAATTGCTTGTTCGCCGCGCATTTTCATCTATAAACACGAGAATTTGCGTTGAATCAGGAGTGAAATCCATACTTTGACGTATAATTCTCTTTTATTTTATCAAAACAGGAACGACGTTGTTAAGTCAGGGGTGAAGCCCGAACCTTGACGACTTGATTCCGACCTTTACTTGGTTTTACAAAACTCTCACCAAAGTCTCGACGGACTCCAACGACTTGAAGTCACGATATGACTGAAAGGATGCGTGCCGAGCCCAAGATTTGAGGCAAAAGCACGGTCCTGAAAGTCAAAGTGTGTACAACAGGTCCCTGTGAATAGTCGAATCACTTTGGGTAGTCAATGTCTAAATAGCCGCGGACAATCCATTTCTCGATTTTTATGTGTTATGATTCTGAGCCTGCAAACTGCTGACTCTGATATTTGTCAATTTTATGTGGATTTTATGTGGGTTTGTTATTTGTTAGCGTGTTGAGATACTGATGGTTTCGATTTAACGCTTCTTCCTCTGCTATCGCACACACGACACACACTACACAAGCGCTAACAAATCGACAATATTGGGGATTATACGCATGCTATACTACTCGCCATGATAATCGCGATCACTATTTTCGAACGTTCGCGAACTTTAAACGATAGGATCCTGTATTCTGAGGCAGTCAGAATGCTCTACGTGTCTCTATATGCTCCTGTGTACTTCTAGGTGAATTACGTGTTTATATGCTTCTGTGCTTTTGTGATTCTGTGCCATACGTGCTTATGTGCTTCTGTGCTTATGTGAATCTGTGACTATTTGCCTATGTGTTTATGTGATATATGTTTCACTGTGTTCATGAGCTTGAGTAGAACTAGGATTGTGAGGTGAGATTCGATCATATTGTGTTTAGTCCCGTGGCGATGTCTGTTGCAGACAATGTCGTCATCTGGATCTCGCGCTACCCGAGATGCTCGCCGAAAGCAAGCAGACAAACGCCTCACTACCATGATTACCAAGCAAATGGCAAAAGTTGTACCCCAAGTCGTCAGTGAACTGTACGAAAACATGAGCAAATCGTCTGAAGAGTCCAGAACCGAAACTCCCAAAGCTGCTTTCAGCTTCAAACAGTTCAAGGCATGCGGACCGAAAGAGTTCACTGGCGAAGAAGGCCCTACAGCCTTGTTTCAATGGTTCGACTCGATCGAAGTCACTTTACGTCAGAGTGGATGTCCTGACAATCTCCGCACACTGAATGCGACCGGCGTCTTCCAGTCCCGTGCTTTAGATTGGTGGACCGCCAAGAGAAACAAGCGCGGAAATGATGCAGCCTATGGTCTGTCATGGGACGAGTTGAAGAACGTTATGCTCGATGAGTTCTAACCTCCCCATGAGCGCCAAAAGCTGGAGGATGAATTCTGGCACATTAAGCAGAAAGATGGTAACAATGCTGCCCTGACTGCTCGCTTCAAGCAGCTCAGCATCATCTGTCCCGATCAAGTGAAGACGCCCGACATGACAATCAAGAAGTACATTCGAGCTCTACCAGACTGTGTTGCAGATTTTGTGCAAGCTGCAAAACCAGCAACAATCGAGGAGACTTACTTGCTTGCCGCTGAAATCAACGACAAGCGAGTAAAAGCTGGTTTTTGGGATAAAGCTTCGAAGAATCTGCACCAAGCCACCGTCGTACCAACCGCCGAAACCGCCGTCGCTCAATCATCGAAAGTCTCTCGCCGCAAGAAGAAGAACAACAACAGCAGCTCCAGCAACAAGAAATGTGCTGTCACTACCACTTCTGCTCCACTTCAAGCCGTACCAACTCAGCAGCAAACTCAGCATCGACCAGCACCAGTCATCTATGCACCACCTGCAAAACGTGCATACACTGGTCCTCACCCTGCCTGCCCGACATGCACTTACCATCACCCGGTGGGTCTCGCCTGCCGTTTTTGCATGCAGTGCAGTATGTATGGCCACTTCACTGCTAACTGCCGTACTGGTCCCCGTCAAGCACCAGCTCAAGCCACTGCTCATCAAGCTCTTCTCCTAGCCCCACAAGGCCAACAAGCGGCTCAGGCACCCGCGGTCAACGCCTGAGTCTGCTTCGCATGTGGTGATCCCAACCACTTTGCGAACATGTGCCCGAACAGGGTTGTGAAACAAGAGCCCCAGTAGCAGCAGCAGCCTCAGCAACAGCAGCAGCAACAGCCTCAACAGCAACAGCAACAAGCCGCCCACGCCAGAACTTTCAACATCAATGTGCGTCAAGCCCAGGCTGACAACAACATGGTCAATGGTACGTTCCTTGTGAATGGTATTTATGCTTCGTGTTTTTTTTATACTGGAGCCGATATCTGTTTTGTGTCGTTCGAATTCGAGAAGCTCCTTAGTCGTAAGCGCTCCCAACTCCCCTCAGCGTTCGATGTCGAAATCGCCACCGGAAGAACTGTCACCGTTAATTATGTTCTTCGTGATTGTACTCCTGAACTCAATAATCACATCTTCCCAATAGACCTTATTCCGATGCAACTCGGAAGTTTTGACGTCATAGTAGGCATGGACTTTCTTCGTGAAAATCATGCTGAAGTTGTGTGTTTCGAGAAGATGATTCACTTCGCGCTCGCTAATGGTGATGTATTGTGTGTTTATGGCAAAACTGCTTCGAAATGTCTCAAGCTCATGTCATGTGTCCAAGCTAGCAAGTATCTCCGCAAGGAATACAGAGCTTTCTTGGCTAACATTGTAGTAGCGGAGAAGGAAAAGAAAGGAAAGACAGAAGTGAAAGATGTTCCTGTGGTTCGTGAATTTCCTAATGTGTTTCCTGATGATCTTCCTGGATTACCGCCAAGTCGTGATATCGACTTTCGTATCGACCTCATTCCTGGAGCAAACCCTGTTGCCAAAGCTCCTTACCGACTCGCTCCATCCGAAATGCGTGAACTCTCGAGTCAGCTCTAGGAACTACTTGATAAAGGCTTCATTTGCTCGAGCACCTCTCCATGGGGCGCGCCAGTCCTTTTCGTCAAAAAGAAGGATGGGTCATTCAGGATGTGCATCGACTATCGGGAATTGAATAAGCTGACCATCAAGAATCGCTATCCCCTGCTTCGCATCGACGATTTGTTTGATCAGCTACAAGGTGCTACGTGTTTCTCCAAGATCGATCTACGCCCAGGCTATCACCAGTTACACATTCAAGAGGAAGATATACCCAAAACCGCTTTTCGCACTCGATACAGCCACTATGAGTTCGTTTTTATGCCTTTTGGTTTAACCAACGCACCCGCGGTTTTCATGGATCTAATGAATCGCGTGTGTAAACCATACCTCGACTGCTTCGTCATCGTGTTCATCGATGATGTCTTGATCTATTCCAAGTCGAAAGCCGAACACGCGCAACATCTACGTTTGGTTCTCGAGCTACTCCAAGGGAATCGATTCTATGCCAAGTTCTCCAAGTGCAAATTTTAGCTAGAGGAGGTTCAATTCCTCGGTCACCTTGTCAATAGGCAAGGTATTCACGTCGATCCGGCAAAGATTGAAGCAGTTAAGAGTTGGATTACACCTAAGAACCCATCTGAAGTCCGTTCTTTTCTCGGACTAGCGGGCTATTATCGACGATTTATCGAAGGATTCTAAAAAATCGTTGTGCCGCTTACCGCTCTCACCCACAAAGACAAGCCTTTTGTTTGGGGAACTGAACAAGAGTCTGCTTTTCAAACCCTCAAGCACATGATTTGCAATGCTCCCGTCCTCACTTTACCCGATGGAAACGACGACTTCATTGTCTATTGTGATGCTTCGAACCTCGGTCTTGGTTGTGTCCTCATGCAACGAGACAAGTTCATTGCATACGCATCTCGTAAGCTCAAAATCCACGAGAAGAACTATACAACCCATGATCTCGAGCTAGGCGCAGTTATTTTTGCATTAAAGATTTGGCGATACTACCTGTATGGTACCAAGTGTACGATCTTCACCGATCATAGGAGCCTACAACATATCTTTGACAAGAAGGAACTTAATATGCGTCAACGCCGATGGGTAGAACTTCTCAACGATTACGACTGTGAGATTCGTTATCACCCAGGCAAAGCAAATGCCGTTGCCGATGCCCTCAGCAGACGGAGCTATCTGCTCAGCATTCGTGATGTCCAAGCCAAATACGATCTCGAAACACTCATCCGCGAAGCCCAGCATGCATGTTTTAACGAACGCACTTTGAAGAAGGAAAGAATCTATCACGATGGAGCCCAGCTTGTGAATAAGTCGAATGGGATATTCCACTTTCTTGACCGAATTTAGATCCCTAAACGGACCAATTTGCGACAGATATTGATGGACGAATCCCATAAATCCCGGTATTCTATTCATCCCGGTGCCGATAAAATGTGCCTGGACCTTTGCTACAAATACTGGTGGCCGGGCATGAAGAGGGATATCGCTCTCTACGTTGGGAAATGCCTGACCTGCTCAAAAGTCAAGGCTGAACATCAAAGACCCTCTGGCTTACTCGAACAACCCCCGATCCCTGTGTGGAAGTGGGAAAGTATAGCTATGGATTTCATAACAAAGCTCCCACGCACGCCATCAGGTCATGGCAGCTTTTGGGTTGTTGTTGACCGTTTGACCAAATCAGCTCACTTTTTGCCAATACGGGAAGACTACAAGGTAGAACGATTAGCCTGAATCTACACCAACGAGGTCATTTGTCGACATGGGACGCCTCGCGACATCATCTCTCATCGTAATGCTCGGTTTACATCGCGACTGTGGGAAATGTTTCAAGCTGCTCTTGGTACTACGCTTAATCTAAGTACCACATTCCACCCTCAAACCGACGGTCAGACTGAGAGAACGATCCGTACTCTTGAAGACATGCTCCGTTCGTGTGTCATAGATTTCAGTGGTAATTGGGATGCCTACCTGCCGTTAGTCGAATTCTCGTATAATAACAGTTATCATTCCAGCATTCAAATGGCACCATTCGAGGCTTTATACGGAAGAAAACGTCGATCGCCTATTGTATGGCACGAGATCGGTCACTCGCAACTAACCGGTCCTGAGCTATTGCAAGAAACGACTGACAAAGTCCTCCAAATTCGGGACAATCTACTGAAAGCTCATAGTGGACAGAAAAGTTACGCCGATAGACGACGCAAGCCCCTTGAATTTGACGTTGGCGACTACGTACTCCTAAAGGTATCACCTTGGAAGGGTGTGGTCAGATTCGGCAAGAAAGGAAAACTAGCGCCTCGATATGTTGGACCTTTTAAGATTCTAGAAAGGATCAGAAAAGTCGCCTACAGACTCGAACTACCGGAGGAACTTAGTAACGTTCACCCGAGTTTCCATGTTTCGAACCTCCGAAAGTGCCTGGCTGAGCATGATTTAATTGTGCCTCTTGACGATCTCCAAATAAACAAAACACTACACTTCGTGGAGAAGCCTGTCGAAATCATGGATTGCCAAACCAAGCAGCTCAGACGCTCGCGCATTCCTATTGTGAAAGTCCGATGGGAAGGCAAACGAGGCGCAGAGTTCACTTGGGAACTCGAAAGCAACATGAAGGCGAAGTACCCGCAGTTGTTTGTTACGGCTTCGGCCTAATTTCGGGACGAAATTTCCTCAACTAGGGGAGGCTGTAACACCCCGTGTTTCGAAAGTCAAAGTCAAAGTCAAGATTGAAGTCAAAGGAAGACAAGATTGCTAATTGGGATCTGTCACTCCTTGCGCAATTCCTATTTTGACTTCTTTGACTGGTAGTTAGTATATTTTATGCCTACGTTAGTTGTATTATGTGGATTACTTATTAATAATCGGGGTTTATTCGATATTTATCACTTGTTTTATCGCTTATCGCTATCGCAATCGCACTCGCAACTCGAATTACGCGTTCTGGATATTTTTTATGTGTGTGTGCCTTATGTGTTACTTGTGCATGTTTATTTATGTTATGTTGTGGTGGATAATCGAAACGCAATCGAAACTCGAATCGAAATCGAATCGCAAACGCTAAACGAATACGAATTAAGGATGATTGTATGTTGATATAGTAGTTGGGATTAAAAGTAATTTGACTAGGAAACTCTATCGCATCGAAACGCTCGCATTCGCAATCGAAACGGCAAAACTCATCGCACCGAACACTCGAACCAAGTGACTGATCGACCAGGTAACCAGCCGATCGATCGAGCTGCCGCTCGATCGGCTAGCCACTCGATTGGGCTGCCGCTCGATCGACCAACCCTTTCCACTTCGGGAAACCCTATAAATACCCCCTGTCACCATCAAACTTACTACTTTTGGCACTCTCTGTCCGACCAGCGCTCCAACCTTACTTTTTCTCTGATTTCTCTCAATTCCGGTAAGATCTCAACCTAAATCTTGTACATCTTTGATCTACACTTGATTCTACACCTTTCTATCTTTTAAATCTTAACTTTTAACCGAGAAATCACTGGATTTGAGGTGTTCTAGGATGATGTCATCATGGTGTTCTTGGGAATTTCATGTTTTGGCCTCAATCCACCAAGAACAACTTAGATCTAACCGATTTCCACATAAACAAACAAAGATCTTTCATAGATCTAAACATATTCACGATAAAAAGGAATGAAAGATGGTTTTCCAACTTTCTTTCAACTCCTTTACACTCAATGCACTCAAAACCGGTAGAATCGGAGCTTGTACCGACCTTCTACTCATTCTCGTGGTTGTGTTGATTCAAGATCTGGATTCTATCCACGAGACTACAGATTTCGGGTTAAACATGGAACACCGTCATGAACAGTTAACTGGCCGGATTTGGGTGATTCTTGTCCGACCAGGAGTACCAAGTATTGACGAGGTTTCTGTTGCTTAACACGTTGTCAAAACATCTCGATAAATCGACAAACTATCAAAACAACCAAGTGTGAGGAGAACAGAACGACCAGGACGGAATGCCGTCCGATCGAACTGCCGTCCGATCAGACTGTCATCCGATCGGGTTGTTACCCGCTCGACTTGCACTTTGGCGCCACACTTAACCTCTATTTCAAACGTTGAAGTTGGGAACATTGAACGAACTACTGACCGATTGGATTACCACCCGATCGGATTGTCACTTGGCCATGTAATATTCTGACTTAAGCACTTAAACAATTTTCAACATGTTCAATGCACATATGTTGCCACCCGATCGAACAACCATCCGATCGAGTGACAAACTACTGTGAACCTGTTCTCACTAAAGTATCCCAACCGATCGGGTTGTCGTCCGTCCGATCGATCGACCTGAAAGGTAGAGATACTTCTATGTTTTCAAAATGCTACAACGAAAACTTCAAAAGTCAAGCCATCATACACAAACACATCCTTCACAAAGGAAGAAACAATCCACTCGAAAGGTCACCCGATCGGATGACCATCAGAGCGGACTGTCACACGCACGACCGGCTGTTCGATCGGACTACCATCCGATCGAACTGTTGTTCGACCCACTATCACTTGTTTCGTTTTACGCATCACTCATTGTTATGCTATTGTTCTGATCAGGTTAACCCTACTCTCTGTGTGTATACTCGATCCCTTTTGCTTTTCGCACTTTTGGGTGTTACATACGTTACTTATTCTATATCACATCAAACACACTACGTAATACTTTAATCGCTAACCAATTACCGCATGTTATACGTGACTTAATGAATGCTTGTTTTTTATGTTTACACATGGAATACTGTCTACCTGCCTTAGCAACGATAGTACTTTAGTTTGGACTCAACACCTGTTCACTCAGGGGTTGTTATGGAAAATTACTTACATGGCTCACAGTGGTGACTATGTATCGCGAACTGCCTTGGGCAGTCAACCCGCAGTCATTGGTATCGATAGGTTCATGTCGATAACTAACATGCCTCATTTTACACTGTGTACGTGCTGGTTATGCGTAATGATTTCGAACTCTATATGCTATTATCAAACTTGTATGCTCACCTTTACACTATGTGTATTGACTTTTACTTTAACGTATGTGACAGGTGCTTAGGATGCTTATTTGCTTACTTTGCTGTGAAATCGAGGCTAGGAAAGACCTAGGTCAACAATAAACAATTGTCTGTAATAAAAATCTGAGTTGTCAGAACAGAACAATTTGACTAGATCTTTTCTGTAATAATTGTATTATCTTTTATGACATGGTATGGGACATGTTGTTTTAAATAATTGGTTATTATAGTTGTTATGGAAACTTCTGGACAATCTGTTTCGCTCAGTGCCATGCCCCGATGTTTCCGCCATCGGTTGGGGTGTGACATCCAAGATGGCTCACAGATGTTGCTCGTGCACCTCCTTGGTTTGCGAGTATATAAGGATGTCATCAATAAACACAATCACAAACTTATCCAAATATGGCTTACATACTCGATTCATGAGATCCATGAATACCGCCGGTGCGTTGGTTAAGCCGAACGGTATGACAAGAAACTCATAATGTCCGTATTGAGTTCTAAAGGCCGTTTTGGGGATACTTTCTTTTTGTATTCTCAGCTGATGATATCCCGATCTCAGATCAATCTTGGAGTAGTAACTGGAACCTTGTAGTTGATCAAATAAGTCATCAATTCTCAGTAAGGGATACCGATTCTTGATTGTCAGCTTATTCAACTCCCTGTAATCAATGCACATATGGAAACTGCAATATTTCTTTTTAACAAACAACACTGGAGCTCCCCAAGGTGAGAAGCTTGGCCTGATGAATCCCTTGTCTAGCAGCTCTTGCAGTTGATTCGAAAGCTCCTACATTTATGACGGAGCTAACCGGTATGGTGCCTTTGCCACTGGTGCCGCTCCTAGCACTAGATCTATCCGAAACTCCACGTGTCACTGTGGACGTAGCCTAGGCAAGTCTTCGGGAAAGACTTCTGGGAATTCTCGCACAATGAGGATGTCTTCTAACTTTGGCTCCTTGGTCTCCTTGTCGATGACATGAGCGAGGAAGGCTATGCAGCCTTTTCGGAGGCACTTTTGAGCCTTCATGCAACTGATAATTCGTAGGGGCGTTTCACGCTTCTCCCTATGAATCACAAGCGTTTCTCCATTCAAAAGTGGGATGCGGATGGTTTTCTCGTGGCAAACCACCTCTGCACGGTTGTCGGACAACCAATCCATCCCAACAACAACGTCGAAACTTCCCAAATCAATGGGTAAAAGATCAACAGAAAATTCCTGCTCTCCAGTTCAAGTGTACAACCCTTAATCACCTCACTTTCTTCAACTAACTTTTCGTTTGCCAGTTCTATAGAATATGGGATGTCTAGCTTACTTGAAACTAGGCCAAGTGTATTCTTAAATTCTATAGATACGAAATTAAAGTCGGCGCCAGTATCAAACAGAACAGATGCACAGTGTTGGTTAATAGGGAACATACCTGTAACCACATTCGAATCCTGGCGTGCTTCTCACGCTCCAATAGTGAACACTCTTCCACGGGCTTGATTATCTTTAGGGCAATCTCTTTTGAAATGCTCCTTGTCTCCGCAGCCAAAACAGCCCTGGCCACGACCATTACCATTCCTGCCTTGATTATTTTTATTGTTTCTTCCTCGATTCCCATTGCCAGCTTGATTACCATTTCCGCCTCTGTTTCCATTTCCTCCCTGATTACCGTTTCCACCTTGGTTCCTATTACCATTTTGATTACTGTTACCACCTTGGTTACCATTTCCTCCTTGATTCCTATTACCGCGTCCCGCACCAAACCAACACGTATCTTTGGCATGCCCAGTCCTACCACAGTTTTCACACTTACTAGTCCTGCACATACCCGTATGGTGGTATCGACATTTATCACACTTAGGCAGGAAACCTGCATCTCCTTTCCCACTAGCCTCAGTGTTTGTTGCGCCAATCATGACCTCTGCTGGCGGGTTAGCATCCCTACGCTTGTTGGAATCATTGTTCGCTCGCGTGCTCTTCTTGAAGTTTTAGAACTTTCTCTTGTTGTCATTTGAAGACTCCACATTTCTTGTTTGCACCAGATTTCGAGAATTTTCCCAAACGGAGTGCTTCTTTGGTGAGTGCCACGCTCAAATCAATAGCCTCTGCGATGGTAGGAGGGTTCAAAGCAGTGACCATGCTCAGGATTTCTGGAGCAAGACCACCAGTTGAATCTCTCAACTCTCTTGAACTCAGGCTCCACTAAGTAGGGGACGACCCTGGACAAGTCGTGGAAGCATTGAATGTACTCATCAATTTTTGGTCCATCCATCTTTAAGTTCCAAAATTCTGTCTCAAGCTTCTGAATTTTGGCCCTTGAGCAGTATTTCTTCCTCATCAGTTCTTTGAGCTCGTCCCAGCTCATTGCGTAAGCAGCAGCTTCGCCCTTGGTTTGAACCTGAAGGTTCCACCAAGAGAGTGCACCATCCAAGAATAATCCTGAAATGTAGGTAACTCTCTGCTCAGGCAAACATTTACTCATCCTCAGAACTGAATCGGTCTTCTCGGCCCATTGTACAAATGCAACGACACCTCCTGTGCCATCAAAGTTCAAGGGCTTACAGTCTAGGAACTATTTGTATGTGCAGCCTGAAACACATGCAACAACAAATCACAAGTGAGCATTGGCAAAGCACGAATGGAAATTCCCAAAAGATTTGTAATGTGTCTTGGGTGACTTAACATTACCAATTGGAGGATTGCTTTCGGAAGTGCCACCGCTTTGTTCAGAGCGGAGGGCTCCGTGCTGCGCTATTGCCAGAGATATGCGCTCGTTAAGTACTGCTTCAGTTCTTGGTAATGGGTTTGTGTTTGTGTTCCGTCTGGGCGGCATTTTCTTCTATCAAGAAGTATCGGGTAGGTTAGACAATATTCACCAAATAAATATCTATGAGGTATATATATATATAACATAAATGATCATCACGTCATCCAAACAAACAATCACATAAATAACACATGCACACATAAGCAACAATATATGATAAAGAAAACAACCACTGAGCTTTTATATTATGTCTGACAACTTGATACATTGTTTTTGTAAAAGAAAAACAAAAAGGGACTCGAGGTTACATCCCCTCGGTCATACAATTTTCATAATACAAAAGTAGTAAGTCTTTCCTCCTACATTGGTCTTCATAGTCTTCAAGTGTCTCCAGCTCAATCTTGGTCTTCATATACACATGCAAGTGGGTCTGTGACTCCCACACAAAAGGTACCTGCAAACAAAAGTGTCTAGGGTGCTGGAGGAGATGGAGGTGTAGGAAAAGCCAAGCTACGAAGAGAGCCACCTCATCCTCGAGCTCGTGGACTCGACGGATCAGAAACTAACCTGCTGCTCTAGTGTAAGAAATCGAGCAACATGATCATCAACTTGTGCATGGACAGGTGGTGGTCGAGATACTGGTGGGGGTGAATATGGTGGTGGTGGTGTGACTGGTGGGGGATAATCCGGTGGCGGAGGTCGCCTAGCGTCAGCCTCGCTCTCTAGCTCATAGACTCTGCGACAGAGGATCTCTACCTGCAGCTGGAGTGATAACAAAAGATCATCTCTGGTGTAACCAGAGTGATGAGAAGGATGATTCGGATCAGACAACGGCATAGTATATGGAGGGAATAATCGAGGTGACTGAGGACATGGACTCGACTCGGGTGGGGGTATATGTGGATGACCCAATGGCTCTCCCCCATGAGTAGGAGGGGTATGAGGAAAATCTGAGGCATAACGAATACTACGCAACCAACTGGAATGGTCCGCTGGGGCAGGTGGCTGTGAAGAGCTGCCACTGGTAGCTCGAACGGGGGTATGAGGAGGTGTACCAGTAGGTGTAGGAACATGAACGGGGGTAGCTGGTGCAACAGACACTGCATCATCATCATCATCATCATGATCAGTAGGATAAGCCTCTAATCCAGTGGCTTGAAGGGCAGAGGATGTCACTGACTCAAAGGAGTCGGCATCAAACTCAAGATCAGAATCAAAAGAGATATCGATAACAGAAACAATTGGGGATGCTACGTCTAGGATAGCGATGTCGAACACCTCGCCATCAGCAAGATCGTCGTTAGGGTGATCCACCTCAATCACGGGGACATCAACATCATCATCCAAATCAACAACGAAAGGCCAATCCTCAGCAGGGATGGCAGCAAGGGGAATAACATGAATCGGAATAGGCTCAACAAGATGCTCACCATCAGGATGTCCGATGATAAGCTGGTCATGGAGGGGTAAAGGTAAAGCGAGAACATCATCAACAAAAGGAACATCATCACCAAAATCTGGTAGGGCGAAGGGCTGAAAATCGTCGAGGTCGTCGTCTTCAGACATCATCTCCGGTCGCTCTCGGAGTCATACGTGAAGATCTCGGGGACGTGCGCTACCTCATCATCGGAGACAATATGTAACAACCCGACTTTTGGAAGTCGAAGTACAAGTCAAAGTCAAAGTCAAAGTCAAAGGAAGAAAAGATTGCTAATCAGATCTGTCATTCCTTGCTTAATTATTACTTGTACTCTTCGACTCGATAATCGATGTATGCTAGTTACCGCTGTATTTGTTTACGATTTGTAAAACGTGAAGTAACAATGCGATAAACGCAGTTAAACGCTAATCTACTTAACGCTATCTCATCGCTAATTGCATCGCAACTCGAATCGCAGTTATTGGTATTGTTCTATGTGTATGTGCAATTATGTGTTACTTGTGCATGTTTATTATATGTTTTGAGGTGATTAATCGCAAACGCAATCGCAACTCTATCGCAACGCAATCAAATCACAAACACTAAACGCAAGGTTACTTATGTTGTTGTATGTTAGTTATGTTATTTGTGTAACTATTATTTAAAACTACCACATCGCTTACTCGAAACTCGATTAAACACATCGCAACGCTCAACGCACAAAACAAAAGTCGGAAACTAACTCACTCGAACCATCCGATCGAAGGACCATTCGATCAAATGGTCATCCGACCAGATAACCATCCGATCGGATGGCCATCCGATCGAAAGGACATCCGACCCACTAACTCGCACCGCCTTTCTCCTCCTCTCACTATAAATACCCCACCTGTCACATCACTGTTCATGATGTGACAGCACTCCTCCGACCCACGTACTCTCAGGCCACTTTTCTCTCGATTCCTCGTGATTCTTGTAAGTCTTTATCTCAAATCTTGTACTTTCTCAATCAGCACACCCTTTCTCATCATCGTCTCCATCAAATCACAACTTTTAACCATGAAATCACCTGATTTCGGGCTGTTCAGTGATGACGTCATCCCAGGTTTGTATGAACTTCATAGAATGACTCCGTTCCACCAAGAACTGTCCAAATCTAACAGATTTCTACATGAGTTTTACACAAAATTTACTAAATCTAAGTATAAACAAAGTGTTTCAAACTCTTCTTCAAACACTCAACTTTTCACTCAAAATTGGTAGAATCTGAGCTCCGTTCAGGCCTTTTACTCATTCTCTGGTGAAGTACCGAACTGAGAATGAATTTCCATCAAAGAGACAACCGATTCACGGTTCGAACATGAAACACCGTCATGAACAGCTGGTTCGGATCAAACGGGCTGATTCACGTCTGTTCGGATGAGTTGGACTTGATGAGGCTTCCGTTGTTTAAAACGTTGTCATACCATCTCGGTTAAACCGCAAAACTTTGAACTTAACAAATTTTACAAGTTTTTTTAAAACAGGTTGCTCGAATGGATAGCCGTCCGATCAGACCACCATCCGATCGAACGACTATTCGATCAGGTGATTTGTATGTTCAAACACTTAAACAATTTTCACAAAACTTCAAAGAATATCAGTTTCAACGAATCGCCATCCGACCGAACGGTCATTCGTCCGGATGATCATCCCACCGGATGACCTGATTTGTAGAAACACTTCTGATTTTACAAAATGCTACAACGAAAACTTCCAAGTTCAAACCATACATAAACACATCCATCCCAAACGGACGACCCTCCGAACGAATGGTCATCCGTCCAGATGACCATCCGTCCAGACGGTCATCCGATCGGATCACAATTCGTCCCACAACTCTCCGACGCACTGTTTAACGCACCGTTCAACGCTTATACTGTTGTTATCTGATCAGGCTAATCCCTCCAGCGCTCCCTTCAATCAAAGCTTGTGTTTATTTATTAAACACGAACTATGAGTATACTCTATCCCTTTTTGCTTAACGCACGTTTGGGTCTTACATACGTTACTTATATCAAATCACTTCGACACACAACGCAACTACTTTTATACGCTAACCGCTCTGCATGTTATACGTGTTACTCGATGAATGCTTGTATGTTATGTTTACACAGTGATTGTTGCATGACACCTTAGCAACGATAGTACTATAGTTTGGACTCAGCACCTGTCGTGGACAGGGGTTGTTAAGGGTATTTTTTCACGTGTCTCAGTGGTGATATGTGTTAAGGGTATTTTTTCACGCATTCTACAACTTGCAGTCATGTCTGTGCATATTTCATTGTCGATAACCTATTTGCTTCACATTGCTACATGTTACATGCTGGTTATGCGTAAATCGCTTTCGCTACTATTATACTATTAAACTTGTATGCTCACCTTTACACTATGTGTATTGACCCTATTTTAACGTATGTGACTGGTGTTTAGGATGCTGTGTTTTGCAGAACTCTGTGGAATCAAGCTAGGGCAGTCTAGAAACAAACTAAATAATCTTTGAGTTGTCGAAACAATGAATTGTCTTTGAGAACACTCTATCTGTAATAACTGTTTTACATTAATATGTTATGGTATGGGACGTAGCGTTAAATATTTGGTAATATAGTTGTTATGGATTCTCCTGGACAATCTGTTTCGCTCAATACCTCGCCCCGATGTTTCCGCCATCGGTTGGGGTGTGACACAGTAGCCATAGGATCGTGCTCATCAGACAGACCGCTGCTCTCAGAAGATGGCATGATACCCTGGCAAAAATAATCCGTACACATGTATGCATATACATCAATGAATAACAATGTTACTTAGTATACACAGGCAAGTAAAGGCAACATATCACATATAATTCACATTTGTTCTTATGTGGGTCATTTCTAGTTCGGCAAGTCTATCACATATAGACTATACCCATATTGTCACATTAGTTGGGGTATTCTTTATTTCTATTAATGTCCTTGCTTTGTCTTTCCTTTGAAAAATGTTTGGCTCGTGGATCTTGGCGTTTTTGTTAATGCAATGAAAAACATTTTGTTCGTTGTAAAAAATGTTTTCGTGAGAGAATCCTATTGATTGTAGTCTAGACTCGAGAAGGAATCCTGATTCACTACAATCGAAGCTCTGATACCAACCTGTTACACCCTGACTTTTGCGGAAGCGTATACGTGTGACTTGATCAGTTTTCATTGTATCCGATTATAATAAACAACTACATGACTAAAATAAACGATGTTCATCCATTTATAAGTTTAAAACATTACAAAACATAAGTTGTTTAAGTTTTCAACCAACACAAGTATTAAGTTTAAGCTACAAACCATCATAAGATTCAAAGTTCCACAAAAGAACTTGTTTAACAAAAGACTAGTTTCACGAGGCTTTGCGTCGTATATCTCATCAAGGATGAGATATACGAATCAAACCCTCCAAAAGTGGATGACATCTAGACTTGAAATTCACAGCTTGAAAACAACACTAGCGCCAAAGATCCATCTAGTTTCCTGAAATACATGTAAGTTTGAAAACAATCAACAAAGGTTAAGCGAGTTCATGTGTTTTGTATGAGTTCCAAATAAACTTGTAAACATTTGAGAGATTCTTTTGATAATAGGTATGTAAAGCGTCTATGAACAAATCATTAATGTTTTGCAAGGACATTAATATGTGTAGTGACGTAGGAAGCACTCAAACCTGGCGGATTTCCTCCGGTCCATCCGGCTGGAACAACAAAAGCACTACATGGGCCACACAATGACCCAAGAGTGGGGCTCGCTACACACGATAGATCTACCACTTCTGCCCCTCTGGCTAAACAAGATTAATGGCACTTAAGAGAGATATTACTCATCCACATAATCTAACAGTTCATTCCCTAGCTAAACCATACCATTGAGACATGTATTTCACCCCGAGGGTTATAAATCCAAAAACAATTAAGAGAAAAGGGGGACATGAACTCACAAGCTTGCGTCTGTAACCATGTGTACTCAAAGTTGATTTCCTCTAGTCGTGTCGCTACCTGCAAACGTGCTAGGTTTTATTAGACACCTTGGTCGTGTAACGACTCTCAGTCTTAATTATCTGTTAGGACTTGTTTTGGAATTTGTGTTTACTTTGAGTTGCACTTTTGGTGTATGATGTATATATAATTTTCATAATTATATATAATGTCCAAATTTAATATATAAGTTAAAATAATTATATTTTAACTTATATTATTTGCATGCATTTATTTAAGTGTTTTGTTAAAAATAATATATTTTTAACTCGTTGTGATATATTGTTTCCATATACGTGTGTTTGTAGTTTTCGTAACCAAAATACCGATTATTGAGTATTATACATTTTTAGGTTTTCCCAAGTATAGGTATACTTGTATTATGAGTAAATTGTTTATTTCTCTTTGTATTTTCATATTTATATATAATACTTGTATAAGGGTATTTTACCAAATGTTGGTAGTATATGTTGACATGTATTTGTACGTATATAAATACGTACTTTCTTGTATTTATTAAGTATTTCATACTTAATATGTGTTAAAATTTTCCGGAATATTATTCTTGCATGAGTTATAATTATAAACCTTGTGTTCTTAAAATAGACATTTTAAGATATGTTTATAGAAATATTTATATCCTTGGCTTGGTAAACATACGTATTCACATGTGTCTTAAAAATAATTTATTTCTAAGATCAAGTCTAGAAAATATATATATTTTCAGTTTCCACCAAAATAATATATTTTTATGTTGTTTATGAAAATAAATATTTCCATACACTAAAAATAATATACTTTTAGGTTTGACAAAATATGATATATTATTTGTAAAAATATATATTTTGTCACTTGTTCGGTTTTCAGAAAATATATCTTTCACCAAGTCTTGATACATATTTTTAATCCAGAATATCTATATAATTGTCCGGTAAATCCGTTTGTTCAAAAGTCCATTATTTGTGTCAAAGATGTATATTTTTTGTATTCTTGTAATTCTTGTAATCATTAAATTACAATTTTTGGTATTTGTGTGGTATATTATTTAAAGTTCCTAATTTTAGTATAACTAATACAAATAATATACACATAACACATAATTTTTGTGACTTCTAAATATATATTTAGTCATTTTTATTTTTGAAAATCAACCTCCATTATTTGTAATTTTTATACCAAAAATTATGGAAATTTTTGTAGTTAAAGCCATTATCCAAGATTACTTGTAAACACTTGTTAAAAAACATATTTTTCTAAGTGTTTAAATTTTACAAAAAAATTGCCATAGTTTCCTTTGTAAAATGAAGGTTTCCATGCTTTTAAGCATATCATTTTCTTTTCAAAAATCATCAATAATTCATCCATCACAATTTTCATTCTAACATATGCATAGAAGTGCATTTCTTCATGAAGATGTGAACTTGAAACTTTGTAAAAATTTGTAGTATTTTAACATGGTGTTTAACAAGTTTCATAAGCTTCAAAAACATGATTTTTATTCCATAAGAACCATTTTTTGTAAAAGTTTCATCTTTACAACTTGTAAACCATTTTTGTAAAAATTCATCTTCTTTAACTTTTCATGTTCTAAATACTTCATATATCTCATTTTCACATATGAAATAAGTTCACTTATTTTCAAGAACCAAATCCATGTTTAACATGAAGTAACCTTTGTTCTTTTAAACTTTAATCATTCAAATCTTTCACTTTTCATGATTTACACTTTGTATGAACCAATTTTCACACTAAATCATGCTTACTTTTCAAGTTCAAACTTCACATATTGCATGCTTAACATAGATCTTTCAAGATCCATCAACATACTTGCTACATCATGTGTTTAATCATCATCTAGCAAGCACTTATGTGGTGTTCATAACCATACACACAAACAATCATCAAACAACTTCATCACATAGTATAAACAACTTATATTCTTATGATTTTTAGTTTTGTTCATGTGTTCATCTTCTTGGTTTTGTAAGATCTTTAGATTTTTAGTTACACATAATCTTTTACTACTAAAACAAGATGAAAAATGAGTTCAAGAGACACTTACTACTAGCACAAGGCTAGGGTAGAAACTAGAAGATGAAAATGAAGAAAAATGGTGGATAAAAGCTCCAAGGAAAGGTCCTTCAACTTCTATGGCTTGACACCTTCTTAGATAGCCTTGATGCACCTTGTGATATGCTTGGAATAGCTTGAATTTAATGGAAGATGATGATGGGGGTGGGGGTGGTCTTCGGCCGAGAACAAGGAGAGGGAAAGAGAGTGTGTTGTGATATTGTGTTATGTTTACTAATGTTGTATGATCAGTTTATAAGTCTAAAACAATAATCATATATGTTTAAAACTATTTTATGCGAAAAGGGTATTTTAGACATTTTAAAAGTATCAAAAGTTGACTCGCCATTTGACTTACCAAACGACTGTACTGTTTCTACTTTTATGAGCTGTCAAGGTTGCGCGTATGCGGATGGACCCCCCCGCAGGAACCTTAGAATAAGCTAAGTGTGTTTGGGAATTAAGTGTGGGTATAGTCTTGCGTGTGCATGGCTTGTGCAGCATTTGAGACCAAACCCCCGTGAATCTAATACATAATTCATGTGTTAGGTTTTATATTAAGTAAATTTGTGGAGCTTTTTATCAAGACTATGAACCCGTTTACGTGTTTTTGCTAAACATCAAGACTAACGTCAAACTGGCGAGTTCATATGTTGACCCATTTATTTTTTACAAAACTTTTAAGGGGTATAAGATGTCGAATCATAAACGAAACGAATATTTTATACCAAAACATAAAAAGTTATAAAGGAGATGGGCACCAGGCTCTCTAATTTAACTGCAACTAGTCTTAACCCCCCCCCCCCCCCCGGTTGTGGTGTGGGCTTGTAAAACCGTGCTACTACCTTTGCTAGGGGGGGAGTAAAACATGCGAACGACGACCAAAACCGAGAATAAAAGTAAATAAAAACACAAATTTCTAACACCAAGTGACTCACGAGACATAAAACATAGACGAAATCGAATTTATATCAACACGTATTAGAAAGTCGAGAGGTAAAAAACATGATGGATCGAAAATTACCACCAAACAACATACTAAGTAGCAACTAAACGACGACCAAATCTGGGAAAAATGTAAAACAAAAACTAAACTCATATAACTTTTGTGACAAAATTACAGAACACTAAAGTTTTATTACAAAAATGAAAAATCTTAAATTCAACTTTTGTTGCAAAATTATAGAATACTAAAATTTAATTACAAAAAATGAAAAATCTTAAAGTTTACTATGCAAAAAAAAATCTATAAAAGACATAAGTTTACTATGCAAAAAAAATCTATAAAAATCTTTTAAACACATAAGTTTACTATGCAAAAAAAAAATCTATAAAAGACATAAGAGTCACTATTTCTCAAATATGTTATGAATTAGTATATATAGATGATTGTTTTATAGAGATTTAAAACATGCCAAAAAATAGTTTGAACATGTTATGTTTGCGTCAAATTAAATTTCAATTACGTGATTTATGTTTAGATTCGTGTGGTTAACATGAATTTTGGGTACGTTTTCTATTTGAGTTCTTTTTTATATTCAACATGTTACCGTAAGATCACCCGTAGTAATACCATTTTTGGGTGTTTTTATAAATAAACTCCTCAAAACGCCGGCTCTTCCGCCCCCTTGGGCGTTGTTTTACCTTTTTTGAGCTGAAGCGTTCTTAATTCAATGCCGAAGATCAAATAGATTTGGCCAATGACCGCTGGCAACGGTCATGATAACAGCTATATATATTTTTTTTAAATTTAACTTTTATATAAATACCATTACCCTCATCCGTTTTATACAAAGCACAACAAGAAAACTCACCTACAACTTCAAACATCAAACTTTTTTTATACAACCTTCACCCATTTTATAAAAAATAGATTCCCCCACCTCCTCGTCGTCCATTGCAAATTATTACTACAAAACAATTTTAGCGGATGAGGGTGACTCGACCGATGAGAAGGTCGAGCAAGAGGCAGTTACGAGTGCGTGCGAACTAGCGGCTCGTTATATGAAACATTGTAGCGAGCCTCAACGTGAGATTTTACCAAGAGAATATATTCAACGAGACCGACAAACGGCAAACGACCGGTTGATTAAAGATTACTTCGATGAAGCGCCTACTTACCCAAACCCCGGAGTTTTTAGGCGTCGTTTCCGGATGAGTAAACGTTTATTTTTACGCATCGTTGAAGAATTGGAAAACACGTATGATTATTTTAAACAAAAAGCGGATGCGAAAGGGACACTTGGATTCACCGGTATTCAAAAGTGTACTTCAGCACTACGAGTCTTTGGGTACGGAAACACGACAGACATCAACGACGAATATTTAAAAATGGCTGAGAAAACAACGCGAGATACCTTGAAGCATTTTTGTAAAGGTACATTACCATTTTTTTATTTATTAATTACATGCAGTCATATTTTTTTTTAACTTAGCTTAAAGTTATATTTTTAAAGGTATTATAGAGTTTTACGGTCCCCGTTATCTGAGAAAGCCCACGTGGTACGACCTTCAAAATTTACGAGGTCCATTCTAATCTCCATGGTTTACCGGGCATGATCGGGAGCTTGGATTGTCGTCATTGGCAGTGGTATAATTGTCCGATCGCATGGCGAGGTCAACACACACGAGATGACCAAGACGGACCAACTGTTATTCTCCAAGCGGTTGCCTCACAGGACCTTTGGGTATGGTCGGCTTACTTTAGTGTCGTAGGGTCATGCAATGATTTAAACGTTTTTCGAGCAGTCTCCATTGGTAGAGGACTATATTTCTGGTCGAGCTACAACATCTTTTTATGCAAACGGGAACTACTACCCGAATGCATACTATTTGTGCGATGGAATTTATCATAGGTATTCAATTGTCATGAAGACGTTCAGGGACCTGTACGATGAAAAAAAAGCTTACTTTAAAAAGGTTCAAGAGTCTTCGCGGAAGGATATTGAGAGATGTTTTGGGGTTCTTCAACAACGGTAGCATTATTTGAGAAATCGTTGTCGTGCATGGAGCAAAGAAAAAATGAGAGATGCTATGTACGTTTGTATAATCATGCATAATATGATTTTGGAAAATGAAGGAAAAACAATATGCCAGAACTATGTACCGGAAGACGTTTAGGAGTATCCCTACAAGAAATTAGGGTGTTTACCCACACATAATTTACCTACACATGTAAATGTGTGGGTATTTACCTACACATGTTTGTATATGTGTGGGTAGTGGTTGATAATATATTTTCATAAAGATTAACACTTAATATGTGTTGGTAATGGATTTTAGCCGCACTTGGTGTTGGTGGGAAAATTTCCCCCCAAAATTGGCAATCGATTAAATATTAAACTACCTACACATGTGGCAAATTTTCGTCATGTGTAGGTAAATTATCTACACATAGGTAAAAAACTAATATATGTGTAGGTAAATGATTATGTTTACCAACACATAATTTAAAAAAAAAATATGTAGATAAACTAAGCTAATATGTATTTATTTTATTTTTAAAAAAATGACGTGGCAAATTAAATGCCTACACATGTTTAAATGTATAATATGTGTAGATATTAGATATATATAAAATAAATAAATATATATTTTTTGATGACGTGGCAAAACAAATATCTACACATATTTAGAAATGTACAATATGTGTAGATATTTGTATAGATATTGAATGCATATAAAATACATATTTAAATCTTTTTTATAAGGTGATGTGGCAAAACAAATACCTACACATATTTAGAAATGTACAATACGTATAGATATTGGATACATATAAAATAACTTATGAGGGCTCCAAGCTCCATCTAAGACCGTGGGGTATGGTGGGGCTTGGATTGGGGGCATGAGTTGACACGTGGAGTTGGAGCCCCCCACCGGTGAGTGACGTGTCCGTGGGGTATGGCGGGGCTTGGGTTGGGGGCGTGGCTTGGCAGTTTATTAAAAAAAATTACAAAAAATTAAAAAAATACATACAACATTAAAAAAAACCTAAAATTTTGTTAATTACAAAATAAAAAAAAAACCTAAAAACGATTTCAAAATAAAAAAAAAACCTAAAAATTACAAAAAAACCTAAAAATGATTACAAAAAAAAAAAAACCTAGAGCATTAGGTAAATTTCAAAAAGCGCGAGCTTGTCGAACGACCTTCGCTCCTTGCCCCGAAACTCAATGTTCGCCACCGCCACCCAGTCCTCGTGGCTTAACTCGCCGCTCGGAACGGCTTCGTAGTAGGCCATGAAACGATCGAGCTTGGGTCGTAGCTCGCGCCATTTATGTTGGCACGCGTTGAGGTTGTGCCGGTCGTGTCCGATGTTATGTCGGTAGCTTGCGAATGCTTCCGGCCAATATCGTGTTTGGTCGGGTTGTCGCCCCTTCATAGCGTCAACGACGCTTGTGACGAGAGCCAATTCTTCTTCATGGGTCCAAGAGGCCATCTTCTTCGGGTTGGGGTAGCGGGTTCATGGGATCAAGTGGGTTATGGTTGGGGTAGCCGGTGGGGTAGCGGTGGACAGCGATGGTTTGGGATGGGGTAGCCGGTGGGGTTTGGGGTTACATGTATAGGGGATGTTGGGGTTGGGGTGACCGCTTGGCTTGGCCAAACGGTTAGAATTTAAAATTCAAACACCTGCTATGACATGGCTGTGGACAGCGAATAGGAGGCCGCCACATCGGATCTCAAGCCCGCCCCACGCCCGGCTTCAAACCCAAGCCCCAAGGGCCACGCCCCAACCCAAGCCCACCCGGGGTGGTGGCTTGGGCGTTTTCCCCCAACCCACGCCCCAACCCAAGCCCCATACCCCATAGTCTAAAGCTCAAGCTTGGTTTGTTGGTAATTTTTCAAGCTAGGCTCCGACTTGTCTCCTATTTGATTTATTAATTTATATTAATTATAATTATATATTTTTAAAACTTTTATATATCTATATCTATATCTATATTTATACTACTTTATAAAGCATATCCAAAGGACTTCTTAAAGTCATAAAAATCTATACTACTTTATAAAGCATATCCAAAGGACTTCTTAAAGTCATAAAAATTCCCTTAAAACACCCCTAAAGCATGATGTACAAGTCTTTTAAACACTATAAAATATCACTTTCCACTTATACCCTTATTAACTCAAACAAAAACACACAGATGATGATCCTACCGTCCATCACTATCATGATCCTATCCTACCGTCCATTAACTCCACACGGATCATGATCCCCACAACTCTCCTACAATCCCTACTTTTGTACAGCTTTTGTGACATTTGAATTTTGAAACAGGGTTTCAACATCGATTTGAGGATTTTGCTCCATCTTCTCTCTTTCTCATGTATATTGAACGACTCAATCTTCTCTCTTTCTCAGAACACCACCGACTTGAAGATTAAATATGGGAGATATGACATCGAATAAGTTCGTTCTTCCGATTCAACAACCATTAGGTTTGTGTTTTTGAATCTGAATATCCATGAGTTTTGGAACAATAATTACGATTTTTAGATCTAGGGTTTCATAACTCACCAGTTTATGATCACGACTTTGGAACTGTGTTTTGCAAGGAGTTCTCCCTGATCTGAGCAGAATCTCAAATCTCAGCTACATGTATGCTTATATTTTCTACTCGATCGAGTGTGTGTGTATATGTATCTATATATGTATGTGCACGCGCTTGTATGTATGTATGTCTGTTGAAGAAAAATCTTATTTTGGATTTTTATTATTATTATTATTATTATTATTATTTTGATTCATGGGATTTTTGGATTTGGGAAAGGGTTAATAGTTAAATTTGCGTTCTCTTTGATCTGTAGGTCTTTTGTGTGGGACTTTGGTGTCTAGATGAATACTGGTATTATAGCCCAGTCGATTCAAGATCAAGGGTTTATCCCAGTCGATTCAAGATCAAGGCTTTCTCAATGACACTAGATCGTGAATATCTCTCTATCTGACACCAGATCGACTCGGTTTGACCTCTCAGTACTGTTTTTTACCTATACATACTGTTTTTTGTTTCTTATTTGAGTTAGATCTTTGTAAAACTTTTGATATGTGTTGGGTTCTTCAACCATAGTGGTCGTGGGTGGAAGACATGATGAAGGCACATGACTTGATTGGTGGCCAGATTGGTACCTTTTTTTGAACTATATGGGGATAAACAAGTCCTAATTTACTGGTTTGGTGATCACCCTTTTCAGTTTTAAATCATATATACAAACAAGTTGCTTGTAGTTAGGGTTTTGATGATTGAATTTCTACAATTGTAGGAATATCTATTTGTCGATTGTTGTAAATTTAGTGTGAGTTTTCTCTTCTGTATGTGTTGATTTCAGTTCATATGGATTCTCCCTTACTTTTGAGAAAGTAGACCTAATTTATTTGTTTGGTGTTCATGTTTTCGTTTTAAATTGTTTATACTGATAAGTTGCGTGTAAATATGGTTCTAATAAACGAATTCTGTAATCGTGGGAATATCGTTTATCTTCAAGTTATCGATTGACTAAATTACTGGTTAAATGATGTAGCCTGTTGGAACTGTCGGCTCCTGTTGTTGATTGGAATGAAGCAGAAGCTGGTAACATCATATCAACCACAGGTGCTTGTTAAATGTTGCAGGAAATGTCTGACCCGTTTACATTTCAGCTTTTCTTGACCTGTTATTTGAAAATGTCGAAATTAGTTTACTCTTTTATAGCTTAATCTCTGAATGGATGATAAATTTATTGATTATATCGTTTACTCTTTCATATATGTTTTTGCATATAATAAATAGTATTCATTACTATCGAGCCGGGGGTCTCACTGGAAGCAACCTCTCTATTCCTACAGGGTAGAGGTAAGGTTGTCTACATCTTACCCTCCTTAGACCCTACCATAGCTTTGCTATTGGTGGGATTTACTGAGTATGATGATCATGATGAGTATTCACTTTGTACATCAAACTACAAGATCTGAAAGACCTAGCTATAATGTAATCATTTTCATCAAAGCAAATCTGATTGAAATATTATGCATGGAAAATAGGATTGTAGGATGGATTGAAATGTTATGCATGGAAAATAGGATTGTAGGATGTACAACCGTTTGTTAAAATTTTCTCTTGCAAAGTTAATATGGCTATCTGAAAGTATTGTTGCAAGGACCGTTAGACAAATTGAGACAACAAAGGAACATATTCGGTTGGTTGGGCTATCTGCCACCCTTCCGAACAATGATGATGTGGCGTTCGTTGTTTTTGCGAGTTGACTTAAAGAAAGGTCTCTTTTATTTGACAATTTGTTTCCAAGCTGGCTGATCAACTGAAGGCAGAAATTGTTCTAGGAACTGTTCAAAATGCAAAAGAAGCTGCCAATTGGCTTAGTTACACGTACTTGTACATACGTATGGTGCGGAACCCTACACTTTATGGTATATCTCCTGATGCTTTGAAGACGGATCGGTTACTTGAGGCTAGAATAGCTGATCTGGTATATGCATAAAAATGTAATTCTTATTTGTTGATGCATTTTGTGCACATAGATATGCAGTCACCTTCTGATAAGTTATATGTAAATGTAATCAGTCAGCTACATGATCAAACAGAGAATTCAACAGGCCAAGAAGAGGAGCAAAATGTCTCGGCTAAGGTTTCCGCTGAATCAGACGATTCGTTTTGGTGTTTAGATGATCTTCCAGGTAGCCTAAAATTCCATCACTTAGTTAGCGATTGATTTAACGTATTCTGTTGCTAAATATCTTCTTATTACCAGTTGATCCGAAAAACTCATTGGATAAGTCAATGACAGCAATACCACCATAAACGCCTTTGTAAAACCCCCTGCAAATTTAGTTGTTCTTGAGGGTGATTGCTGAGATGTTAGCGGAGAAAGCGGGGAGTTAGAGTCTTATCTGGTATGTAAACTGTATACCGGATAAATACTTAAATATTGAACTAAACTCATCTTTCAACTCACTAGACCTTGAAGTTGAACCCAACTATATTATTAAACTGAGCCATTTCAACTCACTAGACCTTGAAGTTGAACCCAACTATATTACTAATCTTGTTTTTGAGGTAAATATCGAAATAACAAAGACTTAAAGTTTTCTATTCTTTTTTATTTTTGAGGTAAATATCGAAATAACAAATATTTAAACTTTTATATATATTTTTTTTATATTTCTAGATTAAATATGTTGGAGAGGAAGAAGAGAGAGGAAGCTTGGAGAGGCTGGTTTGAATCTAATGGGCAAAACATCTATTTTTAGCATACAATGGAGGATTCTGATGTTCTTATGATTTGGCTTCGTGTGAGCAATGGTGGTTGCTTCAGAATCATTAAAAGGCAGCAAGCCTGCATCAAGTGGATGCATGTTTTTCTTCAAGTGAAGTAAAGACTTACAGCCGTCTTGTATGTTCTCAACACACTCATGCAGGTGGTTTTCTTTTACATTAATTAATGATAGTTTAAATGAGCATCTTATGTTTCAAGATTGTTCTTTTTTGCAGACATTTCAAAATAAAGTGCTTGCTCATGCTGTCACAAGTTAGATAAAATGGTTTAACGAAGTATTATGTTCATATCAATGGTCAAGATCCAACTCTTGATTCTCTTGTTAAGTTGACAAGCCTTTTGATTATTTATGATTTTACTGCCTTGTAGTTTACATTTGTTTCATGTATTAATCAAATTGTCACTTTGTTTCATGTATTAATCAATGGTGACGTTTGTGACATTATGTATGATTTTACTGCCTTTTATTTACATTTGTTTCAGCACATATTAAGATCAATACCAACACATCTTCAACATTTACCTACACATAATATTACTTTTACCTACATATACGATTACTTTTACCTACATATATATTCATGCCACGTCATCCGCCACGTCGGATGCCATGTCACCTGCCACGTCGGATGCCATGTCACATGCCACGTCAGACCACGTCACCTGCCATGTCACATGCCACGTCACCTGCCACGTCAAATGCCTTCTAAAGAAATTGTTGTACTTTTAACCACACATGTAAATGCCTTTTAGCCACACATATATGTGTAGGTATAGCTTGCTATATACCTACACATAACTTATGTGTGGGTAATGGCCTATATCCACAGTCACTAGTCTACACATTATTACACTTAATTTATGTGTAGATAAAGACAACTAACAACACACTATATGCTTTTTCCCACACATCATTTGTGTTGGTAAAGCACCAAATTTCTTGTAGTTAGCAACAACGGGAGAAAGAGTGAACAATGCACATGAATTGCGGTCTGAAGCCGCACATAATGCATTAGCGATTGATTTGGTTGAACACGCGTGGTTGGCTCGGCATATTCCAAACGAGGGAGAACAAGAATCAGATGACGGAGAAGACGAAGTTGACGGGAATGGCAAAAGCGAAGACGAGAATTAATAAAATATTATTAGTTTTAAAAATATTATGTGTATTTGTTTTATCATTTATGTAATTTTTATTTAATTAATAGAATATTATTTGTTTAAAAAAAATAATTGGGTAATTATGGGAGTGTCACGTGTCAAACAACGCCCAAGGGTGGGGGCATTATCCCACTACACCTATTTCTTTAAAACACCCATTTGCTGACTAGGATGACACGTGGCGAAAAACGTCCATGAATGGGGCATTATTCACCATAACCACTACGCATGGTCTAAGCACCATTTGTTTAACTCTCCTATGTCTATTTACTCTCACATTGCTACGCATCTAGATGAGATTACATTTTTTTAATAGCCAACGGAACTTCATTCATCAAAACACAAAACCAAAGGTTCTCAGCCAGTAACTGAGACATAATACAAGACCGAAAACAAACTGAAAAGGAAAAATAACAGAAAACACCAAAAAAAGGACATGAAGTTTATCTACAAGTTAAGGTTGAAATCCCACCATTCTTGTTTTGATATCATACTGTGTTTCGATCTTAGTCTCACGCCTTGTAAAGATGTATCCTTAATGTCCTCGATAATCATCTGGGTCGTTCGATTCCTTCCTGAAAAAACTCTATCGTTTCTAGTTTTCCAAAGGGTCCACATCGTTTGAATTGCTATAGCATGTAAAACCTTCCTAATATTCCGGCTCCTTTGGAATGAATTACATGGCTACCCTTGTTTTGGGTAGTTGTGTGAATGAAGTTTAACTTTCAAAAAAAAAAAAATGAGATTACATTGCAAACGAACAAGGATCATCGATAAAAAACCTCTCTCTAAAACCCTTCTCCTTCTCCGTTTGACGGCCGCCGGTGGCTCGACGGAGTGGAACAGACAATATAGCGTGCGAGGTCGCCAGTCCCAGGCTTGACCTTTCGTTCTATCTTGCCCTGTTGAAGCTCCCATTCGCCATCGGGGTGCGTGTTCTTAGTGGCTTTCCTCATCCTCCTTGCCGGTTGTTGATCTTGATTGCTTAGCGGGTCTGTTATCGGCCGGTGTCCCTTCGTGTGCTCCTGCTCGGCCGTTACGAATCCCGTTAACCTTTTAAAGGTCTTCTTCTCGTCCTGGTTCGGTATGGGGGAAGCTAGCCTAGGTCTGACGAAGTTCTTCGTTTCTAACTTACCGGATCGGTGTAGCTCGCTGGACATCGGGGAATTCTTCTGTGTTTTTGGGAACGTGGCGAAAGTTTACGTGGCCAGGAAGAGGGACAAAAATGGAAATAACTTTGGTTTTGTTACGTTTAAAGGGATCAAGGATGTTAAAGTTCTGGAAGGCAGGCTTAAGGGCGTGAAAATGGGTGACCATAAGTTGTTTGTTAATGTGGCCAAGTTTGCGGTGGAGAACTCCGGTTTGCCCGACCACTCTGTGCCCAATATTGACCAGCCGCAGGCCTCTGGGCCAGGTCAGAAACTTGGGTACAACTTCAGAGATGGTAGGACTTACAGTGATGTGTTAGGTAAGTTGCATGGCAAGGGTGACTCATCTTCAGCTTCCGGAGGCTATGGTGGGGCTGGGGTGCTGCCAGTGGAAAAGTCTGTAGTTGTTCCCGACAGAACCTCTGCGTTCTCGGATAAGTTTGGGTCAGTGGTTATCGGCAAAGCGGTGGATTTGGAGACCTTGGTGGACCTGGATAAACTTTTGAGGATTGCCAAGGTGAAGGTTGATAGAATTCAGTACATGGGTGGGCTGTTTATCTTCATTTCTTTCTTGGATTCTATGGCAGCTGATAAGTTCTTAGGGTCTCGTGAGATTTGGGGGCCTTGGTTCTCGAAGTTGGAAGCTTGGGGGGGTCAGTCTCTTCCTATGGAACGTGTGGCTTGGCTGAGCTTGCATGGGATTCCTATTAACCTGCTGGATCATGAAGTGTTAGGGCAGATTGGTGAGCTGTTTGGCAAGGTACTCTTTGTTCCTAAAGATATGGGTGGTGACTCGGATCTCTCTGTTTTTAAGATCGGTGTGCTTGCCGGGGAGGTTCAAAGGATTAGTGAGGTGGTCTCGTTGAAATGGAGAAACAGAATATTCAGAATCTGGGTGGACGAGGACCAAGACGCTTGGGTCCCCGATTGTTTGAATCGGTCTGAGGGGTCTCCTTTAGCTGGTGACTCTCCGATGGTGTCGTCACCTGTGGTTGCTCCGGTGAACTCAGGGGAGGAGTCGGAAGGGTGGACGCACAGGTTGGATGACGCATTGGTAACTGAACAGACCTTGGTTAATGATGGTGCGCCTCCCGAGGGTGATATCCCCATGCACGAGGAGCTTGGACACGTGAATAATCATTTTGTCAATGTTAATGTTACTAATGTTGAACCGGCGGTGGGCCCCTTTAGGGATTTTATCGAGAGTAGCCGTCACACTAATGAGGTGGGGCCATCCCCTGTTGTTGGTGGAGTTGGGCTAGGTTCTTTTGGGCTTGGTGGGCTCTCAAATAACAAATCTCCTGGGGTTCCTCGTAAGCCGAAAGCGGGCTTAAGACACAGGAAAGGTCAAGCCCATGAAGGTAAAAGCTCCTCCCCTGTGGACTCTCGTCCTAGAAAAAGGTCCAGGAGGGAGGATGAGGTTACTGAAGAAGGCTTTGGTTTTGTCGGGTTCACTTCCTCTCTTCAAAAGGTCACAGAGAACAGTAATCAGGTTGTTGAAGGGGCTGTTGAGGGGTTTGATCTCAATGTCAGAGCTGATCCGGGGGCTGCCAGCCCCGACGTGCTGGGTGATGCTGGACCCGGGGATCCGATTGCTGGTCAAGCGGTTGATCCGGACCCTGCTGTACATTCAGTGGTGGACAAGGAGGTTGCGAAGACCGTTGAAGTGGGGGATAAGCTTGGAGTCCAGTTGCAGAACCACTCAGACTTGGTCAAGGAGTCAATTTTGGGTTCAGGTATCAAATTGGTTTCCCAATGAATTTCTTATCTATTAACGTCAGGGGTCTTGGGGGAGTTCAGAAATCAGGGTGGATTAGATCTATAGTTCGGGATTATGGCATCAATTTTCTGGCGATTCAGGAGTCTAAGCAAGTTAATGTGACGACTTCAGAGATGGCTAAGTTTTGGGGCAGTAATGGGTTTGGGATGGTGGCGGTTGATGCTACTGGGCTTTCCGGTGGCTTGATTTGTTTGTGGGACGATAGCTTGTTTGCTCTTGAGTCGTCTTTCAATAACAGGCATTATATTCATCTCAGGGGTTCTCTGACTGGTTGTGACTCGGTTATTAATTTCGTGAATGTTTACGCCCCGCAAGGGATCCAGGCTAAGAAAGATCTTTGGGACGAACTGTCTGCGCTTGTTTCTAGTTCGGACGGGACCTGGATTTTCGGTGGGGATTTTAATGCCGTCCGATTTCGTGACGAAAGGAGGAACTGCTCTTTCAAACCTACCTGCGCGAGCAACTTTAATTCTTTTATCTTCGAATCAGGGTTATTCGAGTTTGATATGAGAGGATCCCAATTCACATGGCGTGGTGAAAATGGGAACAAGCTAAGCAAACTCGACAAATTCCTGGTTAGCCCGGATTTTCTCAACTGCTGGCCGGAGGCTCGGGTTCAGGTACTCCCTCGGTTGTGGTCTGATCACTGCCCTGTTATGTTGATTTCCAAATTTGTTAACTTTGGTCCGAGGCCGTTTCGTATTTTCAATTCTTGGATGGATAAAGAGGGGTTTGCGGAGGTGGTCGAAGAAGCTTGTTGTAGCTTTTCTACTTCGGATTGTCCCCCTGACGTTGCCCTTATTAGAAAGTTGGGGTTTCTTCATGGCAAAATCAAGGCATGGAGAGATAAGATGATTCAAAAGGAGGGTGAAGTTAGTAGGATGGCTTTAGAAGAACTTGAGGAACTGGAATCGTCTCTTGTTTTCAGAGACTTATCTGAAGAGGAGGAATGGATTATGGCGGAAAATAAAAGAATCTTATTGGAGATTGAGCTTGCCAAAGTGAATGATCTAAGACAAAGGTCTCGGCTTAGATGGGCTAAAGAAGGGGATGAAAACTCTAAATTCTTCCACTCTATGATCAATTGCAGGAAAGCTAGAAATGTGATTCATGGATTGGATATCGGTGGCGAGTGGGTTTCTAAGCCCACCCTTGTCAAAAAGGGAGTGTTCAATTTTTTCAGATCCAAGTTCGTCGAGGAATGTGTGGCTCGTCCTTCCCTCATGTGCCCCAATCTGAAAAAGATTTCTGATTCCGATGCCTCGCGGTTAGAGTCCCTGTTTTCGGCTGAAGAAATCAAATCCGCAGTGTTTGAGTGTGGGGATGATCGGGCGCCTGGTCCCGATGGTTTTAACTTTCGTTTTTTCAAAAGGTTTTGGAGCCTTTTCGAAAAGGACTTCTCTATTCTTTTGGCGGCGTTTTTCGATTCGGGTCAAATTAATGCTGGTTGTGGTTCTTCTTTCATCGCCTTGGTTTCGAAAAAGAAAGATCCCTCGGGGCTCAACGATTATCGTCCCATCAGTCTGGTTAGGGTCATCAATAAGGTTATTTCCAAAATATTAGCCAATAGGCTGAAGCTTGTTCTCGGTTCAGTCATTTCCAACAGCCAGTCTGCCTTTTTGAGCAATAGATTTATTTTGGACGGCCCTCTCATTATTAACGAAGTTTGTTCCTGGCTGAAGAAATGCAAGAAGAAAGCGTTTCTTTTTAAGATTGATTTCGAAAAAGCTTACGACAACATCAATTGGGGGTTTGTTATTGATGTTTTCCGTCAGATGGGCTTTGGGGCGAGATGGTGTATGTGGTTATGGGGTATATTGTCTTCGGCTAGGGCGTCGGTGCTGGTCAACGGGGCGCCTACTTTCGAATTTAAGTGTGGTAAGGGTATGCGACAAGGAGACCCTTTGTCGCCTTTCTTGTTCGTTGCGGTTATGGAAGCTCTGTCTTGTCTTATTGACAAAGCTGGGGATCTGGGTATATTCACGGGCATTCAATTGCCTAACGATGGCCCGGTTCTTTCTCATCTATTCTTTGCAGACGACGCCCTCATTATTGGTAATTGGGACGAGGACAATGCTCTTAGTATGGTGAGAATCTTGAGATGCTTTCATGTCTGCTCTGGCTTAAAAATCAACCTAGGCAAGTCTAGCTTATTCGGGATTGGAGTGGGTTCAGAGGATGTAGGGGTTTTGGCGGGTCGTGTCGGTTGTGATCCTGATTCTCTCCCGTTTAAGTATCTTGGGCTGAAGGTAGGGGCAAATATGAACCGAGTTAACAATTGGAAACCCGTTTACGACATCTTCGAATCAAGACTCGCATTATGGAAATCTTCTTTGTTGTCTATTGGTGGGAGAATTACTCTTATTCGCTCGGTCTTGGTGAGTCTTCCTAATTATTTCTTCTCCCTTTACAAGGCTCCCGTAAAGGTTATAAAGGATTTGGAACGCATGATCAAGAAGTTTCTTTGGGGTGGGTCGGGCGAAGGTTCTAAAACTCATTGGGTGGCTTGGGAGAGATTATCCCTTCCTATTAAGTCAGGGGGGTTGGGAATTAGTAAACTAAATCACGTCAACAGAGCCCTTCTTTGTAAATGGGGATGGAGGTACAAGAAAGAAAGAGATAATCTTTGGGTTAAGGTCGTGGATGCCATTCATTTTGGTGGTTCGGGATGGTCTTTTCTTCCCGCGAAGAAATCGCTTGGAGGTGTTTGGAATAATGTTGTTTCAGTCATCAATAAACCTATGGTTGATAATCGAAGGCTCAGGGGATTTTTTAGGGGTTCGGTGGGTAGGGGGGACAGTATCCTTTTTTGGCTAGATCCTTGGCTGAAATAAGTTCCCCTTAAGGAAGTGTTTCCTAGTTTATTTTCGTTAGAAGTGGTCAAAACGTGCACCGTTCGGGATCGGTTGTGTGGTAATTGGCTGTGGAAGTACAATCCTGATCTGGACATTGAACGAAGTGAGCTGGTCGCTCTTATGCATGCTGTATCCTCGGTCTCTTTACGTGACAGGCCCGACGACTGGTCTTGGCTGCCCGATCGGTCAGGTTTGTTCTCGGTTAACTCGGTAAAAAAAGCTTTGGATGGTTTTGTGGATTGCCGGAATGTCATTGTGTTGGAATGGTGTAAATGGGTGCCGTTGAAATGCAATGTTTTTATTTGGAGAACTGAGCTGAACCGCATTCCGACTTTGGATGTGTTACGCAAAAGAGGTATTGGAGTCGGTGAGGGTATTTGCCCTCTTTGCAAATCGGAGGAGGAGTCTGTCGTTCATCTCTTCACTTCGTGTATCACGGCTGTTGTTCTTTGGCAAAAAATTTCTTGTTGGTGCTGTATCCCTCCAATATTCGCTTTCTCGTTCAAAGACTTGCTTGAGACCCATTGTGACAAAAGGCTAGATCACAGAGTCAAAGTAGTGGTTCATGGGATTATAATTGTGGCTTGTTGGTGCTTGTGGTTGGCTCGTAACAAGGCGGTTTTCTCGGGTATCGAGGCGAAGGTGGAAAGCGTTTTTAGTGAGGTTAGATCTTTAGGGTTTTTGTGGTATAACAGTAGATCTAAGAACAGTTCGGTTTCTTGGTCGGATTGGTGTAAATTTGTAATTATGTAGGTTTGTTTATTTGTTGTTGCCTTCCCGGTTTTCGGGTTGGGCTGGTTTAATGAAGTTTACCTTTCAAAAAAAAAAAAACAAGGATCATCGATGACCGTATCCCTTCACAATCTATTGGTGAACACACAGTTACCGATAGAATTGTATTGGTTATTAATCTTCAAAATTTGACCACGGGTATTTATGACATATTACCGACATATGTTACCAAGAGATTACCGAGAGTGTAATTAGTGACAGAAACCTGACGTGGATATCTTTTAAAGACGATGAGTTCATTAGTGACGGATTCGACAGACCCTTAACTAAAAAAAATATTAATAGGTTTCGTACTCATTTTATAGACAAGATTTTCCTTGATAATCCGATGGTAATTCTAATTAAAAAAAGTATTATATATATAGTTAAGTATTCTAAAAAAAATAAATTAAATTTTAACATCTAGAAATTTATAAAAACGGAAATTAAATTGCAAAACTATAATATTTAAAAATAAATTCTTACGGTGAACTTGCGTTGAGGTTGGTTTCATCATATTTCTCGTAATGTAACCAGCTAATTTAATTTTTTGGTTTAGAGAAATAAGAAAATAATTAGATCATTTATTTATAGATATTTCAGTATCACAATGAGGTTGTTTTGGAGCTGGGGTCTTTCAGGAAGCAGTCTCTCTATTTTTGGATAGAGGAAAGATTTGCCTACATCTCACCTCCTCAGACCCTACCAATAGTTCTCCTATTTGTGGGATTTACTGGGTATGGTTGTTGTCAATATCATAATGACTTTTATTGTAAACGGTCCTATCGGTGATGCTCATTTATTTGATTTGAGGGTGTGAATGGAATATTTCCTCCCTGCTCTATCCTAAGCCCATCCAGGTTTTTGTCCCACCGTGTGTTACGCCAGAGAGTTATGCTCTTATGGTGGCACAACGACTGTCAAGTGGCAGCCTGAGGTATGGTTTCCCGGGGAACGCTCAAGCCAAACTTTGAAGCCAACGTAAGCCCGGTTAAGACAACATAGTCTAACCGGAGTGGGATAACACAACTCTCTAATTTTGAGAGTACGATAGTCTAATACAAGAAAGTGGCATTAAAAAAAACAAACGTTAAACTTCAAGCCACCCTTCCATTTTCTTATTGGTCATTGGACTCCACGTTAGCAAACTCTCAGAGAAGCAAACATCACAGCATGCCTCACCCACATGACTGTTGTTGTTTCACCAAACAGACTCTGTTTTATATTTATTTGATTTGATGTTGTGAGACATCAAATGATAAATGGTACATCAGTCGGTTAGTGTTGGTGACCAATACCCAAATATCTTGAGGTAGAATGTCCCTCTACGTGTTCCTTTGAGTAATTAATTATTATTTATAAGCTAAAATAATATCATATCAAACCGACAAATGAAAGGGAAATATTCCATAATCTCTTGTATTTTGTTGGTTTAATAGTCATTTTATCAAGTTTTGTCTTAAAATTAAGGTGTATCACGTTTTAGGTACTATAAATTTGTAACATTTTTTTTTGTGTATAGAGAGGTTGTACCTAATGCTTAGTGTGGTTTAAAAAAAAAAATTGATGTTACACTTTTAACACAAAACTATTTGATTTTTTTACATTAAATCCAAAAGTTTTCATCTTTTACAATTGAGTAAATTGTCATTTTAGTCCCTGATGTTTGTCCAATTACCATTTTAGTCCAAATAGTTTTTTTCTTTTTTGAATCCCCGAGTTTTCCATTTTTTTTTGTCATTTTAATCATATTGTCTAACTCTGTCTAAAAACCTCAGTTATAACTAGGAGTATTTTTGGCATCTTCATTTTAAACTTTTCAACTTGTCATTTTAGTCCAAAACTTATTTTTCATAAAAAAAAAAAAGAACACAATTTAATGCACACATACACACACACATATATATAGAAATGGGATCAGGAGAAAACGCTCAAAAGCGTGAGAACGCATCCTGGCCTAACACGTGTTACGCAGCATAGAGAAGGGCGGAGGGGCTTTTTTGTCCTTTTATCTTCTGCTTTTCCATTCCGCTTTTCACAATATTGTTTTATTTTTGGGGTTTAAGATTTTTGGCGTTAACCAAATTCAATAATTAATAGCGTTTAATGGTTTCATTGTCTTAACTTTTTGGCGTTTATGACGTTTTTCAAATCGTATGCCATTGGAACCAAGGGGGTCAGGAAATCTATCTGAATGACGTTTTTTCAAGGCGTTTTAAACAAGATGGCCCATTGTTCTATTATTTTTTATATAAATTTTGGCGTTTGTGGTATCTTGGCATTTTACAATTGTAAAATTATATTACAACCACAGGGAAAAAAATAGAAGCAAAGAAAATAAATTAAAAACCCTAATCAGATATCTCTTCACAATCTTCACTGTCATCAGTCTCTCTCATCTTTAATAGTACAAGAACTGTCACCAAATATATGACGTTTTATGTAAAACTTAACAAACCCATTGGTTTGATTATTTTGCATGCTCGTCTGTTGAAGTGGCTTTTTGTGGATGTTTGGGGACATAGATCTATGACGTGTGGGTGGGTTTTTCGCTTTTTCTTCATCTTGATCTTCATCTTTATAATCACCCCACTCTTCAGTGTCATTGATCTCTTATCCTCATTCAAGCCTTCTTAAAAAACAAAGAACACAAAATGTTATATGACTGTCATCAGTATCTTTTTCTTGAAGATTTTGTCCATCTCATACAGCAAAATCTTACTGAGTTACTCCCCTCACCTAACAATCGATTCAGTGAAACTTCACGAACAACAATACTGAATATCCAAGAAAGCATATTAGCCATATTTTGATTTTTTTGGCATTTTACAGTGAGTTGTATTTAGTAGTATTGGCGTTTGTTTTTTTGGTTTGATCAAATGGAAGTTTCTGAGACGTATCATTTTATACGGTTGTCTTTTTGGCGCGTAGATTAGGCGGTGCATTATTATAATAAAGTATTTGTCGTTTCAGTTACTGTTTGTAATTATTGTTTTTGATAAGCTTTTATCTCTGAAGTCTGTAACACGTCCCATCTTTCAAGTTTGGCGTTTTAGATTCTAATATAATAAATTTTTCGTCTCTTCAGTTTTACTGTTTTGTAGTTACTGTTTCTAGTTACATTTTCAAGTTTGGTTTTTATAATACTTGCCCAAAGTAATTTTATTATGGTTTTGGTAGTTTTTGGGGGCGTTTTATGGCATATTGGCGTTTTGACAAGCATTTGGGTGTGTGGCGTTTTTATTACATATGGCGTTGTTATTATATAACAATCAACTGAAAAAGAAAATTAATATATATATAGAGTAAACTGCCATTTTGGTCCCTGTGGTTTGGGCATTTTTGCCATTTTAGTCCAAATTTCAAACTTTTTAAATCTGGGTCCCTGTGGTTTCATCTTTATTGTCATTTTAGTCCAAAATTCAAAATCTCTCTTTTTTTGACTGTTCCAAAAAGTTTGAGATTTGAACTAAAATGACAATAAAAGTGAAACCACAGGGACCAAAATGGCAGTTTACTCTTAATTTTGGACTAAAATGGCAATAAAAGTGAAACCATAGGGACCCAGATTTAAAAAGTTTGAGATTTGGACTAAAATGGCAAAAGTGTCTAAACCACATGGACCAAAATGGCAGTTTACTCTCTCTCTCTCTCTCTCTCTCTCTATATATATATATATATAGGGGACCGCTAAAATGAGAACCACCTCCAGTTGTAAGAACCGCGCGAACCACTTTCTAGCCATTAGATCAAGATGATGGATGGATGAGATTAAAAGTATTTAAAAATAATATTAAGTATTTTTTGTCTTATTATGTCTTTAATATTTTAATTCAAAAGGGTATTTAAGTAAAATTACTTTTTTTGTCTTTTTATATATATTATATTTAATTGCCTTATTGTCCTATTCATTAATTATTTTTTATTAAAAAACAGAATTTTTTGTTAAACAATATTTTTAAAATCAGATTTTACGCCCCGGGTTTTTACGCTTTACGCCCAGGGTTTTTTACGTTAACGTTTTTTTACGTTTTACGCGCCGGTTTTTTACGTTAACGTTATTTACGTTTTACGCGCCAGTTTTTTACGTTAACGTTTTTTTACGTTTTAAACTTTTTACGTTTTGCGTTTTACTTTTTACGTTTTGCGTTTTACGTAAAACATTTTACGATTTACGTTAAACTTTTTATGTTTTTAAATTTTACGTTTTATGTAAAACTTTTTACGTTTTACGTTTACCGTTAAAGTTTTTACGTTTTACGTTTTTAAGTTTTACGTTAAACTTTTTACGTTTTACGTAAAAGTTTACGGTTGAACTTTTTTTTCACAAAAACTTTTTTACACAAAAGCTTGTTTACGCAAGACGAACGCACCCATAAATCGCAAAGTCGGTAGGTGTCTCGGATAGATTTTTATCGTCATCGACTGGGGAAAAGAATATAAAAAACCAACAACAACAAAACAAAAGTGTATCTCGAAAAAAAAACAGGGTTTGGCTCAGATTTTTTCCGATAATTAAAAGGCTGCAAAGTGGGGTTGCGGGTTCAAAAACCTACCCTCCACCATCGTTGCCGCGCCATCGTCATAAAAAATCTAGTTTTTTTTTGCATCATCGCCACCCAAAAACCCACAGTTAAAAAACTCAATATCAACAGACAATTGATTCCCCACCTGCAACAAACCACACTTCAAAATCAAGTGGTATGAAACCCCATCACAGATTCAAAATAAAAAATATTATACATGATTCAAAATCAAAAATTCAAGAACACCCACCAAAAGAACAACCCCAAAGTGGGTATGAAACCCCATGAATTCTGTTTAACAACCAACCCTCCTTTATAACCCAAAAAGCAGCACCATACGAACACCACCACTACCTAAATTAAAAAGATCTCAATTTATCAACCCACATCAGTTCCTTTTTAAGTTGATTTTTTTCTTCAAAATATCCCAATTTTTTTTTTCTTCAGTTGACAAAACTTGAAGATAAAACAAGTAGTCCTTTTCAGTTACCACGATAATGAACCACCGTCACCAACTAACCAGAAACATGCACAGTCGCCGGGAACCTGCACAACAACCGTCACCGACTTCAGTACGGTAAAAAGGAAGAAATAGGGGGGTTACCTTGACACTCGTCCGAACAACCTGGACCGCCGCCGCCGCTGAAACCCCAAGTCGAACAAACGACCACCACTACAAACCCCCCCCCCCATTTTGTTTCTCCTGCCCTAAACCCTGCCGCAACACCCTACCGTACACCACTGCCGCCACACCCCGTTCAGATCTGAGCAAACCCCCCTAAAGTTTGACGGTGAAACGATGAGACAGAGAGTAGAGAGAGGGGTGAGAAAGAGGGGGTAGCCGGGTGGTGGTAGTGATCAGATGGTGGTGAAGCAAAATAGAGAGAGTTTACCGAAGATGTTGTTAGCTCCGCCGGAGTTGTGACCGGAGAAGGAAGCGGTACAGGGGCGGAGGAGGTGGTGAACGGATCTTTGGGAGAGAGAGAGAGGGATTTCAAATTTTGGGGAAGATGAATTAAAAAGTCTGTGATAAAGTCTTTAAAGAGAGAGAAGGTTTAAAAAGTGGAGAGAGAGAGAGTGATCAGACATAATCAATGAGGAGATATAGGGAAATGACATTTGGTAGTAAATGACCAAACTACCCTTTTGTGTGGCTGAATCTAATTGGTTGAGAGTGGTTCTCGCGGTTCTTACAACTGGGGGTGGTTCTTATTTTAGCGGCTCCCTATATACCTATATATATATATATATATATATATATAGAGGAGCTCATGCGAGAACCACCTTTATTGTGAGAACCGCGAGAACCAATGTGAACACAACCTAAAATAGCTAAAAAAACCTAACCCCCCCCAAGCTAAAATGCAAAAAACTAAACCCCCAAAAAACCTAAAAAAATCTAAAAAAAATCTAATTTTTTTTTTGAATTTTTTAATATTTTTTATGTTAAAATCGCTACTTTTAGAAGCCAAACAAAAAATTTAAATTTTTTTTTTGCTTCGAAAAGTAGCGATTTTTTTATAAAAATATTAAAAAATTCAAAAAAAAAAAATTTGTGTGATTTTTAGCTATTTTTAGGCATTTTTGGTTGTGTTCACATTGGTTCTCGCGGTTCTCGCAATAAGAGGTGGTTCTCGCATGATCTTCTCCCTACATATATATATATATATATATATAAACAATTGAACTTCCAAATCTTCACTGTCACCAGTCTCTTTCTTCTTTTTTGAATCATCTTAACTGGCTGTTTCGACTTTCGTATGATTCATTTTGTTTTTTTTGTTTTTGAAGTAGTTTTTTTTGTCGCCGTTTGGAAGAATAAAGTGTGACATCAGCCTCTTTTTCTTGAAGATCTGTCCATCTCATGCCACAAAATGTTATTGAGTTACACCCTTCAGCTAACAATCTTGAATTTCCAATGAACGATGTTTGATTTTATAACTTTTTGGCGTTTTATCGAGAAAAAGAACGCCACTAAATAAAAGAACCTTAAACCTCTAAATTTGATCATGCTAAAATCAATAATGTTTTGCTGTACGAGATGGTCAACATTGTTAATCCTCAGTTAAGAAAGATCTCTGACAATGTTGTCCACCCCATACAGCTAAACTTTATTGACAACAAACCTCAATAATGTTTTTGTATGTTTTGGCGTTATAAATTGGATGGAAGTTGAGGATAAAGTCAATAAGATTTTTACTCAATGAAATGCACAATATCCTCACTTAAGGATTTTTGTCCATTATATTGAGTGAAACCTTACAGACAACCAAACTGAATTTCAAATAAACGTTTTGGGTTAGAAGATATTTGATGTTTGGGTTTTTTGGCGTTTCTAAGACGCATGGTATATATTAAATATGGCGTTTGGGGTTTTGTGTGTGTTTTTAATTGAAGTTCTGAGATGTTGTATATATAGGATTTTTTTGGTGGCTTTTTAGGCGAGATTTTATTATAATTAAGTTTGGCGTTTTATATTTAATGGCGTTTTTAGTTAGAATGGTGTGTGCTATTTGTTTGGCGTTTTATTTCATGAGATGGCGTTTTGTGTGGAGAAGTCAAAAATACTTTTTTTACCCTTAATGAAGCGCGTCCACGTAATAAAATTGATGTTATTTACGAAAATGTCACCGCGCCAATCTAGTCCATAGATTGTTTTGATCGGACGATTCATAAGCGTTCTCACCGTTCTCACACTTTCCACCGTTTTCTCTAGATCCTGACCCTATATATATATAGATTGAGGTTCCTGTAAAAAAGACCAAAAATGTAAGAAGGGTAAGAAAGAATCTCAGCCATTAGATCTTTGATCTAATGGTTGACATCAATAGGGATCAAATTGTAAAATGTGTTTTATTTTTTGGACTGATTTAAAATTGTAGGGATAATAGAGTCTTTTTATATCCACTTGAAATAGGAAACTGTCAATCAAATCCCTACAATTTCGAATTCTCTCTCTTCTTCCAGATCTGTGAATTTGAATCCCCCTTCTTCTCCAGATCAAAGATCTCGAATCATCATCATCATCAATCCATCTCGAATCATCATCATCATCAGTTTACATCTCGAATCATCATTATCATCATCATCATCATCATCATCATCATCATCATCATCATCATCATCATCATCATCATCATCATCATCATCATCATCATCATCATCAATACAGCAGCATCGACATCTCCGAATCAGACCTGCTGGACACCACCGACCAACCATCGCAAGCCACCCACCTGCTCCGATCGGTTCCCACCGAGAACCACTCAAGTTGTCGCACCTCCGCCACCGGTCCGACCACCCTCTATCGCGTCGTTGCTGTTTCAGACGCCCACCATTACGGGGTTGTAGTGTTATACAGAGTTATAATAGGGTATTATGGTGTTATATATTATTCATAGTGTGTTATAGTGATTTGTAGTGTTATATCTCTTTTGTAGTGTTATGTACTTATTACAGTGTTTTGAACTATTGAATGGTGTTTTGGAGTGTTTTCTAATAGTGTTATAAAATTATTGAATGGTGTTATATACATATTGAATGGTGATATATAATTATTGAATGGTGTTATATATGTGTTGAATGATGATTTGCAGTGTTATTCGTAGTGTTTGTATAGAGATCTTTAAAATTGTGTTATATACTTATTGAATGGTGTTATTATAACAACCCGACTTTTCGGATCGTTACTTGTCGCTGTTATTCCTTTCGTAACCGTTTGTACTCTCGAGATTTGATTAACGCTATGGGTTAAACTATATTTTTATCGCATTTCATCGCATATTATAACGCTTACTACTTAAAACACATTTTATCGCATTATACAACGCTTGTTACTTAAACGCCATCGCAACGCAAACTCGAAACGCGGATTATTTTACATTATGTGTGTTAATTGTGTGATTACTTGTTTTGAATGTTATGTGGTTATCAACGCAACGCTTATACGCTCAAACGCTCCCTCGCAACTCGATTAAACGCAACGCAACGGTTGACAAACAAACTAAAAGTTGGAAAACTAACAAACGTAACCCGGCTGTCCGAATGGACATCCGTCCGGATGACTATCCGCTCGGATGACCATCCGTCCAGATGACCATCCGCTCGGACACTGCCACTCGCACTACTGACTTAAATCTCGCTCTCCCCCTATAAATACTAGCCGTACACCCTCATTTCAACACTTTGACACTCTCATCCGCTCCCCAAGTCTCAGACGCAATTCAAGGCCAATTTGTAAGCTTTTTCCCTCAATCTTATTCAATCATCATCTCTATTCACTTCTACACCATCAAAATCACACACACGCACTTAAACTTTTTCTCGAAATCATCTGATTTGGACCTCTTGAAGGTGGTTTCTGCTCGTTTACTTAATCAAACTATGGTGGAGCACAATCTGACCAAGATTGGTTCCAGATCTAAAGTATTTTCACATTTTCAACTAAGTTATGAAAGATTTCCACACTTTTGCAACTTGTTTGAACTTTTCTTCGTTTTCTACACAATTTTGATGGAATCTGGACTCAATCAGACTCTCGACTCGTTCCTTAGTCGAGAGCCGGCTTGAAAATGGATTTCCACAGGAGAGATGGACCGATTTACGGGTCAGTCATGAATCTTCATCAAGAACAGCGCGTTTGTCCGAATGGGCGGGGCCCATCCGGCCGAATGAGCTGGATTTGGTATATTCTGTTCTTTGACATGTCGTCACGCCGTCTCCGTTAACTAAAAAACTTTTACTTAGAAAATTTTATGAAAAATTCAACTACAAATCACTCGCTCGAATGGCCATCCATCCGGATGACCTGACCCTGACAATTTCCGTTGTTTAAACACTTTTAACTAAACTTCGAGTTTTAACGATTCACAAACAACCACAGCCTATTCGAATGACCATCCGTTCGAATGGCCATCCGCCCGGATGACCATCCGTCCGGATGAGACCCATCCGTTCGGATAGACTGTGAACACTTAACCCGTTCGATGTTCTGTTTACAATCACTCAGCCCTGAGGAAGACTTATGCTTCTGTTCCCATGTACAGGCTAAATCAACGCGCTCCCTTCAATCCAATCCAGATTGTGTTTACTAGCTAAACACACACTGTGAGTATACTCGAACCCATTTTCGTTTAACGCACTTTTGGGTGTTACATACGTTCTATACCAAAACACAACACACAACGTAAACACTTTATAAACGCTAACCGCTCCCGCATGCTATACGTGATTTGTTGAATGCTTGTTACTATGCTTATACGGTGTTACACTAGACCTCCTCTAGCAATGATAGTACTATAGTTTGGACTCAGCACCTGTGTGACAGGGGTTGCTAGGGATCACATTACGTTACTTCACGTGTTCGCTTCGGTGAACATGTGTCGCGCATACTCTACAACGCAGTCTCGTGGTTAGGTTGTATCATTGTTGATAGTTTCATGCTTCGCCCGTTACGTGTTACATGCTGGTTATGCGTAAAACACTTTTTATACTATTATTATGCAAACTTGTGTACTCACCTTTACTTTATGTGTTGACTTTTATTTTAACGTATATGACAGGTTAATTGGATGTTATGCTGAAATCAAGTTAGGAAGTCTAGAAACTCACCAAATAAAATCTGAGTTGTAGGAATGGATTTTGTTTTTGAGACTGAATATCTGTAATGACTGTTTTTGCTTTATTTGTTTACTAGTATGGGATATTAAACCTTATAAATATTGTCACTTAATAGTTGTTATGGATTCTCTTGGACAATCTATTTCGCTCAGTGCCACGCCCCGATGAATCCGCCATCGGTTGGGGTGTGACAGTAATATACTTTTGAATGGTGTTAAATAATTATTGAATGGTTTTATATATGTGTTGAATGGTGGTTGCAGTGTTATTCGTAGTGTTTTTATAGATATCTTTTAAAAAAATCTTGTTCCTATAAATAAGGTGGCGGTTATGGAAGGTTTTGAATTAATTGAATCAATGATAAAAATTACTTGCTTACCCTTTTGAATTAATTTAGATTGAGGACACATGTCATCTCCACAATATTTCTCACACTTCTCACACTTTTAACCTTTCTTACAATAACCTTACGCTATATATATATATATATATATATATAAGATTGATTTAAGTTTTCTATTTGTTAACTTAAAAACCACTGATTAAAATGCACAAAGCATGAAATAATATATATACAGACACAGGTACCCTGTCTCCATTCTTCCCCCCTCTCTCCACATTACCAACCCACCACCATCAACACCTACCACCGCCACCACCACCCGCTGTCGCAACCCCCGACCCCTGCCCGGGAGCGGGCGGCCGCGAGCTACTCAGAGCGGGTGGTATCGGTGTTTATTAATTTGGCAGCGGAATACATCAGGATCATAGTTAGGAAATATTTTTATCAGAGTAAAACACCTCATTTTATAATTAATAAATATATTGGGATAAACCCAAGTTTCTATTAGAAACATGTATATAGGGATGAACCCTAATTTATTGAATAAAACATCTTCTTTATTTAGGTAACTTTTATAGCCACTATCCTAAGCCTTAAGTGCTTTCCACCTGGCTTCTATTGGGCTTTCACACTAAGTTACCTGAAACGGATTTTTAAAACATTTTGTCAGCAAGAAATACTGGTGAGTGCATCCCAATTTAATCAAAAAAGTTTTAACACTTTAACAGGATTGAGGGCAACCGTCAATTACATTTGCTTGATCTAATAAATTACCCAAAGTACTGTCAACCTGACTTGTGGGTCATATTACTCATTGGGTAACTCTTTATCCAATGGTCACGTCTCACAAATTTTGTATACAAAACCCCAACATACCGATAGTAATTGTAGACTTACAAATACTCAATTACTGTTAAACATAACTTAAAACATTTGAGGTTTTGGTAAACATTTTGACTCATAAAAAGGTTTATAAAAAGAGAATGTATTCACATTGCAAGTTTAGATAATACTAAGGCTTTCTGAGAATCTCCTGGTTATTATCTAGTAAATCAAATAATGCACACGTGTTAGTAAAATAACCCAATTCAATTTAACCGTACTGTCACACCCAGAAACGTCGCAGCGGAATATAAAACGTAGTGGAGACGGAAGTTGGTGCCCATTTATATCTTGATGAACGATTCATTAAATTGTTGGACATATTTTCTTATTTAAAACATAGTTTTAAACATTATGTTTCAAGACATGACACAACCATGACATAGTTAAGTTGTTTTTGATCCTCATGGATCTTATTACATTCGTCCAGAAAGTTTTAAAAGTTAGTCCAACATTATTAAGTAACAAAACATGCATCAACAACCACAAGATACGCCATAATTCCCGAAGCCGAACTCAAGTACCTGTAGAACACGTTAAAATCAAGTGTCAACACAAAGGAAGGTGAGTTCACATATTCAAATTTAAACAATTTGATCCAAAGGAAAACTTTCTAATTATGTGTTTATTTTAAAACATCCATATAATTTTCAGAAAGTCCATTTACTTCCTTAATAAAATCCATGGGTCATCCGTTGTAAGTTCAAAAACCCGACATTAAGGCATTTTCCCAAGTTTTGTATATTAATTCATAGCGTCAACGTTCAGACTCGTATGTTAGCTAGACAATACGAACTATATATTTACCATGCAGGGATAATCAATGCTAGACAATAACCAGAATTTAAATTCGTCGTTTGACTTGACACGGGGCGACGGTCACGACGGGGTTGTCAACCCGATAGATCTACCAACAATTCATCGCGTGCAATACTTAATCGATTAAATGACATCATTGGCGCAAGGTCCATATTCAGACCATATATGATGTCTGCCTCATGTACAATATATATATCCTACTAATATGACAAATTTAATATACGATGTTGTATGAATCCCCTGAAATCCCCACCGAAATGTAAGCCTATGTCGTTACTTACTCTCTTGAGACCAAGCAATATTCGTTCCAACATTACAGTCGATTTTTCCTCAGAAACACCGTACCATCCCAGCTTTTCCCCCAAACATACATTCATCCAAAAACGTTTTACCTCGAAACGTATGATTTATCAAACTCCATATATTTTCGACGAAAATATATAATTTATATTAAAAGGTATGTTTTAATCCAAAAACTTTACTAAAACCTTTTATAGGCGTGTTCTACCCCCAAAACATATACAAAGCAGTAAAAAGAGGGGTTTAGTGACACTCACCTTTGGGTGCGTATTTTTAAATAGCGCAATCCCACAGATTGATTTCTACACGTCCTATTATACGTAGGAACAATTTATAAATCAATATATATCACAAAAATCCTAAGTTTCTCTGTTTCTTAAAATTTTCACATAACTTTGAGATTTTCTCAAAAAGTTATTGTTTTTTATTATGTTGGCACGTTAATATATATATATGAGTCCATATATATATATTTTTTTTATGATTTTGCGACTTGAACGATTTTATTGGTGACCGTTATCATGTAAATCCCTTAACACACCCGTTTATACGTAATATATCTACGATTTGAGCGTCATAATATATATACATAAACGTACACATAAATTATCATCGAAACACGTGTAATCTCGTTAACTTATCTATGTTGTCAATTTTAATGCATGCATACATAAAATAACTTATATGTATCAAATTTCATGCTCGACAAATAAGTTACACATTTAACACGATTTTACCGTTTCTACCGCATAAAACGCACAAGTATACATGCATAGTCTAAATTTCCCACTATCAAGTTAACACTTAACATATTATCACATTTACATGTTTAAATCACATAACACATTTTATCACATAAGGTTCACTAAAAAACAACCCATACTAGTGTACTTTGAAAATTGCGTATTTTAGAGATTCGGTAACGTTTTCGGGCGTCGGAAGTCACGTATGACCAACCAAACACCAAGTAAACTTAAAATTAGTTAAAATAATTATATTTAAACTAAAAATATCAGTTTACTTACTGATTTAAAACAGATTTATTAAAATCGTTCGAAAAGCCGATTTTTGACTGTTTTAACGCATAGTTTTGCGTTAAACATTACTATAACCATCCCAACTCGGAATGACTTGATATTTTAACATAATACATGTTATTTACTGATTAAAATAGTGATCATATTCAGATTAGTGCAGTTTTTGTGAAAGTCACATAAATCATGCGATTTCACGTATTTTACAACTTCTAATGCACCAAGTACAACATGCAAAGCTAGTAAACATTATGACAAAGTTTTATATCATTCTAACACTTCAAATATTAATATTTTTAGTGTTTAGAATCTGATTAAAATTTATTTTTACCAAATCATATTCAAATCATCATTTCATGATCACAAATCATCATGCATGTTCAAGTAAATGCATCTAATGCTTTCATAATGCATCATCATCAATTTATATGAACTAAAATATATATCCAACATATATTTAAATCATGTTCAAGTATTCAAGAACAATCATATTCTACAGATGATTATCATCCAAATCATTTATCATAAGTGCAAGACATGCACATTCTTACACATCTAAGACTTTCAACATCAAAAATTCATATGCATGCATACCTACATATACATACACGACCATATACATATATATACACATGATTCTAAAAATTTACTTTTCACATAAACTAATTTCAAATCAAAAAGATTCCATATCACAACTTTTTAAACATGCATGCATCATCTTCCAAGAATCAATCAAACATGAATAAATCAAAAATCAAAACTCACATTCTAACATACACACATGCATGTGTACGGCCCCATGTATACACACACATACATCCATTTTAATTTATTCAAAAACCCATTTGTTTTTAGTTTCAAGTTTGTGATTAAACTCAAGAACAAGAGAAATTTCCATCATCATCAAGATCATCAAGAATTAAAAACAAAGTTTTTAAAATAAAATTTATAGCTTCTAGTTCTTGAATGATTTTTAGTAAAGATTGATGATATGGGACTTGATTGTTGCTTAAAACACCTTGAAATCACTTCTAAACCACCAATGGACTTGAAATCTCCTTAAAATGGATCTTGTATGAAGACGTATCTTCAAAAATTTTGAATTTTAGTGTGTGTTTGTGTGTGTTCAGCCGTGAATAAGAGAGAGAGAGTGTTAGAATGATTTTTGAAAAGTGTCTTGGGTTTGTGAAGATATGGTGAGGTCTTCCATGCATAATAATCACCCATCCCCTCATGGCCAATGAATGTGTGAAAGAGGAGAGAGAGTGGATTATTTAGCCAACACATGTCCCACATTCTTACACCTCTCATAATATATATATATATATATATATATATATATATATTCCATACGCATACATACATATATGTATGTAATTTAAGTAGAAACTGGTATTTTACTGGATACCGGGTATTTTATCTAGCGTTTTAATCCCGTTTTAGTGGGTTTTAAATTATTTTTATCATTCTATAAAAATAATCACACTAAATTATTACTGAAATAATTATCAGTTGCCTTGTCTGGCTGCGTTGACAGTATTTTATCTAATGTGCGCAGTATCGCGCGGTACGCGCTCAAACTCGAAAAAAAAATAGAGTTTCTTAGCGTTTTAATTTATTTTTCCTCACGAACACGATAAAATTATCATTCTAATCATATCAGACTATTTTTAGGATTTTCACACTGATCGGGTGGTCACCGACGCTCGTTTCGCATTTTAATCGTTACGCGATAAGCGTTTATTTTATTGTTGCCAACATAATTTTATCAATGTTTGGATTCACCAACACATTAAATATCACATATAAATATCAAAATCAGTCAAATATAGTCTTTTTATTTATTCACGACACGTGTTACATTTGTACGGTACAACCTAAATAGCCGGGTGTCACAGTCTCCCCCTGTTTTGGAAATTTCGTCCCCGAAATTTTTACTCTACAGGTTTTGTTTTTGCACTTGGTGGAAACAGTAATAACAGTCTTGTTAAATATGGTCTTGTAGTTTCTGCGAGAAACTTTGATTCTTACGAAGAACCCTCGTAGCCCTATATTATATAATCTCATTTCCTAATTTCGTGTCTCAATGCTCTCTACCTTTTTCAAGGTTCATCGTTTACGAGTACTTAATCAGAAAGGGTAAAGTCAGCATTCCACCACTTTAGGTTTGACATATGTGTAACCACATATACATTGTCTTATACCTGAGGTAGTCTGAGTCTTCATACGATTGATCCAACTCAAGATGGGCTCTCGAAAGTATCTAATCCCATGAGCTCGTTTTCTTCCTTTCTTGCATTTATTTCAAATATTTTCTCTCCACGGATTGCACAATCAACAGATCGCATATACCATTAGGACTCTGTAATCGTCTTTCTGGTTATCAAATAACTCTTCTAGCCATCTGTACTGCTTCTACGGTACTTCGATAAATTTCCGTTTATCACCTAAATAAATCTCTACAAAGAATAAAATCAGTGTATTATCCATTATACACTTTCTCAAACTGGACACATGTAACACATCATGTACACCACTCAATCCCTATGGTAGCTTGAGCCTATAAGCGACTGATCCAACTCAAGATGGGCTCTCGAAAGGACCTAATCAATGTGGCTCAGCTTTTCTTTCTCTGCTAATCCTAATAGCACCCTTTTAAGATAACTCCTTCAATAGAACACAATCTTCGATCTGAAATCACAATAGTTTCCCCTCAATTGTCCATGTAATTCTTCTGTTGATCAATGGCGACTTTTAACCTTCCCTCGATCTAGGCAAATCATGTCGCTGGTTTCCTGGATAAACTAGGGTCTGGTTAATTATCTTTTGCCACATTAGTTTAACAAAGTGGCGATCGACACTTCCATCCATACAAGGCTTCAAATGGAGCAACCTAAATACTAGTGTGATAACTATTATTGTAGGATAATTCTGCCAAAGGCAAGTGAGTATCCTAACTTCCATCAAAATCAATCGCACACACTCTCAACATATCCTTCAACATCCGAAAAGCTTCCTCCTGCTTTTCTGTCCAATCAAACTTCCTTTCCTTCTGGGTCAATAGCGTCTAAGGCTGCGCTAATCTGGAGAAATTCTCAATGAATCTCCGGTATTACCCAGCAAGTCTTAAGAATTGTAGCACCTCCGACGGGGTCTTTGGCGCTTCCCAATTCTTGATTGCCTCTATCTTCGACAGATCCACATGTATACCTTTCTCATTTATGACATGCCCGAGAAAATGGACTTTCCGAATCCAGAATTTACATTTAGAGAACTTGCCATACCACTTCTCTTCCTTCAACAACTCTAAAATCAACTTCAAATGATGCTCATGATCTTCTTTGGTTTGTGAATAGATAAGTATGTCGTCGATGAATGCTATCACGAATTTATCCAAATAAGGTTTGCATACCCTGTTCATGAGATCCATATACACTGCTGGTGCATTAGTTAAGCCAAAAGGCATGACTAAAAAGCTCGTGATGGCCATATCGTGTTCAAAAAGCAGTCTTCGGAATATATTCGTCAGCAACCTTTAACTGATGATATCCTGAACCCAGATCAATCTTCGAGTAGTAGTTGGATCCCTATAGTTGATCGAACAAATCGTCAATCCTCGGTAAAGGGTACCGATTCTTGAAAGTCAACTTGTTCAGCTCTCTGAAATCAATACACATCCCGAAGGATCCATCCTTCTTCCTCACAACAAAACAGGTGCACCCCTAGGTGAAAAGCTTAGTCGAATGAAACCCTTGTCTAGTAGCTCTTGAAGCTGATTCGACAATTCTTTCATTTCAGACGGTGCTTAATCTTTAAGGTGATTTTGCAATTGGTGCAGCACTGGATACCAGATCGATTCGGAATTCGATCTGTCTCGCAGGGGGTAATCCAGGTAAGTCTTTTTAGGGAAAACTTCTGGATAATTGCGAACAATAGGAATCTCTCCAATTTTCCTACATTTGGCCTTCATATCCACCACGTTAACAAAGAACGCATGATAGCCTTTTCGTAACAGCTTGAACATCTTCATAATACTAACATCACTCAACACTCGACACTCGATCGGACTCTGTGAACAACTACCGCTTCACCACCATCAAAACAAGGTATCCTTGCTTACTTCTCCGAGCAAATAGTCCTAGCTTGTCCTTGGATAGCCAATCCATTCCCACAACTACATCAAAGCTCCCCAGCTCCACTGGTAATATATCGATACTAAAACTATAATCACCTAACTAAATACTATAACCGCGAACGACCTCACTAGATTCTACCAGCTTGCCAATTGCTAGTTCTATCGAGTACTTTTATACTTAGCTTACTTGTTGGAGAACACAAAAATGGTTCAAAGTTTTTCGAGACAAAACTCAAGTCAGCTTCGGTATTGAAAGTACGAACATAGATTGGTTATTGATCAAAGACATACCCGTAACAATAGCAGGATCGTCACGTGCCTTTCCAGCACTCAACTCGAAAGCTTTGCTCTTGGCGTTCTGACCCTTCATTTCCGGACAATCTCTTCTGAAATGTCCTTGCTCACCACACTCGTAACATCCCTTGAGTGTATCTCCCTCCGATGTACTCTTAGCATAGCACTCGCGAGTCATATGTCCAGTCCGACCACATTTGGCGCACTTTCTCCGCTCATCCTCGTGAGTCTTCCTGTCAGAACCACCCCTGCCATCCCTGGCATTATCCTTTCCCAAACAACTAGAGTTAACCACATACGCTTTCCCCGAACTGCGTTTCTCATCACACTTCTCATCGGTATCTTTTCTCAAACTCTCAGATTTTCGCTTTCGCAAATCCCAAGATCTAGGCTCGGGATGCGGAATTATTTGAATGGTCGTCCCGCTGTGACGGCCCGACATCTCGCATACCGTTGCCATGTCATTGAATAGGGCACCAGTAAATGATCTTGGGTTACAACCCTGGATTGTTTTGTGTGTACATCTATGTACTGTTCACAAGGTTAATGAAAATCAGGAATACACTCTGATTATATCATAACACATGAACTACTAAAACCTTTTGATCATTATATTACCTGAAGGGTTTCCGATCTGTGCCCCCACCAAGACCATGCCCATGAGCATCGCGTCCACGTTCCTGGCCATTATTCTGGTTAGCATCGCGCCGTTCCATTGCAGTATTAACGTGTTGGGCTATGAGTTGTGCCAACTCTTCCGGGGTAGTAGGTAGTCCAGAACCCTGTCTCACTTTTGGCGGCATTTCGTCGTTTTTATTATTACAACATAATATCAACATAAGACGATATCCAAAATAATTCAATCATTAAATGCTAGTGGACCAAACATTGCGCATGTATAATATCCACATATTAATGAGTAAAATTTTTAAACCAAAAGGAACCCATTTGATATTTATACCAGAAATTTACAAAGCTTGCTTTTAGTACAAAGACTAATCAAAATTTGGCGTGTCTACATCAACACCCGCAACAAGTCTATATGAAATTTCCTCCTAAATATCTAAAAATTTGGCATGCAAGCCATAATTAGGGTTCATCAAATGAGACATACAAAACAAACAACGGAAACAACCAACAACTAACGCTTCAATCCCAGGAAGTCCAGCAGTTTCCTAACAAGCTCTTCTAGCTCAACTATCCTCCAGTGCATCTGATTCCTCGCACTGTCATCTAAGTCCTTAAGCTTATTATACCAGTCCATCTGTCCCTCTAAGTCCTTCATCTTGCCCTTCATCGCCTCCAAGCCTCCGCGTAACGTGGCAAACTGACGATCGCAGTGAGAGCGATTGACCCCAATCCTTTTCTGCCTCTACAAAGTGTGTGACAACCCGTGATTTACGGCTCTTAATTATGTGATTAACAGGTGATTAACGTGATAATAAATAGTGTTTAAGACGCAAATTAACTTAATTAGGCCTTTGGAGTGCCTAGAAACGGCTAACCGGCTTTACAGGGCGTGCACGGTGGTTTACGGAAAAATCCGGTGAATATTAAGCGACAACGAACTAATGCCGTACAAAATACTGACAACGCCGACGAATACGGATTTTCCACGAATATTTTATATTTATGAATTTAATGTTGTGAATTTATCGTGCTTCTTTACGACACAAAACGCCAACATGAACGAAAACGCGATTGCAGGAAACGTATCGGCAACGAAACGGAAGCATCGGAGGCGCATGTTACCTTTAAAACGTAAACTTTACGCTTTATTTAGCTCCGTAATGAAATTTTAGTAACCGTAGACGAAACCGGATCGAAAAACGGTTACAAACGGCAAACGGCGCCATTTTACGCGATTCTTAACGCATCCGACAAACGGGCGCGACAACAATGACTACCGACCGTATTTTACGTATTTTAATACTAAAATTTTATCTTTCGACGTTAAACGGAGTTCGGGTTTTGACAACGGGTTCATGGAAATTACGGGCCGTTTAACCACGGGGATTGAGCTTGTGGGCCTTGAGCCCAAGCCCAAAACCCACAAACTAAACCTACCAACTAAATCTTGATTAAAGATTTGCCTGTTCTTTTAAAGTGCATATCTATACAAAATCTTACTAAAATCTTTATAAATCTTACTTAAATCTTACCAAAATCTTCATAAGATTTTTTTTAGATCTATATACACTGAACAAATGGAAGCCACCTTTGGGTATTACACACTTGAATGAGATTAAAACCCCATCTCAAACACTAATAGTGAACTCATCTCCTACTCTAAATACACAACACAGACATATGTATGTCTGTCCCTCTCCCTCTCGACACACACTCACACCTCCTTTCTTCTCTCTATGACACCCCCCAAACACCTCCACCCATCCCTTTGTTCTCCTTCGAGCAATACCACACCCCTTTTTTTGTGATACAGAAACAGACCACCACCACCACTAACCGGTGGTGGTGCGGCGGCGCTACATAGAGACGGGAGAGAGAGAAAGCTGAGGAGAAGAGAGAGAGGAAAGAGAGACCGGAGAGAGAGACGAGGCAGAGAGAGAGAGACTCGGGAGGAGAGAGAGACGACGAGATGGATAGATCGAGAGAAAGAGAACCGGCGGACCGGCAGACCGGCGGTCGACTTCATTGTCCGGTGGTCGATGTTTTTATCCGACGAGCTTCGATTCAGGTGGTGGCATTCACGACATCAGGAGCGGCGGAGGTTGCCGTTGGCGACAGTGGTGGTGGTGACCGGCGGTCCTTGTCTCGGACCGGCGGTCCTTGCTTCGGTCCGTCGGGTTTCAGCGGTAAGACCCCCCCTGCTTGTTTCTTGTATTTTGTTTGAAGATTTGTTAAAGATGAGGAGATGTTGAAGATGTTTGGTTTGTTCATGATTCACGATCGGGTCTAGATTCAAGCATGATTCGGGTTATGTTTCGGGTTAGATGGGTCGGTGAGCGGGTTCGGTTTCGTGTCAGACGGTTCGGGTCAAAGGCAGTCAAATATGGTCAAGAACAGAATTTGTTCGAGTTCGGGTCTCGGTTTGAGGTGCGGATTCGAGTCAAATCAGCCAAACGGGACAGCCGGGTCAACTCGGTCAACCCGAGTCAACTCAGTTGACTCGGTCAAAGTCAGCCGGTCAACTCCGTCAAACTGTCCGACGACTCGACGCGAAAGACTCGGTAAAAATTTTGAACGAATATTATTTACACTAATTTTAAGATTTTTATTAATGTCGTGAACGAGCTCGAACCAAGTCATGATATTTCAGCTACGTGTTATTCTGATCGTATTGATAAAACCTTATATATTGTTTGAATGAATTATTGTTGAGTTTGATAAAATACGACAACTTTTTATTGTCGGGTTAGTCCAAAAACAGAGGAAACTCTGCCCGTTTTTTGAGAAAACCCGAAAACAAAACGCACTTTATAGCAAAACAACAATTATTAATATCGAGCGATTTTTATAAAACAAGATACAAATGACTATTCGTTTACAAGGACACTTTATAACTTACAAAAACGACGACGGCGCAAACTATTATGCAAAATAAATATAATTATTATATTTATTTCAAACATCGCCTAACACAAACTTGTTTTATAAAAATAAATAAAGTTTTTATATTTATTTCAAGTGTCGAACAACATGAATTCGTTTTTACAAAATAAATATAGTTTGTATATTTATTTCAAGTAGTAAACAATACGAATGCTTTTATAAAAATAAAAACAGTTTATGTATTTGTACAACGACGATTCTTTTATAAAATAAATGTAAGCTTTTATATTTATTTCAAACGCCTCAAACGGCATACGATATATATATAATACGAGTTATTATATATTCTTTTCATATAACACCCGTTACATACACGTACGACTTCTCAAATACGACTAGCGAAATTCTACTGATATATTTATATACTTTTATATAAATATATATATATATACTTTAGTTCTCATGAGAAACTTAGTCTTTTCAAGACATGTAAATACTTAATGACGTTAAATGAGCTAACAAGTATAACTTTATCATTTTCATCAATTTAACAACAAACCGTCAAATCGTTCAGTTAACGATTCGGTAGAGCTCGGTAACACGTAGATTAGTAACCGCATTAATTAGAAACTTATAAGATATTCCGTGTTAGGAATATTGTAGAATGCACGCTAGCGAGTCTCGTCTTGGAAACGACATCGTATATAGCTAGCTTTGCACAGGAATATCTAGGTGAGTTCATAACCCCACTTTTTACGATTTTATATTTTTTAAATGTTTTCGGGGTGGAAAGACATGCACGTTTTGCAAGAACACACAAAGTTTTGGGCGAACAAAAACTCATATTTCTAAATTATGTTACGAATGGATTTCGAGGAACTCAAATGTTTACGAATGGATTATACTAAATATACCGGTTTTTACAAAACAAATGCGTATCATCGAAATGTGAATGATTTTCATGACTAAGGATGGATCGTCTGGTGATAATTTAGAGAGACTGGGGAGTTGGCCTTAGAGGCTGGGGTAAAATACATGATACAATTATTTCAGACATTTTATACATGGTATGATTAGCTTAAGGAATGGTACACTTGGATTATATGAGTGATAAGTCTATTTGAACATACCGAACCCCACCCATGCGCCCGCAGGTTGGACCATGTGGTGATTATATCTTAGCATGCGCCCACAGGTTGGACCATGCGGTGATTACATCTTAAACCCACCCATGCGCCCGCAGGTTGGACCATGTGGTGACTTGTCTTAACCCCACCCATGCGCCCGCAGGTTGGACCATGTGGTTACACATTTACTGATATGTCTCCTTATTTGCTTTCATACCGGGGTTTTATAAATTACATACCATATTTTATACAAATTCAAAGCATAGGATTACGCGGGCATGGAGTCAAAGTCAGGGTGGGCATTGACGGTTATACGAACATTACTAATACAAGAGTTTACAAAAACATGGTTTTACGAACATAATGCGTTAGAAATACAAAGTTTCCATGTAACTTGACAAGAAAATGATTTTAAATTCGTTTTCTCAACAATACTTCAAAAATCGGTTATTCAAAAAGATTTATTTCAAATCTTTTACAAACAAACTATGAACTCGCTCAACTTTATGTTGATTTTTCGCATATTTCTTTCTCAGGTTACTCTTCAAAGTTAAGGCACGGTTGGAATAGGAGAACCATGTGGAGTCGAGTACTTAGTGGGCGTTCAATTTCTGGAAGTCTTAGCTTATTTTGCTTCCGCTGTGCAATGAAGATACCAGTCCAGTCACGCCAATGCTCTGGTATTTCGGGGTGTGACAGATTGGTATCAGAGCTATAGGTTACAGCGAATTAGGTTTCTGTTGTGATACCTAGGCTCTAACCTCACTTTTCTCTGGGAACTTAGAATATTACAACCTAAATACATACAGAACGCCTAGTATTCGAATATGGTCTCCAACCGTTGCCGAAAAACAAACAGTCAAAATTTTGTTTTCAAACATACGCTAAATTTGTGTTTTACACACGGTACACGAAACGATTACATACAGTACACAAAACTCTGAGAGTTTAGGAAACATGCATTTAAAGACCTTCGGAAACTTATGTCGAAGTTCATTAAAGGTCATCACGTAGGAACCGCGAATATTAACTCGAGCACACACTATTATCCATATTGTCTATGATGTTTTAACTTCCCGAGCAGGCAGCCTACGCATAACGAAACGCTAGTGCACAAGAGTACATGGAACTTAAATTTTATGTCAACGGATGTCGGGGTACATCACATTCTACGCGGAACGAAACGCTAGTGCACAGGTATTCGCGAAGCTCAATCTATACATCAACGGGGCTTGAAGTACGACACATACGACTATCAAGGCGAGGCCTTTGAAAAGACACGATGGCGCAATTCAACGACGACGCTAGATTCATGTCAGCAGGAGAACTAATGACCAGGAAACGACAACTTGTCACGCGGTCCAGCAAACGACACGAAACACGCCAAGGAGAAGACGAATGTCTCCTCATTCCCCCTAACTCATAACGACAAGTACGCTATGTTCGACATTCCATGGTAATGTCACCTAACAACCGGTCATCACGCGAAACCCCAGGTAAAAGCCTTCAATTTCTTTTATAGAAATTCTGATTTTCGCATCTAATGAGTAGATTTTCACATCTCTACTCCTCTTAAGGGTCATTGTATCACGATCATTTATTTACAAGTTACATACATGGTTTTTCGTTGTGACCATGCCGAAAGTTTTCTTGTCAATACATGTATTTATTGTCGGATTGCGCTAAAACCAAGTTCAACTGTTTGAACTTGTCCATTACACATATTCACTTCAGAGCATCATATGATGTATTGGGAGCATCATATTCAAAATTCGTTTTAACAAGTGTTCCAATTGTTCCGAGTTGAAGTAAACTTCTTTGGCAGTCGACTCCATTAAATTGTTTGTTGATTTCGACACCTTGTGGTGGTATTTTCACTTATTTGAACCTTGCGCTAAACTCATTTACATATCTTATGCACAGATTTAATTATTTATTTATTGATTCAGATTAAATCCGCTTTGATTTATCACATTACAACAGTCTTAATACAATTGTGTGTTAAGACAATGGTACACAAATTCATTTCATATTCCGGTGTACCTCATAACGGTTCTTTCAACATCGATCGAATGCTTTGCGACATTCATTGCTTCTTCACCTTCGATCGAAAACATTGTTTCATTGATGTTCCATTTTCAATTGAAAATCCTATGATGTCATTTAAAACAAACTTTCAAGATTCACTTTATTGCGCTTTCATTTGACTTCAAACACGGTGAATTTGTTTGATCACCGCTATTATTGAATCATTTGAATCACTACGACACCTTGTGGTGTCAGCACAAACTTGTAGCTTGGGCTAATCATGATTGAACGTTTCATGCAAAACACAGGTGATACTTGTTCGATCACCCCTATTATTGAATTGTTTCATTCATTGCGACACCTTGTGGCGTCGGTATAACTTGCAGCTTGCGCTGATCATGATCAAGCGTTCCATGCAAACTCGTACATTTGAGATTGATAATTCTAAGTTCATCCAGTGGATGTTATTGCATCTAGAACTCATTTACATGTTATAAACATTCATATGGAATTCGATTGGTCGAAGTTCCTATTCATTATTGGATCCTTGTTAACTTAGTCACATCAGTGACTGTACCTATACGTCTTGTTTCCTTTGACATCGATTTGTTGAAACACATTTATTGTAAACCATTGGGTTCTTATCATTGAGGAACGTCATTAAATTCACATGATTCGAATAAGTCTTGTTTCGATTACGCGGTCATTCATTTTGTTATTATTCGGACTTACCTGCGAACAACACAATTCTGAGGAGATAACATAGTCTAAATTTCGAGGACGAAATTTCTGTAACAGGGGGAGAATGTGACAACCCGTGATTTACGGCTCTTAATTACATGATTAACAGGTGATTAACGCGATAATAAATAGTGTTTAAGATGCAAATTAACTTAATTAGGCCTTTGGAGTGCCTAGAAACGGCTAACCGGCTTTACAGGGCATGCACGGTGGTTTACGAAAAAATCCGGTGAATATTAAGCGACAACGAACTGATGCCGTATAAAATATTGACAACGCCGACGAATACGGATTTTCCACGAATATTTTATATTTATGAATTTAATGTTGTGAATTTATCGTGCTTCTTTACGACACAAAACGCCAACATGAACGAAAACGCGATTGCAGGAAACGTATCGGCAACGAAACGGAAGCATCGGAGGCGCGTGTTACCTTGAAAACGTAAATTTTACGCTATATTTAGCTCCGTAATGAAATTTTAGTAACCGTATACGAAACCGGATCGAAAAACGGTTACGAACGGCAAACGGCGCCATTTTACGCGATTCTTAACGCATTCGACAAACGGGCGCGACAACAATGACTACCGACCGTATTTTACGTATTTTAATACTAAAATTTTATCTTTCGACGTTAAACGGAGTTCGGGTTTTGACAACGGGTTCATGGAAATTACGGGCCGTTTAACCACGGGGATTGAGCTTGTGGGCCTTGAGCCCAAGCCCAAAACCCACAAACTAAACCTACCAACTAAATATTGATTAAAGATTTGCCTGTTCTTTTAAAGTGCATATCTATACAAAATCTTACTAAAATCTCTATAAATCTTACTTAAATCTTACCAAAATCTTCATAAGATTTTTTTTAGATCTATATACACTGAACAAATGGAAGCCACCTTTGGGTATTACACGCTTGAATGAGATTAAAACCCCATCTCAAACACTAATAGTGAACTCATCTCCTACTCTAAATACACAACACAGACATATGTATGTCTGTCCCTCTCCCTCTCGACACACACTCACACCTCCTTTCTTCTCTCTATGACACCCCCAAACACCTCCACCCCTCCCTTTGTTCTCCTTCGAGCAATACCACACCCCCTTTTTTTGTGATACAGAAACAGACCACCACCACCACTAACCGGTGGTGGTGCAGCGGTGCTACACAGAGACGGGAGAGAGAGAAAGCTGAGGAGGAGAGAGAGAGGAAAGAGAGACCGGAGAGAGAGACGAGGCAGAGAGAGAGAGAGACTCGGGAGGAGAGAGAGACGACGAGATGGATAGATCGAGAGAAAGAGAACCGGCGGACAGGCGGTCGGCTTCATTGTGCGGTGGTCGATGTTTTTATCCCACGAGCTTCGATTCAGGTGGTGGCATTCACGACATCAGGAGCGGCGGAGGTTGCCGTTGGCGGCGGTGGTAGTGGTGACCGGCGGTCCTAGCTTCGGTCCGTCGGGTTTCAGCGGTAAGACCCCCCCTGCTTGTTTCTAGTATTTTGTTTGAAGATTTGTTAAAGATGAGGAGATGTTGAAGATGTTTGGTTTGTTCATGATTCACGATCGGGTCCAGATTCAAGGATGATTCGGGTTATGTTTCGGGTCAGATGGGTCGGTGAACGGGTTCGGTTTCGTGTCAGACGGTTCGGGTCAAAGGCAGTCAAATATGGTCAAGAACAGAATTTGTTCGAGTTTGGGTCTCGGTTTGAGGTGCGGATTCGAGTCAAATCAGCCAAACGGGACAGCCGGTTCAACTCGGTCAACCCGAGTCAACTCAGTTGACTCGGTCAAAGTCAGCCGGTCAACTCCGTCAAACTGTCCGACGACTCGACGCGAAAGACTCGGTAAAAATTTAGAACGAATATTATTTACACTAATTTTAAGATTTTTATTAACGTCGTGAACGAGCTCGAATCAAGTCATTATAATTCAGTTACGTGTTATTCTGATCGTATTGATAAAACCTTATATATTGTTTGAATGCATTATTGTTGAGTTTGATAAAATACGACAACTTTTTATTGTCGGGTTAGTCCAAAAACAGAGGAAACTCTACCCGTTTTTTGAGAAAACCCGAAAACAAAACGTACTTTATAGCAAAACAACAATTATTAATATCGAGCGATTTTTATAAAACAAGATACAAATGACTATTCGTTTACAAGGACACTTTATAACTTACAAAAACGACGACGACGCAAACTATTATGCAAAATAAATATAATTATTATATTTATTTCAAACATCGCCTAACACAAACTTGTTTTATAAAAATAAATAAAGTTTTTATATTTATTTCAAGTGTCGAACAACATGAATTCGTTTTTACAAAATAAATATAGTTTGTATATTTATTTCAAGTAGTAAACAATACAAATGCTTTTATAAAAATAAACACAGTTTATGTATTTGTACAACGACGATTCTTTTATAAAATAAATATAAGCTTTTATATTTATTTCAAACGCCTCAAACGGCATACGATATATATAATACGAGTTATTATATATTCTTTTCATATAACACTCGTTACATACACGTACGACTTCTCAAATACGACTAGCGAAATTCTACTGATATATTTATATACTTTTATATAAATATATATATATATACTTTAGTTCTCATGAGAAATTTGTCTTTTCAAGACTTGTAAATACTTAATGACGTTAAATGAGCTAACAAGTATAACTTTATCATTTTCATCAATTTAACAACAAACCGTCAAATCGTTCAGTTAACGATTCGGTAGAGCTCGGTAACACGTAGATTAGTTACCGCATTAATTAGAAACTTATAAGATATTCCGTGTTAGGAATATTGTAGAATGCACGCTAGCGAGTCTCGTCTTGGAAACGACATCGTATATAGCTAGCTTTGCACAGGAATATGCAGGTGAGTTCATAACCCCACTTTTTACGATTTTATATTTTTATAAATGTTTTCGGGGTGGAAAGACATGCACGTTTTGCAAGAACACACAAAGTTTTGGACGAACAAAAACTCATATTTCTAAATTATGTTACGAATGGATTTCGAGGAACTCAAATGTTTACGAATGGATTATACTAAATATACCGGTTTTTACAAAACAAATGCGTATCATCGAAATGTGAATGATTTTCATGACTAAGGATGGATCGTCTGGTGGTAATTTAGAGAGACTGGGGAGTTGGCCTTAGAGGCTGGGGTAAAATACATGATACAATTATTTCAGACATTTTATACATGGTATGATTAGCTTAAGGAATGGTACACTTGGATCATATGAGTGATAAGTCTATTTAAACATAACGAACCCCACCCATGTGCCCGCAGGTTGGACCATGTGGTGATTATATCTTAGCATGCGCCCACAGGTTGGACCATGCGGTGATTACATCTTAAACCCACCCATGCGCCCGCAGGTTGGACCTTGTGGTGATTATATCTTAACATGCGCCCGCAGGTTGGACCATGTGGTTACACATTTACTGATCTGTCTCCTTATTTGCTTTCATACCGGGGTTTTATAAATTACATACCATATTTTATACAACTTCAAAGCATAGGATTATGCGGGCATGATGTCAAAGTCAGGGTGGGCATTGACGGTTATACGAACATTACAAATACAAGAGTTTACAAAAACATGGTTTTACGAACATAATGCGTTACAAATACAAAGTTTCCATGTAACTTGACAAGAAAATGATTTTAAATTCGTTTTCTCAACAATACTTCAAAAACCGGTTATTCAAAAAGATTTATTTCAAATCTTTTACAAACAAACTATGAACTCGCTCAACTTTTACAAAGTAAGTGTGTGTTCAAATGAAAAATAACACATATGGTCCAAATAAACAGATAATCACGTATGCACATAAACACACAATGGTTTTCATACATGATAAAACTTTCCATATTTTTTAAAAAATTTTGGCTTTGAGAATTTTGGACTTAAATATCAAAATTCTTCTGTTGAAGTCTAGTGTTTTCCTCCGAAAACATCTAGTTTGCTAACAACCATTGGCTCTGATACCAACTTCTGTCACACCCCAGAAACGTCGCAGCGGAATATAAAACGTAGTGGAGACGGAAGTTGGTGCTCATTTATATCTTGATGATCGATGCATTAAATTGTTGGAAATATTTTCTTATTTAAAACATAGTTTTAAACATTATGTTTCAAGACATGACACAACCATGACATAGTTAAGTTGTTTCTGATCCTCATGGATCTTATTACATTTGTTCAAGAAAGTTTTAAAAGTTAGTCCAACATTATTAAGTAACAAAACATGCATCAACAACCACAAGATACGCCATAATTCCCGATGTAACACCTGTGTCACTTCAACCGTCAAACAAATGCTAAACCAATGAAATATTGTATTTCATACTTGGGATTTGTAAAATTATGTGTATCTTTTACACATATCAACTCTTGTTTGATTTTAAGCTTTAAATCGCTTTCTGGAGGGTTATACGCGCTCTGATGCGTAAATATAACCAGTTTAATCCAACGAACACTCCGGAATAGTGAAATAGGCTTAACATACCTTAAATAACCTTTAAATAACTTAGAAATAAGTTTTAAAGGCTTTGGTATGGCAAAAACAAGTTAATTCGCTTACAGGGACTAAACTTGACAAACTGCGAAAGTATGCCAATTTGAACTGTAACAGACATTCCGGAACATGACCATAAGTTAAAGATACCATAAATATCCTTCACATAGCTTAGAAATAGGCTTTGAGGGGTTCGGTATGCTAAAATAAACTTTTGGGTCATTCAGGGACTAAAAGTGTCAAAAAGTGCACAAGTTTGCACTTTCGCGCATAACTTACGTTCTGAATACATCCGGACATCCAAAAATTTATGTAAGCATGACTATATTATATTTTAGTGTTCGCCATAAGAAAAATCCATTCGTTGCGTCATTTGGATCGTTTTTCGCGCTTGTGCGCATTCCGTCGTAATTAAGCGAACATCGCGTTCGTACGACCAAACGAACCAACCTCCGGCATATTTTTGAGCATGTTTCATGTCCACAATGTTTAGGCAACATTTTAGGGCCTTAAAGTTGGCTTTACGGGCCTTAGAAGTGTCGAAAAAGGCCTTAAACACGTGCAGGGACCATTTCTGCCAATTCTGAAACATTTCTGAATCAGATGGGTGCTAGCGTAGCGCGAGCCCTATAGGCTCTACCCGTCGCGCTACGCGAGTGCATGATCTGACCAGATTCAATGTTTTAAACATCAGATTTCAGCTGATTAATCCTCCACCACACATTCTCACATGTCTAGTCAGCGGATAAGAACCATTTTTAGCTACCATGAGTTTCCGACAAGTGTACGGGTTGGATCCTGGCACGTTTTCCATCAAACGATCTCAACGGTTACCCGAAAACTATAAATACCCCATCACCCCAACCTCATTTCTTACAAGAATTCTGATTTGAGAGCTCTAAGTTGAAACCATTGTTTCATACCTGAGTTCTTGGATCGGGATTAGCATTCGGGGACCCTTCGTAAGTATTCTTTCGTTCTTTTATTGCTTTTCGAGTCTTTCGAGTCTGAAAGTCAAACTTTGTTTGACTTTCTACATTGACCAGTTATGGTCAATGCGAAGTTCGTTTGAACTTCGCAACGTGAGTGTAATCACGTTGGTTGTAGTCCCTTGGGACTATGCCTACTGATTACCACGTTGTCTAGGGTCGTAGGGTAAGCGATCTAATAAATCTCTTATACCTCGAACCCGACCCATTTGGTCGATCATTAGGATCCGACCAAATACATTAGGTGACCATAGTAGGTAGGGAATAACCTTCCGAGGTTATACCCTATGGTCACATCGTTTGAGTAGTTGTATGATAGGTAGTTTATGTGCCTTAGGTAAATTACCAGAATACCCTTTTCATGTATAATTGGTAATTAAGCATATGTAACCTAAACTTTTGTCACATAACTGATTATGTAACATGTTTAGGCATATAACACTTGTCATAGGACTAGTTAGACGGTCCGAACGCGTTTCACGCGCACGACGCGTTAAAGTAGCATAAGCTTCCTAAACGGGTCGTAATGGGTCGTATACAATTAGGTTTGGTTTCATTGTAGTATGTAGGCCTTGTTAAACCATATCATATGAGTTCCAATACTCATTTGGTTTACCAAGCCTCATCCTATCCGATCTCCCGATTTAAGTCCGGTTTATTTTTTATAGTTTTAGATTGCCGACTGATTCCGTGCTCCCTCTAACTTTGTTTGGTTGTTGTTCAAGACCTCCAAGCATTATCAGGCGAGTACATTATTCCCCTCTTTTACTGTTTTCTAAACTGTTTTGGGGTGAAGCATGTGTACCTATCTGTTATTTTCATGATTCCAAAAGTATAATTGATTATACATGTTATTACTTATCATTTGACAAACTGAATGACTAATTATAGTTTAAACATTGATTTCTCAAAGAACATAAAATAAATTGTTGAATTGTACTTATTTTATGTTCACCAGACCGATTGTTAGTATGATATAGCGCTATAGGATTTGACACCCCATTCCTGTTGTCATGGAATGTCTGAAACCAATTTGTTGCTCCATCCAAATAGGGATTTCCTTTGTGGTATTCCTATAGTCTCAAAGGTGTATTTTGATGCACTAGGTCTGAATGAATTCTTAAATCACACTATTAAAGTATAGTTGAATATACTCTCATGTGTGGTATTGTACAAAACCAACATATATTTATGAAACCAAAACATAGTTTAATATGTTATTTATCACATCTAAAGCATATTTTGATATGTTATATATGAAACCAAAAACATAGTTTAATATGTTACTTACAAATCCAAAGTATACTTTTAATATGCTACTATAAGGTTATTTGTTTAATCTTACATTTATTTATACAAATCACATTGAATACATATTACATGATTTACATTAGACATGAACATTTTACATCTTGATGGTTTGGTTTGAATAAGTGATTAAGTAACGATGCGTGTGTAATATGATACAAGCATGGTGGATACGCCGCTGGTACTTCCTATATATAAGTGTTTGTATGGTATTACATATATCGCAGCGTTATTTGAATAATTTCAGTTTGATACATATAAACATTTTATACAAATAACATACTTTTCACAAGACATTTATTTACAAACAACTTATCTTATACAAACTCATATTACATGGTTATTCATTTAAACATGCATTATTTTCTTATTATACATATCACCTGAACTCATCGTTTTTTTTCAAATGATTTACAAAGGCAAAGAAAATTACAAGGTTCATGACTAAACATTTTCTTAAACAGAAGTCATGAATCTTATTTTCACAAAACCTATATACTCGCCAGCATTTCTTTGCTGACCTCGTTTTTACACATGTTTCAGGTACTGCTTTGCAATGATTGTTGATACATGCTACATTTAGGATGGACTCGTGCCTTAGCGACTTAAAACGAGACAATAACTAGTTAACTTGTGTTATGTACCCTTTGTTTCTTGTTTAAACAATGTAAACTCTCATAATTGATTAATAAAACGAAACTTTAATTGCCATGGATTTGAAACGATTAATTCTGTTACAACACTCCCCGATATTTCCGCCACGTTTTGTATGTTCTACGTGGTCGGGGTGTGACAGAAAAGATGGTATCAGAGCCAATGGTTATAGGGAATTAGGTTATTAGTAATGTTTTGACCTAGTCTATAACCTTTCTAGGACCCTAACGCGAGTTTACTTGTGTTTAGTCATAAAACAATACTGTCGCCTATCCTTAGGCGACAACCGCAACAAGAACATAAATTTCAAAACCGCTTTGAAAACTAATCATCTGTTCTAGGATGATTGATTACTAGGTTTTGAACCCTCTGTTATATGGTTTTGAACCCCTTTAGATTTTCAAAAATCTCGTCAAGGTTTTGGGTTTTAAATAATGTGAACACGTGCAAACTGGAAGGGTGAATGCCTGTATTCTGGGTTTTCTGTCTAGGCAAGCACTTCGTATATATCTCATCAGACGCGAGACCAGTTGTGCTTACCTGGGAATTCTTGGGATGAGTGTTCACTTATAGGCGAGCATGTCTTCGCGATACATTATTTTTGATCCATTTACTTTGATTAGTCACCAGGGTCGTTCGTTGCTTTGTAGTGACAAACAAATGACCACTATCCTTGCTTTCATCAGATTTGTTTCATCTCATTCTTTTCGTCTAAATCTCTCACCCGTTTCCTTTCATGTTTCCTCTTTTAGAATGCCTCCTCGACGCGACAATCAGATGGAAAATGCCGAACTGGCGGAAATCATCGCGCAGCAAATGGCTGTTGCCTTCCCAAATCTTTATGCTCAAATGATGCAAGCCAACAACAACAACAATGCTCCATGCAATTTCAAGAGTTTCAACTCGGCAAAACTGCTCAAGTTTAGTGGTTCTGAGGGAGCAACCGGGCTTCTTCAGTGGTTCGAGAGCATTGAGAATACCTTCCGTCATGTTCTGTGTCCTGAAAATCGTAAGGTTGAGTTTTCTTCAAGTGTGTTTCAGAAGAGGGCTCTCACATGGTGGAACGGAGTGATGAGAGACCGCGGTGCTGAGGTTGCATTAGCACAGACTTGGGCTGAGCTTAGGGCTCTTATGATGAAGGAGTTTTGCCCTCGTCATGAACTGCGAGCTTTGGAGAGGGAGTTTGATGATTTGAAGCAAGACAGTGGTGAACATCGAGCCTATACTGACCGTTTTGAAGAATTGAGCCTGTTGTGTCCTGCTATGGTTACTCCTGTGGATAAAGCGATCGAGAAATATACGGATGGTCTTCCTGACCTAGTTCAGGATATTGTTATTGGCAGTAACCCTACTACTGTCAGACAAGCCATTGAACTGTCTGCCACCCTAACTGAATCCCACATCAGGAAACGTAAGCTGTTTCGAAAAGGCGACCCAAGACCATCTGACAAGACTGCTCAAGTGGAACCAAAGGAAGAACATGCTGAGGTATCCAAGAAGAAGAAGCGTAAAGCCTCTCAGAACTGCGCTGTAACTGCTCAAGACAAACAGGTTGCACGAAACCAACCAGCACAACCTCGCAAAAGGCAAAACTATGTTGGTACTGCACCTTTGTGCAACAAGTGCAACCGTCATCATCTAGAGCAAGAGCAGTGTCACAAATGTACCCACTGTGGACGGTTGGGACATTTTATCAATGTTTGTCGCTATGCAAATCAAGCTGCTGCAAACCCTGCTGCTGTTCAAGCACGGTTCCCTCCGGGGTCATGTTATAACTGCGGTGACCTTACCCACTACAGGAACAATTGCCCAAGGCTTGTTAACGCACCTCCGGCGCGAGGATGAGCGTTTAACATCAATGAGGCAAACATGAACAATGATGCGGCAGTGAACAACTAGTGTTTTGTTATTTCCTTGGTTTTTATCTTATGATGTTTAAAGACAAGTCAGTTGTTATATAAATAAAAATTCGTCGTTTTTATTTTTGCAAAACTGATACGATTGTGTGAATGTTGGATACAATCTTATGATGTCAACTCAAAGACAAACTACTCGTATGGTTCTGTCATTTTATGAATATTTGTGATCTCCCCAAGAACCCTAAACACTCGTTTATTTTAAGAAACAAAGCCAAACTTTTATTGAGAATCCTTCTATCTTTATAGATGGATCCTTGAAAATGATTAAAGTACCGAATGAAATTCATGGATTGGATTTCTAGTGTGCTTTAATTATCCATGCTCAAAGACAACAAATTAAAGAATCAAGTTAACTAATTTTGTGCTTATGTGTTTTCTTACATATTTGTGGTTGTATGTGATCCATCCAAATCCTCGTAAAATCTTTCATATCTCATACGAGAGATTCATAATAGGATATCCAAAGTAACTATCTTAAATCCTTAATGGACTTCTACGTTGTAGTCAAGTCCCTTGGATTTTAAAGTACTATTCTATAATTAGATCCCTTAAGTGGTCTATTTAAGGAGATCGTACGACGGTTTAGTTAATAAGATCATGTGTTGATCTAGTTAAAAAGATCGTTCGTTGATCAAATTAAAAGGACCCTTTGGTGGTCTAGTCGAGTCATTTCATGTTTATTCAATTGATTTTTCCTCTACGCATTCTGAAATGAACTGTGCGGACTGTGCAAGGAATTAAGTAATTATGGAGGCCTACATAATTATGGAATTCAGTGCACAGAAACCACAGGAAATTTTGTCATGTGTTAAGACCCATAGTGACAAGAATAATGATACGGGAGAAGTCTTGGACCTTGACCGATGTCATTTTATCTTACACTTCCCAATTCTGATTTTAAGCACACACAAGTTTCCTATGATAAGTTTTCATAAGAAACGTTCTTCTGTCCATAGTTCAAAAATTTCATGTTTTACTACCACAAGGAATTCACTCTGAGGGTTAACAAATTCGCTAAGATTCCTAACATGGCCCAGAGTTTTACTTAAGGGTTCAATGGATCTACTTGAAGGCGAAACCGTCACAGCTGTCTTCACAAGTTTCCTCTAGAATTAAATTTCGGGACGAAATTTCCTAAAGTAGGGGAGACTGTAACACCTGTGTCACTTCAACCGTCAAACAAATGCTAAACCAATGAAATATTGTATTTCATACTTGGGATTTGTAAAATTATGTGTATCTTTTACACATATCAACTCTTGTTTGATTTTAAGCTTTAAATCGCTTTCTGGAGGGTTATACGCGCTCTGATGCGTAAATATAACCAGTTTAATCCAACGAACACTCCGGAATAGTGAAATAGGCTTAACATACCTTAAATAACCTTTAAATAACTTAGAAATAAGTTTTAAAGGCTTTGGTATGGCAAAAACAAGTTAATTCGCTTACAGGGACTAAACTTGACAAACTGCGAAAGTATGCCAATTTGAACTGTAACAGACATTCCGGAACATGACCATAAGTTAAACATACCATAAATATCTTTCACATAGCTTAGAAATAGGCTTTGAGGGGTTCGGTATGCTAAAATAAACTTTTGGGTCATTCAGGGACTAAAAGTGTCAAAAAGTGCACAAGTTTGCACTTTCGCGCATAACTTACGTTCTGAATACATCCGGACATCCAAAAATTTATGTAAGCATGACTATATTATATTTTAGTTTTCGCCATAAGAAAAATCCATTCGTTGCGTCATTTGGATCGTTTTTCGCGCTTGTGCGCATTCCGTCGTAATTAAGCGAACATCGCGTTCGTACGACCAAACGAACCAACCTCCGGCATATTTTTGAGCATGTTTCATGTCCACAATGTTTAGGCAACATTTTAGGGCCTTAAAGTTGGCTTTACGGGCCTTAGAAGTGTCGAAAAAGGCCTTAAACACGTGCAGGGACCATTTCTGCCAATTCTGAAACATTTCTGAATCAGATGGGTGCTAGCGTAGCGCGAGCCCTATAGGCTCTACCCTTCGCGCTACGCGAGTGCATGATCTGACCAGATTCAATGTTTTAAACATCAGATTTCAGCTGATTAATCCTCCACCACACATTCTCACATGTCTAGTCAGCGGATAAGAACCATTTTTAGCTACCATGAGTTTCCGACAAGTGTACGGGTTGGATCATGGCACGTTTTCCATCAAACGATCTCAACGGTTACCCGAAAACTATAAATACCCCATCACCCCAACCTCATTTCTTACAAGAATTCTGATTTGAGAGCTCTAAGTTGAAACCATTGTTTCATACCTGAGTTCTTGGATCGGGATTAGCATTCGGGGACCCTTCGTAAGTATTCTTTCGTTCTTTTATTGATTTTCGAGTCTTTCGAGTCTGAAAGTCAAACTTTGTTTGACTTTCTACATTGACCAGTTATGGTCAATGCGAAGTTCGTTTGAACTTCGCAACGTGAGTGTAATCACGTTGGTTGTAGTCCCTTGGGACTATGCCTACTGATTACCACGTTGTCTAGGGTCGTAGGGTAAGCGATCTAATAAATCTCTTATACCTCGAACCCGACCCATTTGGTCGATCATTAGGATCCGACCAAATACATTAGGTGACCATAGTAGGTAGGGAATAACCTTCCGAGGTTATACCCTATGGTCACATCGTTTGAGTAGTTGTATGATAGGTAGTTTATATGCCTTAGGTAAATTACCAGAATACCCTTTTCATGTATAATTGGTAATTAAGCATATGTAACCTAAACTTTTGTCACATAACTGATTATGTAACATGTTTAGGCATATAACACTTGTCATAGGACTAGTTAGACGGTCCGAACGCGTTTCACGCGCACGACGCGTTAAAGTAGCATAAGCTTCCTAAACGGGTCGTAATGGGTCGTATACAATTAGGTTTGGTTTCATTGTAGTATGTAGGCCTTGTTAAACCATATCATATGAGTTCCAATACTCATTTGGTTTACCAAGCCTCATCCTATCCGATCTCCCGATTTAAGTCCGGTTTATTTTTTATAGTTTTAGATTGCCGACTGATTCCGTGCTCCCTCTAACTTTGTTTGGTTGTTGTTCAAGACCTCCAAGCATTATCAGGCGAGTACATTATTCCCCTCTTTTACTGTTTTCTAAACTGTTTTGGGGTGAAGCATGTGTACCTATCTGTTATTTTCATGATTCCAAAAGTATAATTGATTATACATGTTATTACTTATCATTTGACAAACTGAATGACTAATTATAGTTTAAACATTGATTTCTCAAAGAACATAAAATAAATTGTTGAATTGTACTTATTTTATGTTCACCAGACCGATTGTTAGTATGATATAGCGCTATAGGATTTGACACCCCATTCCTGTTGTCATGGAATGTCTGAAACCAATTTGTTGCTCCATCCAAATAGGGATTTCCTTTGTGGTATTCCTATAGTCTCAAAGGTGTATTTTGATGCACTAGGTCTGAATGAATTCTTAAATCACACTATTAAAGTATAGTTGAATATACTCTCATGTGTGGTGTCACACCCCGACCACGTAGAACATACAAAACGTGGCGGAAACGTCGGGGAGTGTTGTAACAGAATTAATTGTTTCAAATCCATGGCAATTGAAGTTTCGTTTTATTGATTAAAAGTGTTACAATGTCTTAACAAACGAAGAAATACAACATAATTAACTAGTCTTGCATCTTTTATTGTCCCTAAAGCCCAAGTCTGCCTATGTGTATCTTGATCATCTTATGCAACAGCTCCTGAAAAACACATGTGAAAATATGGTACGTCAGCATAAAAATGCCGGTGAGATACATAGGTTTTGTGAAAATAGGTTTCATGACTTATGTTTGAGAAAATGTTTAGTCATGAACCTTGTTATTTGCTTTGTTTTGTAAATCATTTGAAAATCGATAAGATCAGATGATATGTATAAATAATGTATGGTTAAATGAATAACCATGTAAAATGAGTTTGTATTAGATAAGTTGTTTGTAAATCAATGTCTTGTGAAAAATATGTTATTTGTATAAAATGTTCTATGTATCAAACTGAAATGATCCAGATAACGCTACAATATGTAATACCATACAAACACTTATATATAGGAAGTACCAGCGGCGTATCCACCATGCTCGTATCATATTACACACGCCTCGTTACTTAAATCACTTACACAAACCAAACCAACAATGTAAGATGTTTATGTTTAAACCAATTGTCCTACCAAAATGTAAGCATATGATGAATATGAATTGTACTAAGTATGCTACAACAGACATACATAGTATGTGAACTGAAATATCTGTACTAAGTATGCAACAACAGACATACATAGCATGTGAACTGAAATATCTGTACTAAGTATGCAACAACAGACATACATAGCATGTGAACTGAAATATCTGTACTAAGTATGCAACAACAGACATACATAGCATGTGAACTGTACTAAGTAATGCACACAAATGGGCACACGTAGCATGAAATGTAATGTAAAACGATGTACTAAGTAATGCACACAATGGGCACACCTAGCATGAACACAATGAAATCATGTACTATAATGTACTAATGAACATAGCAAGTATATGATGTGAAAACAGGAAAGCATGAAAATAACAAGTAGGCACATGTGTTCCACCCCAAAACAGTTTGGAAAACAGTAAAAGAGGGGTCTATGTACTCACTTGAGATTGCTTAGTAGTCCTTGAGTAACAACCAAACAATGCTAGAGATCACGGATATCAAACGGCACCTAATATAGATAACTATGTTAATAAACCGGACCTATATCGGAAGACTGGGTAGCATTAGGGTTTGTAAACCAAATGAGTGTAGGAACTCATGTGATATGGTTTAACAAGGCCTATATGCTAAATGAAACTTAACCTAAGTCTTATCGACCCATTACGACCCGTTTAGGAAGCTTATGCTACTTTAACGCGTCGTGCGCGTGAAACGCGTTCGGACCGCCTAACTAGCCCTATGACAAGTGTTATATGCCTAAACATGTTACATAATCAGTTATGTGACAAAAGTTTAGGTTACATATGCTAAATTACCAATTATGTATGAAAAGGGTATTCTGGTAATTTACCTAAGGCATATAAACTACCTATCATACAACTACTCAAACGATGTGACCATAGGGTATAACCTCGGAAGGTTATTCCCTACCTACTATGGTCACCTAATGTATTTGGTCGGATCCTAATGATCGACCAAATGGGTCGAGTTCGAAGGTATAGGCGATTTATCAGATCGCCTACCCTACGACTCTAGACAACGTGGTAATCAGTGGGCATAGTCCCAAGGGACTATGACCAACGTGATTACACTCACGTTGCGAAGTTCAAACGAACTTCGCATTGACCATTACTGGTCAACGCTGAAAGTCAAACAAAGTTTGACTTTCTGACTCGAAAAGCAATAAAATAAGGAAAAGAACGAAAGAATACTTACCCAGGGTCCCCGAATGCTAATCCCGATCCAAGAACTCAGGTATGAAACAATGGTTTCAACTTAGAGCTCTCAAATCAGAATTCTTGTAAGTTTTAAAGCAATGGGGGGTGGGGTATTTATAGTATTCGGTCCACCGTTAAGATCGTTTGTCGAATATCGTGCCTTAATCGAAACCGTACAAGTGTCGGAAAGTTGTGGTGCCTAAAAATGATGTTTATCAGCTGAATATGCAAGTTGCAAGTGTGTGGTTGTGGTTAAAACAGCTGGAACACGCTGACTGTTCGATCTGATCTATTTTGGGAGTCTGACGCGGGCCGCCTAAGATTTAGGCTTGTCTGAGGCGGGCCGCCTAGCTGTCTGATCAGCAAACTTCTTGCAGAATTGACAGTTTTGGTCCCTGTACGTGTTTAAGCCCATTTCCGGCACTTCTAAGGCCCGTAAAGCCAACTTTAAGGCCCTAAAATGATTCCTAAACATTGTGGACATGAAACATGCTCAAAAATATGTCGGATGTTGGTTCGTTTAGTCGTACGAACGCGATGTTCGCTTAATTACGACGGAATGCGCATAAGCGCGAAAAACGATCCAAATGACGAAACGAATGGATTTTTCTTATGCCAAACACTAAAATAAAATGTTTTAGTGCTTACATAAATTTTTGGATGTCCGGATGTATTCAGAACGTAAGTTATGCGTAAAAATGCAAACTTGTGCACTTTTTGACGCTTTTAGTCCCTGAATGACACAAAAGTTTATTTTAGCATACCGAACACCTCAAAGCCTATTTCTAAGCTATGTAAAGGATATTTATGGTATGTTTAACTTATGTTCATGTTCCGGAATGTCTGTTACAGTTCAAATTGGCATACTTTCGCAGTTTGTCAACTTTAGTCCCTGTAAGCGATATAACTTTGATTTCACCACACCAAACCTTCCAAAACTTATATCTAAGTTATGTAAAGGTTATATAAGGTATGTTAAGCCTATTTCACTATTCCGGAGTGTTCATTGGATTAAACTGGTTATATCTACACCTCAGAGTGCGTATAACCCTCCAGAACGCGATTTAAAGCTTGAAATCGAACAAGAGTCGATATGTGCAAACGATACACATATTTTTACAAATCCCAAGTATGAAATACAATATTTCATTGGTTTGGCATTTGTTTGATGGTTGAAATGACACAGGTGTTACAGTCTCCCCTACTTTAGGAAATTTCGTCCCGAAATTTATTCGTAGGAGTCTATATGTGACTTTTTGTCAAATAACCACCAGAGATATGTAAGGCATAATCCTGTAATTTCTCTTTAACTAACATTTTTCAGAAATGAAAAATGAACAGAGTTATTTTCAACAGGCATTCTTTAGAAACAAAAATGAACGGAATAGTCATTTTACATCTTCAGAAACAAAAATGAACCGAATGAGTCATTTTACATCTTCAGAAACAAAAATGAACAGAATAGTCATTTTACATCTTCAGAAACAAAAATGAACAGAATAGTCATTTTACATCTTCAGAAACAAAAATGAACAGAATAGTCATTTTACATCTTCAGAAACAAAAATGAACCGAATGAGTCATTTTACATCTTCAGAAACAAAAATGAACCGAATGAGTCATTTTACATCTTCAGAAACAAAAATGAACAGAATAGTCATTTTACATCTTCAGAAACAAAAATGAACCGAATGAGTCATTTTACATCTTCAGAAACAAAAATGAACCGAATGAGTCATTTTACATCTTCAGAAACAAAAATGAACCGAATAGTCATTTTACATCTTCAGAAACAAAAATGAACCGAATGAGTCATTTTACATCTTCAGAAACAAAAATGAACAGAATAGTCATTTTACATCTTCAGAAACAAAAATGAACCGAATGAGTCATTTTACATCTTCAGAAACAAAAATGAACCGAATGAGTCATTTTACATCTTCAGAAACAAAAATGAACAGAATAGTCATTTTACATCTTCAGAAACAAAAATGAACAGAATTAACTCTAGATACATGACAAAACTTGCTGTGGTTTCTGTGCATTAAATTCTATAATTATGTACGCGTCCATAATTACGTAATTCCTTGCACAGTCCGCACAGTTCATTTCATGATGTGTAGGGGAAGAAAATATCAAACCCGTGATGAGTGTGACTAGACTACCATAGGGTCCTTTTAATCAGATCAACACATGATCTTTTTAATTAGACCTCCAAGGAGTCCTTTCAGCTATATCATCACTTGATATACCTAACCAGATTTTTGGATCAATCTGTTTAACTAGACCACTCAAGGGGTCTAATTATAGAATAGTACAATAAAATCCAAGGGACTTTACTACAACGTAGAAGCCCATTGAGGATTTAATATAGTACCTTTGGATATCCTACTATGAATCCCTTATACGAAGATATGGAAGATTCTACGAGGATTTGGATGACAAAAACTTGAATTACTCAAAAACATAAAAGGAAACACATAAGCACATAATCACATAGTTGTTTAACTTGTTTATTAATTTGTTATCTTTGGACGCAGATAATTAAAGCACACCAGGAATCCAATTCGTGGATTTCATTTGGCACTTTAATCATTTCAAGAATCTATCTATGAAGATAGGATAATCTTAAAAGGAATTCGGCTTTATCCTTATTGAATTGTGATGTACGTATTAAGGCATACGAATAATTCAATTAAGGGCTCCGATGAATAATACTCATCCACAAGGATCTAATTATGAGGATAGAAAGATCCTACATGGATTTTTTTGGAGTTTGTGTAACGGGAGGTGTTCCGACACCTTGCACTAGGCGTGCTTACGTCGATACACAAGGTAGAAAGTTCATGAGGTTGAGGCGCCAAATATGTCAAGCGACATATGAAGCAGAGTTTGAAGGTTGAGCAGCAGCAGGATTTGCAACAGCTTTGCTTTGGATTGCAAAGCGGCACATGTTAACCAAATGTCTCCATCGTCCACCGTGGGTACATTTGAAACAGGGTATTTGGTTCAGATGATGTCAGTGACATTGATTGCGCCAAGGAACAGTTCCCTTTATACAGCTTCATCCCTGAGACAAGTCATGGGGATAGCTAAATCATCGGTCCTCTGGAGTATGACGCCTATTTGCTGGGTAGTTGCAGCACCTGGTTCGGACATTGTTGTTGCGATGAAGAAGCATCTTGAAGATAACGAAAGGCATAGAAAGAAACAAGCGAAAGATAGTCAAAAGAAAATGACAAGTCATGTAGATTATGACCATTTGTTTGTTACCAAAGGCAAACAAATGAGATGGTGACTAATCAAAGTAAATGGGTCAATATAATGTATCGCGAAGACATGCTCGCCTATAAGTGAACACTCATCCCAAGAATTCCCAGGTAAGCACAACTGGTCTCGCATCTGATGAGATGTATACGAAGTGCTTGCCTAGACAGAAAACCCAGAATACAGGCATTCACCCTTCCAGTTTGCACGTGTTCACATTATTTATAACCCAAAACCTTGACGAGATTTTGAAAATTCAGAGGGGTTCAAAACCATATAACAGAGAGTTCAAAACCTTACAATAGAGGGTTCAAAACCTTGTAATAAATCATCCTAGAACAGATGATTAGTTTTCAAAGCGGTTTTGAAATTTATGTTCTTGTTGTGGCTGTCACCTAAGGATAGGTGACAGTATTGTTTTATGACTAAACGCAAGTAAACTCGCGTTAGGGTCCTAAGAAGGTTATAGACTAGGTCAAAGTATTACTAATAACCTAATTCCCTATAACCATGGGCTCTGATACCATCTTTTCTGTCACACCCCGACCACGTAGAACATACAAAACGTGGCGGAAACGTCGGGGAGTGTTGTAACAGAATTAATTGTTTCAAATCCATGGCAATTGAAGTTTCGTTTTATTGATTAAAAGTGTTACAATGTCTTAACAAACGAAGAAATACAACATAATTAACTAGTCTTGCATCTTTTATTGTCCCTAAAGCCCAAGTCTGCCTATGTGTATCTTGATCATCTTATGCAACAGCTCCTGAAAAACACATGTGAAAATATGGTACGTCAGCATAAAAATGCCGGTGAGATACATAGGTTTTGTGAAAATAGGTTTCATGACTTATGTTTGAGAAAATGTTTAGTCATGAACCTTGTTATTTGCTTTGTTTTGTAAATCATTTGAAAATCGATAAGATCAGATGATATGTATAAATAATGTATGGTTAAATGAATAACCATGTAAAATGAGTTTGTATTAGATAAGTTGTTTGTAAATCAATGTCTTGTGAAAAATATGTTATTTGTATAAAATGTTCTATGTATCAAACTGAAATGATCCAGATAACGCTACAATATGTAATACCATACAAACACTTATATATAGGAAGTACCAGCGGCGTATCCACCATGCTCGTATCATATTACACACGCCTCGTTACTTAAATCACTTACACAAACCAAACCAACAATGTAAGATGTTTATGTTTAAACCAATTGTCCTACCAAAATGTAAGCATATGATGAATATGAATTGTACTAAGTATGCTACAACAGACATACATAGTATGTGAACTGAAATATCTGTACTAAGTATGCAACAACAGACATACATAGCATGTGAACTGAAATATCTGTACTAAGTATGCAACAACAGACATACATAGCATGTGAACTGAAATATCTGTACTAAGTATGCAACAACAGACATACATAGCATGTGAACTGTACTAAGTAATGCACACAAATGGGCACACATAGCATGAAATGTAATGTAAAACGATGTACTAAGTAATGCACACAATGGGCACACCTAGCATGAACACAATGAAATCATGTACTATAATGTACTAATGAACATAGCAAGTATATGATGTGAAAACAGGAAAGCATGAAAATAACAAGTAGGCACATGTGTTCCACCCCAAAACAGTTTGGAAAACAGTAAAAGAGGGGTCTATGTACTCACTTGAGATTGCTTAGTAGTCCTTGAGTAACAACCAAACAATGCTAGAGATCACGGATATCAAACGGCACCTAATATAGATAACTATGTTAATAAACCGGACCTATATCGGAAGACTGGGTAGCATTAGGGTTTGTAAACCAAATGAGTGTAGGAACTCATGTGATATGGTTTAACAAGGCCTATATGCTAAATGAAACTTAACCTAAGTCTTATCGACCCATTACGACCCGTTTAGGAAGCTTATGCTACTTTAACGCGTCGTGCGCGTGAAACGCGTTCGGACCGCCTAACTAGCCCTATGACAAGTGTTATATGCCTAAACATGTTACATAATCAGTTATGTGACAAAAGTTTAGGTTACATATGCTAAATTACCAATTATGTATGAAAAGGGTATTCTGGTAATTTACCTAAGGCATATAAACTACCTATCATACAACTACTCAAACGATGTGACCATAGGGTATAACCTCGGAAGGTTATTCCCTACCTACTATGGTCACCTAATGTATTTGGTCGGATCCTAATGATCGACCAAATGGGTCGAGTTCGAAGGTATAGGCGATTTATCAGATCGCCTACCCTACGACTCTAGACAACGTGGTAATCAGTGGGCATAGTCCCAAGGGACTATGACCAACGTGATTACACTCACGTTGCGAAGTTCAAACGAACTTCGCATTGACCATTACTGGTCAACGCTGAAAGTCAAACAAAGTTTGACTTTCTGACTCGAAAAGCAATAAAATAAGGAAAAGAACGAAAGAATACTTACCCAGGGTCCCCGAATGCTAATCCCGATCCAAGAACTCAGGTATGAAACAATGGTTTCAACTTAGAGCTCTCAAATCAGAATTCTTGTAAGTTTTAAAGCAATGGGGGGTGGGGTATTTATAGTATTCGGTCCACCGTTAAGATCGTTTGTCGAATATCGTGCCTTAATCGAAACCGTACAAGTGTCGGAAAGTTGTGGTGCCTAAAAATGATGTTTATCAGCTGAATATGCAAGTTGCAAGTGTGTGGTTGTGGTTAAAACAGCTGGAACACGCAGACTGTTCGATCTGATCTATTTTGGGAGTCTGACGCGGGCCGCCTAAGATTTAGGCTTGGCTGAGGCGGGCCGCCTAGCTGTCTGATCAGCAAACTTCTTGCAGAATTGACAGTTTTGGTCCCTGCACGTGTTTAAGCCCATTTCCGGCATTTCTAAGGCCCGTAAAGCCAACTTTAAGGCCCTAAAATGATTCCTAAACATTGTGGACATGAAACATGCTAAAAAATATGTCGGATGTTGGTTCGTTTAGTCGTACGAACGCGATGTTCGCTTAATTACGACGGAATGCGCATAAGCGCGAAAAACGACCCAAATGACGAAACGAATGGATTTTTCTTATGCCAAACACTAAAATAAAATGTTTTAGTGCTTACATAAATTTTTGGATGTCCGGATGTATTCAGAACGTAAGTTATGCGTAAAAATGCAAACTTGTGCACTTTTTGACGCTTTTAGTCCCTGAATGACACAAAAGTTTATTTTAGCATACCGAACACCTCAAAGCCTATTTCTAAGCTATGTAAAGGATATTTATGGTATGTTTAACTTATGGTCATGTTCCGGAATGTCTGTTACAGTTCAAATTGGCATACTTTCGCAGTTTGTCAACTTTAGTCCCTGTAAGCGATATAACTTTGATTTCACCACACCAAACCTTCCAAAACTTATATCTAAGTTATGTAAAGGTTATATAAGGTATGTTAAGCCTATTTCACTATTCCAGAGTGTTCGTTGGATTAAACTGGTTATATCTACACCTCAGAGTGCGTATAACCCTCCAGAAAGCGATTTAAAGCTTGAAATCGAACAAGAGTCGATATGTGCAAACGATACACATATTTTTACAAATCCCAAGTATGAAATACAATATTTCATTGGTTTGGCATTTGTTTGATGGTTGAAATGACACAGGTGTTACAGTCTCCCCTACTTTAGGAAATTTCGTCCCGAAATTTATTCGTAGGAGTCTATATGTGACTTTTTGTCAAATAACCACCAGAGATATGTAAGGCATAATCTTGTAATTTCTCTTTAACTAACATTTTTCAGAAATGAAAAATGAACAGAGTTACTTTCAACAGGCATTCTTTAGAAACAAAAATGAACGGAATAGTCATTTTACATCTTCAGAAACAAAAATGAACCGAATGAGTCATTTTACATCTTCAGAAACAAAAATGAACAGAATAGTCATTTTACATCTTCAGAAACAAAAATGAACCGAATGAGTCATTTTACAACTTCAGAAACAAAAATGAACCGAATGAGTCATTTTACATCTTCAGAAACAAAAATGAACAGAATAGTCATTTTACATCTTCAGAAACAAAAATGAACAGAATTAACTCTAGATACATGACAAAACTTGCTGTGGTTTCTGTGCACTAAATTCTATAATTATGTACGCGTCCATAATTACGTAATTCCTTGCACAGTCCGCACAGTTCATTTCATGATGTGTAGGGGAAGAAAATATCAAACCTGTGATGAGTGTGACTAGACTACCATAGGGTCCTTTTAATCAGATCAACACATGATCTTTTTAATTAGACCTCCAAGGAGTCCTTTCAGCTATATCATCACTTGATATACCTAACCAGATTTTTGGATCAATCTGTTTAACTAGACCACTCAAGGGGTCTAATTATAGAATAGTACAATAAAATCCAAGGGACTTTACTACAACGTAGAAGCCCATTGAGGATTTAATATAGTACCTTTGGATATCCTACTATGAATCCCTTATACGAAGATATGGAAGATTCTACGAGGATTTGGATGACAAAAACTTGAATTACTCAAAAACATAAAAGGAAACACATAAGCACATAATCACATAGTTGTTTAACTTGTTTATTAATTTGTTATCTTTGGACGCGGATAATTAAAGCACACCAGGAATCCAATTCGTGGATTTCATTTGGCACTTTAATCATTTCAAGAATCTATCTATGAAGATAGGATAATCTTAAAAGGAATTCGGCTTTATCCTTATTGAATTGTGATGTACGTATTAAGGCATACGAATAATTCAATTAAGGGCTCCGATGAATGATACTCATCCACAAGGATCTAATTATGAGGATAGAAAGATCCTACATGGATTTTTTTGGAGTTTGTGTAACGGGAGGTGTTCCGACACCTTGCACTAGGCGTGCTTACGTCGATACACAAGGTAGAAAGTTCATGAGGTTGAGGCGCCAAATATGTCAAGCGACATATGAAGCAGAGTTTGAAGGTTGAGCAGCAGCAGGATTTGCAACAGCTTTGCTTTGGATTGCAAAGCGGCACATGTTAACCAAATGTCTCCATCGTCCACCGTGGGTACATTTGAAACAGGGTATTTGGTTCAGATGATGTCAGTGACATTGATTGCGCCAAGGAACAGTTCCCTTTATACAGCTTCATCCCTGAGACAAGTCATGGGGATAGCTAAATCATCGGTCCTCTGGAGTATGACGCCTATTTGCTGGGTAGTTGCAGCACCTGGTTCGGACATTGTTGTTGCGATGAAGAAGCATCTTGAAGATAACGAAAGGCATAGAAAGAAACAAGCGAAAGATAGTCAAAAGAAAATGACAAGGCATGTAGATTATGACCATTTGTTTGTTACCAAAGGCAAACAAATGAGATGGTGACTAATCAAAGTAAATGGGTCAATATAATGTATCGCGAAGACATGCTCGCCTATAAGTGAACACTCATCCCAAGAATTCCCAGGTAAGCACAACTGGTCTCGCGTCTGATGAGATGTATACGAAGTGCTTGCCTAGACAGAAAACCCAGAATACAGGCATTCACCCTTCCAGTTTGCACGTGTTCACATTATTTATAACCCAAAACCTTGACGAGATTTTGAAAATTCAGAGGGGTTCAAAACCATATAACAGAGAGTTCAAAACCTTACAATAGAGGGTTCAAAACCTTGTAATAAATCATCCTAGAACAGATGATTAGTTTTCAAAGCGGTTTTGAAATTTATGTTCTTGTTGTGGCTGTCACCTAAGGATAGGTGACAGTATTGTTTTATGACTAAACGCAAGTAAACTCGCGTTAGGGTCCTAAGAAGGTTATAGACTAGGTCAAAGTATTACTAATAACCTAATTCCCTATAACCATGGGCTCTGATACCATCTTTTCTGTCACACCCCGACCACGTAGAACATACAAAACGTGGCGGAAACGTCGGGGAGTGTTGTAACAGAATTAATTGTTTCAAATCCATGGCAATTGAAGTTTCGTTTTATTGATTAAAAGTGTTACAATGTCTTAACAAACGAAGAAATACAACATAATTAACTAGTCTTGCATCTTTTATTGTCCCTAAAGCCCAAGTCTGCCTATGTGTATCTTGATCATCTTATGCAACAGCTCCTGAAAAACACATGTGAAAATATGGTACGTCAACATAAAAATGCCGGTGAGATACATAGGTTTTGAGAAAATAGGTTTCATGACTTATGTTTGAGAAAATGTTTAGTCATGAACCTTGTTATTTGCTTTGTTTTGTAAATCATTTGAAAATCGATAAGATCAGATGATATGTATAAATAATGTATGGTTAAATGAATAACCATGTAAAATGAGTTTGTATTAGATAAGTTGTTTGTAAATCAATGTCTTGTGAAAAATATGTTATTTGTATAAAATGTTCTATGTATCAAACTGAAACGATCCAGATAACGCTACAATATGTAATACCATACAAACACTTATATATAGGAAGTACCAGCGGCGTATCCACCATGCTCGTATCATATTACCCACGCCTCGTTACTTAAATCACTTACACAAACCAAACCAACAATGTAAGATGTTTATGTTTAAACCAATTGTCCTACCAAAATGTAAGCATATGATGAATATGAATTGTACTAAGTATGCTACAACAGACATACATAGTATGTGAACTGAAATATCTGTACTAAGTATGCAACAACAGACATACATAGCATGTGAACTGAAATATCTGTACTAAGTATGCAACAACAGACATACATAGCATGTGAACTGAAATATCTGTACTAAGTATGCAACAACAGACATACATAGCATGTGAACTGTACTAAGTAATGCACACAAATGGGCACACGTAGCATGAAATGTAATGTAAAACGATGTACTAAGTAATGCACACAATGGGCACACCTAGCATGAACACAATGAAATCATGTACTATAATGTACTAATGAACATAGCAAGTATATGATGTGAAAACAGGAAAGCATGAAAATAACAAGTAGGCACATGTGTTCCACCCCAAAACAGTTTGGAAAACAGTAAAAGAGGGGTCTATGTACTCACTTGAGATTGCTTAGTAGTCCTTGAGTAACAACCAAACAATGCTAGAGATCACGGATATCAAACGGCACCTAATATAGATAACTATGTTAATAAACCGGACCTATATCGGAAGACCGGGTAGCATTAGGGTTTGTAAACCAAATGAGTGTAGGAACTCATGTGATATGGTTTAACAAGGCCTATATGCTAAATGAAACTTAACCTAAGTCTTATCGACCCATTACGACCCGTTTAGGAAGCTTATGCTACTTTAACGCGTCGTGCGCGTGAAACGCGTTCGGACCGCCTAACTAGCCCTATGACAAGTGTTATATGCCTAAACATGTTACATAATCAGTTATGTGACAAAAGTTTAGGTTACATATGCTAAATTACCAATTATGTATGAAAAGGGTATTCTGGTAATTTACCTAAGGCATATAAACTACCTATCATACAACTACTCAAACGATGTGACCATAGGGTATAACCTCGGAAGGTTATTCCCTACCTACTATGGTCACCTAATGTATTTGGTCGGATCCTAATGATCGACCAAATGGGTCGAGTTCGAAGGTATAGGCGATTTATCAGATCGCCTACCCTACGACTCTAGACAACGTGGTAATCAGTGGGCATAGTCCCAAGGGACTATGACCAACGTGATTACACTCACGTTGCGAAGTTCAAACGAACTTCGCATTGACCATTACTGGTCAACGCTGAAAGTCAAACAAAGTTTGACTTTCTGACTCGAAAAGCAATAAAATAAGGAAAAGAACGAAAGAATACTTACCCAGGGTCCCCGAATGCTAATCCCGATCCAAGAACTCAGGTATGAAACAATGGTTTCAACTTAGAGCTCTCAAATCAGAATTCTTGTAAGTTTTAAAGCAATGGGGGGTGGGGTATTTATAGTATTCGGTCCACCGTTAAGATCGTTTGTCGAATATCGTGCCTTAATCGAAACCGTACAAGTGTCGGAAAGTTGTGGTGCCTAAAAATGATGTTTATCAGCTGAATATGCAAGTTGCAAGTGTGTGGTTGTGGTTAAAACAGCTGGAACACGCTGACTGTTCGATCTGATCTGTTTTGGGAGTCTGACGCGGGCCGCCTAAGATTTAGGCTTGGCTGAGGCGGGCCGCCTAGCTGTCTGATCAGCAAACTTCTTGCAGAATTGACAGTTTTGGTCCCTGCACGTGTTTAAGCCCATTTCCGGCACTTCTAAGGCCCGTAAAGCCAACTTTAAGGCCCTAAAATGATTCCTAAACATTGTGGACATGAAACATGCTAAAAAATATGTCGGATGTTGGTTCGTTTAGTCGTACGAACGCGATGTTCGCTTAATTACGACGGAATGCGCATAAGCGCGAAAAACGACCCAAATGACGAAACGAATGGATTTTTCTTATGCCAAACACTAAAATAAAATGTTTTAGTGCTTACATAAATTTTTGGATGTCCGGATGTATTCAGAACGTAAGTTATGCGTAAAAATGCAAACTTGTGCACTTTTTGACGCTTTTAGTCCCTGAATGACACAAAAGTTTATTTTAGCATACCGAACACCTCAAAGCCTATTTCTAAGCTATGTAAGGGATATTTATGGTATGTTTAACTTATGGTCATGTTCCGGAATGTCTGTTACAGTTCAAATTGGCATACTTTCGCAGTTTGTCAACTTTAGTCCCTGTAAGCGATATAACTTTGATTTCACCACACCAAACCTTCCAAAACTTATATCTAAGTTATGTAAAGGTTATATAAGGTATGTTAAGCCTATTTCACTATTCCGGAGTGTTCGTTGGATTAAACTGGTTATATCTACACCTCAGAGTGCGTATAACCCTCCAGAAAGCGATTTAAAGCTTGAAATCGAACAAGAGTCGATATGTGCAAACGATACACATATTTTTACAAATCCCAAGTATGAAATACAATATTTCATTGGTTTGGCATTTGTTTGATGGTTGAAATGACACAGGTGTTACAGTCTCCCCTACTTTAGGAAATTTCGTCCCGAAATTTATTCGTAGGAGTCTATATGTGACTTTTTGTCAAATAACCACCAGAGATATGTAAGGCATAATCCTGTAATTTCTCTTTAACTAACATTTTTCAGAAATGAAAAATGAACAGAGTTATTTTCAACAGGCATTCTTTAGAAACAAAAATGAACGGAATAGTCATTTTACATCTTCAGAAACAAAAATGAACCGAATGAGTCATTTTACATCTTCAGAAACAAAAATGAACAGAATAGTCATTTTACATCTTCAGAAACAAAAATGAACAGAATAGTCATTTTACATCTTCAGAAACAAAAATGAACAGAATAGTCATTTTACATCTTCAGAAACAAAAATGAACCGAATGAGTCATTTTACATCTTCAGAAACAAAAATGAACAGAATAGTCATTTTACATCTTCAGAAACAAAAATGAACCGAATGAGTCATTTTACATCTTCAGAAACAAAAATGAACCGAATGAGTCATTTTACATCTTCAGAAACAAAAATGAACCGAATAGTCATTTTACATCTTCAGAAACAAAAATGAACCGAATGAGTCATTTTACATCTTCAGAAACAAAAATGAACAGAATAGTCATTTTACATCTTCAGAAACAAAAATGAACCGAATGAGTCATTTTACATCTTCAGAAACAAAAATGAACCGAATGAGTCATTTTACATCTTCAGAAACAAAAATGAACAGAATGAGTCATTTTACATCTTCAGAAACAAAAATGAACCGAATGAGTCATTTTACATCTTCAGAAACAAAAATGAACCGAATGAGTCATTTTACATCTTCAGAAACAAAAATGAACAGAATAGTCATTTTACATCTTCAGAAACAAAAATGAACCGAATGAGTCATTTTACATCTTCAGAAACAAAAATGAACAGAATAGTCATTTTACATCTTCAGAAACAAAAATGAACAGAATTAACTCTAGATACATGACAAAACTTGCTGTGGTTTCTGTGCACTAAATTCTATAATTATGTACGCGTCCATAATTACGTAATTCCTTGCACAGTCCGCACAGTTCATTTCATGATGTGTAGGGGAAGAAAATATCAAACCTGTGATGAGTGTGACTAGACTACCATAGGGTCCTTTTAATCAGATCAACACATGATCTTTTTAATTAGACCTCCAAGGAGTCCTTTCAGCTATATCATCACTTGATATACCTAACCAGATTTTTGGATCAATCTGTTTAACTAGACCACTCAAGGGGTCTAATTATAGAATAGTACAATAAAATCCAAGGGACTTTACTACAACGTAGAAGCCCATTGAGGATTTAATATAGTACCTTTGGATATCCTACTATGAATCCCTTATACGAAGATATGGAAGATTCTACGAGGATTTGGATGACAAAAACTTGAATTACTCAAAAACATAAAAGGAAACACATAAGCACATAATCACATAGTTGTTTAACTTGTTTATTAATTTGTTATCTTTGGACGCGGATAATTAAAGCACACCAGGAATCCAATTCGTGGATTTCATTTGGCACTTTAATCATTTCAAGAATCTATCTATGAAGATAGGATAATCTTAAAAGGAATTCGGCTTTATCCTTATTGAATTGTGATGTACGTATTAAGGCATACGAATAATTCAATTAAGGGCTCCGATGAATGATACTCATCCACAAGGATCTAATTATGAGGATAGAAAGATCCTACATGGATTTTTTTGGAGTTTGTGTAACGGGAGGTGTTCCGACACCTTGCACTAGGCGTGCTTACGTCGATACACAAGGTAGAAAGTTCATGAGGTTGAGGCGCCAAATATGTCAAGCGACATATGAAGCAGAGTTTGAAGGTTGAGCAGCAGCAGGATTTGCAACAGCTTTGCTTTGGATTGCAAAGCGGCACATGTTAACCAAATGTCTCCATCGTCCACCGTGGGTACATTTGAAACAGGGTATTTGGTTCAGATGATGTCAGTGACATTGATTGCGCCAAGGAACAGTTCCCTTTATACAGCTTCATCCCTGAGACAAGTCATGGGGATAGCTAAATCATCGGTCCTCTGGAGTATGACGCCTATTTGCTGGGTAGTTGCAGCACCTGGTTCGGACATTGTTGTTGCGATGAAGAAGCATCTTGAAGATAACGAAAGGCATAGAAAGAAACAAGCGAAAGATAGTCAAAAGAAAATGACAAGGCATGTAGATTATGACCATTTGTTTGTTACCAAAGGCAAACAAATGAGATGGTGACTAATCAAAGTAAATGGGTCAATATAATGTATCGCGAAGACATGCTCGCCTATAAGTGAACACTCATCCCAAGAATTCCCAGGTAAGCACAACTGGTCTCGCGTCTGATGAGATGTATACGAAGTGCTTGCCTAGACAGAAAACCCAGAATACAGGCATTCACCCTTCCAGTTTGCACGTGTTCACATTATTTATAACCCAAAACGGTCGGTTTTTCCTCAGAAACACCGTACCATCCCAGCTTTTCCCCCAAACATACATTCATCCAAAAACGTTTTATCTCGAAACGTATGATTTATCAAACTCCATATATTTTCAACGAAAATATATAATTTATATTAAAAGGTATGTTTTAATCCAAAAACATTAATAAACCCTTTTATAGGCGTGTTCTACCCCCAAAACATATACAAAGCAGTCAAAAGAGGGGTTTAATGACACTTACCTTTGGGTGCGTATTTTTAAATAGCGCAATCCCACAGATTGATTTCTACACGTCCCATTATACGTAGGAACGATTTATAAATCAATATATATCACATAAATCCTAAGTTTCTCTGTTTCTTAGAATTTTCACATAACTTTGAGATATTCCCAAAAAGTTATCGTTTTTGATTATGTTGGCACGTTAATATATATATGAATCCATATATATTTTTTTTATGATTTTGCAACTTGAACGATTTTATTGGTGACCGTTATCATGTAAATCCCTTAACACACCCGTTTATACGTAATATATCAACGATTTCCGCGTTGTAATATATATACATAAACGTACACATAAATTATCATCGAAACACGCGTAATCTCGTTAACTTATATATGTTGTCAATTTTAAGGCATGCATACATAAAATAACCTATATGTATCAAATTTCATGCTCGACAAATAAGTTACACATTTAACGCGATTTTACCGTTTCTACCGCATAAAACACACAAGTATACATGCATAGTCTAAATTTCCCACTATCAAGTTAACGCTTAACATATTATCACATTTACATGTTTAAATCACATAACACATTTTATCACATAAGGTTCACTCAAAAACAACCCATACTAGTGTACTTTGAAAAATGCGTATTTTAGCGATTCGGTAACGTTTTCGGGCGTCGGAAGTCACGTATGACCAACCAAACACCAAGTAAATTTAAAATTAGTTAAAAAACTTATATTTAAACTAAAAATATCAGTTTACTTACTGATTTAAAACAGTTTTATAAAAATCGTTTCGAAAAGCCGATTTTTGACCGTTTTAACGCATAGTTTTGCGTTAAAGGTTACTATAACCATCCCAACTCGGCGTGACTTGATATTTTAACACAATACATGTCATTTACTGATTAAAATAGTGTTTGTATTCAGATTAGTGCAGTTTTTGTGTAAGTCACATAAATCTTGTGATTTCACGTATTTTACAACTTCTAATGCACGAAGTACAACATGCAAAGCTAGTAAACATTATGACAAAGTTTTATATCATTCTAACACTTCAAATATTAATATTTTTAGTGTTTAGAATCTGATTAAAATTTATTTTTACCAAATCATATTCAAATCATCATTTCATGATCACAAATCATCATGCATGTTCAAGTAAATGCATCTAATGCATTCATAATACATCATCATCATCATTTTATATGAAATATATATCCAACATATATTTAAATCATGTTCAAGTATTCAAAAACAATCATATTCTACACATGATAATCATCCAAATCGTTTATCATAAGTGCAAGACATGCACATTTTTACACATCTAAGACTTTCAACATCAAAAATTCATATGCATGCATACCTACATATACATACACGACCATATACATATATATATACACATGATTCTAAAAATTTACTTTTTACATAAACTCATTTCAAATAAAAAAGCTTCCATATCACAAGTTTTTAAACATGCATGCATCATCTTCCAAGAATCAATCAAACATGAATAAATCAAAAATCAAAACTCACATTCTAACATACACACATACATGTGTATGGCCCCATGTATACACACACATACATCCATTTTTATTTTATTCAAAAACCCATTTGTTTTTAGTTTCAAGTTTGTGATTAAACTCAAGAACAAGAGAAACTTCCATCATCATCAAGATCATCAAGAATCAAAAACAAAGTTTTTAAAATAAATTTTATACCTTCTAGTTCTTGAATGATTTTTAGTAAAGATTGATGATATGGAACTTGATTGTTGCTTAAAACACCTTGAAATCACTTCTAAACCACCAATGGACTTGAAATCTCCTTAAAATGGATCTTGTATGAAGATGGATCTTCAAAAATTTCAGAGTTTAGTGTGTGTTTGTGTGTGTTCAGCCGTGAATAAGAGAGAGAGTGTTAGAATGATTTTTGAAAAGTGTCTTGGGTTTGTGAAGATATGGTGAGGTCTTCCATGCATAATCATCACCCACCTCCCCTCATGGCCAATGAAAGTGTGAAAGAGGAGAGAGAGTGAATTATTTAGCCAACACATGTCCCACATTCTTACACCTCTCATAATATATATATATATTTATATATATATATATATAATCCATACGCATACATACATATATGTATGTAATTTAAGTAGAAACTGATATTTTACTGGATACCGGGTATTTTATTTAGCGTTTTAATCCCGTTTTAGTGCGTTTTAAATTATTTTTATCATTTTATAAAATAATCACACTAAATTATTACTGAAATAATTATCAGTTGCCTTGAATGGCTGCATTGACAGTATTTTGTCTAATGCGCGCAGTATTTGAGCGGTATGCACTCAAACTCGAAAAAATAGAGTTTCTTAGCGTTTTAATTTATTTTTCCTCACGAACACGATTAAAATTATCATTCTAATCGTATCAGACTATTTTTAGGATTTTCATACTGATCGGGTGGTCACCGACGCTCGTTTCGTATTTTAATCGTTACGCGATAAGCGTTTATTTTATCGTTGCCAACATAATTTTTATCAATGTTTGGATTCACCAACACATTAAATATCACATATAAATATCAAAATCAATCAAATACAGACTTTTTATTTATTCACGACACGTGTTACATTCGTACGGTACAGCCTAAATAGCCGGGTGTCGCACGTACAACTCCAGACAGAAATTTCCAATGACTGAGTCGGGCGGAGCCGACATGCATTACAGAAATTCTAAATCAATCGGGTGTACACACGAGACGGAATTCTAATGACTGAGTCGGGCAGAGCCGACATGCATTACGAAATCCTAAATCGATCGTGTAGGGTAATAGCAGGGTTATAGTACTTACAACGAGGCAAAGCTTCGCTATATAGTAGGTATTATGATTGAGCAGAGTTTCTACTACTAGAGAATTTAGAAAGAGAATTCAGAAATGAATGAGGATTCAAATGAGCTCGACCCCTCCTTATATAGGCTGATTCGGGGGTCTGTCGAGGCCACGCGAAAGCCAAGGCTTAAGCCTTCGCGGCTCGCGAGCGACTACGTGTCGTTTATAGCTTGGCTGAGTCAAGGGGGTAGGCATGCCGAGTCACATGCCATGTGGCACGCGACGTTTGCGGATAAGAATGAGGTTGTCGCTCCCCGCGACAGACCAAGTGGTCTCCGTCGCGGCCCGCGAGAGACTGCTGGATTTTGATTTTCTTGATTTTTACAAGTGTAGGGCTATAACGGGTCCGGTTTTAACGTACAGGGTATATTTAGGGACATTTCGGGTGTCCAAAATATTTTTAGGAGGGTTGTTTTATCCTCCCCACCTTGTTTTGGATCTCGTCCTCGAGATCTACTGGAATAGGTGTGGGTATTTACTTTGCATCTCAGATTCGAGTTCCCATGTGTATTCCGGTCCTCTTTTGGAATCCCATTTCACTTTGACCAGAACTAATCTCTTGTTTTTGAGATTCTTGATCTTTCTATCTTCAATCTGAATAGGTTTCTCGATAAACTTAAGTTTCTCATTTACCTCTATGTCCTTAAGAGGTATTACTAGAGATTCTTCTGTTAAGCACTTTTTGAGATTACTTATATGAAATACATCATGTATTCTTACCATTTCCTCTGGCAGTTGTAGCCGATAAGCTACAGGTCCTATTCTTCTAATAATCTCAAATGGTCCAACATACGCAGGGCTTAGCTTCCATCTCTTAACGAATCTGACTACTCCTTTCCGTGGAGAAACTTTTAACAATACTTTATCTCCTACTTGAAATTCCAATGGTTTTCGTCTGTTATTAGCATAACTCTTTTGACGATCTCGTGCTGCTTTTAGTCTTTCCTTGACTAGAATTATCTTATCCGTCGTTTCTTGCACTATTTCTGGTCCAGATAACTATTTTTCTCCAATTTCTGCCCAACAGACTGGAGTTCTGCACTTTCGTCCATAAAGTGCTTCAAATGGTGCAGCATTAATGCTAGTATGATAGCTGTTATTGTAGGAAAATTCTATTAATGGTAAATGGTCATCCCAATTTCCTCCGAAATCAATTACACAAGCTCTAAGCATATCTTCCATAGTCTGGATTGTCCTTTCGCTTTGTCCGTCTGTGGATGGTAAGCTGTGCTTAGATTCAACTTGGTTCCCATTGCTTTTTAGAAACTGGTCCAAAAATGAGAAGTAAAGCAGCTATCTCTATCTGATAAGATAGATAAAGGAATTCCATGTAATGAAACTACTTCATTTACATATAGCTTGGCTAACTGTTCCATGCTAAAGGTTTATATATTTTTCTAAATGAGATTTGAAAATATATTGTTTTGGAAATATATATGGGATACTTATTAAGAAAATACGTACAAACCGGAATACGACGCCAATACATGGCAAGATATACCAATACAAGAATACGAATACACAAGTATGAGGTACTCCCATCCTTGGGAAGGAAATACGAATAACAATACTTGAGAAGTATTATTACAAAAATATTGAAGACACTTTGAAACGTAACTAAAAAACGTAAATACAAAGGCAAGGCAAGGCAAGGCAAGGCAAGGCAAGGCAAGGCAAGGCAAGGCAAGGCAAGGCAAGGCAAGGCACGGCCCGTTCGTCTAATCGACCCTAGTACATTGTAGGAGTCGTATTTGCTGAGGAGACTTGAGTTACGAGCACAAGACGCAAAACAGTGAGTTCATGTCCCCCTTTTCTTTCAACTGTTTTCAGTTTTATACTTCGGGGGTGAAATACATGTTACAACTATTACAGACATTTTATACATGGTATGATTAGCTTAAGGAGGGTTTACTACTAGATCATGTGAATGGGTAGGGCGATTAAGGCCATCAATCCTCGTTGTAGGACCGAGGGGCATGAGTGATAGATCTATTTGGGTGTAGCGAGCCCCACTCCTGAGTCCGCCGAGTGGACCATGTGGTGACTATGTCTTACAGCCGGAAGCCCGGTGCGAAATCTGCTAGGTTTGAGTTTTCCTGCATCACTTCACACATATCAATGGCCTTGCAAACCATTGGTGATCTCTTTTTCTTTATTGCTACATACCAGGGACTTACATACATACTTACAATGTTTCAAAGGCTTATACATACACACAAACGAACACATAAACTCGCTCAACTTTTGTTGATGTTTTTCAAACTACATGTATTTCAGGGAACTAATGGATCTGGCACGATATGCATGTATTTCAAGCTGCGTTTGAATAAAGATGTCATCCAGGGTTGTAGGGTTTAGGAGGTGTAACCTCTACCTGGACGGGTTACATATCTCTAAACCTAGTTTTGTTTAAGGTCTTTTGCTGAGTCTTTATGAACTCATTTAAACAAGTCATGGTTTGTAACTTATTTTGGGGTTGATGTTTTAAGACAAGTATGTTGTGGTATTTTCTGAACTTTATTTACGGATGAACATCTCATGTTTTTATCATATAGCATTGTTATGATTGATTGCTATGGTATTAAGAAGTCACACCAATAACCCACACTTCCGCAAAAGTCAGGGTGTGACAGCTTGGTATCAGACCCTCGATCATAGTGAACTAGGATTCTTTCTCGAGTCTAGACTATGATCATCAGGGCTCTCACGAAAATGTTTTCACAAACATATTTTCATTGCATACACAAAACGTCCAAATCCAGGGAACAAACATTTTTACAAATAAAAAGGCACAAATACACATTTCAAAATTTATGTTTATAATTCAGTCTTAGAGACTGAGGGAGGATCAGTCTTAGAGACAGAGGGAGGATCAGTCTTAGAGACTGAGGGAGGATCAGTGTTAGAGACTGAGGGAGGATCAGTCTTAGAGACTGGGGAGATTGAGTCTTAGAGACTTGGGAAAATTTAGTCTTAGAGACTGGGGAAGTTTGGTCTTAAAGACCAGGGATTTGGTCTTAGAGACTAGGGAGTTAGTCTTAGGGACTGGGAATTTAATCTGAGAGCTTCAGTCTGAGAGACTGGGTAGTTCCGTCTGAGAGACTGGGTAGTTAGTCTGAGAGACTAGGGAGTTCAGTCTGAGAGACTGGGAAGTTTAGTCTGAGAGACTAGGAAGAATAATGTGAATACATGACTACATGACAAATTTCCTTGTTTGCATACACTAATTGTTGGTAATTACTATGGATATACATGCTATGACTACTATGCACCGGCACACGTGTCACTCTATTTAGACAACGAGTTATCAGACATTGATAACCCTACGGCCATCGCCACAGATAATGAGACTGCATCTGCGCAAGAGACATTTACGTCAGACACTGAGAGTGATCCTGACATGCTGACCAAGGGCAAGGACGACTTGCAACAGTCCGCGCTACTCGATTTTGGCGACGATTTACCCTTGCTGATGGCTTCTCCGACAGGAATCCTCCTGTCACACTTGTATCAGTCCATGACCACCTCATCACTGGTCATCCCGATGGTGAACACATGGCTCCGATCCTCGACAATGCGCCTCCTGTGGACATTCCTTCCGAAGGTTGGCTACTCAACGAATAATTGATGATGACGTTGACATATTATTAATGGTCCTTCTGATAACACCCATGATGACGGAAAGGTAGACGAGAACATTGTTATTAATTTCACTTCTTAAGACCCCTGTTATCAAGCTATCCTCTGATCCTAGTATACACTCGATTTCAGACTCCTTTGAGTCTATGACATCTGCAACCTTACAGACGGCCGGATTGCAGCTTTCTGCTACTAACGCAGACGATGACTATGACTGCTGCACTCTCACCTGCTCGAGATCCCATACCTTTACATGACCCAGAACCTGCTCCTGAGATAGCTTCAGTTCCTTTTGGGCCAGCCTGATGTTACACCTGCTGATCCTGCACCCTTGCTTGATCATAATCCTGTTTCTTTTGGTCTACCAGACATTGCACCCCTTATATCTGACCCAGTACCTGCACCGATGATATCCTTATTGGTTGAGACTTTTGTTCCTGCACCCTCAACCGCTAGTATTGCTGCCCATGGAGACCGACGTCCATTGCACCGACATGCCTATCGCTTTCTTTCAGGACCTAACCGCACCCTGGAAAGGTACTCCAGGTCAGCACCAGCATTACGATCCTTTTGCTACAGCAGCGTTTTCCCCGACCTCACAAGCCGCACCGTTTGCTACTTTCACCTCTACATCGCTGGATGAGCCATTTCGATGGTTCTTATCATACACTACGCTAATGTTAGACCCTTACACTATGGAGGCTACACCAAGGATGAATTGCTCCTATAACATCAGCTACAGTTTGAGAATATGAGTCGCAAAATGTTGGAGCTTGAGCTGACACCACGTCCTCCACTCTGTCTATTGCCAGCATACTTTGATCCTCCACATTTATCAAGGTTCCTTTGCGCTCTCAACCATTGCTATTACACCTTTCTCAGGTTTCTGATGCTCATTTCTTTACTGTCGAGCGGCAGAGCATATAATTACTTCGACGTGTACACAAACCCGAGGAGGAAGTCCACGCATGTTAACAGTGTACTTTTCTTTCCTTCTCCACCTCAGACACCGGTATAGTGGTTTCTGGATTATGCGGATTGCATTACATTTGGGTAAAGACACTAATGATAAGCCGGGATTGTGGAGACTTTTAAGGACCACTTCAGACTATGTGATTTTAAGACACTGATATACATGTTGGGCAAGGGTAGGGTGACCCTGTGTCCCTCTTGATGTGATACATTTTGAAAGACGATACAATTGTGGTCAGGGAATAATGAGAAACCAATCCTCATTAAACACGCGACGATACCTTGTGGCTAATAAACAATGAAGGCTCAGTCGCTATGTCTTCATTAAGCACGTTGTTGATCTATATATGTGTACTATAATTATAACGCCACGTGCTTACTTGCTATGCTCTCATTAAACATAATTACCAAATTGCTTGGTTATGCTATGATTATGCTATTGCTTGATTGGTTGGTATGATAACCTATAATGTGTATGTACATATGACCACTAAACAACTAAATGCACTTCCTGAACAAATAAGACTTGACCTAACCAATCTTCTTCTTAGAAGATGTCGATACAAGGGAACGTCGATGCTAACAACCCTCCGCCAACAATAGCGGCAGAACTACAAAAGCGCATCTCACAGGCCAATGCAGAGCCCGAGGCCCTTCGCTCCAAACACAGCGAGGGCTGCACCTACAAGCAGTTCTTAGACCACAAACCTCGAGAATTCGATGGCACCGAGGGTGCCTTAGCCTTCGTGCGCTGGGTTGAGATAACGGATTCTGTCTTAAGATTGAGCAAATGTGCCCCAGAACATCAGGTCACGTACATAGCTGGACTATTTGTAGATGGGGCTCTGTCATGGTGGAACCTTCATGTTCAGACAATGCGCGAGACCGCTGCGTATGCTTTGACGTGGGACGAACTGAAAGAACTGATGCGTAAGAGATATTGCTCGAGGGCAGAAGTCCAGAAGTTGGAAACTGAACTATGGAACTTGAAAATGGAAGGACCAAAGATAGCTGAGTATGTGCAGAGATTTAACGATTTATCACAAGTTGCTACGCTCCTGGTGGGACCAGAGTTTAAGAGAATTGAACGTTTCGTAGGGGGATTGGCACCTCAGATTCTAAGCCTGGTAACAACATCTAAACCTTCAGCGATCACCGAGGCTATCGACACAAGTGTGACGCTCACTGAAGAAGCGGTTAGGCTAGGAAAATTTTCCAGTATGGAAGAGAAAGAGGAGACGCCTGTAGAGCCCTCTGGAGATAACAAGAGAAAGCTCGCAAATTTCAAAAAGATTACTCGGACGAGTAACAAGAAGAAGGCCAAAAAGGGAAAAGACTACATGGGTATCCTACCTAAGTGCGACAATTGTCTAAGCTGTCATGTCGGGCGATGTAAATATGGAAAATGTGACAACTGTGGCAAGAGAGGGCATCCTAAGGAAACTTGTAGGCAAGGTACTGAACATAGAAAAAGAGGCCAAGATAGTAGCGAGAATCACGGAGGGAACAACGACAGTGACGATTATCCAGGCAGGACAAGTGACAGACAGAAACGTGCTCAAGGTTGTTTTAACTGTGGAAGCAAAAAGCATTTCAGAAAATATTGCCCTAAAAACGATCAGGCACAAGAATGAAAGCTCGACACTAGAGCTAGGGAGACACGCCAGTAATTTAAGCATGAATATCGGTACGTCCCATATTACTCAACGTTATGCATCTGTGCTACCAGATACTGTTGCAAATTTTACGCTTTGCATCTCTAGAGTTTGAAAGTATACTTGGGTTAGTGGCAAGTAAGTTAGATAATCCGCACTCGAAAGAACTAGCTAATGGGAAGCTAGTAGAAGCCAACAAGGTAAAGGGGAAACGACAAGATAGAACTCGGAGAGCACGAGTTTACGCTTGATCTACTGCCAGATGAATTGGGAAGTGTCGACAAGGTAACCGGGATGGATTGGTTGTCGAGTGATCGAGCGGAGGTTGATATCCGCATTCCGATGAAAAGCGAAGAAACGATCATGACTCATGAAGCAGGATATGCCTCTACGAATTACTAAATGTTGGGAGGCACAAAAGTTGTTGCATAAAGGATGTGTTGTTTTCTTGGCTCATGTCAGGGACAAGGGAGCCGAAGAACCAAAATTCGAAGATATCCCTGTGGTAAGGGAATATCCTGAAGTCTTCCCCGAAGACTGCCTGCTGTCAATGCACCTTAGCGACTTACACCTTCGGAGATGCAAGGATTGTCAGTATAACCTCGGTAGTTGATAGAGAAGGAAGTTAACAGACCAAGATTCCCATTCGGGTAACCCCAGTTCTGCTCATCCATAAGAAGGACGATATCTTTCGTACGAACGTCAAACTACCAGGAGCCGAACAAGCTAAACCCACGAGAGTCGGTGACTCTTGCTAAGGACTAACGAATTACTTAATTAAGTAACTGTGAGGATCCAACTACTATTACACGGCTGATTGACGATCGAGTGTCATTAGCGGTGAATTCAGGAAGAAAGCATCCCGGGGAAATTTGTGGGACAATAATTTGTTTTTAAACATACACAAAAATGGTGTTTCCTACACAATGCACAAAACAGAGTTACACAGAATACGAAACCTTGAGGATCTAGAAAACATATACTTAGGACCTTGGGAACCCAGGTCCAAACTCGTAAAGGTTGTTACATAGGAACCACATCTGTTAACTCAAGCAAACACCGTTCATATATGCCATCATTTATTAAGTAAACACGCTTTCTTGAAACATCATTTACTTCAAGTTACATTTATGGTTTATCTTTGTGACCATGCCGAGATTCATTTGTTGATACATACGTTTATTGCCGGGTTACGCTGGAACCAGGTTCAATTGCTTGAACTTATCCATTTCGCATATTCAGTTTAAGACATCATATGATGTATTGAGAGCATCATATTCAGATAATTGGCAAAGATTCTTTTATTTCGAGTCGTAGTAGACTTGTTTGGTCTACGACTCCACTAAATCATTTGTTGGTTACGGCACCTTATGGGGATACTTTCACAAAATTGAAGCTTGCGCTAAGTTGGTTACGCACCTCATACACGGATTTGACTGTTTATTTATTGACTTGATCTAAATCCGTTTTGTTTATCACAATCAAAGCAGTCTCAACACAGTTATGTGTTAAGACAAGGGTACATAGATTCATTTCATAGCACGGTGTGCCTTCTAACGATTCTTTCGTTATAAATTGAATACCCTGCAGTACTTATTGCTTTCTCACCTTCGATCAAAAACAGCGGCTCTTTGATGTTCCATATTCAACTGGAAACTTTATGACATTGTGTAAATCAAATCTTCTGGCTTGTTTCGGTACATGTTCATTTAATTTCCAACACGGTGAACTTGTTTAGTCACCACTATACTTGAATTATGTCATTGCGACACCTTGGGGTGTCATTACAAACTTGTAATTTGTGCTAATCATGGTCAACCGTTTCACACAAAACTGCATATACTTTCGTTTGACTTGTCATGTAAACATTTCTGATGCAACTACGAATCAAGACAATGATACACCAGATTCTCTTGTATTTCATTCGGTGTACTTTCGAAATTTAAGAATGTCAACAAACTAAACCTTACCATTCATTTACTCGGGAGTTGACATATCATTTTACTATTACATTTGAGTTGTTGATTTTGAATTCATATAGCGGATGCTATGGTTTGTGGAAACTCGTTGCATATTGTGATCGATCGTTTGGGGATCTTATTAGTCAAAACTCCTCTTTTGTGGAACCCCTGTTAACTGGATTACACGAGACTATACATCAAATACGTCTTGCACCTTTGACATCAAATGCTAAAAGCACACACCTTTTAACCATATGATTCAGGTTGTTATACATTCTTGGAATCACCTGATGTGAGTAAGGTTTGATTCGGTTTGGTGATTACCTACCTCGGTATTATTCATATATGTTAGTGCATAACGTCTGTAGCTTCCGTCAGCATGTAGTCATGTTTTGTATATTTGTGTTTTTGTAAACAATTATGTAATATGTGTATGTAGATAGATCGATAACTCAGGAAACGAGGCATAAATGTAAAAGTGTTGACTTTTGTTGACTAATGTCATCCGATCGGATTGTCATCCGATCGGATAGCTTGTTATCCGAGTGAACAACACTTAACACTTCCTGAGTTGTCTATAAATACCTCGTCCGGGTATTACTTTCAGAACTTTTGACTCGAGCAAGAACCTGACCAGTATCTGTCTTCTACTGGAGCTTTGCACTTTCAGAACAATCAATAGAAAGAGCAGACTGTGTTTAATCGTTGAATTTTGTGTTGATCATCTGTGATTTGTCATAATGGATTCCGCACATTAGACAAAGTCGATTCATCTTGTTCCTTACGATCAGATCCTGTGCAACGGGACCAACAAGTGGTATCAGAGCATCCAGGAAGCTGAATCGAGATCAACGACACCGAATTCACCGGAATTCGAGTTTCACTTGCCGATCAAAGTCAAATTTTGCCGGAGATTTGACATTTCTTGCCGATCAATTTCAAATTTCACCAGAGATTTGACATATTTCTTCTCTTTCTACTCATTTCTTGCAATATTTCTCAGTTTGTTACCTTAAAATCAGAAAAAACTTAAAATTGAACGAGAATCTACGGTTAAAAATTGATAAAATCGATATCATTTAATTCGCAATCAATCAAAGTATAATCCTACTAAGTTTCATAATCAAATTTAACCTAAAACTAGATCAAATTCTTCAAAAACCATGTTTAGCTGTTCATATGTGCTGACGTCATCCACTCGCTCGGACAGCTGTCCGAATGGATTGGAATAGTTAGTATCTGCTAGTTGCTTGCTGGCATCACCAGTGTTACTTGCTCGGATTACTATCCGAGTGGTGTGATTCAGTTTGATCAAGAACTTCAGCTTACGTCATCATCTCACCCGATCGGATCACAATCCGATCGGATAGGATTTGAAAAGTTCTTTATATCTTTTACACTTCTAACCTGTCATCCGGTCGGATCACCATCCAAGCGGTGAAAGGTTAAATAGTCAACTTTCAAAGTCAAGTTTGTCACTCGATCGAACGACCATCCGAGCAGATCACTATCCGGTCGGATAGCCTATGTCACTCGTTCGGATAGTGACTCGATCGGATCACCATCCGATCCAGGAGTGTTATTTTTGAAATTTACAAAATTTTTCTAAGTGTTTGTTGACTGTTTCAGGTACTTGAAAGATGGACGAATTCATGAATCCTTTCAGTGATATGTATGCCTTTGCTGGAAACTCTGGAGATGATGGTACTTCTAGCAACACCAATGAGAATACTTCAAATGCAAAGAAAACTTTGACGGATGCTTTAGGCGTGGAAAGTGCATACGGAACATATAACAAACCCCCAAAGTTGATGGCGATCGAAGAGTACAGTCGGTGGGCCAAGAAATTTGAAGAATGACTAAAGGCATTTGCGTATACCAGTTGGAAAAGTCTAAAGAATGGATACAGTGATGGAGGAAAAAATGGTGAAAATTTGACATCAAGCGAAGAAATAGAAGTTTTTGTTGCCGAGCAAAAATGCATCGCATTGCTGTTTCAGTCTGTTCGAGAAGATATAATATCTTTGATCGAGTATACCAATGCTAAAGATCTGTGGAAAAAGTTAGAAGTAAAATGCTCGGGGAGTACAGAAATAGTGAAAAACAAAAGGAAACTGCTAAGAAAAGAGTTTGATTTATTTGGTTGTTTAAAAAATGAATCAGTTTGTAAGATGATTGAGAGGTTTGGGCACTTGAAGTTAGAGTTGGCGAGACATGGAATTACCTATTCTCAAGAAGAGTTAGTCGACAAATTGTTTGATTCGTTGCCAGATGAGATGGATTGGCAATACTACGCGTTAATGCTCAAGAATACTATCAAGACTGAAGAGATGACAGTGGATAGGCTTATTGAGAGACTAGAGATTCACGAACTGGAGATAAAGAAAACACACAAAGTCAATCACTCGTCATATCAGCAGAATTTGGAGTTGTATTATCCAAAAAGCATGATTCCAAAGAATACATCTCCCAAGACAGCCTTTTCTGCTGAAAATTCCAACACATCAAGCAAAGAAACAAGCAAAGAAAGTTCGAGCAGTGGATTTCACAGTGGCTCTTTATCTACTTCAAACCAATCAGTTGCAAAGAACTTATTTCAATGCAATATTGCTGTGGATTTAAAGAACACTCAAAACTTCAGCGAGGAGTCTGCAAAGCAACAGATGGTTTTCTTAGCTTCTGTGCTAGAGTCGTATGAAAGCCTTGTGGCAGGCAAAATAAGCAACACCAACCTAACAAAGGAAGACTACGATCAAATAGATCCTGATGAGATGGAATTGATCGACATAAGGTGGTGTATGGCCAGTGCAGTGAGAAGGGCACATCGTTTTATGGAGATTACAGGAAGAAAGTCTATTGGTGGACCATCGACCAAGTTAGGCTTTGACAAGTTAAAAGTGACCTGTTTCAAGTGTAAACAGAAAGGTCATTTCAAAAGAGAGTGCCGGAATGCTTATGCTGATGATTCTGAAAATCCGTTCAAAGAAGATTACTACAAGAGAGCGATTTATCATCAAAATAAATCAGAACCGCCCAGAATGAAACAACTTGAGGACAATAAAGAAAAATCCAGAGCTCTCGCTGTGATTCATGACGATGAGGGTTTTGACTGAAGTGAGTTGTTACCAGAGGAGGATGCGGTTGGATATGCTTTTATGGCAAATACTGTTGAACCTGTTCCTTTTAAAGACAACAGAAATGAAGAAGAAAAGTATGTCAACAGAAAGATGATAGCTCAAAACAGAATGATCAGAATTTCTGATATATACACTGAAGCAAAAAGGGCAAAGAGATGGGATCCAGACAGAGAATGTTATCTTGACCCCATGGGAAATATAGCTATTGACTATAAGACCCTAGATCTTGAAACCATAATTCAACAAATTGCTGAAGAAGAAGAGGGTTGGCAAAGAATATGGTGGGGAAGTGGAGAAGAGAAAGAAGAGAAAGAAAAAGAAAAGGTAGAAAAGTCAAAGAAGATTGATGATGGGATCATTGATACATCACAAGAGTTGAATGCTGAAAACTTCGGAAAGATGGCTGACAAAGTGCTGGATGCTAAGGAACTTGAGGTAGATTCTAAATCCGTATCTGAGCCCAAAAGCCAGGTCAGTTCAAATGCGTCAACGAGTGCGTCAGGTAAGAAAGAAAATGGTGACATTGACTGCAAAAATTGCATGAAAGAGTGCAAAGTTTGTAGTACAATCACTTATCTCAATGGTAAGAAAGTTGATGATCTGACTGCTAGAGTCCTAAGTGTTGAAGATCAGATTCTTAACCGTGATAAAATGTTGAAAGCTTCGAACGACAGATTAAAAGAATTAACTGACAAAATCGAAACTGATAAAATTGACATAGAAAGAGTTAGGAAATAAAATGAAAACTAATTCTTGAAAATCGTCAAATTTCTGAAAGTTTTGAGAAGCTAAAACGCACGGTAAAAGATTCTGATGACAGAAACGGTAAAACATACAAAGAAAATTGTCATTTACAAGGTGTTTTGAGGGTTAAAGAAGAATTAATCAACAAACAATTGGATGAGATTGCTAAATTGAAGCTTCAGTTTGAAGAAGCTAACATTAAGAATGAACGTATTAATTTGAAACTGAACAGTTACAACTCTGCAAGCTTTGTTTTGCAACACATTGTTCCCAAACCCATTGGGAAAAACAAAGCAGGCGAAGATGTATACTGTGATGGAACTGGGGTCGGGTTTCATCAAGTTCCGCCACCAGTCCTAAACAATTTTTCAAAGAAACAATCAGGGTTGGTTAATGATGAAGTTGAAACAAATGAGATAAAACTTCCAGAGTCAATTGATGTGACATTTTCTTCATCATCATCTGATGATAGTGTTCAAACTGAGATTGTTAAAGGCATGGCTGAAAGTGTTTTGGATAGTGATTCAGCTGAGGATGAAGAGTGTTTTCTGAACAATTACATCCCGAAACCAAAATCTAAAAACAACTTAGGTGATGAACCGGGTCTTGTGATGTACAAGATGGCTGGATCTGATAAGTTGTATTCAGATTTTGAGTTTCCTCTGGAGAATGTTAATGTGAACAAATTGAAAAATGTTTTCAAATTGGTTGAAATTGACTTGTCTGAAGTAGAAGGTTTGAATCAGACAAAGAGGCAAATGAATTTTGAGAAAGATAAAGCTTACTATAAGAAACCTGTTGTTCCACCACGTTTTTATAACAACAACCGAAACAAATGGTTGGGTGGTTATCAGGGTGGTAAGAGTTATCAGAAAACGAATTTTCAAAACAAGAGATTTATTGAGAAAAAGGTGTTTGTGAACAGTTCAAGTTCACTATCTGATGAGGAATCTGAGATTTTTTCAAAATCAAACAAAGAGTTCTTTGAGAAGAAGGCCTCACAGCCTCAGTCTGAAGGCACAAGTCGGGTAGTTGACACCCGAACATGCTTCAAATGCAATCAAGTTGGACATATTGCATGAAAGTGTACCAACTTGAAGCCTAAGACTGAAGTTGTGATGAATTCAAGCAAGAAAGATGCAGTGAAGGGAAAAGCTCCATTGGTTGTTGAGAAAAAGGTTTTGAAAAGTGATAACTCCAAGATCAAAACTGAACCTGTTAAGAATTTGGTAACTAAAAATGACAAATTTTACAGACGGGTTGCATCACCTCAACAAACATGGAAGCCAAAAACTGTTGACAAGAAAGCAAATTCTCTAAAACCAAAGGTGTCTGAGACTGAAAAACCATCATCTTCAACCAAGAAGATGTATGTACCTTTGGATTTATATGAGAAACTAGAAAAACAAAAATCGACTTCTGAAAAGAAGTATGTGGTGAAGAAAAGCCAATCATCTAGTCAACCTCCGAAAAAGGAATTCTCCTTACTCAAAGAGGTTGAGATTGGATCTGAGGAGAGCCCGAAGATAAATGATATGAATTTTCCACCACTTTACACTGCTAAAACACACATTAATGTCAAGTTACCTGAGTCAAAAGAGGCTTGGATGGCAACAAAATCTCACTAAATATTTGTGATATGTGCAGGAGCTTCCAAGATCTGTTTCACGTTGGATTATGGATAGTGGAGCTTCTCGGCACATGACAGGGAAGACAACGTTACTGTATGATGTTAGAAATTTCAATGGAGGTTATGTAGGGTTTGCAGGTAACCAAGGTGGTAGAATTGTTGGTGAAGGAACGTTATCCAATGGGATCGTCACGTTTGAAAGAGTTAACTATATTGCTGAGCTGGAGAATAATCTGCTGAGTATCTCGCAGATTTGTGACAGGATGTATACTACTCACTTCACAGACAAAGAATGTTTGATCTTGAAGCCAGGCTTTGTTATCCCTGAAGAATGGATTATCATGAGAGCGCCTAGAGTGAATGATCTGTATGTATTGGACATGAGTGTAGCAACTACAACAACGGGCCAGGCTCATTGTTTTGTGTCTAGAGCAACAGAAAAAGAATCACAGTTGTGGCATCGCAAGATGGGACACATTCACCTACGAAAAATGAATCACCTGGTGCATAATGATTTAGTTCTGGGTGTTCACATTAAAGGTTTTCATCTGGAAGGGGAGTGCATTAGTTGCATCAAAGGCAAGCAAAAGAAAAAGTCACACCCTAAAAAGCAAGTCAATTCAGTCTCAAGACCTCTGGAGAGACTTCACATGGATTTGTTTGGTCCTGTGAATGTCAAAAGTATTATAGGAGAACTTTACTGTCTTGTGGTTACTGGTGATTATTCCAGATTTTCGTGGGTATCATATTAAAAATATATACCAAGCTCATATCAGAAGAATCAGAAGTGACAACGGTACAGAGTTTAAGAACAACCAAATGGAAGAATTTTGTGATGAGAAAGGAATATTACATGAATTTAGTGCTCCTTATACTCCACAACAAAATGGAGTAGCAGAACGAAAGAACAGGACACTAATTGAAACGGCCAGAACAATGCTTGCTGATTCAAAGCTACCAATCAACTTTTGGGCAGAAGCAGTGTCAGCCGCTTGTTATACTCTCAACCGGGTTCTCACAGTAAAAAAATTCAACAAGACGTGTTTTGAGCTGATAAATCTCCGCAAACCTAACCTGAAGTATCTGGAACCGTTTGGGTCTCCCTGCACAGTTTTAGAGCCTTTTGGGAAGTTTGGTCCAAAGAGCATTGAAGGAATATTTGTGGGTTATTCTAGTCCACAAAAACGAGTCTTTGTTCCAAGTTTAAAGCGGATCATTGAAGCATACAATGTTGAATGTCAGGGCCATACAATTGTTGGGATTTTAACATGTTTATCAAAGCAATTTCATCCATTTGAAATAAAAACGCAGCGGAAATAATGTTTAAAAACATGTTACTTACTAGATATAAAACCCATTTTATTATGTAAACCCAATCTCGGATCCATATATGAACATACATGCTATCAAAATGAAACACAACCATAGAGTGTTTAGAATACTACCTTCCAAGGAGTAAAGGATATGAAGATGATGATGCTTCTTGAATGGTTGCCTTCAAGTGTAGAAGACCTCAAGCTTGTATACCCCAAGCCTTCCAACAAACACCTTAGTTTTAGCTAGGATTTGAACACTTGCAACTCACTTGAAAGATCCCCTCTTGGAACCAACCCCTTGGCCGAAAATTAGAGAGTATCTTATTGAATTTTTGCACTTGAAAATTGAACTTAAGACCCTTCTAAATCAGCCATGATATGACCGAAAATTAGAGAGCTTCTCTAAGTTCTCTTCTTGCATTTTTCATACAAAATGTATATATGAAAGTATGAGAGAGGATGCCACCCATATAAGCCAATCATAACCTTCCTACACATGCAAAATGCATGTGCATGCATTGGACCAAAAGTCTTCCCCAATCAAGAGCCATGCAATTGCATGTAAACTAATTGGCTTAAAATGTCTAGGGAAGAATACCCAATCAAATGCCATCTAACATGTAAGATGTGCATGTAAGTTGATTGGCCATTTTGTCTTGGGAAGGGGGGGGGGGGGGGCGGCCTAGCTTATTTTTATAAAAAAAATCAATTCTTTTATAAAATTTAAGTCTTGTTTATTTTATACCTTTTATAAAATATAACATCATATGTTCACAAGACTTTATACAACTTTTATCATGTTATTTAACCCATTAAATAACAAGATAAAATATTCTCTCAAAATAAATTATCCATATAATTTATTAGTTTATCAAGTGTAATTATTTAGAAAACCAATTTCTAAATATTGTAAGTGTTAATATTTATTTGTTTGATCATATCACAAATAAATAATATAAGTGTTTGTCTAGCTTGTTATTGGGTATGACTCGACTTGGATCATAACGTACTAGCCACGTCAATTTAATATGTGTCTTGGGCATACAGAGTCCAACAATCTCCCACTTGCACAAGATACATAGAAGATTGATGCAAGCAGTAAATGACGCCTAACTACGGTTTACTACCCCTAATACGTATGACTATATGTGCCATTCAATAACATCATCCCCTTCAAGTCCCTTACTTGAACATGATTTAGTTGAATCTATCATTTATCCTTTCGTTACAGATGTCATGTTAAATCCAGAGACATAGAGTGATCGCTCTCTGTTGATTTAACTTTAGCAGGCCTTAGAGATCTTACTCTCAATGAATAAGAGGAACAAATCCCATCTTGACTACATACGTCTCTCACAATCACCTTGTACCACACCTGAGCTTAGCCTTATGTACTGTCATATTACTGACAGCGAAGAAATAAGTCAAGGTACAATATTTGGTGAATATCAAGACCCAATATGTATCTCAGGTCTGAGGATACTATGATATTCTCCTTTACTCAAATTTACTTATGATCAATCACAAATGATTCCATGCAGTAATATTTGAGAGCGAGTCAGTCCAATATTTGTATCCCACAAATATCTATGAACTTTGGCAGCAACACTTTGCTCTATATTCATATCTAATGAATATCCACCAATCCAAGTTCATAATAGTCTTACATTCATATTTGTTCCCACAAGTATGATCGACTACGGACATTTAGAATAAGTAACTTATTCATGGATTCAAACATGCTAAAATGGAACATAACTCAACATACCATAAAGAGGTATAATAACAGTTGTTCCAATATCCAAATACAAAATAGATCAAATCCAATCACTAGAATATCGAAGTCCTAAGGCACAAGTATGACCCTTTCATGCTTTGCCTGTTCAAGGAGCTTCGTGAGTGGATCCGCAATATTTTGATCAGTGTGAACTTTGCGAATACATGTCTTTCCCTTTTCAACTTCATCCCTTATGTAGTTGAAAATCCACTCAATGTGCCTAGTCTTTTGATGTACACGAGGTACCTTGATTTGAGCAATCGTACCATCATTATCACAAAGATCTCTAGGGTCCTGAATGGTTGGGACTACCCCTAGATTGGCAATAATTCAAGTGGCAGATCCATATGAATTATCTCAATCAATGAAGCAGCGATGTATTCTGATTCTGTAGTGGATAATGCTACCCTGATTGTGATCGAGAACCATCTCGATTCGTTTGGAAACTCGTATCCATGTAACCATTTACAACAAATTCCGAAACTCGCATCCCTGTAACCCTTTACAACGAGTTCTTCTTCACCAGATCCATATATTAGAAATATATCCTTAGTCCTTCTAAGGTATTTCAATATACTTTCTAACAGTCATCCAATGACCATTATTTGGATTTTACTGGTATCTTCTCGTCATGCTTAAAGCGCATAACTTGTTCGGTCTAGTGCATATCATTACGTACATAATGAATCCTATAGCTGACGCATATGGGATTCCTTTCATTCTTTCTTGCTCATCCTTTGAGCTTGGACATTGAGACGCACTTAATATTGTCCCCTCTTTGAATAGGGTACCAAACCTTTCATAGAGTTCTTTATCTTGAACCTTTTCAAGACTTTGTCAATGTATGCTCTTTGGTTTAAACCTATCAAGCGCCTTGATCTATCCCTATAGATCTTTATTCCCATAATATAGGCGACTTCACCAAGATCCTTAATGGAAAAACAACTTCCAAGCTAGGTTTTTATACCTTCCTTGTTTGGAATGTCATTTCCAAATAGTAGAATGTCATCGACATACAGTACTAAGAAAGTGATGATGCTCCCACTAGCCTTCATATATACATAAGCTTTATCGACGTTCTTGATGAATCCATATTCCCTAATCTCTTCATCAAAACGGTGATTGCAACTTCTAGATGCTTGTTTCAATCCATAGATTGATTTCTTTAACTTGCATACTTTGTCAGGATGTTTTGGATCGACAAAACCTTCAGGCTTAACAATATAGACATCTTCCTCAAGATATCTATTAAGGAAAGCCGTTTTGACATCCATTTGCCAAATCTCATAATCATATTATGCAGGTATGGCAAATAATATCCTTATTGACTTTAGCATCGCCACAGGCGAAAAAGTCTCATCATAATCAACCCCTTGAGTTTGAGTGAAACCTTTTGCTATAAGTCTCGCTTTATAAGTATCCAAGTTACCATGCATATGTGTTTTCTTCCTGAAAACCTACTTATTTCCAACCACTTTGGAATTAAGAGACGACACAACCAATTCCCATACTTGGTTGTCATACATGGATTACATCTCTACGTTCATGGCTTCAAGCCATTTGTCACAATCGGATTTTGATATTGCATCATGGTATGTGGTAGGTTCACCCGAATCTACCACGTAGCATCCATCTATGAAAAATCCATATCTTTCAGGTGGACTACTAATTTTACCAGATCTGCGAACGCTTTGTGTGTGTTGATCAACCACTTGATCGTTTTTCAACAACCTTTTGTTGAGTGCTAGTTTTAACCAAACGTGTATCGGCTTGTGGTTCTTGATCCTTATCAAGTTCCACTGTTCTAATAATTCCTTCCACAAGGAAGTTAGCTTCCAAGAACTCAGCCTTTCGAGCAACAAATACCTTTTTCTCTGTTGGATCGTAGAAATAATATCCTATACCATCTTTAGGATATCCTACAAAGATACACTTAGTGGATCGTACTTTTATTTGGGGTGTATTGCTTCACAGAAGCTTCACAACCCATACCTTTAAATAGGATAATGATGGAACCCTTCCATGCCATATTTCAAAAGGTGTCTTATCCACTTTCTTGGTTGGACCATACGGGCCACGGAGAGCAAAGCGTAACCCCAAAGTGATGGAGATAATGCGCTCCTAGCCATTATAGATCGAACCATATCTAATAGAGTTCGACTCCTCCTCTATCGAAACGAAGAACTTTAAAAGAGTTGATTTTGTACTTCACTTTTTGAAGATTCTGAACGTTTCAAAACTTCTTCTTTGTGTTAAGTACACATAACCACAACTACTATAGTTGTTGGTAAACTTAATGAAGTATCTTTCACCATACCTAGTTATTGGTTTAATAGGATCACATACATCTAAATGTATGATACCTAATAAATCTTTTGCCCTTTCCTACTAAGGGATTACTTGGTCATTTTACCTTGTAAATAAGATTCGCATGTATCAAATGAACCAATTTCATTTGTTTCCAAAAGACAATTCTTTCGAAGTGTTTACATGCGACATCTGTTTATATAACCAAGGCGATAATGCCAAGGATAGGTCTTACTCAAATCCATTTTGAGTTTCTTGGTGATTGATTGGTACATTAAACTATAAAATGATGTATTATTATGAACCGATTCATAAATACCGTTTGAAAGCATAGGTTTAAAGTAAAACATGTCATTCATCGATATAAATGTCAATGTTTGCAAACTTTAAGTCAAAACCGTATTGTCTTATAAGGGAAACTTGAATAATGTTCCTAGTCAAACTAGGAACATTCAAGACATTTTAAAACAATTTCCAAACCATTTGGAAGTTTCAAAACATAGTCTCCTTTCTTGTAATGTTTATTTCTTTTGAACCTTTTGTAACGAATTGCAAACATGAGTTCCATATCCGGTATCTAATACCCATGTGTTAGAAGAAATAACATTAAGGTCAATATGTATCATTAAGATTGTACATGAGGTTTGCCTAGCATCCCTCTTGTTTTTCAACTCTTTGAGATAGGTTGGACAATTCCTATTTAAATGCCCTATCTCACCACACTCAAAGCATGGATCGTTCATGGCAACCTTTGCCTTTCTTCTTTTGGTTTCGGTGCTTTAGTCTTTCTAATCATTTCCCTTTGAATTACACGTTTCCATTTTCAACATTTGCTTTGGTGTCGGGGTGATGCCCTTTCTAGTTGCCACCCTCATTGATCGTTAGAATGGATAAAACCCTTTTATCCATATTAAGCCTTTCAAGGTGATCAATGTGGCTTTTCATCTTAAAGACATAAGATGAGTCCGATTGGGTTTCCTCCATTCAACATGCATGAAGCGCTCGAACCGTTTCAAAGCGTTCTACCCTTAGGAACATTTCCTACAATTGGGTAACCATGTCGTATGCTCATGATGTTCAAAACCTTTTGAATCTCGGGAATCATAATTCCTAACATGAGGCAAGAGGCTGCGTAGTATCCTCGATATATTTAATCCAATCGTCATAGGCATCCTTATCTTCCATAAGATGTTCATCGGGATTAGGATCGTTTTTAGTGATAGGTTATGGACGGTTTTGGGTAATATTGTTAGCGGTCATCTACAGAATTTTATAAGGTTCAATTTTAGTATTTTCGATATTATTATATTTTAATTATTAATACCCTTTTATGTCTTATAGACAATTAATAATTAAAATCTAGAATCCAACGTTACATTTAAATATCGGTTAGGTGACCTTTATCCCTTTATTTAAATTAACAAGGTAGTCAACGTTTGACAATTGCAACCCTTTGCAACTTCTAGCCATATGGGATCGGTTAAACATCTTTATGTTTAGTTGGCATGTTTAATCCCATCAACACCTTTTGTTCCCCATGCTTCGGTGACCCTAAGTTCATGGTTTCCAAATCAAGTCGTCCAACTTACACACACGTGTGAGTTTATACACATAAGTGGTTAGGTGACCTTTATCCCACAAACATGGTAAACCCACCTCGAATATACAAGTTCCCTCAAATGTGGTTAGGTGACCTTTATCCCACAAAAGAGTTCCCAAGTGATTCGAGTGTTGTATAAAAGGATGGTGTTTGACTTGTTTTATAAAAGGGATTTTGAGTTTTCAAAATTCTAGTTTAGAAAACTTCATGTACCATATATTTGCATGCATTCAAATCCTTGGTACTTTTGTGAAAATAATTTTCAAGGTTCTTTTTAATAAAATCCATTTTATTATAAAATCATCAATTTTTAATAAAACCCTTTATTAACCATTTTAATGATTTTGTAAAGAACCAATTTTACGCTTGTTGTTGATTATTAGTTTGTTAAGCATGCATATCCAAATATCATCAAAACAATATAAATAAGCAACCACACAAGCACAACACATATATCAATAGGTGCATAACCATAGCCAACTATTTTGACAACACTTGTTAGCCGAAACAAGTGTGCCAAAAGGTCCTTCCTAAAGGGTGAAAAATGACACAAGTAATGTGTCGATGAACTCCCACTTGATCCCGCATCCAAATGCTTCAAGTCTCCTTCTTGTGTTGTGATTTCTCCACCTTCTTTGAGCTTCCAAAAGTCTTTTATATTCAGCTCCAAACTCCTTTGGACTTCAAAAAATGTGTTTTGGTTATCGGGTTAAAATCCCGTTGAGAACGATGAAGTTCTTTGGACCGAATATTATGGTCCAAACCTAAACCGCATTTTTGTGTGCATCTTCTTTTACAAAATATATCCTAATACATTTTTCTTGTAAAATAAAATACACCTAATCTATTTATTTTATATACCAAATGAAAATAAATAAATTACATATCTTCTAATGGAAGAACAAAATAATAATTATTACAACCCATTGAAATAATAAATAAAATAAATCACAACACAATCATTCAACACAAGGTCATGGCTAGGTCATATGCACCAAAATATATATCCAAATATATATATGTATATTAATTTCAAGAAGCATAAAATGGTTTCCCTTTTGCAACCTACTTTTCGGTCAAGAATGAAAAAACCGAAAAAGTGGGTTTTTGTCCAAACAAACAAATCATCCAAATGACATAATTTTTCAAGATACTTTTATGCATGTATTAAAATAATCTTGAAAAACAAACGGAGAACCATGCTAAAATTTCGGCCATAGGGTTTTCACCAAACCCGAAACCCGAAAATTTTTAATCTATTGAAGCATGCATTCATATAAGCGGCTCTGATACCACTGTTGGGATTTTAACAAGTTTATCAAAGCAATTTCATCCATATGAAATAAAAACACAACGGAAATAATGTTTAAAAACATGTTACTTACTAGATATAAAACCCATTTTATTATGTAAACCCAATCTCGGATCCATATATGAACATACATGCTATCAAAATGAAACACAACCATAGAGTGTTTAGAATACTACCTTCCAAGGAGTAAAGGATATGAAGATGATGATGCTTCTTGAATGGTTGCCTTCAAGTGTAGAAGACCTCAAGATTGTATACCCCAAGCCTTCCAACAAACACCTTAGTTTTAGCTAGGATTTGAACACTTGCAACTCACTTGAAAGATCCCCTCTTGGAACCAACCCCTTGGCCGAAAATTAGAGAGTATCTTATTGAGTTTTTGCACTTGAAAATTGAACTTAAGACCCTTCTAAATCAGCCATGATATGATCGAAAATTAGAGAGCTTCTCTAAGTTCTCTTCTTGCATTTTTCATACAAAATGTATATATGAAAGTATGAGAGAGGATGCCACCCATATAAGCCAATCATAACCTTCCTACACATGCAAAATGCATGTGCATGCATTGGACCAAAAGTCTTCCCCAATCAAGAGCCATGCAATTGCATGTAAACTAATTGGCTTAAAATGTCTAGGGAAGAATACCCAATCAAATGCCATCTAACATGTAAGATGTGCATGTAAGTTGATTGGCCATTTTGTCTTGGGAAGGGGGGGGGGGGCGGCCTAGCTTATTTTTATAAAAAAAAAATTCAATTCTTTTATAAAATTTAAGTCTTGTTTATTTTATACCTTTTATAAAATATAACATCATATGTTCACTAGACTTTATACAACTTTTATCATGTTATTTAACCCATTAAATAACAAGATAAAATATTCTCTCAAAATAAATTATCCATATAATTTATTAGTTTATCAAGTGTAATTATTTAGAAAACCAATTTCTAAATATTGTAAGTGTTAATATTTATTTGTTTGATCATATCACAAATAAATAATATAAGTGTTTGTCTAGCTTGTTATTGGGTATGACTCGACTTGGATCATAACGTACTAGCCACATCAATTTAATATGTGTCTTGGGCATACAGAGTCCAACAACAATGCCACCGCAGAATCCCGGCGACTCATGGCGTTTCAATTATGATACTTTGTGGGATTCCTTCAACATGGAGGAAGAACCAGAGTTCTTTGACGAGTTAGATATTCTGAGAGAGTATGAAGAATCAGATGAAAGATTCCCAGCAGAAACTTATCGCAAACAACAAGCATCAAATGATGATGAAGCAGGACCAAGCAATGCTGGAGAACCTGACGATATTCTACAAAATGAAGCTGCTCAGGATAATCAGACGGTAGAGAATGATAATCAAGAATCTGAGAACAGACCAATATTTGATCGTGATGATTCAGATTCCGAGGGGGAGCAAATTCAGTTTTCAGATCAAACAATACCAGTCAATGAACAAGATGCAAATCAAAATGTCACAAATTTGGAAGGCGAGGTAGATGTTTCAGGTGAGGTGATGCCAAGAACACTTTCATATCATCTAGAGGAGTTGATAATCGGAGAGTTGCAGTCAGGCGTCCGCACTTGAAGACAACTTGATCAAGGGCTTACATGTTTTTATTCAAAAGTTGCTCCATTACAAACTGATTTTTCACTAAGTTGCTTTATCTCGCAGGTTGAACCAAGGACTTATAAAGAGGCGCTTACTGAAGATTCTTGGGTCAATGCGATGCAGGAGGAACTGAGCCAATTCGAGAAGTTAGGTGTGTGGAAGTTAGTGGATTTGCCTGATGGTCACAGGAAGATCAACACCAAATGGGTGTTTAAATGTAAGAGGGATGATCGAGGAGTTATTATTCGCAACAAAGCTCGACTCGTTGTCCAGGGTTTCAGTCAGCAGGAGGGTATAGATTTCACTGAAGTGTATGCTCCGGTTGCTAGACTTGAAACGATCAGAATCTTCCTAGCATTTGCATCATGGAAAGGATTTAAAGTCTTTCAGCTAGATGTGAAGTCGGCGTTTCTCTATGGCAAGGTGAAAGAGGAGGTTTATGTCGGACAGCCACCGGGCTTCACCGACCCAATTCACAAAGATAAAGTTTATCTCTTGGATAAGGCGTTATACGGCTTACATCAAGCCCCGAGAGCCTGGTATGAGACCTTGTCTCAACATCTGTTAGCCAACAACTTCATCCGAGGAAAGATAGACGCCACTCTGTTCACAAAAGAAGTCGACTGGCATCTTCTGATAGTCCAAATTTACGTGGATGGCATAATTTTCGGGTCTACAAATGAACAACTCTGCAAAGATTTTGAAAAGGTTATGAAGCAGAAGTTTGAAATGTCATCAATGGGTGAGATGAAGTTCTTCTTGGGGCTTCAGGTTGATCAACTTCCCGAGGGAACGTTCATACATCAAACAAAGTACGTTCATGATATTTTGGAGAAATTCGGGATGTCAGGAATGTCACCAATGTCCACCCCATTAGCGACGAACCATGGAATAAACCCTGATCTCACCGGAGAGAAGGTAGATGAAACGATGTATCGCACCATGATCGGTTCGTTAATGTATTTGACGGCATCAAGACTGGATATTTTGTATCCAACTTGCCTCGCAGCTCGGTTTCAGTCAAATCCTAGAGCCTCGCATATGGTAATTGTGAAAAGGATTCTACGCTACCTGAAAGGAACTCCATCACTGGGGTTGTGGTATCCAAAAGTAGGCGATTTCACGCTCGAAGGATATTCTGATTCCGATTTCGGATGCTGCAAAGTCAACGCTAAATCAACAACAGCGGGGTGCCAGTTTTTCGGATCACGATTGGTCACTTGGCAATGCAAGAAGCAGACCTCTGTAGCTTTATCCACATGTGAAGCCGAATATGTATCTGCTAGCAGCTGCTGCTCTCAGATATTGTGGATCCAGCAACAGATGCGAGATTACAGTTTGCAATTTCTTAACTCCCCTATCTTTTTTGATAATGAGGCAGCTATAAACATAACAAAAAATCCTATTCATCACGCTAAAACGAAACACATTGAAATTCGTCATCACTTCATCCGAGACTGTTTTGAGAAGAAGTTGATACAAATAGAAAAAATCCACATCGATGAACAAAAAGCTGACTTGCATACCAAGGCATTTGACAAAACACGTTTTCAATATCTTTTGAAACTTAATGGTATGAAGTTACTATCGGATGCGGAGGAAATCGTTGGCGTCGATGAAGGTACCACTGTAGATGATGTTGAAAAGCAATCTGCAATGGTTTGTCGATTTTTTACTTGTTTTGGTCTTTAGGGGGAGAAAGGTTATAATTTTAGAAAATACAAAAACAATAAAAAAATTTCAAAACCCAAAAACATGATAAAATTCAAAAAAGAGCTTGTGTAAAAAGGGAAAATGATAGTACATCAGCTAAATAGTTACGGTATGCTAAAGAAATGAAAAGTTTAAATGCATTAAACAGTCTCGCTGATGATGTGCCGATAGGTTTTTACACATTTAGTAGGTTTGTTCGGGATATAAACCTAAATCTTACTTGCTTATTTCGTGGGGAACACTACTTGGATATATATGTAACCCCTGAAATCTTGTTTGAAAGATCTGTCTTTTTGAAATACTAGGTCTTTATACTCAGTGATATCTGGAGTATTATCCCGGGACTTCTGATTTTGCGGAAGCAATGGCCTAGTCCCCGGAGAATACTTTACCGCATGCTTGAAATATAGCGCCGCCCTCAGCATTAAATGATAAGACAATAAAATTGCTAATCAATGTTGTTGTAACAAAAGATCCTCTAAAGGGGACCCACCCAAGTCGAACCGTCATCTCTCTGCTGAACGGAAGTTCTGACCTGAGCTCTCACGGTTTCGTACTGTTACATAATTTATTCCCCTTACAGATATCATCTGTGGTATACTCACCTGTAAGACTGAATATTGAGATCTGGATACAGGAGTATATTCAAGAGGTGGGACACACGTATAAGTTTAAGTCTCTAATTCATCTAATCCGTATCCTGGACAGATTGAAATTTGTGTGAAAATTTAAGTGGATCAGTATATCGACAATCTAAGCGAATTGTTTAATGCTGTGTATGAAATCTAGCTTAATGGTACTTCTAATTTGTCGGAAGCTGATATGATTCCCTAACACGCTCACCAAAAATATGTTTGTAAATAGTTTATGTTTACTGCATTTTATTTCTGTATTTCTTTTCTAGTTTAGAAACTTTATTAAAAATACAAAAAGATTTTACATTTCCGTGTTATTTTCCGACAAACCAAAGTGGAGAGCTGATCTTCAGATTCACAGTTTGTGAAAGATGCAGGAAGTTACTGAGCTGGTAGATGAGTTTGGAGCTAATCATACTTATCTTGAAATGAAAAGACAAAACAAGTTCATTAAGTTGAAACTAGTAATTTTTCTGAAAAAATGGTTGAACATGAATAAAGAAAATGTCAGAATGCTTTGAATCGAGTCAACCAAGGTCATTAAGTTGAACTTGGTCGACAAATTAAGTACCTAGGGTCATTAACTTGAACCTAGATACTTAAGTGGATTTCTAAAAACTGATAATATTTGAGAAAATGTCAAAAGGTCAAAAACTCAAAGTTTTAAAAGTCAAAGGTGTGCCTCAATCGGATAGCAATCCGTTCGGATGAGCATCCGACTCACGCGTCACTATATATAGGGGGTCAAAGGTCAGTCAAAGCTTACCCGCTCGGACAACCTTCTTTCTCTCTCACACACTTTGATTTTCTGATCTTATTTTCTTCGGATTTCTTTGCACGAATCTTTGGATTGTTGGTTTGCACAACTTTCACAATGGCAAAGGTATGTATTTCTTACTCAAATATGTTAATATTTGATGTCTGTTGAACGTTCTTGACGTTGACGTCACTGTCGAAGGGTTTAGGATAGATTTAGGAAGTGTTGATTAGTTTTGATGAGAAATAATCATAGGGTTGTGTTCGGAATGTTCAGATCTATAGTTTTACCAGTTTAATTTGTGTCATAACATGCTAAAATCAAGTAGATCTGATGTTAGGATGTTGCGGCTATCGGAGCAGTTTTTGTCGAATTAAACCCTGTTTAGGACGTTTTAGACAACATTGAATATAGGGTTTTGATCGCGATAAGATTCTCTGTGTAGATCTGTGTTCAATTTGAGATTTTGTCTTAGAAAAATTTTGATGTTTCTAGAATGTTCTTGAACTGTTGTTTGAATCGGATGACAATCTGATCGGATGACAATCCGTTCCATTATGAATTTCTTGGAATTTGTGCCAATGTTTGAGTCGGATAGCAATCCAATTGGATGACAATCCGATCGGATGGCAATTCGTTCTATCACTTAATTTTTGAAGTCTGTGCATCTTATGTCATGACTCGGATGACAATCCGATCGGATGACCATCCGATCGGACAGTCATTTCTTTAATAAGACTCGGATGACAATCCGGTCGGATAGCAATCTGACCGGACAGCAAAATCAAATTTATTTTAGAAGGAAATCCGCTCGGATGACAATCCGATCGGATAACCATTTAAGCTATTCATAAGGCAATCCGAACGGATGATCATCCGGTCGGATAGCCATCCGAGTCTATGCACATAGTAGAGAGAGACTTTCAGAGTTAGAAAATTTTTGAGAAATTCCAAAGACTTTTCTTAATGATCAAAATTTCTGCAGGACTGGGAGAAAACGCATAACATTTATTGTTTGTTAGAAAAAGAATATACAGAGAAATTAGTGATTGAAGAAGTTGTTAAATTCTTGAGAGAGAGCAGAATTGCTAAGGCATTAACTGATAAAACCATAGTTTACGAATCACATGTCAGACGTTTTTGGAACTCTGCAAGATACGAAGAGAAAGATAAAACGATCTACTCTGCAGTAACAAAGAGAGATGAGAAGGGAAAGAAAGTAGATTTGGAGATTAAGATAATAGTTGGTGATGTGAGACGTGTGTTAGACTTAGGAGATTCTGATAATGATCCAACCATTATCTCTGAACGTCTAGCTAAAGGTTTGTGGTGCAGAATGGGGTTCACAGGAAGTGTCAATGGAAAGATCTTGAAAACAAGTTTCAGTAATGCTTACAAGTTCCTGGTACACTGTGTTATTCATGCTTTATCACACAGGAAGGGTGCCTATGATGAAGCTTCTGACTATATCATGAATATTGTCACATGCCTTGTGTTGAACCGACCATATAATATTTCTCAAGTGATTTTTGACTAGATGACGGAAAATGCAAAGGCCGAAAACAAGAAGTACATCATGTATCCTCGCTTTGTACAGATGCTACTTGATGATCAATTCAAAGATCTTGAGAAAAATGATGATGATATTTTGGGACTAAGACACATGAGAGCAGAGACAATAAGCAGACTTACTAAGGGTTCAAACACAGGAGCAAAAAGAATGATATGCAGAATTAGTAGACCAGCTTATGTTGCTCCAGAGAATGATGCTTGGAGACATCAAGATAGTAATTCTGACAATGAAAATGAGAAAATGAGTTTGTTTTCTGAAAAGAATACTAGATGGTGGTGTGTGAAAGACGGGAAGAGAAAGAGAACTCCCAAGTCATCCCATTCAGTTCCTATTCCAAAGGAATCAGTTCCTAAGATTGTTATTAAGGGTACAGTGAAAGGGGGAGTAATAAGAGAAGTTGGGATCTTAAATTGTTATATTATTCTAATGACATCTTCTATGTCTATTTTGCAGAACCACAGCAGAGATTGGTGGATGACATAGTATTGGAACCATCTGCAGTTATTCGAGAAGGAGCTGATTTGCTGTCACAATCTTTTGAAGGTTTTCTGAAAAAGAATGAAGATGCTGCTGCTGAGAAAGATCAAAGTTCAAGTGTTCCAGCTAAAGGTTTCAAAGGCAAAGAACCTGAAGGTGTTGTTCAAGATGTTTCAAGTGATGAAGATTCTGAAGCTACAGAGTCAGAATCAGAACTTGATCCAACTACACTTGGCAGAGGCAAAGCACAACTGAAGAAAAAGCCTGCAAAGAAACAAAAAGTATCAGATGAGGAAGACTCTTCTTTTGAACCTGATCAACCAAAGAAACAAATAAAGAAGCGCAAGGCTGTTCAATCTGGAGTTATTCCGAGAAGAGTACGTGCAAAGAAAGGAGAAGCTAAAGCTCAAATAGATCAAGGAGGCAAAGGCAAAAAGCATGCTGAATCATCAAAGGCTCAAGAACCAGAGGTTAAAAAGAAAGTTGGTCACGATGATTATATTAAAGTGACTGAGGGTGGAGTCTTTTCTTCAGAATTTCCACCAATTCCAGAAAATATAGAGATTCCAGAATCCTCATGCCCAAAAGTTACAGATGATTATTTTGGCAATCTTCCACCTGCAACTGGAATTTTTAGTGAAGATATTCCATAAGATGATTACGACATGTTTAATAATGAAGCTGTAAAAGAATTACTGAAGAAAGTTGCTGCTCTCGAAAAGGCTAAAGACAAAGCTGAAGCAGAACGTGATGTTTTAAAGAAGCAAGTTAATCAGCTGATGAAAGCTCATGATCAAATCAGGATGGTGCTGATAGACAAAGAGAAGATGATAAATGAATTGAAGGATGACAGCAGTGATAATTCTAAAATATTTGAATTATTGACAGCAAAAATTTCTTCATTAAATGTGAAGATAAAGAATCTTCAAGATGTAAATCAGACGCTTAATCAGCTTCTCAGTGAAATGAGTGAAGCTTCATCAAATGAAATGAAGGCTATGAAGTTGGAGATGGAAGCAATGAAGGCTGATAAAGTAATGAAAGACAACCAGCTTAACATGTTGTATGCGGTAATGGAAAGTCACTTGAAGATTGATGTTCATGCTGCTTTCAATGATCTTGAAGTTAAAAAGGTTGAAGAGAGATGAATGGAACGAGAAGCTGGTGGTTCTTCTAGTCAAGTTGAGGTTGAAATTATTGATGCTGAAGTTGTTCAAGAACAGGTTGCTGAAATTGTTCAAGAACAAGTTGTTGAAGAACAAGATGTTGAAGATGAACAACGTCAAGACTACATGTTGGTTGGTGAGTCTTCTTTATCCATTGATTTTGATGAAGTTATTCGTAGAGTTGTTGCCATACAAAAGAAGAGAAAGGCCAAAGAAGTGTTGCTACTAGAATGGAAGACGCAATAGTTTGTACTTGTTGGTAGAGCTTCTACAAAGCCTTACAGTATACCAGAAATTGTTCGCCAAATAAAGATTAAGGAAAGGCGAAGAAAGGCAAAGAAAGCACGTGGCGAAATCGTTGATGAAGATTCTGATATAGAGCTGTTTGGAGATGAAGAGAATGAAGATGAAAATGATGATAAAGACGAGTCTGTTCAGAAAGATGATAAGAAAGATGATGATGACAAGAAAAATGATGATGATGATCAAGGGTCTTCTGGCTTGTTAATCAATAATCCTAATGTTCAAGAAAGGATTGAAGAGTTGCTGAATGATGAAATTAACGAACAGGAAGATGATACTCAACATGAAGCCTCATCATCAGGAAAACAACATGCAGATCAGGTATTCCTAACAAACCCTACTGTTATCTACCTACATAAGAAATATGAAGGTGAGATCGAGGTTCAGAGAACTAGAGCTGAAATGTTAGAAGAGTTGGGTTTAGAAGATGGAAAGTTCAAGTTTGATATTGAGGATGAGATTCCTCAGTCTCCAGAGAAAGATTTTGAGCCAAGATATGCTCATGAAGCAGATCATTACGATGATGTCATTATTGAAGATGCTTCAGATTCATCTGATGATGGAATGGATTTCCATTATTCTGGAATTGATGAAACATTTCCTTCATTTGCTGAGATGTTCAAAGACAGAAATGAAGATGAAATCAAAAGAAAAATTGTTGAAAAAATTTCCACTGAAGGTGTTCCGGAAACCATTCCTAGAGAAATTCTAGCGGAAGAACGAAAGAAGTGGTTCAAAGTTATGCCCAAAGAAAGAAAGTCTCTTAGAGCTCTTCAGTATTTCACTCACGACAAAAATCTCTCTTGGGGAGACATTCTATCATGGGGTTATCTTGAAGATCTTAAAGTCTATGCTATCAGACGGGAAGAAGGAGTTTAGTACTTTGAATTTCTGTCAGATATAAGTTCTCTACCGTGGTGGGATGTGGATGAGTTGGTGAAAACAAAGAATATCAAGAAGTTCTACTATGGTCTAGAAGTTAGACAATATGATCAAGATTTGTGGAACCACATCTAATTGCAAGCAAAGAATGGTTATCCTGATTGGAAACCACAGTATCCAAAGCAGATTGTCACATATCTAGAGAATGGTAGAAAAGATATAACTTTGGATGTAAAGCCGCCTAGATGCTTGAAGAATGTGCCTCTCAGAGCCATTGATCAAGACTTCCATGATTTGTTTCAAGGTTGGTTGTACAACGAAACAACGGCTGAGGCAGTTATCTCTCTGTTCGACAAGTCCACGGGAAAGTCTCGAAGAATAAGTATTCTGGATCCAATGTGGCTTGTTAATTGTTCAAAGAAGGATATCGATTGCTTGTTTTACAACAAGATCATTTACGAAAAGAGAGACAAAGTTCAAGCTCAGCAATATCAAGCAATTGTAGATGTATGTTTTGCGCAAGACATCAATTCCGGAAGATACTGGAAGACAAAATGGAGAGATCTGGAGATTGATGAGTTCCTAAAAAGGTACAAGTGCAGCAAAAGGTCTGAAGAAATTGCTAAAAGAGCAGCTGAGATGGGAAGGCGTAAGATGGGCATTGTACCACCAACAGATCAAACGCCAATTGAATCAGAGGAAAACAAGATTCCTAAATGGGATAGGAAGCGTGATGGTGATCTTGTGTACAGAAATTGGTGGTTGACTGAAGGAAGACATAAAAGAAAAAGAATGTTAGAAGAAAAAGCAAAGTTGAGAAGACAGAAAGCGAGAGAACGAAGACGCAACATGAAGAATTAAAGACTATGCTGGAAGGAACTACAGCTACATCCGAGGGGGAGTCTGTTAGTGCATAACGTCTGTAGCTTCCGTCAACATGTAGTCATGTTTTGTATATTTGTGTTTTTGTAAACAATTATGTAATATGTGTATGTAGATAGATCGATAACTCAGGAAACGGGGCATAAATGTAAAAGTGTTGACTTTTGTTGACTAATGTCATCCGATCGGATTGTCATCCGATCGGATAGCACTCATCCGATCGGACAGCATGATGTCATCCGATCGGATAGCTTGTTATCCGAGCGGACAACACTTAACACTTCCTGAGTTGTCTATAAATACCTCGTCCGGGTATTACTTTCAGAACTTTTGACTCGAGCAAGAACCTGACCAGTGTCTGTCTTCTATTGGAGCTTTGTACTTTCAGAACAATCAATAGAAAGAGCAGACTGTGTTTAATCGTTGAATTCTGTGTTGATCATCTGTGATTTGTCATAATGGATTCCGCACATTAGACAAAGTCGATTCATCTTGTTCCTTACGATCAGATCCTGTGCAACGGGACCAACAATATACACACACGCATGATGTAACCATAAGGAGTTAAGGTAGTACAAATTTCGAGGACGAAATTTTCTTAACAAGGGGAGAATGTGACAACTGTCAAATTTGCATGCATCCGTACGTTTAATTAATATTGATTTATGCTTAATGACTGTGCTTAATTACGACTGATGACTTAAACTGCTTTCTGATTTCTGTATCCTACGTGCATAAGCATCACATTTCATGTTGTCACTCCATTTATTGCATACCAACTTTAGTGACACACTTGATGCACAAAGCACAGTTAGCACGGTTAGCGGGTAACACAGAAATATACTAACAGTGCCAGTACATAGACAGACAATGTTTTGAGGCCCAGTATGAGACAGGGACAAGGTACTACACTAGTATGGGTGTAGGGAAGTAAGGACCATAAAACTGCGTCACTAGGTGGTAGTTTAAGTGCCGGGAAGTGCCTAAAACCCACTACAAGTGCAGAATTCTGCATTATTTATCAAAATTCAGCATTTTAACATGCTAGTAATGTGCAAAAATATGGCAAAATGGTCCTGTATGCTTTCCTAAGTGTCAGGGATTGAAAGTGTTACAAAAGGACACATAAAGGACACTATACGGAATAACTTAGCACTTTAACGGAACGGTATCTAACCGGACAACCGGACATTACCCGGAACACCAAAATTTTTCCAGAAACATTGTTTTATTATTTTTGAACTAGTTATGGTCCCCGAATACCCCAACACAATACTTAAAGTGCCATACACATATAACACTAGATATTTCACTTAACCTCCTAAATATTTACCTACTTACCATCAAATATTACAATTAACCCCCCCCCCCTCTCCATTTACGGTCACATGGACCCACCAAATATCACCACCATACTTCCAAGATTTAACCCCTTATTATATTTGATATCTTGCTTGTGATCTTGAACAAAATATTGATATAATCTCTATAAGTATGGTGTACTAGATCTTGGCCATTCCATTCATATCTTCACTCAACATCACCCCACTCCCTCACATCTCTCTCTCTCTCCCTCTTGGCTCACCCTATAGCTGCCACCACCATCACCTTGTCACCACCATTACTTCATTTTCAAGCTTGTTTCAAGAGTTAGAAGGTGATACGTGGAGCTTGGAGCTTGAAGATCTTGAAGAATCCTTCTAATTTGCTTTCATCATCCACTTTTCACCATCTTTTTCACAAGTGTTCTTCCCTAGCTTAAAGCTAGTAGTAAGATCTCTCATAACTCTTGTCTATTTTATTTTTATGGTTAAAAGATTGTACATTGTGATGAAATAACAAGAATACTAAAGAACATGAACTAAAGGCTTGAACATAAAGTACATAAAGATGAAAAATGGTGAAATATTATTTGTATGAAGTTGTTTTGACTATGTTAATGAATACTTGTTGATTTCTTGGTGATATGATGTTGATCATCATATAGAACTTGTTAAAGTATGATTAAAAACATGGGTTAACAAGTTAGAGGGTGATTAGGGGATTACATGAAATAATCACCTTCTAAATTAAACATGAACTTGAAAGAAAAATGATTTTCTTTAAATATAAGTAAACAAAGTGAGTTGATGATCATGTAGATCTGAGAGTTACAAATGATTTTTCTAAACAAACCAAGTTCAAGAGTCGATTTTTGAAAGATCATGACTTTTACTTACATTACACCATTTTTCGTGATAAAATGAGTGTAAGAACACTTTATTTACAAGAAGAGTTCAAAAGAATAATTTTTGTAGAATATGTTTACAAGTTGTAAACACCTAAAATTTTCAAGAAGGAAGTTTATTAAGAAATAAACACACTTTTAGGGGTAACTAAGTCTACTAAACATGTTACCAAGTTACTACGAGTTTTTGTGAAAGTTCATGTTCATATTGTTATATACATTGTATAGTTTTTGCACTTGAGAAGTGTAGTTTGATTATTGATTGTTGGGTTGATTTTTAAAAATAAAATGATATGCTAATTAGCATGGACGCCTCCATTTACAAAGGAAACTATGGCGAAATTTTCTAAAAATCCAAACACTTACAAAATATTTTCTAGACAAGAGTTTACTTGTGTATTTTAAACTATGTTTTACAAATGTAAACCTCGCCATAATTTTTGTAACAAAATACAAGTATCAGAGGTTGGTTTTTGTAAATGAAAACGGATAAAAATGTATTTAGAATATATTTTATACTAAGACACTTGTGTGAATATTTGCATGATTTGTGAACTAGTTATGTTATTTTAGGGTAAAATAATATAACTTACAAATACCATGAAATTACAACTCCAAAATAATACCAAAAATCACACGGAATAAATATTTAAGTTACACACTTGGTATTGTGAAACCGAACGATAAAACGTAACTTATAGAATATTCCGAAAAATACCGTTACAATATATTTTTGGTGAATATTATTTTGGACACGAAAGAATGACTTTATTACAAAGTATATCATATTGTTGGACAGAAGAAAATACATTATTTTTGGGAGATAAAAATATATTTTCTTGGGTTTATTTAGAAGATATACGATTTTTGGGAAAAATATATATTTTCGGGAGATACAGTATTTTTGGACAAGATAAGTTTATATATTTTCTAAATGAGATTTGAAAATATATTGTTTTGGAAATATATATGGGATACTTATTAAGAAAATACGTACAAACCGGAATACGACGTCAATACATGGCAAGATATACCAATACAAGAATACGAATACACAAGTATGAGGTACTCCCATCCTTGGGAAGGAAATACGAATAACAATACTTGAGAAGTATTATTACAAAAATATTGAAGACACTTTGAAACGTAACTCAAAAACGTAAATACAATGGCAAGGCACGGCCCGTTCGTCTAATCGACCCTAGTACATTGTAGGAGTCGTATTTGTTGAGGAGACTTGAGTTACGAGCACAGAAGACGCAAAACAGTGAGTTCATGTCCCCCTTTTCTTTCAACTGTTTTCAGATTTATACTTCACGGGTGAAATATATGTTACAACTATTACAGACATTTTATACATGGTATGATTAGCTTAAGGAGGGTTTACTACTAGATCATGTGAATGGGTAGGGCGATTAAGGCCATCAATCCTCGTTGTAGGACCGAGGGGCATGAGTGATAGATTTATTTGGGTGTAGTGAGCCCCACTCCTGAGTCCGCTGAGTGGACCATGTGGTGACTACGTCTTACAGCCGGAAGCCCGGTGCGAAATCTGCTAGGTTTGAGTCTTCCTGCATCACTTCACACATATCAATGGCCTTGTAAACCATTGGTGATCTCTTTTTCCTTATTGCTACATACCAGGGACTTACATACATACTTACAATGTTTCAAAGGCTTATACATACACACAAACGAACACATGAACTCGCTCAGCTTTTGTTGATGTTTTTCAAACTACATGTATTTCAGGGAACTAATGGATCTGGCACGGTATGCATGTATTTCAAGCTGCGTTTGAATAAAGATGTCATCCAGGGTTGTAGGGTTTAGGAGGTGTAACCTCTACCTGGACGGGTTACATATCTCTAAACCTAGTTTTGTTTAAGGTCTTTTGCTGAGTCTTTATGAACTCATTTAAACAAGTCATGGTTTGTAACTTATTTTGGGGTTGATGTTTTAAGACAAGTATGTTGTGGTATTTTCTGAACTTTATTTACGGATGAACATCTCATGTTTTTATCATATAGCATTGTTATGATTGATTTCTATGGTATTAAGAAGTCACACCAATAACCCACGCTTCCGCAAAAGTCAGGGTGTGACATGTATGTCCAGTCTTTTTGCAGAAGTTACAGCGAAGTGTCTTCTTAGAATGGCGTTTTCTCGCGTACTTCTTGTTATTGTTGCAGGTAGGCTGCGTGATTACTGGTTCCATTTCTTTGTCCTTACGCGATTTGTCGGAGCGAAACTCCTTATAAAAGTAGCTATAGGTTGTGGTCTTCTTTCGTTTGGAAGATGGAGTTTTGATACGAATATCATGAATTCCGTTGATACTAGGGCTAGGTTTGAAGTGTATAGTAGGATTCTCGTTTATAGGGACCGAAATTTTAATGGCTTCAATGATTGAGGGTATGGCGTTCGAGATTGCTTGAGCTATTATATTTTCTATAGTGCTTTTATCCAAAGAATTTTCATTACTAGTCTGAATTTCCTGATCATATGCTATTTCCTTTGACATCTGAATTACAAACTTGTTCAGACATAATTATCACAAAACTAAGCTATTATACAGGCACATTTTGTTTAGCATCATTATAGTCATAGCTATCCGTATTACATGTTGGTAGATACAGAGATATATATATATATATATATATTATATTTTAACATTTTCTTTCACTATATATTTTATCAAAATATAAGGAAAATGTATATATTATATGTATTGTTTCTTCCTTTAGTGTAATGGCTTTTCTCTATATTACCTTAATAATTTAACTATATTTCCAGAACTTATGACTGGATAGATATTTAGAAAATAAAGGTAAAAACTTTATATAAAATTCTGAGATTCTTCTTCATTGATCCATTATTATTCTTTAAGAGGTGGTGTTAGTACATATATTATTAAGGTATTTTCTGAATTAAAGCTAGGTATCAAATTAAATTTTGAATAAACATGTAGGTTTGTTTCTTCTGTTATATAAAAGCTTGTCCTTTTACAGAGGATATTTGATTATTATATTGTAGATACTATTAGAAAATTGTGTATTGCATATACGTATAATTATAAAGTTTTAAAATTTTCTGTAATACCTACGTATAATACCAATTTATAAAAACCCAATTAGATAACTAATTTGTACTAGTTATCATGTTTATTTCTATAACTTTGTTTATTGCTTTAATTTATAATATCTTGGAATAAAAAGGAATTTTATCAAAAAGAATAAATTTAATAAAGATATAAATTTTCTGGATTCTTTTAGAACAATTTAATCTTTAACTAACAGGTTGACGCATTTTGGTTACAACATACTTAGGACTTAATTCAAAATTTTATTATATCTATTTATTTAAAGAATCAAAATAGATAATACAAAGTCTGTTGTTTCTAGATTTGATTCTTAATATTTTAAGTAATGAAGTATCATTCTCATATCAGATCGCATATACATATGACTTAAATATAGTTTAAGAAATGAATTAAACTTATCGAATGATAAAAATTGTTTCTTCTTGGGATACATATATTAAATCACATAGTTATACCTTACCAAATGTTTTGTACATATCTTTATTGCATGGATGAAATATTATTTATAAGATTGATATCAATCATATATAAAATATAAATATATCTGACTTACACATAATTTAAAAAATAAGTTTAAGCTATTTCCTGTTGATATACAGGTATTATGTATTAAAATCATTTAATTACACAATACTAGGTTGTTGTACATATTCCTGTTTCATAAATACAGTTTTATAAATTATAAAATATTTCCCATGGTATATGTACATGTGCTTAAATTTTAGAATCGTCAAACTATGAATTACGAACTATAATAACTATTGTTTATTATTTGTATAAATTAAATTAAGGATTATGTTTTATAAAATTCTTTTAACATAACTTTATTCAAGAGCCGAAAATTCTATTTAGTTTTTTTTTTTGAAAATATTTTTACCCTTTTTCAAAATTACTATTATTATTAGTTTTAATTTAAAATAGAATTTAATAATATTTTAATTTAGTGTATTATATTAATACCAATGATGATAATAACGGTATACATTAAAGATTTTTCTTAGAAAGCGTTTGTGTATTAAAAATTTCTCTAGCCTGTTAATTATCATTAATATTGACTATACTTATAATTTCTGAATATTACATAACTTATCAAATTTTGATGAACAATCTACATATTTAATGTTTATTAATATGATAAAGAATTATAAAGTGATTTACAAAGTATTTTAATTATCGTACCTAAATAACGCTGAAACATTATATTTTAACAAAATTAGTATAATTATATGGTTTACCAAAACTTTGACAAATACCTATTTTAAATCGAGTAAAACTTTTTTTTTTTTTGGGATTCTATCATAAATCATAAAATATACTGCTTTCATCGAATAATATTTTATATTATGATATTTCAGTGATATCATACCTAAGGGTATTATTTTATATCATTTAATTAAGATATTAATATCAATATCATTATAATTTATTTCGAATTGTATTTACATAAATAGGTGGATATGATATATATATATATATATATATATATATATATATATATATATATATTACAAAGTTGAATATTATATTATGAATATATTTCCTTTTTGTAACCTAACATATTGTAAAATACATTAGAAGTTACATATTCTGAGAATTTAAATGATATAAGATCATTCAGGTATAATGTATATCATCTAAATATTTATATTATGATATTTTTAAAGTATCATATCTGAATTGCTTTAATTTTATATTAATATTAATATTGTATTAAAATTTAGATTGCATTATGTTCCTACATACACATGGTTATGATAGATATATAAGATATCACAAAATTTACTAAGACATGATATTATTAATATATCATTTATATATAATACAACATAACTGTAAGATACAGATATGGGTAACACATATTGGGAATTCAAAATTCATTAAATGATACAAAAATCATAATAGACATATTAAAATCTCATGTTCACAGGATAACACGTAAGATATTAATTTCCTAACAAAAATGGTTATGGTTTAGGTATTAGAAGAACACCTAAAGGGCTTAAACCAGTGGCATGGCTCTGATACCACCTTCTGTCACAACCCTCGACCCCTACCCCGAAAGCTGGAGCCGCGAGCCAGTCAGATGGTATCAGTGTTTATTAATTTAGCAGCGGAAAGTTTCATCAGGACCATAGTTAGGAGTTTTTTTTATCAGAGTTAAACACCAAAACGTTTAAAATAGATAAATGGGGAAAAACCCAAGGTTTACTGATAATACAATTATAATAAACACGTGGGATGAAATCCGATTTTTATTTTATTACATTTATAGGGAATAACCTAATTATTGAAAACAATTATCCTTTTTAATTTGGTAACTTTTATGGCCACTTTTCTAAGCCTTCAGTGCTTTCCAGTTGGCTTTTATGGGCTTCACACTAAGTTACCTGAAACACGTGTTTAAAAATTTTATCAGTAAGAAATACTGGCGAGTGAATCCTAGTTTAATCAAAACAGGTTTTATCATTTCACAGTATTGAGAGCGATTACAATGTTTATATCTACACAATTACTCATTCAGTACTGTTGGGGCCTCGTACAGGATCTGTTCAGTAAGAACGTGGATGAATTGACCTCGTTTAGAGTGCGGAATCCAATAAGCGAGTCACAGAATCACGACACGAATATTCAATGGTTAAACACGGCCTGATCTTTCTATACTGATGTAATGAAAGTACAAATGCCGGTAGAAGTCAGACTTAACAAACCTCTCTGACACAATGAGCAAATGCCAAAAGCCCTAAATGACATACCCGGACCGGGTATTTATAGGCAACTCAGGATGCAATTAAGTGTTGTCCAAACGGATGGCATGGCTGCTGTCCGATCGGCTGACAGTGCTGTCCGATCGGATGGCCCATCCGATCGGGTGACACAAGTCAATAAAAGTCAAAACTTTTACAATCAAACCCATATCCTGAGTTGTCATACTACGTACATACATACATAAACATAACTGTTCACAAAGGACATAAACATACAAAACAAGACTCTATACTGACGGAAGCTGCAGACGCATACACTAACAGACTCCCCCTCGGATGTAGCTGTAGTTCCTTCCAGCATAGTCTTCAATTCTTCCTGTTACGCCTTCGTTCTTTCGCTCTCTGTCTTCTCTTTTCAGCTTTCTCTTCTAACATTCTTCGTCTTATATGCCTTCCCTCATCAATCCACCATTTTCTATAAACCGGATCACCATCACGCTTCTGATCCCATTTGGGAATCTTGTTTTCCTCTTTCTCAATTGGCGTTTGATCCGTTGGTATCGATTTTCCCAACTTGCGCTTGCCCAGCTCAGCTGCTCTATCAGCAATCTCTTTAAACTTCTGGTTGTGCTTGTATCTTTTCAGGAATTCATCAATCTCAAGATCTCTCCATTTCGTCTTCCAATATCTTCCTGAGTTGATGTCTTGGGCAAAACACACATCCACAATCGTTTGATACTGCAAAGCTTGTTCTTTGTCTCTCTTCTCATATACAATCTTGTTGTAGAACAAGCAGTTGATATCTTTCTTCGAACAATTTACAAGCCACATCGGATCCAGAATATTGATTCTTCGAGACTTTCCAGTGGACTTGTCGTGCAGAGAGATTACTGCCTCAGCCGTTGTTTCATTGTATAGCCATCCTTCAAATAGATCATGAAAATCTTGCTCAATAGCTCTGAGAGGCATATTCTTCAAACATCTTGGAGGCTTGATATCTAACGTTATATCTTTCTCTCTGTTCTCCAACATTGTGATAATTTGCTTTGGTCGTTGAGGCTTCCAGTCAGGATATCCAACCTTAGCCTGCTGCTTTATGTAATCCAAAAAATGTTGATCATGTACTTTCACATCCAGACCATAATAGAACTGTTTAATGTTCTTTGTCTTCACCAACTCATCTACATCCCACCATGGAAGGGTTTTGATATCTGACAAAAACTCAAAGTACTGTACCCCCTGTTCCCGTCTGATGGCGTAGACCTGTAGATCTTCCAGATAACCCCATGATAAGATATCACCCCATGAGATGTCTTTGTTGTGAGTGAAGTACTGAAGTGCCCTAAGAGTCTTCCTCTCTTTCGGCATTACTTTGAACCACTTTTTCCTTTCTTCAGCTAATTTTTCTCTTGGGATGGTTTCTAGAACACCTTCACTTGAAACTTTTTCCACAATCTTTCTTCTTATTTCATCTTCATTTCGATCCTTGAACATTTCTGCAAAAGAAGGAAATGTCTCATCAATTCCAGAATAGTGAAAATCAGTTTCTTCATCGGATGAATCTGAAGCATCTTCAACAATAACATCATTGTAGTGATCAGCTTCTTGAGAATAACTAGGCTCAAATACATCTTCAGATGACTGAGGTATCTCATCTTCAATGTCGAACTTAAATTTTCCATCATTCAAACCCAATTCTTCCAACATATCTGCTCTGGATCTCCGAACCTCGATCTCCCCTTCATGTTGAGCATTCAGATAAATTACAGTAGGGTTTATGAGGAATACCTGATCCACATGTTGTTTACCAGACGTGGAGGCTTCTTGCTGATCATCATCTTCTTGTTCGTTTATCTGATCATTCAGAAAATCTTCAATATTCAGCTCAACATTAGGATTCTCAACCAGCAATCCCGATGCACCTTGATCATTATCATCATTCTTCTTGTCATCATTATCATCTTTATCATCTTTCTTATCTTCCTTATCAGACTTATCTTTTTCTTCTTCTTCATCTTCATCACCAATAATTTCCAAATCAGAATCACTATCAACCATTTCTCCACGAGCCCTCTTAGCCTCTTTTCGTCTTTCATCAATCTTTACTCTGCAAACAATCTCCTGAAGGCTATAATGTACTGTGGATGGTTTACCAATAAGAACAAAATTCGGTCTCTCTTCCTCTACTTCTTCCTCTTCTCTCCATTTTAACAACATCACTTCTTTCGCCTTTCTTTTCTTTTGAATAGCAAAGACTCGACGAATAACTTCATTAAGATCAAAAGATTCAGAAGACTCACCAACAAGCACAAATCCCAGAGGATCTGCTTCAGCTTCAACCATCTCAACGTCGACTTGGCTTGAGGAACCACCAGCTTCTTGAACTTCTTCAATAACACTTTTCCTTCTCTGTGTAGCTTCTTCAGCCAGTCGCCTTTCTCTTTCAATTCTTCTTTCCTCAGCTCTTTTAACTTCGATTTCATTGAACGCCGTATGAACATCAATCTTTAAATGACTTTCCATGACCGCATATAACATGTTGAGCTGATTGTCTTTCATCACTTTATCGGCTTTCATTGCTTCCATTTCTAACTTCATCACCTTCATTTCGTTCGATGAAGCTTCACTCATTTCACTTAGAAGCTGATTTAGTGTCTGATTCACATCTTGCAGATTCTTTATCTTCACATTCAATGTAGAAATCTTTGTTGTCAGAAGTTCGGTCAGTTGAGAGTTATCATGAGCATCATCCTTCATTTTGTTTATTGTTTCTTCTTGATCTATCAAAACCAATCTAGCTTCATCATGTGCTTTCATCAGCTTTTCAATCTGCCCTTTTAAAACATCATGCTCTTCTTCAGCTTTAGCTTTAGCTTTTTCAAGATCAGCAACTTTCTTTAACAATTCTTTCACGACTTCGTTGATAAACATGTCGTAATCATCTTATGGAATATCTTCTTTGTATACTCCAGTTGCAGGTGGAAGACCTTCAAACAAATAATCAAAAGATGTATCCTTTGGATGCGAGGATTCTGGTTGATCTTGTGGAGGTGGTGGTGGTGTAGCAGCTTTATAACCTGTGATTTCAACATAATCATCATCACTTGTCTTCTTCTAAACCACAACCTCAGGTATCTCAACACTCTGCACCTCTGGTTCCTTTGGAATCTCAACACTCTGAGCTTTCTCTGCTTCTTGAACCTTTGACGTTTCAACATGTTTTTCTTTCTTTCCATCTTTGTCTTTTGACAATTCAGCACCAGATTTCTTTGCCCGTACTCTCCTCAGAATTACTCCGGCTTGAACAGCTTTACGCTTCGCCCTTTGTTTCTTTGGCTCATCAGGTACATAGGTAGAGTCTTCTTCATCTGAACCTTTCGGATTCTTGGTAGGCTTTTTCTTCAGTTGTTCTTTACCTCTTCCAAGTGTTGTTGTGTCGAGCTCTGACTCAGACTCAGTAGCCTCACAATATTCTTCACTTGAATCATCCTGAACCACACCTTCAGGCTCAGTAGCTTTGGCACTTCTAGCTTGAGCACTAGAACTTTGATCTTTCTGAGCAGTACATGCAGCTTCATTGAGCTGAATGAATTGTTCCAATGTAACCTTTCTCAGATCAATTGCATCTTGTGGAATGTTTGAAGGATCTATCACTGTTTCATCCACCAATCTTTGTTGTGGCTCTACAGAAGGCCCAGCAAAACAAACATTGACAAATTCATTAGAAACTTATAACAGTTTAAAGATCTAACTACCTTATGACTCCCCCTTGCACTATACCCTTTACTACAATCTTCGGAATAGAAACTGCAGGAGATGTCTTTGGCGTCCTTTTTCTTTTTCCTTCTCTTACAAACCACCATCTGGTTTTCTTTTCAACCAACAAATTCATCTTCTCATGTTCGTTATCCGAATCACTCTTCTCATGTCTCCATTTATCATCCTCTGGAGCAACATATGATGGTCTGCTGATTATACATATCATTCCCTTAACTCTTTCATCAGTTCCTTTGGTCAGTCTAGTGATGGTTTCAGATGTCATGTTTCTCAATCCCAAAATATCACTATTATTCTTTGGAATATCCTTGAACTGATCGTCAATCATCATCATGATGAATCGTGGATACATGATATATTTCTCACTTCCAGCTTTGATATTTTCCTTCATGTATTCGAAAATTACTTGAGAAACATTGTAAGGTCTATTCAAAATCAGACATGTGATTGTGTTCATGATGTAATCCAATGCTTCGTCCTATGCTCACTTCCTGTGAGATAGAGCATGTATCACACAGTGAATCATGAACCTATAAGCACTAGAGAACATCGTTTTAATCATCTTTCCATTGATATTCCTTGTGAATCCCATTATGCACCATAAACCTTTAGCTAAACGTTCAGGAATGATGGTTGGATCATTATCATTGTCACCTAAGTCTAGCACACGTCTAAGATCTTCAACATTAAACTTCATCTCCAAATCTATATCTTTTCCTTTCTCATCCTTCTTTCGTATAGCAGAATAGATTGACTTATCAGATTCTTTGTACCTTGCTGAGTTCCAGAAAGTTCTTACATGGGATTCATACATGACGGTTTTGTCAGTTAAAGCTTTCCCAGTTCTACTCTCTCTTAGAGAAAGTTCTTACATGGGATTCATACACGACGGTGTTTGTTGCATCGAGCAAACAATATATATTATGACCCTTATCCCAATCTTTTCCTTTTCCCTGCAAAAATATTCATTTTAAATCATTATGCACAAGGTTCGGACATAAAGAAAGATGATGAAAATTTTTGAAAAAATTAAAAAAAAAATTCTAACCCTTGGGATACTCTCTATGTGTTAACACATCGGATGGCTGTCCGATCGGATTGCCATCTAGTGCAATGAAGAGGTCAACATAGTCAACTGGTTTTGAATCGAATGACCACCCGATCGAAGTGCTGTCCGAATGAATTGTCACTCAATTAAACAAAAAGAAACTTTGACTAGTCAACTCTTTGAAAGAGATTGCCTTTGATCGAATGTCCACTCGATCGGAGTGCTGTCCGATCGAGTTGCCTCTTGAAGTATCTTATTGATTAGAGGCTGTCAGATCGGCTTGTCACTTGACATGTTTTGAAATGTTTTTGTCTTATAGTTGCTGTCCGATCGGATGGCAATACCACTTGTTGGGGCCTCGTACAGGATCTGTTCAGTAAGAACGTGGATGAATTGACCTCGTTTAGAGTGCGGAATCCAATAAGCGAGTCACAGAATCATGACACGAATATTTAATGGTTAAACACGGTCTGATCTTTCTATTCTGATGTAATGAAAGTACAAATGCCGGTAGAAGTCAGACTTGACAAAGCTCTCTGACACAATGAGCAAATGCCAAAAGTTCTAAATGACATACCCGGACCGGGTATTTATAGGGAACTCAGGATGCAATTAAGTGTTGTCCGATCGGATGGCATGGCTGATGTCCGATCGGCTGACAGTGCTGTCCGATCGGGTGACACAAGTCAACAAAAGTCAACACTTTTATAATCAAACCCATATCCTAAGTTGTCATACACGTACATACATACATAAACACAACTGTTCACAAAGGACATAAACATACAAAACAAGACTCTATACTGACAGAAGCTACAAACGCATACACTAACAAGTACTTGCCACTCAACTGGATCTGTGGCTATGGTCATATCACCCATTGGCTAACCCATTGTCCAATTGTGAAAGTTATCAAGTAATGTATACAAAACCCCATAATACCGGCAGTAATTGAAGAATTACAAAGACTCAATCACTGCTAATCACATTGTAAAATATTTATGGTTTTGTAAAAACAGTTTACAAAAAGGAGATTACTCACATTGCTACTTTAGGTATTTCCTTTGTGACTTCCTGGTTATAATCTATTAATTAAACAATGCACATGCGTTAGTATAATAACCCAATTTACATTAATTATACCCACCCCGAGACAGAACTCCAACGACTACGTCAGGCAGAACCTTGACAGCCGTTACGGAGCACTAGATCAATAGGGCAGCGTATCTAATACGTAACCGGGGTTATAATACTTACAACGAGGCAGAGCTTCGCTATTTTAGTGGGTATAATGCTCGATATAATTTCTATAATTTAGATTTGAGAGAGAGATGCACGAGAATTGAACGAGAACAAATGAATGCCGATTGCATCTATTTATAGTGCTGGTCGTCCACTTCCTCGCGCCCCGCGAAGGATTTAGTGAAGGTCTTCGCGGATCGCGAGGGATGTTAGGCAGTTTGAGGGTTGCTGAGTCGTCTACACGTGGCGGCATCAGGTGCTCGCCTGATTTTGAGCTGTCGCGGCCCGCGACTAAGATGGACAAGGGCTTCGCGGCCCGCGAGCGACCCCTGAAATTTGTTTTATTTGTTATTTATTGAGATAAAGGTATTTTGGGGCCGGTTTTCGTATACGGGGTGTATTTTAAGGCGTATAGGGACGTTATAAATAATTTAGGATATATTTAGGAGTGTCAGAAATATTTTTGGGAGGGTTGTTATATAAACTTTTGGAAATTGGTTACCTTATAACACAACTTTAAAGTTGATGTTTTTCTGGCCTAAAATTAGTTGATGACTGAAATTGGTTACCTTAATCACAAATTTGCTTTTTTGTAGTTATATCTTATAAATTGCTATTTAAAAAGTTAAAGAGAAGTTTGGTGCATCAACCCAACCACGCATGCATACCCATTTTAACCCGAATTTGAAATTGACCAGTTAGGCTGTAAGCCACTTTGACCCATCACCCAACCCGCCTGACCCATGGGTTAAATTAGTACCATGAAATTACTGATTTTACAGGTATAACAATCCTCTCAGCTGTGGAAAAAACAGTTGATCCAAACACTGAAGTGATCTACAACAAGAATCCCAACCAAGATTACCTAAAGTCAAATAACTTTGACTTTGCTATAGACGTGGTAGGAGAGCCACCATATACAGAGACTTTCGGAGACAATTTAAATCTTACAATCCCCGAACCAGGTCCCAGCACTATGAAAATGTTTGTGGCTCAGTAAAATGTGTGGTGATCCTAATAACTAGGCGGCCATTGGTGGTGCAGCCTTATATTGACACCATAGACGCACTTATGGCCGCTTGGCTTCCTGGAACAGAATGGCAAAGCTTTTGTAAGAATAGGAATAAGTAACAAGTCACATACATGCTTTTGTAAAGCTGCTCTCCTTATAGACTGCACCACCAGGAACATCCGCATCAAACCTTCAAAAATCATGAAAAAACCACAAATTACACAAACATTCCATCTGATACTTATACAACTGCTACCAAAAATTTGTGCAGTAAATGATAATTGTTTTACTCCCATAAACCAAAGTTGTTAAAGGTTCAAGGTGCACTTAAGGTGCAAAGGGCGCGCTATTGCCTTAGCGCAAAAAAAAAACGCATGCCCAAGACATGCAAGGCGCACGTCCGTTCAGAATGGTGCAACCCTACTTTTATCCGGCCCATGCCATTTTTGGTTGGTTTAGATTGATTTTTTGCTGGTTCGAATCGTTTGAAACAAGATTTGGACATATTAGATGAAAGTCATTGTTCTTCTCTTTATCTTCTTCATGTTCGATCTGAAAAAATAGGCATATTGTATTAACAAAAAAATTGACAATAAATATAAAAATAATTTGTTAACAAAAAAAATATGAACTGCCTTGGTAATGGACTACTAGAATAAAGATGGACACGAAGTTTACTGGGAATTTAAGTGTTCCGAGCTCCCTCACACGGCTGCATAACAGATCAAGTGGTCGTTTATGCAAAGTATGTTGGGACAGGTCAAGCTCAAGGAGACGTGAGACACTTGGAGTTGGAAAACTGATGTGTGCAAAATACAACATATAAATTACATCAAATGTGGCATTAAACTAACCTTTTTTTAGTACTAATGTTGGAAAAAGTGTGTTTTTGTATTCCTTTTGTATTTTCAGGATTAAAAGAGCTCAAATGAACAAAAGAAGTAAAAGGTAGCTAAATCTAACATAAATACAAGAAAAGGGATAAACGTGGCATGCCCGACCCCTAGACAGCATTTTCCCAAGCAAAACAAGAAAACAGAAGGCTGAAGCGTGCCCAAGTGTTTGCAGAAAAGACAAAGTTGTAGAAGCTTCTATCACCCACCACGAGGGTGTGCCCAGCGGACACGGGGCCGTGGTCAACTCTAAGATTCGCAGAATCTGAGGAAATCTTGATCGTATAGATACGCTTCTGCACACGGGGTCGTGCCCAGCGGACACGGGGGCGTGGTCAACTAATGCAGACAAACTGCATTTAATGAAGGAAGAGAAGACGGGTGGACACGGGGCCATGTCCGAGCTTCTGTGCAGGCTATAAATAGGGGTGCTTGGCTCATTTGCAAACCATCTCTTGGCAAACCACCTCTCTCACACTTCACCCACCCACCACCACCATCACAACACCATCATCCACCACCATCATCCATCATCCATCATAAAGAATGTGAGTAGTCTCGGGATCCAAGATTGATCGTAAGAGTTCTTGACAATCAAAGGCCATGTTTGCCTAAGTCTCTTACATCACTTGGTGAAGACAAGTGTCTAGTGTAATACTTTTTATTTTTAATCTTTTTGCACTTTTTATTTGGTTATGTATTAATGACTTTAATAACTAGTTTCTTATGTTGAAGGTGAGTCTTCCTTATCGTTTGTCCGTGGTGTCTTGGCATTATTTTACTGTCTATATAAAATAAAATATTTTCACCATTCATATCTCCACAGTCTATATGGAGGTATGTTCGCTACCTGGTCGGGGGTTAAGGGAACGGTTTGGTAAGAGTCTTTCCTTGTTCAGTGTATAGATCCTGCAAGGACCTGGGTCAACTTTAGTAGGACCTCCTTCAATACCCACTGGTATTGGATGGCGGGGGTCCGAACTCCTTGATCCCCTCATATGTAAACTACTATTAATACTTTAACCCGGCTACTTAGGACTGTATCCCTGCTAACTCAGACTACTTAGCCGAGGGTAACGTCACCACCAGAAGAGGGGCCTACCACAATATGCATTAATAACTTAATTAATTATCTTTCAATAATCCAACCCTTTAGGATTGTATCCTTGCTGACTCAAACTATTGGGTTGAGGGTAACGTCACCTTCAGAAGAGGGGCCTACTACAATAACTAAGATAATCTCTTAAAAAGTGCAAAAGTGCGGAAATAATCAAAGGTTACACTAAACACGAGTCGGATCCAAGTGATTCATCTTGTCTATCTGTTTTTATTTTTATTTTATTTTCAGCATTTTAGTTAGTTTTATTTTTCTAGTTTAAAACCTTTTTCTAAACTTTTGATTTGATTAGACGTTGAGGATAAACCGGTACTAAAAGCTCTTGTGTCCTTGGACGACCTCGGTATCTTACCAACACTATACTACGCTCACGATGGGTGCACTTGCCCATATGTGTGTTTAGTGTTAGTAAATATCGTGTTTTATAAATTTAAAACTTGGCTAAAAAGTGTTAAAGGGCTTAAAATATACATTAAAAATATACGACACTTCACACGCATCAAAAACCAACAAGGGCAAAGAGGAATTCTCGTGAAACAAGTCAGAGCTGACCTTGAGAGCACGTTGGAAGCTAATGAGGATCCGAACAGGTTTGTTTAGAGCAAAATTGCGGTTCTAAAAGTTAATTTTTTTGGGGTGGAGGGCGGTCAAAGGAAGGATTCCGGCGGCTGTGGCTTTAGCTGCCAGAAACGTGGCGTTTGGCAATGGCTTATGTCCGATTGTGCCTTTCTTTAATCTAAGAATTGTGCCAGTCTACCCATTCTACTTAATCATGGTTGTTTTAGAGTAAATATTATGCTATGTTGCCGTTCAGCTACCCAATTGACCCATTCGACTTGTTCGACCCATTCGACTCGGTCCCCTTTCAGCTGTTTTTTTTATTTGACCCACTTGAATGGCTTGACCTAGACCTCTTGAACAACCTAAATCACAATGATGACTTAATGGTTGAACACAACCAATGAGCAGAGCCAAAAGTCCACAAGCACATCAGAATGTAAGTTACAAAACTGGGTTTCTTGTGGGTTTAATAATCTACTTAGCAAAGTTTAAACTGCTTGATATTGTGACAACACTTGTAATAATAAAATGGAACATACAGTTAGGTTATTCTAGATATGTTCAGTGGATTATTTAACCAACCTGGATTCTAGTGTTCTTTTACATGAAGTAAAATCACCTCTTTCATCCAAAAGAAACTCTATAGTACCAACACCAATGTAGCCAATTGATGTCGCTGCAGCAACTGCTGCATCACCCATGGCTTTTGTCAGTTCTCGGCTGGTGAAGGTGCTTCTTCTAGAAGCTTCTGCTTCCTTCTCTGTACAAGCATGCAACTTTAATGTACATTTTTAGTTAAAAATACTAAATCTTGTTATTTTATTTAATTTGTTTATTCTAATATGCTGGTAGCTCATTAAACTAAATGTTCAAACACTTCAAGTTCATCCAGGTAGTGTTGTTTGGCTATAATGGAATGATAAAGATATGAAATGGACAATGTAAAGGAATAAAAAATCATAACTAAATCTAAGAATTACCATCCAATTACATGGTCCAATCTTATGTAATCTTACCAAAACACAACTATGGAATCAACAAGAAATTTCTTAAGGATTAGTAACAGAATACGAAACCAAAACGATGGTTACCTGTGCTTTGTCTTCATGCTCAAGATCAGTTGAAGGACCATTAGATGTCTCAGGTTCATCTTTATTTCTCTTACCTACAATCATAAATATATACTAACTTCACAATAAGAAGACGTTTGGATGTGTGTTTTTCAAGTAACTATAACCACTTTAAGAATTGGGAATTATAATAAAAATATAGGTAAATCTACATTTATCTCAACAATTTTACTCAAGACGGATAATTGCAACTCCATACATCTATTATCGGTTTAATCGTGCATCCAAACACCCTGCCTAAAACTGCTTGTTATCTTTATACTGCCATAACACAACCTGCATTTTCAATTAACATAATTTACCAAACAACATCCCAAATTAAACCCTAAATTCCAAAATCCCATTATAAATTTCAACAAAAATCAAAACAAATAACTGAAAAGTGAGTAACTACTGGTTGTTTCACAACTACCACCATTAGGGTTTTCTTCTGAGATCAAATTTTTACCAAACCCCACAATTTGAATTTGATAAATTTAAGATTATAGAAAAAAATACAATGGAAAGATGAGTAATCGATCAAGAATTAATGAATACCTTACATCATTTTAATTAGAGGAACTCTCTCACCTCTAGAAGAGATAATCGATCGGCTGGTCTAATCCAAATGTTTCTTGTCCCCCACAGTTCCGTGATTCCAAGCCGTCATACTCCAACCCCAATAATCAGAACCTGTTCCGACCGTCTGCGTCGCTATGGTCCACCATCTTCACCTAAAGAGCGATTGCAGGTTCATATAAAAATGATGGACCGATCAACTGCTTGTTTAGGGGTTTAAGAGGTAGATAGAAGGACGAACGGTGGTGAAATTCATCAATAACTTAATTAAATGTGAAGATCAGAGACATAAATGTAGGGTTCTTCTAAAACTTCATGTATGAAACTCTGTGTTGCCCCTCAGGCGTCTTAAAAATTTGGAGATTGTCTCAATTTGCCGGCTTTATCTTTGTTGTACATAATGTTTTAAAATTTATACTCATGATAAAATTACTATTTTGTCCACCACATTTCCTTTATATAGTATTATAGATATTTTATTTTATTATATATATATATATATATATATATATATATATTATAGTACAAAATTACACGTATATCTAGTTATGTATCCAGTCATGTATGTCACGCACGACCTGTTTCCACATAAGTTTCTCTCCTATTATTCGTTTTCTATCTCCTTCTTCTACTAATTCATCACCTAATGAGCGAAGTTCCTCCAAATTTTCCTGGCTCATAGGTGACATGGGTGCTGGTACAGGATCAGGTTGTCGAGGGATAGGTTGACCGTAAGGGTATGGGTTTCTTATTACACTCTGTGTCCACCATTCGGCACTCCAAAAGGGGTCTAAAGGGTTAAGGTCAGTGTACTGAGCGATGGGGATTGGTGGGGGAATCCTGGGAATCTCATAAGGGTCTACATCAGGAAATGGATCTTCTTGGTTAGGTTCTTGCATTTGTTGGTCTGGGAATAGAGGTAATAGTGGAGGTTTGGCTACTTGGTTTTGGTCGTTATCTACGGCTGTAGTGGCTAACATATGGAAATTGGCCAACTGTCTATCTAATTCTTCTTCCCAAGGTGGCCTACTGGTTACTTCCTGGATCTGTGCATCCGCCTCCCTATTGGCTCTGGCTATTGCTCTCTGTTGCTGTAAAATTTTCATTCTTTTTCTCCTTTCATGGGTTCTCTATTAAACCAACCTCTTTTCTTAGTAGTAAAAGGTTCCTCCGATTGTGCCTTAAAAATAAATATTCCCTATTCGGTATCGGCTGAATATCCTGAGGGATCAGGCTGGGATGATGTTCCCTCATTTTTCTGTGAACTATCTAATTGACGATAAGCGTCCGCTGTTCCTTGATCACTCATACTGTAAACTAACAAATAGTCAAATAACACGTAATCACATAATTTATTTCCTAACACATAATTTGGAATTTCAGCATCAGCAGAACACTTCTTTGGCTCAAATTAGTGGTTGTAGTTCTGATACCACCTTCTGTCGCAACCCCCAACCCCTGCCCGGGAGCTGGCGGCTGCGAGCTACTCAGAGCGAGTGGTATCGGTGTTTATTAATTTGGCAGCGGAATACATCAGGATCGTAGTTAAGAAATATTTTTATCAGAGTAAAACACCTCATTTTATAATTAATAAATATATTGGGATAAACCCAAGTTTCTATTACAAACATGTTTATAGGGATGAACCCTAATTTATTGAATAAAACATCTTCTTTATTTAGGTAACTTTTATAGCCACTATCCCAAGCCTTCAGTGCTCTCTAGCTGGCTTCTATTTGGCTTTCACACTAAGTTACCTGAAACGCATTTTTAAAATATTTTGTCAGCAAGAAATACTGGTGAGTGCATCCCAATTTAATCAAAACAGAACACTTTAACAAAATTGAGGGCAACCCGCAATTACATTTGTTTGATCTAATCAATTACCCAAAGTACTGTCAACCCGACTTGTGGATTATATTAATCATTGGCTAATTCTATGTCCAATGGTAACGTCTCACAAATTTTGTATACAAAACCCCAACATACCGATAGTAATTGTAGACTTACAAATACTCAGTTACAGTTAAGCATAACTTAAAACATTTGAGGTTTTGGTAAACATTTTGACTCATAAAAAGGTTTATAAAAGGAGAATGTACTCACACTGCAAGTTTAGATAATACTAAGGCTTCCTGAGAATCTCCTGGTTATTATCCAGTAAATCAAATAATGCACACGTGTTAGTAAAATAACCCAATTCAATTTAATCATACAACTCGAGACAGAAATTTCCAAAGACTGAGTCGGGCGGAGCCGACATGCATTACGGAAATTCTAAATCAATCGGGTGCACACACGAGACAAAATTCCAATGACTGAGTCGGGCAGAGCCGACATGCATTACGGAATCCTAAATCGATCGTGTAGGGTAATAGCAGGGTTATAGTATTTACAACGAGGCAAAGCTTCGCTATATAGTAGGTATTATGACTGAGCAGAGTTTCTACTACTAGAGAATTTAGAGAGAGAATTCAGAAATGAACGAGGATTCAAATGAGCTCGACCCCTCCTTATATAGGCTGATTCGGGGGTTTATCGCGCCCCGCGAGCAACTACGTGTCGTTTATAGCTTGGCTGAGTCAAGGGGGTAGGCATGCCGAGTCACGTGCCACGTGACACGCCACGTTTTCGGATAAGAATGAGGTTGTCACTCCCTGCGACAGACCAAGTGGTCTCCGTCGCGGCCAGCGAGAGACTGCTGGATTTTGATTTTCTTGATTTTTACAAGTGTAGGGCTATAACGGGTCCGGTTTTCACGTACGGGGTATATTTAGGGACATTTCGGGTGTCCAAAATATTTTTAGGAGGGTTGTTATACCCACTCCATCAGTTGTCACCCCCCCCCCCCCATCTCTCTCTCTCTCTCTACAGCCCCACCAAACTACCACCAGCCACCCGTCACGGAAGCACCACCACCATAACCTTCAAATTTGTCCCACTGTAAGTGGTGATATATGGTGTAGGCCCGTTTGAGGATCGATGTTAACATTTACAGAGATATCTTTTCCTAAGTCGGATGTCCGGAATCCATCAGAAATAGGTAGAAACACAAGATTTCACAATGTTCTATTGACGTGTGCGCGACTACACATATTTTTTTAATGAAATTACAAATGATTCGGTTTTAAATTTATAAAAGTGATTATTACTTTAACATCAAAACACACACGAAAGAGGCAAGTGTACCACGTCATATATGTAGTAAAGTATCGGTAAGAACCAAGTATCGATCCAAGGAAATGGGCGGAGGAATAATACTAGACCTTTGTCACTAAACTACCGGTAAAAACATAAGTTGTTTGATTTTTAATAAACTAAAGTAAGCATAAACAACTACTTATAAAAACATAATAGATTTCAAATATGAAAATAGATAAAAAGCCTTGCTTAATACACAACCAAAGCGTGTCAACTAAGTCGGTTTTGGCACTAGAAGCATTTGATCAATTCTCCAATTTTAAGACAATTAGTATCCCTTTCGGGAATCCTAACATGACAATCATTCGGAAAGTTAAAACGATAAACACACTTTAACCACCTAAAATTGTTCTTTAACGTGCAATTGATAAATGTCTATGAAAATCTCTTAAAAATAAGTTAGTCATCCGTGAGGAGTTTTCTAACCTCATTTAAACAAGGAAAGCGACACCGATAAACACAATGCAACCACCGAGACAAGCATAAACTAGATTAAATCACAACCGAGTTCATTTTACAAATCTTGCACATAAATTCACCAAGAAAGCAATTTTGGCCTAAACTACTAACTAAGCTAACAAATCATGGCAAGAATTTATAACGACACCATTTAACCCATTAAGGTCCGTACGTGACGGCAAGCTTTCTTGATTAACAATAATTACATTTTATTAAACCACTAACCATTTCTAGTATCATGGTGCACACATTTTAACCAAGCTAAACTAGTTAACCAAGTTTAAAGTTTACTAATACAAGATTAATTAAGCTTCATTTTTCAACTATCTTAACTAACCAAATACCAATCATCTAACAAAATTACATATAATCAAGAAATCAATATCAATAACAAGGTTGCAAACTAATCATCAAAGATTAACATAGAAAATACTTCCAAATGTCATTACAAACAAAGATTAACATACTAATGGTTATAATCAAGCAAGGGATTGTTGTGTTTTTGCCCAAAGGCTACAATAATACATAAACATTAATCTAAATGCTTGAAAGATTAACAAAATTATGGTAATATTAGAAAACCAAACCATAAACAAGCACTAGATTAAGAATCCGGATAGTAATCGAGCTAAACGAGACAATGTGGCTTGAATCTGGGTGAAAGCTAACGCCTCCGGAGCCTGAAAATTGCCTGAATTGCTCTCCAAAATTCCAGAGTTACGAGCAGAATGTTTCTGCAAGTTTTTATATAATTTCGATTTCGCACGGTCGTGCATCCTGTCGCACGACCGTTCACTTTATGAATTATTGGAGGTATGGTGCAGCATACAGCATGACGTCATCAGATCTTGACCGGTCTTCGATCTCGCACGACCGTTCTTCAGAACGCACGATCGTGCGTTTCCGGGTTCTTGTTGCACGGAATGCTGCACTGGTGGTGCATTGCCGGGCTTTGGCTGATCATCGAATCCGCACGGGGTGCAATCAGCCGCACGCCCGTGCATTACCGGGATATGCTTGCACGCTGAGTCGCACCCTCGTTCATTGCCGGGCTGGGTTGGTTTTTTCGGAGATGCACGGTCGTTCATATGGTCGCACGACCGTTCCACTTGCCCAGGTCAGAATTCCAACAGAATGTTCGCAGCTTTGTCATTTCGTCCGGAAAGTCCTCGTTTTCACTATCATCTTGTCTGGTAAGCTGTTTTAGGCCTGTAAACAAAAGTATACATAATTAAGTATCCAAATGACAGTTTTACGGCCGAAAACGCATAAAATGGGGATAAAATGGGGGACTAAAATATGTGTAAATTAGCGAATATCAAATCTCCCCACACTTGAACCTTGCTTGTCCTCAAGCAAGCTAAACTAAAATGCAATAAAAGATAGAATCAAACAAGAACGATAATTTACACACTATTTTATTGAAAAAACTACAAACGGTTAGCCGGTTTTCCGAAAGACAACATCAAATGAATCAAACCCAAACAAGCATATGCAGATATATGGTGATAACCAAAAAGCCGTGTCTTCATTTTCTATTGACTTAACATGCTAATCTTCACACAACTCACAATATTCACACACACTCGGTTTTATTTATGAAACATACATAAAATGTGTATGTGCAAACACTCAATGCCTCGCCAATGAAATGTGTAATATCATAAGCTTGTCATAAGATCTCGTCTCCACCAACTAATGCGAAAAAGTGTAAATCAAGAGGTCTTTACGGGTTTTAACGTTAGGCTTGGGCGAAGGGTATGGAAATGGATGTTTAAAGTGGCGAAATGGTTAAAACTCGGTAGTTACGTTTAACAAGCGCAATACAACAAAACTATACATACAAATGCCTTAAAAAGGCGACTTTTGTAACATCGAACTCATCAACAAGATTTAAACAACTTAGCATTCAAAATAGCTCGATTTTTGTCCACTTCACCCTATTTCAGGGTGTTTTATTTTCTGTGTTTTTTTTTTAACATACTAAAGGATTTATACAATGAATAATAAACTATAACAAGCGCTAGTTAAACGATTATTTTGACCGAGTTTCAACACTAAAAGGTTTAAAACATAAAAAAAAGCTAAATTTGGCTAACTGGGCGATTATGTTGGGTAAACAAAGGTAAACGGGAAGGCTCGACGTGGTTAATCCTAAAGGTAATGTAAGGTATACGGGAAACACAACACAAAGAACAAGGCTAACAACAAAGGGGTAATCTAAGTGCCTCTATCACTTCTACACAATTCCGCAAGTTCATGGTCTTAACAAGCATACCAGTGACAAGTTCTAAATTACACATGACATTCGGCTCACTCCTACTCCGAAATGAACAAATATATAACAATATCAAGGTTCAAACATGCTCACGTAACGGAAGGAATGGGTAAAAGTGTGAAAACTATCATGCAAGTCTTTCTTTGTTTGTCACGCTTTCCGGTTTTCTTTTTCAAAATTTATTTTGCTTGTCGAGTTTTTATCATGTCTGAAGTTTTCTAAAACACAACCAACTGGTTTATTTACTAAAAAATATATATATACAAAATACAGATATTTTTGAATGATTTTTCTGATTTTTGATTTTTTTTTTTTACAAAGGACAAACAAAGTTAACAAGTTAAACCCCTCCCCACACTTGAACTTCGCATTGTCCCAAATGCGAAACCCGAAATATAGAGAAAAAGGAGAATAACACTCCCCTGAAGATGATTTAGATGAAACGAGTCTCCAAAGCTGCTTCTGTGGTGTGCTCCGGTCCAAGATTTGCTTCTAAAATATGTAATGATGTCACAAAGCAAAGCAAAGCAAAGCAAAACAAAACACAAGGGAGAATCTAGTCGCAACATAAACTATGATCTAGATAATTCGCATCATTCTTGCAAGGAGGGTTTCGTTTATATTTATGAAGGGAACCCTAAAAACGTTGAAGAAATCGAATGATTCTAACCTAGAAAGCGGAAGAAACAGAAAAAAGACAAGAAAGAACGTACCGTGCGAAGAGATGTGTGAAACCGTGCGAAGAAACCGTGCGATTTGAGGCGAAATCGCTCTGGAACGGCTGTCTGCAGTTAGGGTTCGCGAATGAGGGAAATGGCAGCAGATGGGGGTTTTTATAATGTACAAATGACAAAACTGCCCCTGCCTATCGCACGGTCGTGCGACAGCTCGCACGGTCGTGCATGACCGACATTGTTCAAACCCTGCACGTTGTTCTCGGAGATGCACCGGGGGTGCGACTCCTAGTGCAGGCCAGCCCGCAAACGCACGGTCGTGCGTCGCATGGCACGGTCGTGCAACAGCTGCAGATCAGTTTTTTTTGCAGAAGCCATTTCCAGCAACTGTTTTTCGCCATTTTTTCACACGCAAACTGTTTTAACCATATCGCAACATAGAACCTTCGCTCAGTACGTATAAAAATAGTACAAACTAACGGAAACTACCAAACACACCTAAATTACGCTAAAACTACAAAAACATAAAAGTGGACGATTTTACCCCTATAGCGCCAAAGACGCTCTTGCTACATTTTTTTATCCGCGAGTTAGTAGCGTAGACTCATGCTAAATTTTTGTCGGCGAGTCGATAGCAAGACTCATGCTAAATTTTTGTCGGCGAGTCGATAGCAAGACTCATGTCCCCACACTTATTACATGTGCGGGTCATTACCACGCCCCTTCGGATTCTGCTCTGTATTGCCCGGAAGACCACCTGGGGAGTCGATAGCGAGACTCATGCCCCCACACTTATTACATGCTATTTTTTTTGGCTGAAAAGAAACAGAATATTATTTTAAATGGGCTGAAAATTTTATAAAAATTCGAAAATGGGCCCGAATTTTTATAAAAATTACAACAATAAAAAAATAATCGAATCGGCTAATGTAAAGATGATTTTTCAAAGCCGAAAAATTCAAAGAATAAGTAAATGAATAAATCCGGAAACGAACAAATAAAATGGAACAAAAATTTACAAGTGTACAAAACAATCAAGAACACGAATAAATCGAATTAAAAGCAAGAAATATTAACAAATAAATAAACAAATAAATAATCATGAAAATATTCACAAAGATTAAAAAGTATATACACCGATAAAACAATGACTCGGGTCGTTCCTAAAGCTCGCCATTTCCCCGGCAACGGCGCCAAAAACTTGACGTGTGCACGACTACACATATTTTTTTAATGAAATTACACACGATTCGGTTTTAAATTTATAAAAGTGATTATTACTTTAACATCAAAACACACACGAAAGAGGCAAGTGTACCCCGTCATATATGTAGTAAAGTATCGGTAAGAACCAAGTATCGATCCAAGGAAATGGGCGGAGGAATAATACTAGACCTTTGTCACTAAACTACCGGTAAAAACATAAGTTGTTTGATTTTTAATAAACTAAAGTAAGCATAAACAACTACTTATAAAAACATAATAGATTTCAAATATGAAAATAGATAAAAAGCCTTGCTTAATACACAACCAAAGCATGTCAACTAAGTCGGTTTTGACACTAGAAGCATTTGATCAATTCTCCAATTTTAAGACAATTAGTATCCCTTTCGGGAATCCTAACATGACAATCATCCGGAAAGTTAAAACGATAAACACACTTTAACCACCTAAAATTGTTCTTTAACGTGCAATTGATAAATGTCTATGAAAATCTCTAAAAATAAGTTAGTCATCCGTTAGGAGTTTTCTAACCTCACTTAAACAAGGAAAGCGACACCGATAAACACAATGCAACCACCGAGACAAGCATAAACTAGATTAAATCACTACCGAGTTCATTTTACAAATCTTGCACATAAATTCACCAAGAAAGCAATTTTGGCCTAAACTACTAACTAAGCTAACAAATCATGGCAAGAATTTATAACGACACCATTTAACCCGTTAAGGTCCTTACGTGACGGCAAGCTTTCTTGATTAACAATAATTACATTTTATTAAACCACTAACCATTTCTAGTATCATGGTGCACACATTTTAACCAAGCTAAACTAGTTAACCAAGTTTAAAGTTTACTAATACAAGATTAATTAAGCTTCATTTTTCAACTATCTTAACTAACCAAATACCAATCATCCAACAAAATTACTTATAATCAAGAAATCAATATCAATAACAAGGTTGCAAACTAATCATCAAAGATTAACATAGAAAATACTTCCAAATGTCATTACAAACAAAGATTAACATACTAATGGTTATAATCAAGCAAGGGATTGTTGTGTTTTTGCCCAAAGGCTACAATAATACATAAACATTAATCTAAATGCTTGAAAGATTAACAAAATTATGGAAAGATTAGAAAACCAAACCATAAACAAGCACTAGATTAAGAATCCGGATAGTAATCGAGCTAAACGAGACAATGTGGCTTGAATCTGGGTGAAAGCTAACGCCTCTCGAGCCTGAAAATCGCCTGAATTGTTCTCCAAAATTCCAGAGTTACGAGCAGAATGTTTCTGCAAGTTTTTATATAATTTCGATTTCGCACGGTCGTGCATCCTGTCGCACGACCGTTCACTTTATGAATTATTGGAGGTATGGTGCACCATACTGCATGACGTCATCAGATCTTGACCGGTCTTCGGTCTCGCATGACCGTTCTTCAGAACGCACGATCGTGCGTTTCCGGGTTCTTGTTGCACGGACTGCTGCACTGGTGGTGCATTGCCGGGCTTTGGCTGATAATCGAATCTGCACGGGGTGCAATCAGACGCACGCCCGTGCATTACCAGGATATGCTTGCACGCTGAGTCGCACCCTCGTTCATTGTCGGGCTGGGTTGGTTTTGTCGGAGATGCACGGTCGTTCATATGGTCGCACGACCGTTCCACTTGCCCAGGTCAGAATTCCAACATGTAACAACTCTCATCAAAAGTCATAATTATTAAATTAATTAGTCCAATAGGAAACCCTAATTGAGACACCCAAGTGATTCTGAACAAACCCTAAAATTTTCATAATTTTCAGAATCAGGATTAGGGCCCCTAAAACTCAGGGGGGGTTAAACCCTATGGACGATTATCCACTTAAAACGTTGGCAGCAAGTAATTTTCGAAAATTGTCAACTCAGCAAAGCTAGTGCCAATCGTGGCAACCCTAGGCCTAAAATTAGGTGTCTCGCGGGCCGCGTAAGGATCAGCTTAAAACTCACGCCGGCCGCGTAAGGGTCAATTTTTACCTATAAATAGAGGGCAGTGGGACTTGAATTCTGGAAGAACAACGACGTAAAAATTCGCAATATTCACTGAGATACGAACTGTATACTCTAAATCCACACACGGGTCTCGAAATTCTGCTGCAAAACAGGGTATTAGCACAATCGCTGCTACGATTCATTTTCCGACGATCAATATATCCAATGAATGTTTAAGTGCCGCCCACATTAGGGTTATACTTTATCGTTCGTCATTAATTTGACGGATCATCGTTAATTCGATGGATGAAGTATTATACTTTGTCGTTCGTCATTAATTTGACGGATCATCGTTAATTCGATGGATGAAGTATTGCACTTTGTCGTTCATTGTGAGAATTTGGTCTCGTGAGTTATCGTAATTGCTGGATTGATTACTAACCCAGTTTTGTGTGCATTGTTATTTAAATTAGGTTAACAAGGCTAAATCATAGACTAAACTCTGTCCGTATTAAATCAGCAATGTGAGTCATTCTCCTTTTCTCACAGTTTGTGAGTCATTCTCTCTTTTTATCAAATCTATTTACAAAATCATGTTTATTTTCAAAGTTATAATTACGGGGATTAAGTCTTTGTAATCACCAAATTACAGCCGGTATGTGGGGTTTTGTATACATTACTTGATAATCGTCACCATTGGGGCAGCCAAATGGGGGATATGACCATAGTCACAGATTCGGTCGAGTGACAAATACCGTGGGTAGTTGGGTTGATAATAGAAACATTGTAATCGTTCTTAATACTGTAAATTATAACAAATGTGTCATTTTAGTAAATAGAATGATTCACTCAGTATTTCCCGCTGACAAAACCTTTTTCAAACATGTTTCAGGTGATCTGTTGTAATTCAGGAAAAAGTGCTGGGGAGCATTTCAAGCTTAAGATTGTGGCTCATTATAAAAATAAAGAAATAAGTTTTGTAACATAACGATTTCATAGTAAAATCATACTATTGTAAATTATCGGGGTTTTATCCCGAATTGTGAAATAAAATAATCGGGGAAAATTTTAGCTTTAAACGATCCTGATGAAAACTTCCACTGTTAAACTTAATCAATTAAATACCGCAGTATTTCTGTCCCGCGGCTCCTGAAACGGGTCAAACCGGGTCGGGGGACGTGACAGAAAAAGGTGATATCAGAGCCACTGACTTAAGCTAATTAAGTATTTAGAAATACTTAATTTTTCCTGATTACTATTATATGATTATGTGTGATATTAACTGATTATTTGTTAGTTACAGTATGGGTAAGCAAAAGCTGTCAAGCATCTATCTTAAATTAGATAGATCATCCAATGAGAAGGGAAGTTCATCCCAAACCAAATCCTCGAATCAGGCTGAAATTCCTGAAGAAGGAATATTTGTGAGAAAGGCACAATACGAGGAATCACTTTCTCCTAGAAGGAGGGAGATGATTATTAAGAAAAGTAAAGAGAAAATTCGAGAAAAGAGGATTAAACGAGAAACTCAGGAATTAATTGATAAATCACCTTGGGAAGATAAGCTAGATGAGAAATGGGCAAACTTATATATGCTAGCCACAGTAGCAGAAAATATAAATCTTTAAATATTTTAAAGTTTTAGCACCTTACCCTTATAATCTAAAAACCCTGTGAAATAAATAAAAAAAAAATTTATCTTTGTAATAAATTAGTACACAGTATGTAATAAATTAAAAGGTTAATTATGAATTTTAACTTAGTATTTTATGCATTTTTGCATATATGCTACATCAGCATGAGTGGGATATCTGAAGCTTTTCAGAACCTTAATCTTTACCCGGTGAATATTGAAGTTTCCAAAGAATATACTAGCTACTTTCCCGATGTAGAACAACCAGTAGAATTCAAGGTTCCACCTGTGAACAAGCCAAAACGAAAGAAAAGAAGTTATGTAGGATGGAGGAAAATACGTAAGAAAAAGCCAGCTACAAAACTTCCCAAAATAAATAATCCTTTGAAAAAGGGAAAAGAAATTATAACCGGAGAAAGTTCGAAACAACAGGAAATGGAAACTGAAGACAAGGAAGAGGTTAAGGAGATAGGAATACAGATGGAGGAAGTTACTAAAGAAATAGTAATGGAAGTTGGGCAAGGCTCTGGACCAACTCAGATAGAAATCGGAGAGAGCTCCAATCAAAACCAGGAAAGGACCTTTCAAGATGAGATAGATTTCCTATTGGCAAGCTGTGAAACAATTCAGCCTGTCAATAATAATAATAATAATATTTTTTTTAATTATCCTCTTGAAAACCAACTCCCTATGAATTGGGAACCAGCAATTCCAGACCCAATAGTCCACTCTCAACCCATAGGAATGGACGAATGGTGGACAAATGATTGGCAATTCCAAAATATTGTCAACGATCCTTACTCTTTTCTTCCACAATTCGATCCAGAACCCCTACCTAATCCACCCATGAGTAATGAAAACATGGCTGAACTTCGCCACTTTGGTGAAGAGTTGTTTGATGCTGGAAGTAGAATCAGGGAAATAGGGGGACAAATTGCCTGGAAGTACGATGAGAGGGAACTGCGTTTTTAGAACGGCAAGTGACGAGAGATAGTACGATGGTAAAATGGTAGTTGTAAAATAGTAATAGTAAAGTTAGTCTGTAAATAACAAATAAAACTCTGTAAGATATTGGCGAGTAATGATGCATACTATATTAGATATAAAATAAAATCGAGAAATCGATTGTTTTGACTATAACTGTATTGTAAAATTTTCTGATTGTTTGTATATAATTGTTATTTAGTAGATACTAATAAAATTTATATATATATTATCAGATGGCAAACAGTGGTAATGAACCTATAAATGAAGTTAATCAGTCTGAGCAACATTCAAGAGATCAATATATGACTCGGCAAGATATCGAAAACATTGTTGCTCAAGGGATAGCCAATGCTATTCCAGCATTCGTTGCTGCTATAAAGAATCCGATCGAACCACAATAAATTGTCCCTAGTAAACAGATTACTGAAGATAACTTCAGTAATAGTGTAAATGGAGGCAATAATCATGTTAATCATAATAGGGAACCACATCAAGCTCCATTACCCAAGAAAATGAAAACTGCAACGCCTGGTTGCACTTTCAAAGAATTCCTTGCTTGTAAACCCACTGAATTTGCAGGCAATGAAGGAGCAACTGCATCACTGCGTTGGTTAGAAAAAACCGAAGCAGTCATTGCAATAAGTAAATGTGGTAAAGATGATCAGGTCATGTACGCATCAAATCTCTTCAAGGAAGGAGCACTCGAATGGTGGAACACTGTTTTACAATCAAAAGGAAGAGTAATAGCTTATGCTATGACTTGGGAAGAATTTAAGGGTTTGGTGGAAAGAAAATTCTGTCCCGAGTATGAAAAAGAACAGATGGCGAATAAGTTTCTAAATCATCGGATGATGGGTGTGGATTGTCGTGGGTATACCTCGACATTCTTTGAATATGCTAGAGTGGTACCAACACTGGCTTCGCCAGAACCGGTACTCATTTCTCGCTATATTTGGGGGCTAATTAGTGAAATCCGCAATATTGTTAAAGCTGCGAGACCTCGCACTATTGATGATGCGGTAGAATTAGCCAATACTCTAACCGATGAACTGGTGCGCACAAGAGATGAAGATGGGAAAAAGGAACTAGCTCAGAAAATTACCCAAGGATTTCGTGTGGGTAATAATAACAGCTTCAAGAGAAAGGGAACAGGGCAATCTCCAGCTCTGTCATTCTGCAGAAAATGCAAAAAGAAACATTATGGAAGATGCGATATTACTTGCAATTTTTGCAAAACTGTAGGACATCGTGAAGAAAACTGCAAAAAGAAAACAGTAATCTGTTTTAACTGTGGAGAAGCGGGGCATTATAAAACAGAATGTCCTAAATTGGTCAAACCAGTAGACAACAAACCTAAGGCGACCGAAGGAACTACTAAGAAGAATGCCAGGGCATTTCAGCTGACCACTCAAGAAGCAGAACTCATTCCGGATGTGATAGCGGGTACGTTCTTAGTTCACAACGTGTACGCCAAAGTATTATTTGACTCTAGTGCAAACCAAAGTTTTATCAATACTTTATTCTGTCAAGCTCTTAAGTTACCTTTAACCAACATTAGGCAGATTTTTACAGTTGAAACAGCAGATGGAAATTCAGTTAAAATAGATAAAGTTTTGCAAGAAGGAAACATAGAGCTTTTAGGACATAATTTCTCTGCAAAACTATTGCCGATGAATTTAGCTGAATTTGATGTTGTATTAGGAATGGATTGGTTAGTAGCCAACCATGCTAGAATCCTTTGTGATCAGAATTCCATAGAAATTCAATCACCTACCGGAGAAGTGATTAGGATTACAGGAGATAAACCACGTAAGCCCATGAAGTTCATATCAGTAATGAAAGTTGCTAATTATGAACGAAAACAAGGAATAGTGTATATGATTTCGGTAATCATTAGCACTAAGGGAAAAGATCTTAGGGAAATACCAGTAGTCTCAGAATATTCTGATGTATTTCCAGAGGATTTACCGGGATTACCTCCAGACAGGGAAGTAGAATTTAGAATTCATCTAATACCTGGAACTATACCGATAGCCAAGGCACCATATCGGTTAGCTCCTACCGAAATGTTAGAACTAAAGAAGCAATTAGATGAATTACTAAGTAAAGGATTCATACAACCTAGCTCATCCCCTTGGGGAGCGCCAGTGTTGTTTGTAAAGAAGAAAGATGGTTCGATGAGAATGTGTATCGATTATAGAGAATTGAATAAGGTTACAATTAAGAATCGATATCCATTACCTAGGATTGATGATCTTTTTGATCAACTTCAAGGAGCTAGATATTTTTCTAAGATAGATTTACGCTCTGGATATCATCAATTGAAGGTACAAGAAGAAGACATACCTAAAACTGCTTTCAGAACTAGGTATGGTCATTACGAGTTTACAGTCATGCCCTTCGGATTAACAAATGCGCCTGCAGCATTTATGGACATGATGAATAGGATATGTAAACCGTACTTGGATAAATTTGTAATTGTTTTCATAGACGATATACTTATTTATTCCAAAAGTCAGACAGAGCATTGTGAACATCTTCATGCACTCTTAACTTTGTTAAGAAAAGAAAAGTTGTACGCCAAATTCTCGAAATGTGAATTTTGGCTAAAGGAAGTGCAATTCTTAGGACACATGGTGAATCATGAAGGTATTCATGTAGATTCTGCTAAGATAGAGGCAATTACCAAGTGGAAGGTTCCACAAACAGCAATGGAAATAAGAAGTTTTATAGAATTAGTTGGGTATTATAGACGGTTTATTAAGGATTTTTCCAAGATAGCTGTACCATTAACTAAGTTAACCTGTAAAGCCACTAAGTTTGAATGGGGACCCAAACAAGAAGAAGCTTTTAGGATTTTGAAGCAGAAACTAACCCATGCACCAATCTTAGCTTTACCAGAAGGAACAGAAGATTTTGAAGTATATTGTGATGCTTCAAAATTAGGATTTGGATGTGTGCTTATGCAACGCAAGAAGGTAATTGCGTACGCATCAAGGCAATTGAAAAGGCACGAAGAAAACTATACGACTCATGATTTAGAATTAGGAGCCGTAATTTTTGCCCTTAAGATTTGGAGACATTATCTTTACGGAAGTAAATTTACTGTCTACACAGACCATAAAAGTTTAAGATACATATTTGGGCAAAAAGAGTTAAACATGAGGCAAAGGAGATGGATGGAAATCCTAAGTGACTACGACTGTGATATTCAGTATCACGAAGGAAAGGAGAATGTAGTTGCAGATGCCTTAAGTCGTAAGTATTATGAAAAACAAAGACGAGTTCGTGCTCTCAGATTAAATCTACAAATAGATTTAATGGAACAATTGAAGAATGTTCAAACTACAGCAATCAAGGATGATGCTGAAGGAATGAAAGGACGAATCAAAGAATTAGAGCAAGGAGCAGATGGAATTTGGAGATTCCACAAAAGTAGAATTTGGGTACCTAAGCAAGGAGACTTAAGACCTAAAATTTTAGAAGAAGCTCATAAATCTAGGTATACTATGCACCCAGGAAACAATAAGATGTACCAAGATTTAAGAAAGAACTTTTGGTGGATAGGAATGAAAAAGGATATAGCGCGATATGTTTCTAAATGTCTTACTTGTTCACAAGTTAAGGCAGAACATCAGAAACCTTCAGGATTACTACAACAATTAGAAATGCCAGTATGGAAATGGGAACTTATAACCATGGATTTTGTTACTAAGTTACCCAAAACCAGAAAAGGTAATGATGCGATTTGGGTAATTGTGGATCGATTAACCAAATCTGCTCACTTTCTACCTATGAAAGAAACCTTTAGCATGGAAAGACTGGCTAAATTGTATATAGATGAAGTTGTATCCTTACATGGAGTTCCACTCTCCATTGTTTCGGATAGGGATAGTCGTTTTACTTCCCATTTCTGGAAAAGTTTCCAGCAAGCTATGGGAACTCGACTAAACCTAAGCACTGCATATCATCCCCAAACAGATGGACAAAGTGAAAGGACAATCCAAACTCTAGAAGACATGCTTCGAGCATGTGTAATAGACTTTGGTGGAAGTTGGGATGATCACTTACCATTGATTGAATTCTCCTATAATAATAGTTATCACTCAAGCATTGAAACTGCTCCATTTGAAGCACTATATGGAAGAAAGTGCAGAACTCTAGTTTGTTGGGCAGAAATAGGAGAAAATCAATTGTCAGGTCCGGAAATTGTGCAAGAAACGACTGATAAGATTACTCAAATCAAAGAAAGACTGAAGACGGCTCAAGATCGCCAGAAGAGTTATGCAGACAATAGAAGCAAGCCGCTAGAATTCCAAGTGGGAGACAAGGTACTATTGAAAGTTTCTCCTTGGAAAGGAGTAGTCAGATTTGGAAAGAAAGGAAAGCTAAGTCCAAGGTACATAGGACCATTTCCAGTGATCCAACGTATAGGACCAGTAGCTTATCGTTTACAATTACCAGAAGAATTAGCAGGAGTACATGATGTATTTCATGTATCCAATCTCAAGAAATGTTTAATAGATGAATCACTGGTAGTACCTCTTCGAGATATAGAAGTAAACGAAAAACTGAAATTTGTTGAGAAACCTCTTCAAATTGAGGATCGAAAGATCAAGTTTCTCAAACACAAACGACTAGTTCTAGTCAAAGTAAAGTGGGATTCAATGAGAGGACCTGAATACACTTGGGAACTGGAATCAGAAATGAAGAGAAAATATCCTCAATTATTCCAATAAATCTCGAGGACGAGATTTTTATTAAGGTGGGGAGAATGTAACAACTCTCATCAAAAGTCATAATTATTAAATTAATTAGTCCAATAGGAAACCCTAATTGAGACACCCAAGTGATTCTGAACAAACCCTAAAATTTTCATAATTTTCAGAATCAGGATTAGGGCCCCTAAAACTCAGGGGGGGTTAAACCCTATGGACGATTATCCACTTAAAACGTTGGCAGCAAGTAATTTTCGAAAATTGTCAACTCAGCAAAGCTAGTGCCAATCGTGGCAACCCTAGGCCTAAAATTAGGTGTCTCGCGGGCCGCGTAAGGATCAGCTTAAAACTCACGCCGGCCGCGTAAGGGTCAATTTTTACCTATAAATAGAGGGCAGTGGGACTTGAATTCTGGAAGAACGACGTAAAAATTCGCAATATTCACTAAGATACGAACTGTATACTCTAAATCCACACACGGGTCTCGAAATTCTGCTGCAAAACAGGGTATTAGCACAATCGCTGCTACGATTCATTTTCCGACGATCAATATATCCAATGAATGTTTAAGTGCCGCCCACATTAGGGTTATACTTTATCGTTCGTCATTAATTTGACGGATCATCGTTAATTCGATGGATGAAGTATTATACTTTGTCGTTCGTCATTAATTTGACGGATTATCGTTAATTCGATGGATGAAGTATTGCACTTTGTCGTTCATTGTGAGAATTTGATCTCGTGAGTTATCGTAATTGCTGGATTGATTACTAACCCAGTTTTGTGTGCATTGTTATTTAAATTAGGTTAACAAGGCTAAATCATAGACTAAACTCTGTCCGTATTAAATCAGCAATGTGAGTCATTCTCCTTTTCTCACAGTTTGTGAGTCATTCTCTCTTTTTATCAAATCTATTTACAAAATCATGTTTATTTTCAAAGTTATAATTACGGGGATTAAGTCTTTGTAATCACCAAATTACAGCCGGTATGTGGGGTTTTGTATACATTACTTGATAATCGTCACCATTGGGGCAGCCAATTGGGGGATATGACCATAGTCACAGATTCGGTCGAGTGACAAATATTGTGGGTAGTTGGGTTGATAATAGAAACATTGTAATCGTTCTTAATACTGTAAATTATAACAAATGTGTCATTTTAGTAAATAGAATGATTCACTCAGTATTTTCCGCTGACAAAACCTTTTTCAAACATGTTTCAGGTGATCTGTTGTAATTCAGGAAAAAGTGCTGGGGAGCATTTCAAGCTTAAGATTGTGGCTCATTATAAAAATAAAGAAATAAGTTTTGTAACATAACGATTTCATAGTAAAATCATACTATTGTAAATTATCGGGGTTTTATCCCGAATTGTGAAATAAAATAATCGGGGAAAATTTTAGCTTTAAACGATCCTGATGAAAACTTCCGCTGTTAAACTTAATCAATTAAATACCGCAGTATTTCTGTCCCGCGGCTCCTGAAACAGGTCAAACCGGGTCGGGGGCCGTGACACAACAGAATGTTCGCAGCTTTGTCGTTTCGTCCAGAAAGTCCTCGTTTTCACTATCATATTGTCTGGTATGCTGTTTTAGGCCTGTAAACAAAAGTATACATAATTAAGTATCCGAATGACGGTTTTACGGCCGAAAACGCATAAAATAGGGATAAAATGGGGGACTAAAATATGTGTAAATTAGCGAATATCATCTATATTTTCTATTCAATTCACAGTCCTGATACAATTTTGAGAGCGCTTCGCCTCACAACCCATCGAATCCTTTCTCAAACACTCAGTCTGCACATCTATTTATACATGATTACCTTCGTGCAAACTAAGTATTACATTCGTACGAACCTACTCATCCGTGCGGATGTACTACATCCGTACGAATGAGCATGTTTTACACACCTTACTCATATAAAACAATATCTAGCCCTCTTACATCAAGATGTAGGCAACAGACATATGCACTAACAGTCTTCCCCTTGGGTGTTGTCGTAGTCTTGATCTGCACTTTTGATCAATCTTCCTGCATCTTCAAAACTTGTTGTCGAGATCTCTCAGCTATGGGCATATGCATTCACAAACTTCCCCTTAAACATAGCTTAGAAATTTGTAATGCTCAGTTTTGATTTGTTCTGGAAATATCTTTAAACTGCTATCTTCCTCTTGAACTATACTTCATTCTCTTAAAGAAAATCTTTTTGAATTTTTTAATATTGAATGCAAAAACGTAAATAAACTAAAATGTAATATTTACAGTTTATATTTTATTTGAGAAATGTGCTAGGGGATCATATCAGTTTAATGAGACATATCAGTTGCACCGTTGATCTTTATGAAACACTTAGTTTAAACAATTTACATGGATTGTCGATATTGTTTTCCACTCAAACTCAATCTAAAAACTTTCGTAATGCTTACCGATACGTTAAGGCACATTAATGTGCACTAAGTTCTTATGGACCCCCACGATATTAGCTCATCCCCTCATCATGTAATACAATGACTCAAATAATGTCTTTAAACTTTCATCAACTGTGATTTGTGTAAAAATAACGCAGAATGTTTAAACATTAACAATCAGGTCAATCTTTCGATACGCAGAGAAAGTCCAATGTTTAAATAAAATAAGAAATAAAAACAAGTTGAAATTGTTTAACTCTTAATCACCAGTTCAATATTCCCATATACGCAGAGATGATCCAAGATTTAAACGAAACACCAAGCAAAATAAAGCAGAAACGTTTAGGCACTAACATCCAGTTTGAACTTTCGTGTACGCGGAAGATGTCCAATGCTTAAACAAAATAAAGAAATAAAACAAGTTTAATTTTTTTGAAAATGAAATACTCAATCACAGTGACTTTTCAGAAAGTTGTGAAAGTTCACAAACTGACCTGTTTTTATGTTTTTCAACATTCAGCGATTACCGAGTAGGTACACAGTTACGAAGGACAAAACTAAGTGCTATTCTTTCAATCGTGTTTCCCACTAGAACTAGGCTATTTATTTAAGTTTGTATCATTTTTTCAAAACTACTAGTCTAGCTGAGCCTACCGACACATCTTTAGTGAGATTATTTAACCATTTTAAACATTCCATATCTTTAGCATGCACTCATAGTCCACTGATGTACTATCATTTCCTCTTTTCGCACAAGTAATCTCATTCTCGTTTTTCAATGTTTTTGACATTTTGAAATTTTCTATTGTTTTTTGCTTTTTGAAAATTTTTATCTATCTAAAATAATTTTGAAATAATGTTTTTCAATTTTACAGAAATTTTTGATATTGACAATTTTAAAATTTTTCTCCCCCATATAACTCATATATAACAATATCTAGCTCTATTACACCAAGACGTAGACAACAGACATATGCACTAACAGACCCCCCCCCCCCCCCTTGGATATTACCACAGTCTTGATCTGCACTCTTGATCAAGCTTCCAGCATCTTCAAAACTTGCTGTCGAGATTTCTCAGCTATGGATATATGCATTCACAAACTTCCACTTAAACATAGCTTAGAAATCTGTAATGCTTAATTTTGATTTGTTCCGGAAATATCTTTAAACTGCTATCTTCCTCTTGAACTATACTTCATATCTCCAAGATTTGACTCTTAAGTATACACACATACACACAAACAGTCTCTTAACAATCTTGTTTGTCCGGTTCACAATCAACATTATATAGTTATAATGGAAGATTTTAAAGAAAATCTTTTAGATTTTTTTAATATTGAATGCAAAAACGTAAACAAACTAAAATGTAATATTTGTAGTTTATATTTTTTTTGTGAGAAAATGTGCTAGATGATCATATCAGTTTAATGAGACATATCAGTTGCACCGCTGATCTTTATGAAACACTTAGTTTAAACAATTCACATGGATTGTCGATATTGTTGTCCACTTAAACTCAATCTAAAAACTTTCGTAATGCTTACCGATATGTAAGGTACATTAATTTGCACTAAGTTAGTATGGACCCCCACGATATTAGCATATCCCTTCATCATGTAATACACTGACTCAAATAATGCCTTTAAACTTTCATCAACTGCGATTTATGTAAAAATAACACAGAATGTTTAAACATTAGCAATCAGATCGATCTTTCGATACGCAGAGAAAGTCCAATGTTTAAACAAAATATGAAATAAAAATAAGTTGAAATTGTTTAACTCTTAATCACCAGTTCGATATTCCCATATACGCAGAGGTGATCCAAGATTTAAACGAAACACCAAGTAAAATAAAGCAGAGACATTTAGGCACTAACATCCAGTTCGATACTTTCGTATACACAGAAGATGTCCAATGCTTAAACAAAATAAAGAAATAAAACATGTTTAAATCTGTTGAAAATGAAATACTCAATCACATTGACTTTTTCAGAAAGTTGTGAAAGTTCACAAACTGGCCTGCTTTTATGCTTTTCAGCATTCAGCGATTAACGAGTAGGTACACAGTCATGAAGGACAAAACTAAGTACTATGCTTTCAATTGTGTTTCCCACTAGAACTAGGCTATCTATTTAAGTTTGTATCGTTTTTGCAAAACTACTTGTAACGACTCTCCTAGGATCCTTAACATAAACCTAAACGCTCCTAAATACACACCGAGTGCGAGAAACGAACCCGAAATACCTTCGTGCTTGGAGAAATCAAGAAAAACAAGATTTTTGGTTCGCTCGCGGGCCGCGTAAAGGTTAAGCCAAGCTTACGCGGGCCGCGACAGCAATGCAAACTACCGGATAACGATCAAGGCCACGTGTCGTTACACGTGTCAAGACCCTCGATGACTCAGCAACCTCCGATCTGATCCAAACTCCCTCGCGGGCCGCGTAAAGTTCCTTTCAAGTTTACGCGGGCCGCGACACTCCCCGTTTACAGCCCTATAAATAAGGAGTTCGAGTTCAGTTGAAATTCGCTCAATTCTTTTCTTCTTTTAACTTCTATTATAGCAAAATTAGAGCTCGGGTATTATATTCTAAATCCCGAAACTCTGCCCGTTATTAGAGTAATAACTCTAATCACTGGTACAATACTTTATCCGATCGATTGAAACAGATCCGATGGATGTTTAAGTGCTGCCAATATCTGGCTATACTTTGTCATTCATTGTGAGGGTTTTGATCTCGTGATTATCGTTAAAGTTGAACTGAGTTAATACACTAATGCGAGTTCCGTTGTGTCTAGAAATTTTAACTCATAACCAGGGGGCTGCTAAATTAGAATACTTAGCAACTAAGTAAACTTAGTAGTTAAATAAACCTATTAAACTTACTAATTACGTACACTTAGCGGTTAAGAAAACTTAGCAGTTAAGCAAGTTAAGTAAATTAATTAATCTGCTAATCAAGTTAAGTAAGCAGCTAAGTAAGATTAATTAATTAAGTAATATTAATTAATTAAGTAAGATTAATTAATCAGTTAAGCAAGATTAATTAAGCTAAGCAAGATTAATTAAGCTAAGCAAGATTAATTAAGCTAAGTAAGATTTATTAATTAAAGTTAATTAAACACCTAAATATATATATGAGGACGGTGCACGGAAGGTGCAAGAGGATAGATATGTGGGTAGGAAGCTTCCTAGAAAATGTATAGGTAACTTCCTAGAAAAGGTATAGGTAATTTCCTAGAAAATACAAAGGAAACTTTCTAGAAATTTCATACTTCTTACCTATAAATAGGAAGCATAGGAATTCATTTCCTTTGCTCATTTCTTTTCTTCTTCTCTCTATACGTTGGTGTTCTAACCAATAATCACCGATGCGATATTCTGTCCGATCGATTCAGGAACCAACTAACGAATGCCAAAGTGCTATACTTTGTGAATTTCGTTAAACGGATGCCAAAGTGCTATACTTTGTGAATTTCGTTAAACGGATGCCAAAGTGATATACTTTGTGAATTTCGTTAAACGAATGCCAAAGTGCTATCTAAACAAGACTATACTTTGTGAATTTCGTTAAGGTTCGGATCTCGTGACCATCGTTAGGTTTGATGTGGTTTTACACTAATACGTATTCCACTCTGTTAAACTAAATGTTTAACTACCCGAAACTCTACACCATACTCTTACAATCAAAATGGATGCTTAATCATCAGAAGGTTCAAAACAATAAAGTATATGCTTAATTATCAGAAGGAGTAGAATCAAGAAGCTTGTTAAATCAATACTGCATGCTTATAATGTGAGTCATTCTCTTTTTATCAACAATGTTTTACAATACTCTAATTATTTTCAAAAGTTATAATTACAGGGATTAAGTCATGGTTATCTTGAATCACTGACTAGTGGGGTATAGTGCACATTACTAATTTCTCATGGTTAGGTTTATCAACATAACAGTGATAATCATCACTACTTGGGTGAAAGGACCCAATAGTGGTATGACCATCGTCACCAGGAGGTGACACGGCGCAAGATAAAAATAAGATAGTAGCCATTGTAATCGCTCTTATGCTGTAATTCATAACTAAGGTGTCATTTTATAAAACCTGAATGAACTCACCAGTATTTCCTGCTGACCAAATCTTTTTAAAACGCGTTTCAGGTAATTACAGTAGATCGGAATAAGAGTTGGATACGGCACCAAAAAGGCTTACAGAAGTGGCTTGATTTATCAATTAAATTAAATTAAGAAAAGTTGTTTTATGTATTCGGGTTTATCCCATATTAAAGCTACCTTTCAAAACATGGGTTTATTCCATCTATTTAATAAATAAAATCTGGTGTTTTCTAAACTCTGATATTTTTCCTAACTCACGGTCCTGATGAAATTTCCGCTGCACTACTTTTCTAAATAACCACCGGTACCACTGAACTGGTTCGCGGCTCCCGATTCCGTCCAGGGTGGGGTTGGGGGTCGTGACACTACTAGTCTAGCTGAGCCTACCGACACATCTTTAGTGGGATTGTTTAACGATTTCAAACATTGCATATCTTTAGCATGCACTGATAGTCCACTGATGTACTATCATTTCCTCTTTTCGCACAAGTAATCTCATTTTCATTTTTCAATTTTTTGGACATTTTGAAAATTTCTGTTGTTTTTGGCTTTTTGAAAATGTTTATGTATCTAAAATGATTTTGAACTGATGTTTTTCAATTTTACAGAAATTTTTGATTTTGACAATTTTAAAATTTTTCTCCCCCTAAAATTGAAAACATCTTTTCGAAATCGAAAATAAAAATTTCAATTTTAACCGTTTAACGAATTTTTATGAATGTGAATGCGAGACTATCATTTTGTTTGTGTGGAATGCCAAATCTTTCATCTTATTTCTAGTTTCTTCTCTTTATTCTCTGCATGAACAAATACTGCTTCTGAAAAGACGTTTGCTTGAAGCCTGGTTATCCTGCACATGTAAATGAACAATAATTAGTTTAGAATTGGAACCCAATCCATATCGAATTTAGGTTGACCAAATTCATCAACATATGAAACAACAGTCCATTCATAATCTCTTTTATCATCAAACAATTTGATAGATATTTCATCTAAAAATCTAATATTCTTTGGTTTTTCAACTGTTTGAGGAACAATTTTCTTTTCCACTGTTCTTTCTTCTGTCCTCGGATTTGTATCTGATGAATTCGTTTTACTTGACTGATCATTCGTTGTAGAGTAAAACGATTCTTCAGAACTAATATCTGAATCAACTGCTGTATCCGAGGACAAAATTTTCACTAAATACTCTCTAACTTTCTTTCTTTTCTTTATCAATTTATCTTTCTACCCTTGTGATAATTTTACTTTCTGTTCTTTGGGCTTTTTTCCTTTCTTTTTCTCTTTTTCGTTCTTCTTAAACTTCTCTCGAGATTTATCCGATGATTCTTTATTTGATCTCATTGGACAATCTCTGACAATATGTCATTTGATTTGATAGTTATAGCATCTTCTCGTATCAAATCTCTTTCTCAGGTAATTAACAACAATGTGTCCACTTTTTCCACAGTTGTAACACACCCTGTTATCGCACCATTCTTCTCTATCAAACCATATACTCAAATCATAACATTGTAATAGTCATAACTCCAGCTTCTTCGTAAACTTGATTTAACTTTGAAGCACTATGGTCAAACCTGCACCATTTATTCTCAATTTTTTATGATTTTTGTTTTTCAAATTTTTGTGAATTTTTCCTAATGATTGGGTGATTGAACGGATGATCTTTTATTTTTACTTTGAATATTTTTAGAATTTTTAACATTTTGTTTTTGTTCCACATTTTGCTTAGAGCGTTTTTATGTCGAACATTCACCTTTTTCAGCAAATGGTAGAACAATTTCTTGAAATTTTTCTTTTAATTTTAAAAATATTTCTTTTTTATTATTTTTATCATCATCAGTGTCATTATCACAATCTTCAATTATAACTTTATCATAATTTGTGACATTGTCACTTATTAGAATCTCAACCGAGGAAGTTTTGATTTTAGTGTTATTAGGTACAATTGTTACTGGATCAACATGAGGCACATTCTCTGATGGTTTATACCCAACCCTATCATATACATCTTCCCCAATTTCTCCATCTTTCCTCAATGGTTTAAGAATAATCTGATCCAGCAAAAATGATAGGTAACGAAACCCTTCAATTTCTGGTTCACATTCTCAGCTTCATTTCTAGCAATTACAATTTCTTTTTCAAGCTGAGTTATTTTTTCAAGATAAGAATTTATTTCTTTTTGTTTTTCGAGAATATTTTCATTTAAAACTAATTTTTCATTTTCTAAAATTTTTATTTTGTTTTCAGAATCATTTTTATTTTGTTTTAAAATTTTATTTTCCAATGTCAAACTCTCACATCAATCAAGAGTTTGGCATTATCTGCCCGATAACTTTTTAATTTTTCATCACATTTGGGGCAAACCGGTTCAGAACTTGAAGCCTCATTTGTAGACATGACAGACTCTTTGACTTCAATATTCTTCACCGTTAATTTTTCTCTTTTTTTCTTTATCCTCAAAGCTTTTTCATCTTCAATTTTTGATATCTTTGATCTAATATTGTCTATGAAATCATATTCATCATACTCATATGAATCGTTCTTTCTTTTGCTCAACACTTCATCCCAATCGGATCATAACGATTCTGTTAATTTTTCATTCTTCTTTTCATAGGATTTATAAACACCAAATTTATCCATTTCAAAAACTAATTTTTTATATCTATCTAACCCTTCATCTATCGTTTTATCTTCTTTTATTTTAAAATTTCAAATCTTTCTCTTAAAATCTCTTGATTTTTGTACCTTTGATAATCACTTATCGTCATTTTAACAATTTTTTTTTACTAAAAACAATCTCTTTGAGCGGATGTAAAAGTTTGAAACGGATGAATGAAATTCAAGCAGATGTATACTTTCATGCGGATGAAGATCCGATCGTGCGAATCAAACCCTTTCGTGCAAATGAGACTGATTCGTGTGAATGTACTTTCTTTCGTGCGGACGAAGACAATTCAAATGAATGAAAAACATTTTCATGCGAATAAAGATTTTCATAAACAAATCAGATGTTACTTCCGTGCGGACATACTTGTTTCGTGTGGATGATGTCACACCCTCAATTTCCACATGCGGAGTACTACCGCGAATCGTGCGACTGACCAGAATCTTACCACCAATCATACTGAACATTTTGATATAATATAAATAAAGTAAATCCATCTCCACTAATATGATTAGTGACAAAACATTCAAAGTTCAAAATGTAGTTTAAGTTGTTAGCGAAAGCATAAAGACAAAAGTCTCAATCATTTGTTTTAAAATTTTTTATTTAATTAAGAACCCGACAACGGTTCTTGATAGCTACTACACTCCATGCAATCTCCAACGCAACACCTAGGGACCTGCAAAGCATGCATTAGTATATGAACATAAAGTTGGTGAGTTCACGGTTTTAAAATGTTTTCCACGATTTATCCAAAAACATAAGTTATTAAGTTACTGGGTTATAAGACATGTCATGGGGAGCTACCCCATCGTTAAGCTACTAAACTGTACGGTGCCGAAACTTTGACGTAATTGTTGTTTTTGCCCTAGATCAATGTTTATCATCTTTGACCAGTACCAAGGCATAAAAGTTCACTCCCGTCCTCTAAGGCCCGGTGTGAGGTTTGTCAAATATCCCGTTCGCCAGGCCAGACGATTAATCGGTATGTGTGTATGGGGACTTTATGATAGAGTTTAGTTTAGTCCGCTAAAGACATGAATTATAGGTATCGTTTATCAGTATTTCGTTACCTCGGAATATTAGGTTCCCAATCCACCGGGAATACATGCTTTTAGTGAAAGTGTGAACTCGCCTTTGCTTTGCTCGGTAAGTTATGTTACTTGTCCTAAGTTGGTCAACCACGTCCTATTATGGTTACCGGTATTTATCAGATTTGTATACATGTAAATCACATATTCTATACACGTATTTAACAGGTAGTATATAATTAACATCTAATATGTCATATTAGTCAAATACATAAACGAAACATAGATTTTCAACAAAAGCTCGCATTTAGGCTAGTACAAGTGTGTGGCCCATAACGGGGTAGGATCCAACATAGTGTATGGCCCAAATGTGGTGTGCGGCCCACTTGTCAAGTGTGCGGCACACATGAGAGTGTGCGGCCTTTTGACAAGTGTGCAGTCATGCATTTCCGTATTGTACTCTGTGCTGTGGATGCTGGTACTACAAGATTGTGCGGTTTACCAGGTGTGCGACCTAGCATAAATCGGTGGTACAATATGCAGTCCATCATGTACATGTCCGGAATGTATGGTATGGTAATGTGCGCCCTAGGTGATGGGCTTTATGAAGGTGTTCGGCATGCTATCAAAGTTGTACTACTACGAGGGTGTGCGACAACATTTATTCCAACAAGAATCATTCAAGTTCATATGATTAGCACATCAATCAAAATGCAACTTTTTTGCATTAGTCATCATAAAGTCTAATATTCCATTCATTGAGCACAAACAGATCTATTTTATGAACATCAAATCATCATTATCATATCAAAATATTCATCAAAATGGATCTTGACTCTATTTCAAACAAAGATTATCATCAACATCAAATAGATCTAAACTTTAATAATACAAGATCAGAAAGGTTTATCACATTCAAGAACCATTCAACCAATCTATCACCTATGAACATCATAACACACCATAACATCAAAAGCACTTATAAAAATCATGCGAATTTAGTATCATCTTACAACATACAAACCCTAGTTCATCTATCATATCATGAATGCTTTCTAAATCATGTTAACATAAACACTCATTCTTAAACAGCTAGAAACAAACAAAGAAGAACATCGATCTAGAATACATCATTCATACAATCATCTAGTGACAAACACAATTATAAACGATAGGATCATACTAACCCGGAATGTGAGAATAAAGGGTGTGTAAGAATAAGAAGAAGGATCTTCAAGAGAAGGAGGAAAAGTTTCCAAAACACAGCTGCCATTGATTCTTGAAAGGAAAAGGGGATGTTGCTAAAAAGGGAAGGAATATTTTGCTGAAAAGAGGGGAATGTTCTTGACAAGAAAGTTGCCGTAAAAAAGGTATTTTAGGGTTTGGTATCATGTATATTTATACACATGGGAAGGGCCGTATTTGTGAGTGTGCGGTCCGAAATAAGGATGTTTGGGCTGTGTTTGGGCTTTGAAGCAAGTGTGCGGCCAGGACATATGTCGCACAGTGGTGAAGAGATTTTCGTTGCGCGCCTTCCATATCCTCCAACAAGCAATTATCACCACTCCATAATGCCTTCTTCTTTACTTGCATCCCATTTATATTGTTCCCTAAGTCAATCAGATCTTTGAAAGTAAACGCATACATTTGTGGAACTTTCTCCAATGAAAACACTAAGGTGATTGATATTGTTTCGGAAGTGAAGATTTTGGGGTTTCTTTGGTTTAGAAATAGATGTAAAGATTACGAGGTTGATTGGGAGAAATGGTGTAAGTTTGAATTGATGTAATTGTTTGGTTGGGAACGTGTTGTTTCTGACTTGGAAGCAACACGTTTCCCCTTTTGTTGAATGAAAGTTAATTTTCAAAACAAAAATGTCGCACAGTGGTGTGTGACCATTATTATCATTATTGTCCAATCATTTGTGAGTAATATCTAATCATATGAGGGTGTGCGGCTAGGTGAGTATATGAGCACAATTTTGAAGTGTGTGGCGATATGAATAATTCTCATTTCTTTTTGTAGTGTGCGACCCCTAAGCTCAAATATTTGTGGGGTGTGTGGCTAACATTTAATAATAATACTACTTCACAATTTGCACACCATCATTTGTGTGCAACTGAATTTCAAAATAATAATAATATAATAATTCAATAAATATAATAATTCACATAAAATAATTCAAGTAGTATAATGTTTTCGAGTTTGTTAAAATACACCGGTTAAACGCGAAGGAAAGTGATACGGAGTCGAAGTTACGAGTTGTCACATATGAGCTCTAGTCCGTGTGAACGAGTACTTCCGTATGAAGAACAAAAATCTGTTTTTTCTCGTTTTTTGAAAATTTCGGCATGAAAACGTTTGAATTTTAAGCTGGTTTTTCAATATGTTGTTTAAAACTGTGTTTTTTACAATCTTTGAAAAAATCAGTCTATTTTAACCGTGAAAACTATGAAAAAAAATGTGTAGAAAGAATGTTTTAAGTGTCCAAATCTTGTAGCATCTGTAGATATCAGCCTCTAGCTCTGATACCACTTGTAGGTCCATTTGAGGATCGACGTTAACATTTACGGATATATCTAGTCCTAAGTCGGATGTGCAGAATCCATTAGAAATAGCCAGAAACACAAAATTTCACAATTTTCTACGTTTTCTATTCAATTCACAGTCCTGATACAATTTTGATAGCGCTTCGCCTCACAGTCCGTCGAATCCTTTCTCAAACACTCAGTCCACACATCTATTTATACATGATTACCTTCGTGCGAACTAAGTATTACATTCGTATGAACCTGCCCATCCGTACGGATGAGCATGTTTTACACACATAACTCATATATAACAATATCTAGCCCTATTACATCAAGAAGTAGGCAACAAACATATGCACTAATATATCTAGTGGAGAGTTCAAATGAGAAGAATTTTTTTTTTGTAAAAAGATAAAAGAAGAAATTTCAACCAATAAAATACTTCATTTAATATTTATATTTAATGTTATTGTAAAGATGCATCAGTAGACTTACATAGATCATTAATTTGTAGTGTTCCTCTTGAATAGCAAATTACATTAAATTTGTAGCATGTTTTCAAAATATATCTTTTTCATAAAATTATTAATTTAGAGTGTAGGATAAATTACGAGGTGTGGAGAATAAATTTCGATGTGTGTAAGATAAATTAGAAATGTGTAGGATAAAATTTAAAGTGTGTATGTAAAACATTTTAGTGTGGATGATGATACTATTTATGACTAATTAATTAGTCAAAGATAATAATAAATGGGATGAGATAAAAACTATTTAATGTTTTACAATTGTAACCTTTGTTTTTTTTCTTCATAATTAAATTTTCTTCTCAAATGAACATCCCCATATATATATATATATATGCAGGATTTAGAGAAAACATTTAAAAGTGTGAAAACGGTGAGAACGATTTTGGAGTTGACATGTGGTGTTCGTGCTAACTTACAGTAAGGGTAATATTGTCAAAAAGACCATTCACATGCCACTCAAATGCCACAGACCATGCACAAGCAAGTCACATGTATATTCCACTGTCTTTTTTAAACTCCTGTAACTTTTTTATACGTGATTATTTTCTTAAAAATAATTACACCATAAAATCGAGTATTTTATTATCTTTCTAATGGGTATACTATTTCTGTACTTTTGAAATAAAAAAATGACATTGACTAGGTGTCCAAATAAAAACGTCATAAAAACACCAAGTTCAAAAAAAAACCATGAAATGCCCAGTTGAAAACACCATAAAACACCTAGTTCAGAAAAAAACACCATGAAAAACCCAGTTGAAAACGTCATAAAAACATCCACTTAAGAAAAATCCTAGCTGGAAACGTCATAAAAACACCTAGTTGAGAAAAACACCATAAAAACCCAATCGAAAGCGCCATAAAAACACAATGTTGAAAACGCCATAAAAAAACAAATTTATTTTTTTTTGGAAAATTATATCAATAGCATACTCGTTGGAAAAATAAAAACTCTGGATTTTATAGAGTAATTTTAAAAAATAATCATGTATAAAAAGTTATAGACGTTTAAATATTATGGGGGAAATGACATGTGATTAGCATGTGCACCCTTATTAGGATCATTCCATTTTACCCCTCCTGAGAGTTCTAAGGCTCTTAGTATTTACAAAAATGTCATCGCATCAATCTCAGCCACAAATCACAAAAAAAATTTGTGGCTGAGAAGCGTTCTCACAGTTTTCACACTTTTGATTATTTTCTTCAGAACCTAATACTATATATTATACCCATAAAAACATCAAGTTATATGTTGTGCCCATTTAGGAATCAATTTAAACTTAAAATTTAAGGTAAATTATGGTTTTCGTCCTTTATATTTGTATCGGATTGCAATAGATGCTCTTTAACTTCAATCATTACAATCACAGACCTTTATTTGTAAAACTCATTACACCCTACGCCCTTTAGCCCTTTAGTTAAGTATGATCATTCAAGGATACTTTAGTCATTTTACCAACTTAAATAAAGAAAAAATTAAAACCCAATTTTAAAAGCACACTTCATCTCTTAGTTTTTTTTTTTGGTTATTAGATTTTATCATCCCCAACTATTGGCTATTGGCCGCTGCCACCCCCAACTATCACTTTGACGCCCGTCACCCCCAACTTAACACTTAGTGTGTTCTGTCACCACATCGTTAACTGATCACTAACTTTTGATCCTGTTACTACACTTTTTGGAGTGTCATAGGAATCTTGGGAAGGTTTTAGGGATCTTAGGACACCCCCAAAAGTATAGTAACAGGATCAAAAGTTAGTGATCCGGTGACAGAACACACTAATTGTTAAGTTGGGGGTGGCAGACGTCAAAGTGATAATTGAGGGTGGCAGCGGCCAATAACCAATAGTTAAGGGTGATAAAATCCAATAACCCTTCTTTTTTCATTCTTTCCATTTCGCTTTCTTCTCACTTTCACCATCACCGCCAACGGTCCTCCACCACCACCACCACCACCTTGTTTTCTTTCGGTGTTACTCCACCACCACCCCCTCTTTCTCCCGTGAAACTCTCGTTATCCCTTGTTTTTCTTCTCCAGCGTGAAAAAGAAACCACTTCAACCCATCACCTCTCTGATTTACATGCTTCACCAAAATGGGTCGGAAACCATCACGCACCTAAATCTTTCTCCCTATTTCTCTCTCGTCAGAAACCCTAATACCGGATCTGGACGTCAACTAGGGTTTGTTGCTGGTGATGGTAGTTTGTTTGACCAGATCTGAAAATCGAAGAAAGGGGTGAGAAACGAAAGTTGTTTGTTTGATTTGGTATCTTGAAATGGTTTATAGTTGCTGCTGAATCAAATTGTTTGTGATTTTATATGAATGAGAAAGTTGTGAAATGAAACCCAGATTATATGTGATTTTGTTGCGGTGGAGAGCCAATTTCAGGTTGACTTTTGATGTAAGAATTAGCATGAACTTCCCTTGTTTTGTATTGTTTGATTTGGTATCTTGAAATTGTTTAAAATTGCTTTAGGGATTTTGATTTTATATCTGATTATTTGATTACATTTGTCACCATAGCCAATATTTTCAAAGCAGAACAAGAACTAAAAGCAATTGTCACTTTTAGTTTTAAAAGCAATTTTCAAAGCGAGGTTTCAGGTGACGGGGAAAGGGGGTGTGCAATGGAGTAGGGTTTGGATCGGGTTTGCCAGAGTGGTGCTCACTGGCTCGCTGGAGATGAGAGAGAGAGAGAGCGCGCGAGCGAGTAAGCTTGGAGCGAGAGAGAAGGGGGTTATTTATATTTGTATTTATAAGTTTTTAAATGTTATATTCTTTTATTTATTAAATACTATAATAATAGTTAAGTATAAAGACTAAACTGCCCTTATATGAATAGACTTAACTAAAAATTTTAACCTAGTTAGTGTTAAAGGACGTAGGGTATAATATGTTTTACAAACAAAGGATTATGACTGTAATTATTGAAGTTAAAGGGTATCTATTGCAATCCAATACAAACTTAAAGGACAAAAAATGTAATTTACCCTAAAATTTATAACTTAGTCTGTTAGGTTTAGCCCAATATCATTTCTTTTTCAAAAAAAGTAAATAAACAAAATAATAACAACCACTCAATGAGCAGAAAGCATCAAATGAAGCAAGGCACAACCGTCTTCTAAAGTATGATCGTCGTCCTCCAGTCAGTCACCACTCACCACCAGCGTCCGCTAGTCACCGCCACGCTGTTGTGACGTCGTCGTCCGTCAATCACCACCAGTATACCACCACGCAACTCTGACTTGCAACCCGCAAGGCTCTGAAGAGATCACTAATTAACTATGTCGTATGATTATTTACCCTAATTGTCGATTATTTGAGTGTTATTTGTTAGAATTAGGTGAATGCTAATTGTTAGAACTTAGAAACTTTGTTAGAAATTAGGGGGTTCTGTATTTTTGTTGATTTAATTAGACTTTGTTAGAAATCGAGAGTTTTGTTGATTGAGTTAGACTTGTTAGATTTTGTCATTTTGGTAATTGCATTATTTATTGCTATAACTTTAATTGTTGTTTTGAAAAAAAATAGTTTACATTATATATTTCGTTAAGGCTAAGGGCTACGTTTTTTTTAGGCTCAAACAGGGCACCTAAATTCTCAGGACTGACTCTGATTGGGCTTAACATGTGAAATGAAAGAGAAATTTTTTATTTTTGGATTTTTTTTTTCCCATCTTGTCAATCACATATTTTAGTTTCATAGTAAAAAAATTAACTAAAAACAAAAAACAAAAAGATCGTGTTTTTACACTAGTAGAGTAATTACAGAGTAAATACACGATATTTTTACATTTTGCAATTAAACATTATAGTTAAGTAGATAGAAAAAAAAAACTTTTTCACTTTTTATGTTTTTATATTAAGACCAATTTATATATTAAGGCCTATTATTTACACATAACATATATATTTCAAGAGAATACAAGGAAAAAGGGGGAGAGATAGGTGGTACCATCACGTCATCAACAATTTCCCAATATCCGGCAACTTTTAGACATAATGCATGCAAATGTCACTACGTACATCACCTTGGTAATATTTAGTGTTAGTGTGTTACATTATATAACTTTAAAAATCTATTGGTAATTAATTACAAAAAGATAGTATAAAGGGTGGTAAGATTTTTGTTATCTTATTAAAAGATATAAATTTCTTGATGTCAATAGAACATAACGAACAACAAGATTACAACTTAAATTTACACCAATCTTTTCATAATAAAATCTTCAAAAAAGATCTATTTTTAACCCAAAGATTCCCTAGCACTTTAATGTATTCCATGGTTTTAGAAACTAAGAATGTCTTGTTGAAAACATGATCGTTAGCCTTCCAAATACACCAAGTCCAAAATATTATACCTTGAAACACTTTACTTTTTTGGTGATCCAAATTCGCATGTTTGTGCATCGAAAATAAGTCACGCGCCGAGAAAGCAACTAACTGTTAACACCACACCAATTGCTCACAACCCACGAATCCAGCCAGAATCAAATATCGTCACCCATCCCAAGTTTACCCTTGATAAGACTAGCAAGCTTAACATTTGATGTTATCTTCTCCTGGGGCGGACCCACCCCCATGCCAAGGTGGGCGGGCGCACCCCCGGGAGAAAAAAAAAAATTAGTGTTATTATCCGACCAAAATCCCGTCTGCATCCCTTGGATTTATTCGTCCGCACCTCTTGAAATTTTTCGTCCGCACACATGGGGTAAAAAATATTATGGATTATATTTAAAAAAATTAGTAAACTCTGATTTAAAAAAAAAAAAAAACTACCTATATTATGTAAACTTATACTACTTAAACCCAAACCAAACCCATTATATAAACTTATCAATAGCCCACTAATAATCTAGCCCATTAACCCACCTAAGTTAAAATTAAAACAATTAAAATAAGCCCAAAAACCCTTCAATTCCTCTCCCGCCCTCCCTCTGTGCGATTGTGCCTGCTCTCTGCCTCTTGTCCTGCCAGCGATCTTCATCAGCCAACACGGCAACAACACTGCAGCAGCCGATATCAGCCGGAATCCGACATCAACGTGACCAGAATCCGCTCCAAACCAACCGGACACCGACAAACGGTAAGTTTTTATGTTTTTTATATGATTTTTCTTAATATTATATGAGAAAAGGGGTAATAAAAAACTTAAATAGGTATGAAAAATCGTGTGTTTTGACGTTGCGTATAGCTGTTTAGATGATTTTTAGGATGATTACGTTATTTAGATGATTTTTAGGGGTGATTACACAATTCTAGGGCTTAATTGCTTAAATAGTTGAAAACGAAAATTGAAACATTATGTTATGGAACGATGAACTAATGGTCATGGATCACTTTGTTTGTGATAGGAACCATGAGTAGGGATGTTATGGCGTAATTTCTCAAGAGAAAAGTGGTTGTACCACTTTTTTTGCCGAATTCCTCTAATTATAGACCAATGTATGTTTTAGATAAGTTTTTTTGTTCTTTTATTTAATGATTAAGAGAAATAGAAGTAGGGAGAGTTTAAACTTTGATGCTTTTTTGTTTGTTAATGTGATAGGAAGGTAGGAACTAGGGTTTGATTGTTTGAAAATTGAGATTGACCCGACCCGACCCGATCTGATCCGACCCACTATGAAACTTTGTTTGTTTATGTTTACTTGTTTTACATGACCCGACCCGCTATGAACCGAATTTTTTTATATAGCTAGGGGTCTAAATCTTTAAAAAATTTCCGCACCCCCAGGAAAAAAATTCTTGGTCCGCCACTGATCTTCTCCCAGCTAGCCCAACTCCAACTCAGACCAGGTACATACATGGTAGAGACCCCGGATGAAACACACCCAATAGAATTCGCAACTTCTAGCACCTCCTTCTCAACTCCGAGATTAGAAGATTATGCATGTTTGATCACTTATATTGAGTAAATAACGTCAAAGTAATTGTCTGGGGACAATTTCATATTTGGTATTTAAGAAATTATGCATTTGGTTTCAACGTCGACTTACACATTTCACATTTGACCAATTTTACCAACGAGACGACCAAATATAGAAATCAACTAGGACAAGTTGTCTATAAGGAGGGTTCCGATTGTATAACCAACACACAAGTTACAAGAGTACTCTACTTAAAACGAAAACCCTAAACCAGACCAAAGAGATCAGATTTAGGTTCAAAATAAAGAGAAATGAGTTACAAATTCAATTTGAATATTGGATCTGGACTCAACAAAGCTCAATTCAAATGATCTAAGTTGATAAAAACCACACCCCGCTAAATTTATTTCAAAAATAAGAAGAAAAAAAAATTATTCAATCATTCATCAGTCTATCTACCCTTTACTATAGGGCTGTCCAAACGGCTCGACGATCGCTCGAAAAATGTTTGTTCGATTCCCGCTCAGTTTATAAATGAGCCGCTCGGATCGGTTCGATTCAAATTCAATCCAAGCATGAGCAAAGGTCCGCTCGCTCGTCGATCGCTCGGTTTCGCTCGAATTATTTTTATTCATTATATATATATATATATATATAGTGGACCGCTAAAATGAAAACCACCTCAAGTTGTAAGAACCATGTGAACTTTTTGATCCGAGGCGAGTTGGACCAAATTTTTTTTTCATAAACGTAGATGCTTGTATTATAAACACATTTGTAAAAAAAATAAAAAAAAATGTCGTGTGTGTAGTTTTGAGCACCACAAGTTTGTGTTTACGGGTACCGTAAATTTTGCGGTACCCGTAAACACAAACTTGTGGTGCTCAAAACTACACACGACATTTTTTTTTTTACAAATGTGTTTATAATACACGCATCTATGTTTATGAAAAAAAAAATTTGGTCCAACTCGCCCCGTACGGTGTAGTTCTCATGGTTCTTACAATTGGATGTGGTTTTAATTTTAGCGGACCCCTATATATATATAGGGGTAAGATCAAATAAAAAGTTTATTTTGCTTAAGTAGGATGAGAATGAATCTTAACCATTCATTTTTCAAATCAATGGTTAAGATGAAAGTGTAGGAAAAATGAGGAGTGCAAGGGTATCTTGGATAAATCCTATTTATGGACTTTCTCTCTCCACATGCAAGTCGCATGCATATTTCACTCTCATTTTTTAAACGTTAATAACTTTTTTATACGATATTATTTTTTCGTAAAAATTTCACCGTAAAATCGAGCGTCTTTTTATCTTTAATTTGAGTACCATATTGCTATATAAAATATGAAGACTAAAAAAACCCACTAAAATGTGTTGTATTTCTATGTTATATAACATTTTTTTGTGCTGGATTTTTGTACTATATTTTTGTGCTAAATTTTTGTCTTAATTTTTTTTCTCAATTTTTTGTGCTGGATTTTTTTGTACTACATTTTTTGCTGAATTTTTTCGTGTTATATTTTTTTGTACTAGATTTTTTTGTGCTATATTTTTTTTACTACATTTTTGTGCTATATTTTTCGTACTAGATTTTTTGTCCTAGATTTTTTTGTACTAGATTTTTTTGTTGTATTTTTAAAAAACAAAAGAGGTGCCACATGTCATTTTCACTGCTATTTATAAGGACCAAAATACCCTTTATTTCTACTTATTAGGAGTGTCACATGTTATCATCACAATCCTTATTATGCTACTTAGGCAAATTCCACTTTTTAGTGGATCCTTCCCCTATATATATATATATATATATAGGTAGAGGTTCCTGTAAAAAAAAGGTTTTTTTTGTGAGAAATGTAAGAAAGAATCTACCCCATTAGATCACTGATCTAATGGTTGATATCATAATGGCAAAATTGTAAATAATGTTTACTATTAAACATATTAATTTTCTAGATTAAGGGTATACAGGTAAATTTAACATTTTTAAATTAAGAAACTAACATTAATGTACATGCAACCCCCCCCCCCCCCCCCCGTCTTTTTTAAACGTCAATAACTTTTTATATGTAACTTTTTTTTAAAAATTTTTTTACCATAATAACGAGCGTTTTTTATCTTTAATATGAGTACCATATTGCTATACTTATATAGAAAAAAAATATGTTTCGATCAGATGTTTTGTCTATGTTCATACAGTGGTGTTTTAATTGTATTGTGATTCAAAACGTGGTGTTTTAAACACATACTGGAAAGCGTGGTGTTTTTTTTATCTAGTGGAATGTAGGTTTTAAAACACCATTATGTTTTAACATATGGAATCTGGAACATCTACTAGCATGCAGATGTAAAACACCATGCATGCAGGTTTTAAACACCATGTACAATAACCATACTATGAACATTATACTAAGAACACATTCTAGAAATGGAGGTAGTGTCTTTAATAGTATTATATACTTATTGAATGGTGTTATATACTTATTAAAGTTTACTAACAACAGATGGAGAGATTTTCTGCGTGGCAGTTTTAATATTTAACAACCCGTCACTATAAAATATCAATCAACTCAATAGGGAAACAAGCGAAGCCGGTATGCGCAACGTTGACGCCGATTATCATGACCAGCCATATGAACAAAGAAACATGATGTTCGTTGCTTACTGGTCATTTTAAATCAGAATTCTAACAGAAAATTTTATCATACATTCAGCTTAAATTAAATAAGAACTTTAAAAAATAAACGAAACAAAAACACCGTACATTCAGTTTTAGTTTCAATCCCTGTAAAAAAAGCATAATATATCATCCAACTCAAACATATCATATTCTACAAAACCGCTAATGCCGATCAACAGTGGCGGATCTAGAAAAATAATTCAGGGGTATCCTAAAATTTTTTTGGACTTAGGGGTATCCTTATATATGCCAGGGTGTATGTTGGATTAATCAGTTCGTTTGCGGGTCACGGGTAGGCACGTTATCGGGTCACAGGTTAGCATATGGGTCATGGAGCTGGAATGGGTCAGCTGAAGAGTAGGACTAGGTTGACCAAGTTTTATGGAATGTAAACATGTGGTTTTGGGAACAACTAATTGTTGAGTTTGTTGCTTGAAAGCAGGAGTACGTGGACTTAGTTTATTTAGCATGTGTTTAATTGTGTTTCTTATAAATAGCAGGTAGGTGTGACAACTGGCACTTTTCCATGCATTCCGTACAATAATTAAACAGTAATCTGTGCTTTAATGACTGTGCATGATTTAGTTTACAAGAAGAATGAAATTCTGATTACTGTTATATACATACAATGGCATTTCATGTTGCAAGACTTTTATCATTACTACATGCAACACAATATAGCTCCATTAATGCACAAAACAAAGTTAGCACAGTTATCAGACAAACTAGAAGTACTGACAAGAGTTCAGTACTTAGACAGACATGATGTTGAGACACAAAATAAGCCCCAAGACCAAGTGTTACACTAGTATAGTGTGTAGGAAAGTAGGGATTACAAAACTGCCTTCCTAGTGATGACATAGGTACCGGAAAGTGCCAGAAACACACTAAAACTGCAAAATTCTGCATAAAATAAATAAATTCAGCAAAAATTCAGCTTTTAGCAACTAAATATAATGCATAATTATGATTTAATGGTCCTGAATACCTTCCTAGGTATCGGGAATCAAAACTGTCATGAAAGACAACATAAAGCATACTAAACTGCGCAATTTAGCACTTTAACGAACAGTAACGAAACGAACAACCGGACACTACCCGAAACATCAAATTTTTACTAGAAGCACTGTTTTTATGTTATGAAGCTAATTATGTTCACCGAACATCATATTACATCTCATAAACATTAAATACATAAAATACCTAACTAGAACCATTGAATCCTAACTAAATCAAGTAACTTACCATTAAAAGTTACACTCCCCCCCCCCCCTTTTGATAACCGGTTAGGGGACATGGGTCCCACATAAGAATTCTTTTAACTATTTTATTAAATATGCTTAGGATATTCTAAGCATAATATCTAAAAGATATGCAAATGTTGGTGAACTTTATAAAAACCTAAGGTCTACCATATACGTCATTCTTCATCTTCTTCATCACACCATTTCTTTTCCTCTCCCTCTCCCAACTCACGGCTACAAAATACACCCACAACATATCCATTTTCACTTCTTTATCAACCATTCTAAGAAGTTCCTAAGGTGTAAGAAGCATATTTAGGAAGCTTGGAAGCAAGGAAACTTGAAGGACCTTCACCATTTGCTTTTATCCACTTCATTTCTTCTAGTGATCATCCCTAGCCTTGAGCTAGTGGTAAGAACATCATACACTCCATTTTACATCTTATTTAAGTTGTTAAAAGATGATACATGATGTTAATCTTAAAGAGCACTAAGAATCAAAAAGATCAAACATGAACATAAGCTTAATATCTAAAGAAATCATGTTGTTTAGTGTTGAATATGCTACTTGATGATTGATTGGTTATGTTAATAATGTAGATCATAATATGATCTTGCTAGATGATTATTAAAAACATAATCTTGCAAGATGAGAGGATGAAAAGGCTAGAGATTAATGAATCATCCTCACAAAAGTCATGAACTTGAAAAAATAAATTGTTTTCTTGTTAAATGATGATTAAAGTAAGATGTAAGTCTTGTAGATCTAAGATTTCAAGGATGATTTTTCAAGAAATCAAGTTAAAAATACAAAGTTTACTTAACCATGGTTCCTAAAGAAATCAATCATGTTTTTAAAGGTTAAACAAGTGTAGAAACACATGTGTAACAAGAAAAATCCAAAAAGAAACATTTTTAGAAAATGTGATCACAAGTTGTAAAGAACCATTTTATTTAAAAATGATGTTTTTAAAGAAACAACCACACTTTAAAGGGTAACAAGACTTACTAAACACACTAGTAAGTTACTATAAATTTTTCTAAATTTTCAAGTTCATGAAGTAGTTGATTATGCTTGATTTTTGGCAAAATTGGTAAGTATAGATTGATTATTGGTTGATTGTGTTGATTTACAAAAGAAAATGATATGCCTTGAAGGCATGGAAACCTCCATTTTTAGGGGAAACTATGGCAAAAATTTTCTAAAAATTAAACACTTAGAAAAATATTTCTAAACAAATATTTACAAGAATATTTCAACCATGGATTTTCACATAAAGTTTGCCATAAATTTTGTTACAAATATTGGAGGTTGGTTTTTGTAAATAAAAGTGACTAAATATGTATTTAGAAAATATATATTTAGATGTCACCATGTGTGTGATTATTTGTATATTATGTGTATTAGTTATATTATTTTAGGACTTGAAATAATATAACTCATCAAAATACCAAAAATTACAATCCAAATTATTACCAAAATTCCAAGGGAATGAATATACAAAATTATACCCAAAATATTGGTGAAACCGAACAAAGGAATATAACTCACAAAAATATTCCGGAAAATTTATTTCACAAGTATATTTTTGGTAAATAATATTTTGGACACCAAGGAAACCAAAAATATGATTTTTACAATTATTACAAGATTATATCATATTTTTGACAAGGAGAAAATATATTATTTTTGGGCAAATAAAAATATATATATTTTTCTTAGAATTATTAGAAGATATATTATTTTTGGAAGAAATATATATTTTCTCAAACAAACATGAAATACATTATTTTTGAGAAAAAAATGTATGTTCTTAAATAAACTTGAAACATATTATTTTTGGAAAGAATATGGATTTATATATATTTTCTAAGTTAGACTTGGAAATATATTATTTGTGAGACTTGTATGAAATTTATAAATATTTTTGCCAAGGGAAAAATTATAAATAATTTTTCTAAGTAATATTTCTTAAAATATATATTTTAGAAATATATATTGATGTATTTTTATTAAAGATATTATTCCGGAAAAATTAATACAAAAAATAAGTATAAGAATACTTACTAATTACAAGAAAATACGTATTTTTGTACGTATAAATACACTCCGGAATACGGCACCAATACATGGCGAAAATATACAAGTATAAGAATACGAATACAAATGCACCCATCCTTGGGAAGGATATACATGTATAAATACTTGGAAAGTATCAAGTTAAAATATATTATTCTTAACAATTATTCCAAAACTTAATAAATATAATTTAAGTTAAAATATTTATTATTTTAACAAATAATTATATAAGTTGGAATAATACCGAGGACACAGTGAAACGTAACTCAAATACACTAAATAATACTAAGTCAAGGTACGACCTGCTCATCTAATAGACCGTAGTACGTTGTAGGTAGTTGTGCACACTAGTAGCAGCTTGAGTTATGTCGGATTGAAGAACGCAAAACCGTGAGTTCATGTCCCCCTTTTCTCTTAACTGTTTTCGGATTTATAACTCTCGGGGTGGAATACATGTTGCATACGTTTAAATGGTATGAATTGGCTATGAAATAAATTATAGATCATGTGAGCATAGATTGAAATTGAAATGCCATTAACTCTCATAATAAATATGGACGAATGTTAGATCTAACGGGTACGGCTGAGCCCTACTCATGGTCCTTATATGACCACTTGAGTGCTTCGGTGTCCCAGTCGAGGTAACTCGACAACGGTCAAGGGTAAACTTGACACCGTCAAGGTAAATTGACATAGTCAAGGTAAATTGACACAGTCGAATGGAAATTCAACACAGTCGAGAGGAAATTGACGAGGGTATAAGCCTACTCATATTGAGTACTCCCTATGTCTTCACATGCATAAATGTCCTTGCAAAGCTTTAATTTGATCTGTTCATAGATGATATTCATACCTGTTTTCAAAGGAGTCTCTCAAACGTTTACAAGGTCTATCAGTATTTATACAAAACGCATGAACTCGCTCAACTTTGGTTGATGTTTTCCAAAATTACATGTATTTCAGGTAACAAGTTGGATCTTGGGCGCTGGTGTTGTTTCTAGAAGTAAATTCCAAGTTTAGATGTCATCCACTTTTGTTGAATTGTATCTTAGTCGAAGGTTGCGTTGTTTGAAACTTAAATAACTGGTGTTTGTAATACTTTAAACTTAATGAATGGATGAACATCGTTTTGATCATATATTTGTTTATTATGATTGAATGCAATGGTATTGAACAAGTCACATATCATACGCTTCCGTAAAAGTCAGGGTGTGACAGTTTGGTATCAGAGCTTCGATTGTAGTGAACTAGGATTCCTTCTCGAGTCTAGACTACAATCACTAGGACTCTCTCACGAAAGCATTTTCACAAAAAGGTTTTTCATTGCATTCACGAAGCGTCAAGATCCATGAGTCAAACACTTTTCAAAGAAAAGACAAGGCAAGGACATTAATAGGGAGGAGGACACCCCAAATTAAAGTGCCAATTAAGGCATAGTCTACGTGGGATAGACTTGCCAAAGACAAAATGACCCCCCGCCCCCTTTCGAAAGGATAAATGAGAGTTATATGTGATATGATGCATCTATTTGCCTGTTTATACTAACTAACATATTTATTTATTGATATATATATATATATATACGTATAAGTGTACGGGATAATTATTGACGTGAACGAGATACCTATGACTCCAAATCCTATTATTGTTCTTGACTCGCACGATGAGACTATCGGCCTCACGTTTATTGCAACGCTCATGACTGGAGTTGTGACAACCCGAGATTTCAAGGTCTTCCTTTGCGTGTTAGTTGCTTACAATTCTGTTTTCATACTTTGCCTTACGTGGTAACTTGAACATAATTGATAATGATTAATGAATTGATAATGGTTAATGAGTTGGTAAAATTGTATGATTGTTAGTTATTGGGAACTTTGAACTGTTTAAGGTCCCTAGACATAACCCATGACAAAATACTGGACTTTCGCCATCACCTCCACCCGACGAAACATTGCACGACGAAAAACACCTTTTTCGTCAAAAGCAGCATCTTTCGCCTTATGGGCCTTCGGCCCAAGCAAGGCCCAGATACGAGCCGGCTATATTTACCTAGTTTTCTTGTATGTACGTAAAGTGATAACTGACGAAACCCTAGCTCTCTTTACACACTGTCGGAAGCACCTATCATTCCTCTCGAAGTCTTCTTGCACTCTCGTGAACATCTTATTCTTCCGGTTAGCATCCAAACACTTCTCCTTGTTTGATGATTGTTTTGCGATGATTGTAATCTTCTGTGGATAAAATAGTTTTATTAGAAATCATACTCGTAGGTGGTGTTAATTAGGGTTTTGATATTTCACTGTTTAATCAAATAGATTAGAACATGCATGATAAATTCGATGTCTTATATCCATTTGATAATTCTGTTTGTTGTATGTATATCTGTTGTGCATTGGTTACCTGGCTGATTTATTGATACTAGTCACTGTTGGAACATTGATTAAGGTTATTATGAACACGAACAGTAACTGATTTGATTTTAAGGTTTGATCCGTTTTGGTGAGCATGGCCGTCTGTTAGGGTTAGTGGCGAAAAACCCTTGACGAATAACCAGTGTCGATGAAAGGTGTCATGTTTCGTCGACATGCATGTTGACTAACCGTAGATTTTTTGTCACCCTTGAACCCGACGAAAGATGATCTTTCATCATGACTGGACTCCGACGAAGGATGATCCTTCGTCGTATGGGATTTCGTTGTATGGGCAATGACTTGAACAAGGAATGGTTATGTTGTGTATGTTATTTGACTGTTGAGCTTGTTGCTTGATATTAAGGCTATCTAGAACTGAGGAACTTGTATAGACTAATATGAGTTATCTAAGGTAAATTGTCTGATGTGACTAGCCGAATCAACTACTGAATGATTATGCGTGATATGCACATGGGGTGTGGTTTGGTGTGAACTTGAACAATAGCTATATGTTATATAGTGACCTGTTGATGAACGCAATCTGTGTGGAATAAGTAACTTGATTATTATGAAACTGATGTTATTTGGGAACGAGAACTTATATTATGAATGCGTATGAAATCTAAATGTCTTCTATGTATTACTTGTGATTCGCTGAATACGTGTTTTGGATATGTGTTTGCAAAACTGATCATCTGTGGTAACCACGGTAGGGTTTGGTTGACCAACTTGGAACGGGTAAAGTAACTTAACAAACCGAGTAAATCTAAGGTGAGTTCACTGCTCTTTTTTCCAAGCATGCGTCCTGGGGAGGGACATCTGGTAAACGTTCCGGGGAGGAATGTCGGGTTATTGGGATGTTGGTTAATACACTCATATCTATCACTTAAGTCCCTTCTACCGATTGTTGCCGGGGAGGCAACGGGGTATTAGTTAACAGCGCTATTTAGGTTTGGCACCCTCACACCGCACCGGGGAGGTCGGGAGTGAACTAATGACCCCAGTCTTGACTATTGCTTTGATAGAGGCATTGGGGAATAGGGCAAATAATCTGGAGCCATCGGCGGTAATCGAGTTATTAACAACATCAAATCTCTGAAATGTTTTAAACGCATATCTGGTAACTAAACGTGTTAACAAACTTTGAACTCACCAGCGTCGTCTGACACACTTGTCTGCATGCTTGCAGGTCTATAGGGTTATGTCATTGGAACTTGCTGCCTGGGAGGCTGGAGTGGTCATGGGTCGAGATACATGGAATCGCACGACAAGTCTAATGGTTTTCGCATATATGGTTTATGAAACACTTAACAAATGATTTATGCTTCCGCTGTATATGTTGAAATACATTTAACGTTTTGTAATACTTTATGTTAATGAATGAAAGTTTTTATTTAAAATCTTGTTATGAGTTCAATGTGATTGGTGGCTAGATCCTGGAACGTCACACGTCCCGCGGGGTTCCCGTATGTGGTATTTTGGGGGTGTGACAATTTGGTATCGGAGCCACTGGTTATAGTGAACTTGGTTTTAAAAAAATGTTTTTATAAAACCAGCCTATAACTGAACAGTTCTGAAAACGAGAATACGACCATGACACTGAGCTCCAGATTGCAAGGTTCGTCTTTTCACCTGTTGTATACATTGCATGGCTAGTGTACACTTGTTTATGATGTAGCATACGGACACACACTCATCACTATAGCATAATATCACGAATTGCTTGTTTACTTTATGATGCGTAGTTGGTGTGTCGTAGTCCATAGATTCTTGTGACCTTATCATTTTGATAACCTCTGTTTGGCATTCGAGTTTGAGGAACCATTTGACATGAGTTAGGAGGAACTGAGATGAGCATGCAAATCGCAATATTATTATGGGTGCACACATAATAATAATGTGGGGTGCATGTAAGTCCCAGTGAGGCTTAACGAGTGAAAAGGGGTTCCATTCTGTAACATAGCAAGTCTATAGGAGTCACAGCAGTGACTGCCTCTTACTCGAATGTGATCTTTTCACTCCTCTCTGAATCCTTTCTAATCTCGATGCTATCGAGTATTACCTGAACACCCATCTGAACGCCTAGCGAACTGTGTAGAATGTTAAGTGCTTGTACGAACGTCCCTGAGTTGGATGTTGCAGCGTCGATGATTGGTCTATACCTATCTCACTCCTCTTTGGTTGCGGGAACTCAATGTACAGACGTCTTAGACCCCAAAGTGCGATCACTTCTGCAACACTTTGGAAACATACCGTGTATTACTCAAATCAACCTGCAAGATCGATGGATAAAAGGATGAGCGTAGTGTCTTATCGACCTCCGTATTAGAATGACCCTGATTACCGGCAACGAACACCAGCAAATTGGCAACAATCGAGTTCTTAACCCTAGTCAGCGACTTATGAGAGTCAACTCTTACGAATCAATCAGGACATGAGCGATGACAATTGACTATAGTGTGGAATGTGAAACTGCCAGCACGATGAATAACGCCTTAGGACGTGACATGAAATGTGACAAGATGAACCCTGTAGGTGAAAGATTGTAGGGATCCGTTTCACGCAACGACATTAGAGGCAACAGACACGGCGACATCAAGGTACTCGTAATCATAACCTACAGTATGGAAACGAAGGTGACTTCGACAAGGATTGACAGTTGTTAATTCGACATGCCAACAACCAAGGGAGCAATGACAGTATCGGAAATCCTCATAATGAAAACAACAACACTGGAAGTGATGCTCGTGGAAGGACATATAGGATTGGTGTGGGAGACGCCAGGATTATAACAACATGGTGACCTACACGTTCTTGGTAACTAATCGTCTCGTCCATGTTCTGTTTAACCTTGATGCTTCTTGAAACCGAACCTGTTGTGGAATCGGCTGATGGCAACTCAATTGAAACCTACTATGTTTGTTGGGATGCAAACTCGACCTTGTGGGACAAGTTTTCTACTATCCTTGATGGTTTCAATGCAGTAGTTAGTGTGGATTGGTTATTCAGACATCGCGCAGATATACCCGGTGAGGAGAAAATTTTGCGTATCTCTCTCCCTAGTGGAGAATCGTCGTCTAACCTAAAGTGTCAGAGTGGAGTAAAGGTTAGCATCATTTCAGCAATGGCGGTCCAGAAGTGGCTACGAAGGGATTACCACACTATGGTAGTAACCGTTACTGATGTTAAGGCTAAGGAAAAGGGGATCGAGGATCCACCAATTGTTCGGTGTGCTACCTGAGGAACTTTCAGGTTCACTTCCACAACTGTTAGATGGAATCTCAGTTTGATCTCACATCAGAGGCAGCCCTGATTACTCGTACTCTTATCGTCTTGCACCAGGAGGGTTGCAAGAGCTGTCTAATCAACTACAGGAACTGTTGAACATGAGTTTTGTTGGACCTAGCTTTTCGCTTTGGGGAGCCCCAGTTATATCCGTGAAGATAAGCCTTTTCGTATATGTACTGATTATTGAGAACTCAACAAGGTGACAGTCAAGAACCGTTTGCCTTGACCATGTATTGACAACCTGTTGACCAGCTGCGAGGATCAAGCACCTATTCGAGGGTTGACTAACGAATGAACTATCATCAGATAGAATTCCAATGGGAGAATGATCCTAAAACGGCATATCGAACACAGTACGGCCATTGCGATTTTGTATTCCATGACCTTTGGGTTAATCAACACACCAGCAGCTTTATGGATCACATGAATTGACCGTGTTTATTGAGGACGTTTTGAATTATTTCCAGGAGAAAGGAACACCATGGGCGGCATTTATATTCTATCTTCGAGCTCCTGAGGGAAGAGCCACTACACGCGAAGTCCCGTTAAATGTAACTTCTGGATTCGAGAGGTACATATTTTTCTTGCTCTCGTAGCCAACGAAGTGGGAATACACGTGGATCTCGGTAATATCCATTCTGTTAGAAACTGATCGACACCAAAGATCCCTTTGGGGATACGGCAATTCCTTGGTTTCGCTAGATACTATCGCAGATTCATCGCGGGATTTTCGAAGATTGCACAGCTTTAATCTCTTTAGCTCGGCAGGGTGCTGTGTATTTGTGAGTGACAGAACAGAAGGGCATCTTTTCAACTTTTGGAAACCCAACTCAACAATGCACTGAGCATCGTCTTTACCTGAGGGTACGGGTGATTTAGTGGTATACCATGATGGTTCGAATCAGAGTCCCAGTTACACGCCGATGCAACACGAGAAGGTGATGGCTGACGTAGTGGATTTACAAGAAGAGTTACACGAGTCACAACCTATGGTGGAAACCATGGTCTTTGGATTTAAGTTGGAGGCATTCCTTGGATGGTACCAAATGCACTACTTAGCCCGATCACAAGGCCTCCTGTGTACCCTCGTTTCGAAGGAGCTAAACATGTGATGACATCACTGGGTGGAACTCTCGAGCGATTACGACTATGGAACCTAAACACGTATGAGCATGCAGCTCACCATCGACTCTAGCCTACCCGATCAGATTCACCCTGTCCAAACCGAAGGACTGAAGAAAGAGAATTTTCAAGTTAGGTCCATACGAGACATGGAGGAGCAACTTTTGGCAAGTTGGATGATATTCGCTACTTCATGGAATGAATATGAATTCCACTATACGGAAACTGGAGGAAACTTGTGTCACTGGCCACGATGTTCTAGTAGTCTGGGTTTGATAGGAGATATTAGGATTTTAAGCCTTGTATTGATGACCAGGCAGGAAGGCCCCCATAGCACTGTATGTGAACGATGTTTGACTTGTGCGAAAGTCAAGGTGGAATACCAGAAACCTACTGGTTTGTGTCAGCAACCAGAAACACCCGTTTGGAAATGGGAACAGACTGCCACGGATTTTGTCACTGGCCTACCAAAATCTCAGAACGGAACCGATATCACCTGAGTGATCGTTGATTGTTTCACGTAACCAGCACACTTTCTTGCAATCAAGGAAACTGACGAGTCTTCACAGCTTGTGAATTTTCCTCTGAGAGGCGGTTTTTAGGTACGAGGTGCCAACTCCTGATACTTTTGATTTTGATCTATACCTGATTCATGGCAGACAAAACACAACACCCTCGACTCACGTCTAGACATGAGCATTACTTATCACCGTGGGATAAACGGTCTGAGTAAACGAACCATCCTGACACTCGAAGGCATGCTGTGAGTATGTGTGTGAATGACCTTAGTAAAGATTGGGAGGACACTTAGCTTTAGATGAGTTGTCACACCCCGACCACGTATAACATACAAAACGTGGCGGAAACGTCGGGGAGTGTTGTAACAGAATTAATTGTTTCAAATCCATGGCAATTAAAGTTTCGTTTTATTAATCAAACATGAAAGTTTACATTGTTTTAAACAAAAACCAAAGAGTACATAACATAAATTAACTAGTTCTTGTCTCGTTTTAAGTCACTGGGGCACAGGTCCGCCTAAGTATGTCTTGATAAGTCCTATGCATCATCTCCTGAAAACACATGTGAAAATAGGTACGTCAGCATAAAAATGCCTGTGAGATATGATGCTTGAATTGATGAACAACAATAAGGATCACTATGAAGTGTAATGGACAAGTGACATGAAGATTTATACGAGGAAAAAGCCCTTGATCAATGAATGATCTCCGGCATAAAAAACCTCGGGTGATGGAAACTACCGATCACCAACTCAAATTAAACAAGAAATGTATTACAACTTCGGATGATAGCGAGCTAAGTACAAGGATCACTATAGTGTATTGTGTAGAAAATGTGTGTAATCGCCAAGTGTGTTAGCGAGAGCTGATGAGAGCGGTTGTATGAGTGTGTGTGTAGCCAAAAATAGCCAAGTCTTCTAAAATATAGCTCGCTACCCCTTTAAAATTAGAAAATATCTAGCCTAACTAACTTTCCGCATTTCGTGCCTTCTCCCGACGTTCTCCACAACGCTCACAACAGTCAAGCACGTGCAGAATTGAAGGGAATATGCTCCAGGAATATCGCCATGACCAAGTTCAAGCCGGTACTCCTGCAAAACAATACCGAATTCAAAGTAGACAATCGTTAGTACAGGGATCCTTATAGTGATCCATGATCCTGATCCTGCAACACTTTTGAGGATCACTACTTCAGACAGAATTGAGGATCACTAAACCCAACAGTAAATAAGGATCACTGATTATTTAGAAATCCACCCCTAACAATTGCCCCCAAAATATAAGGAGTAATTATGTAAATAAATGAGTTATATTTTGTTCTTATCCGTAACAAACTAACGGATATATAGCCGTTAAGATCGAACTAGCCGTTGGAATTCTGACGTCACTGAGGTGACTTAACCTGCAAAATCATCATTATAAATGGCAGTTAGAGATAAGAGTGAAAGGGCATTTAAATCCAAGCGTTTCCTTTTTAAATCCTCATCAGAAGACTTATTCAGGTATTCTCCTTTCCTCTTCTTCCTTCTCTTACTCTGCTTTTCTTTCTTTACCATCATCTCGTCGAAAATGATGCTCCGAAACTCACCGGGCAAGGATCACAAGAAGAACAACCCTCTTAAAAGCCAAGGGATCATCAAAGATTCACCGAAAGAAAGATGTTGTTTCAATGATGCACAAATAGACAGAATTCGCCACTGTTTTCCAGCGAATACCGTTATCAAGCCATTTGACCCCACCGCTCTGAGTGACTATATCTCTGAAACTTGGATTGCCTTTCCTGTTACCCCATTCACCATAGGATACACCTATCCTTTTCCAGCCTTTACCCAATCATTTTTCTCCCTTACCGGCATCTCCTACATCCAGGCTATGCCGATGATTTGGAGGGTCTTATATACCCTTGAAAGGATCATCGAGCAGGAAGGGATTGACCTAGGAATGTCGGAGTTGGCTGAGATGTATGATCTCACAACGTTTAGATCCCACCGATATTTGTTTAAACGAAAACCTGGTGAAGAACACCCCATTTTTAAAGCCACCAAGAACGATACAAACTGGAAACGATGCTTTTTCTTTGTCAGAAGGGATTCTATCCCGGATGGAAAGGATCTGCCAAGAAAATGGAGCACCCATGGTAGGATAGGAGGATCCTTAGAAGGATCACTAAGTAAGCTCATTTCCGATAATGATTACTAATATGATTTTGTTTCTTTTGTACAGCTATCACATTCTCGCATATTATTCCTTCAGCTGCCACCAAGAGGAGACTTGCTGCTTTTAGAAAACTCGGTCCTGAAACAAGATCATTCAAGACAATCACCCAGGATTCTCAAGAGGTATCCTCAGGCTCTGTCACCATGTCAAGTAAGTATCCTGTTCTTTTTATATTCAAATGTTTAAATAAATAGTTATATATGAATAGAATAAGGACATTTATCTATTTTGGGTGTGTAGGCGCTGGAAAGTCAACAAGATCTGCTTCCAAATTTAGTGTCACTGAGCTTGACACCGTCCGATCCTCCAAGAAGAAGCTTCCTGCCAGCCCAACTGCTTCGATCCCCAAGGCACCCGTTAAAGGAAGGGGTGGCAAGAAAAGAAAAGCCTCTGAAGCTGAGGATCTGCAAGGTCTGCCCCTGATCCGCCACCAGTTCCTTGAATACTTCAACGATGTAAGGATCCTTGTCCCTGCTTTAGGTATCCAACTTATTTGAGGATCACCTGTTCTTGAACTGTTCTTTATCTTCTTTGCAGAAATTTGCTGAGATTGAAGACTACGTTGGGCATGTCGAGGAGCAGGAAAAGAAGATTGCTGACCTCCAACAAGTCGCATTGCTCAAGGATCTTAAGATTGCTGACCTCCAAAAGGATCTCAAAGATGCCAAAGCTCAGACAGCTACAATCCTGATCAACTTCGATTATGAAAAACACGAGATCACACAGGATGCTAAAGTCTCTAGTGCCATAGCGATGTACAAGACCAAATTGCAGATGGCCTCGGAAGCTCAGGATCCTGCCTTTGATAGGAGCAGCTGGGATGTGGAAGGCTGGAAGGCTAGGCTGGCTGAATTGGAGGATGAGGATGAGGCTGAGGAGATCCTGACGATCGAGGCTGGAGGCAGTGGCAAGGATCACGGTGGTGAAGCTAGTGGAGCTGGAGATGGTGATGCAGCGAAGGTGTAGGCTTCAACAATGGGCAATGATGGACACTTCTAGACATAGCCGGAGCCCATTTTTTTAGTTTGGTTATGGTTTTTTTTTTTTTTTGATGGTGTTTTGATAAACAATGGTTGGTATGTACTTGAACAATAGTAATTAGGGTTGAGGATCATGGATGATCCTTTGAACAATAGGTGTAACACCTCGGAAATTCACGTCCTATAATATGTTGACACGTGTCATAAAGTTTAAACGTGTGAAAGAAATATTATGGAAGGACTAAAGATGACAAACATGGAAAGTATGTAAATATACGTATTCTAAGTGTCAACTGTGAATAAATATAATGTACATTAACCCTACACGATGCTCATACCTTCAAACGAATAAATCATGGATCATACGAAGCTAAAAGTGAGTGATTTCAAACTACAGGGACCAAATGCGTCAACATGTTTAAATTATACCTCTGAGTGACCTTTTGACAAACCCGAAGCTTTGTAAATATTAATTATGCTCATGAGAATGCACCATAAAAATTTCATAAAGTTTCGTTAACGTATGAGGAACTTATGATTAAATTCGTGTGCGAAGTGTTAAAGTGTAAACGTTGGAAGTTAGGACTTTTCGGGTAAAAATAAAGTTACCCGGGGACTTGGCAAAGTGGGTATATGTTTTAAGGCCTTATTAGATCAATTGTGAAGGTTTACCATGCAAGAAATCAGTACCTATTCAAGTTTTAAAGAGCCAAGGACTGAATCGCAAAAGAATAACAAAGTTGCTGATCTGCTGTCGTCGCGCCACGCGAGGGGTCCCTCGCGCCACGCGAGGGATGCCCAGAACCGCAAAACGGGGCTGTTGTCTCCTAAAGCCTATATGCGCGACCTTTACTCGATTTTTCACATCCCCTGGCCCCTAAAACACCCCCTAAGCCTCTAGGACACCTGTTGATCGATTGTGGGAGCTTGTAGACTTGTTTGTCAAGCACTTATGGTGAGTGATTCAACTATAAAAGGCCATGTAAGTGCAACATTCATTCTCACATCTTCTCCTGCATTTGTGGATCATTTCTGGAGCTATCAAGCAGCCTCAAGTGATCAATCTCGTGCATAGGACTCTTGTAAGTCTGCTAGTTCTTGTTTATTTGAGTTTAGCTTAGTTAATTAGCTAAAAGTCAAACCGTCGTAATTACGGTTTGACTTCGAGATTAGTCAATAATGGCTCAGTCATATCTCGAATTAAAAGTAGTTATGAATTGGTATTTAAGTGGGTAATAAAACCTCAAAAGGGTTTCCCCTGATCACCACTCTAACCAGGTCTAATGTCGGGTCAAACTTTTAATTAAAAAGTCAACATAATGCTTAAAATGTCATTTATGCATAATTAGCTATCTAGAACATATATAACCTGTTTGATCATTGTTATAACTTAGTAATTAGTGTAAGAACATGTCCAAACATGTTCAACCCGACTATTTCCTGTTTAAACCCGGTTCGGAACCGAAAGTCACATAGTTTGACTTTCACTTTGACTTTCAGTTCTGACCCGTTTAGGCATATTTTAGAAATTCCTTAGAGCTTTAATTGGACTAGGTTACATATTAGAACAACCCTCTGTGATTATACACTTCGGTTCATTAGTTATCCAATTAATATGCATGTTTCCGTTAATTGCTCATATGTTGACCGTTATGCCCTTATTACCTTAAAACGTGATTTATGAAAATATAAAAGTGTAGAAACCTTTGTTACTGATATATAGACTTGCATGCAAAGTTTGACATCAGTTTGACTTGTAGATTAAGAGTTATGCTCATTATCGCAAAACTAATGCTTTATGTTAATAAAATGGCGTAATTAGCGTATAGCCTAGTTAAACATACTTTTTGGTATCAAATATTTTACCCACTGATGTAATATATTATTTTGGGATTTTTAAAGATTTTTAATTAATTTTAGGCTGAGCATAACTCATAGTCGTAGGCTTAATTCGGTAATTGTCGGTTTTGCCCTTACGGGCCATAAAATGAGTTTTACATATCTAAACGACCCCAAACCTTTTGCCACTGATTAGTTATGATAAATAAATTATTTTAAGCCTTCTGGAAGTATAAAAATATCATATTTAAGTATCGAACCCGGTAATGGCCTTTAATCGCCTTATTTAGCGTTTTTAGCGCATAGTATGTTTTAAAATCATATTGGACATACCCGGGTTGATACCTACTGATATAAGAGGCAAATTATAAAAATTTTAACAGTAAGCAAAGGTTGATAAACTCAGACTTCAGTTTTGAGCTTTTCGGCTTATGTGAAATTACCAAAATACCCCTACGGGGCCTAGTTGGTTAAAAATGATAAGTTTCACATACATGCTTTAACCTACTGATGTAACTTAGCAAATTGAGTATATTTGCTGATTACATCAGACCTGTAACTCAGGTTGTCGCTTAAACTCTTTTATAAACTTTTAAATGACCAAACTACCCATACGGGGCCTAGTTTGTGTTTAAACACGTTTCGGGCATAACGAAAGACACCTTACTGATGTCACAACATATTTGAGACATAATTAACTTAGGAAACCTGTATATAGCTCTCATGACTACCCGTCACGCTTATTACGCGTACGGTTCGGTTTATGTAACAAGTTTACATAAACTAGCCGAAACGGGTCAAACCTTAACGGTTTTATCTCAAAATCCAGAATGTGAATAATAAACCCATATTAAACAAGTATTCAAACTTGTCGGGTCTGAATCACATTCTATCCGGTCTTCGCTTAATCGTGCGTACGAACCGTATCTTGAAACTAGCCGGTCTAAGCTTAAGCTTAATAAAAGACCCGTTAGCATTCTAATAGGTTATTATAAACCTTCGTTCCAGATTAGGAGAACCAGTAAAAGCTACGTGCATTTTGCTTGTTGTGATTAATACTTACTCAGGTAAATACTTTTAACTTATTTTCCCTATACGGGCTTGGGTTACGGTACATAGCGTACCGCTTGATCGGGCATCAAATCTCCACGCTTAGTGGGTAGTTGAATAATTTGATCGGCTCGTTTAAACAGTCTTGTTTACTTTACAGCCTTTGGGGGGTTAATGACCATGTCCCGGATATCCTTGGCATCATCTTACGAGATGGCTGCGACCTGAGCACGGGGTGTAGGCGTACACCGTCCGTGTATAACTCAATGATGTGGTGTGTCTATTGATCTTTAACCCGGACTAGATTCGGGCTACTGAACGCATAAGTAACATGTAATTCGTTCACAAGATTATAATATTAAATAATTCTCCCAAGTTAAATAAAAATGTTTATGCCATGTGCATCCAAACCAATTTTCAATCATTTTCCAAAATGAGTCAGTTGAATGTATTTACCAGTGTAAACTGACGTATTTTCCCAAAAAGACTGAATGCAGGTACTAAACGAAATTGGCTGGATTGTCTTCTAAGCATCAATAAAAAGTCTCGCAAGCTTAGGATGCCAGAAGTCTGTTGAACCATTAAATGTTATTTTGTTTCGATCCTACTGTGGATAAACACCGGATATTGTGACTTTGATTACAATAAATAAATTCGGTTGTATCATATTTTAAATTTGCTTCCGCTGTGCATTATTATATTGTGTTGTTTGACTATTACGTTGCCAACCACGTCACGATACTCCCCCACCGGGCCCACCGGTGACACGTGGAAATCGGGGTGTGACAGGTTGGTATCAGAGCCAACACTGAGTGAATTAAACACTAGCCTTTTGTGTTTAATCTCAGCTACACAATTGCACATATCTAAACCTTCGAGTCTAGACTTATAACATAGGACAAATTCCACCTTATTCGGGTTTTTGTTTTGTCCTTTGATTTTTATATTTGTTATTGTTATCTTATGCCTTATTGACAGGAACATCAAAAATGCCTCCGAGATTCTTCAGAACACGAGGACGAGGCAAGGGGCCAGTCACTGCCCCCAATGACCATGAAGCTGGACCGTCAAATGTACGAGCCCAACCTGCTACGGAGAGCGAAGGTCCACGACGGAACATGAGAAACCTGTTCGAACCAGCGAGACGATCTGTTTCGCACAGCTCTACCCCTCCGGTCCATAATTCATATGGACCACATTCGGAAGACGAGCCCAATAACCCTCTGCCTTCCTATATACCGCTGCAGAGGTCTTTGTCCCATCATTCCTATGGAGACCCTACACCTGTTTTTCGGGGACAGTTTAACCCGGTAGGATTCATACCAGAACCCGTGGGTTTTAACCCACTGGGTCCAGAGGACCACTTTTCAGGAGATCACACAGATGATATGGACGAGGATACGGACCCCGTCATGCCGGCAAGTGGTACTCCAAACCATCCGATTGAAATCTCCGACGGATCGTCTTTTCACGGATCACCCTACGGTGGTCCAGATAGTTTCCAAGCCCTGTTCAATCAGCACGAGTGGTACTATACTCCTTCTCACCACTCGTCGTCTCATGGGCAGCAACAGCAGGAGCCACAGCCGCAGCCGCATCATCAAGATTCATCTGAGGATCACCGGTTTGTGGCAGTTACGCCACCACCTCCACCGCCACCAGTTCAGCCGGCACCTCCTCAACCGCCAAGGCGTAGGAGAACCGGTGCCCGCATGTCGGTACGACCGGGGGGCTTCAATTTCAGTTCCCCACGACAGTCAAGTGCTAGTCACTACCCACCATACCAGGAGGACCCACAAATGGGTGGACCCTCCAACCCTGCTGTACTACAACCACCGCCGATGGGATTTGATAACCCAATCCCGGCATATACGGGTGGCATGGCTTACAGCCCGTTTGAGCCCCCAACGCATCACGACTATGGGTACGCGGAGGCTGATCCGTACATGGTAGCAGCGAACTACAACACCCAAGGACCCTATGGGGATCCATGGGGGGTGAGTTACCCGAATCAGGGATACGCGATACCTCCTAGACCCATCATCCGGGCTCAATCGCAGCCACCTAGATTCTCACCACCTGAACATGAAGAACTCCTGCAGAGGTTGAACCAAGTTGAACGGGTAGTTCACGAGGACCGCCGGGAGAGGCAAACATTCTTCCAGGGATTAGTGGGATTGATCAAGGGGAAGAACAAGAAGGATCGTTGAATCCTTCCACACTTATTTTCTCCTGTATTTACTGTTGAGCCCCTGCGTGGGTGTAGTTGGTATGTTTGCTTTGAGCCCCTGCGTGGGCATGCTTTTTTGTTTGAACCCCTACGTGGGTGTATTGTTAGTGTGAGTCCCTGCGTGGACATGTGTGATATTTAGCCCCTGCGTGGGCATGTGTGTTATTTAACCCCTGCGTGGGTATTCTGTTATTTGAAAAGACCCGTTTAGGGCAATATGTAAATATGTATAATTAATGGAATGTTGTTTTTATAAATTTCATGTTTGCCATTTGTGCATAAATAATTATAAATGAAATAAATAAATTAAAATCATTCCTTTTAAATTAATCTGCCTATGTAATTATTTAATTAAGGATCTTAAAGTGTGAAACCTAGCCTCGTGTCAAATATAAGACCGGGCCAAAATGGTAAGACCTGTTTAAAAGATTCAAATCCCTGTTAACATCTTAAAACATGTTAACACTCCTGGCAGAAGTGATTCGTTAAAATCACATGTCATTCTTATATGTATAAGGATTCTTTAGAAGATTCCAAACCCAGTTATATGATCTCTGAATCATGGGTTAAGATCATCAATTAAGATGATCATATTTTAACATACGTGGTAATACGATGCCTACGGGCCCAGCTCACTTCCATATGAGCCAAAAGACAGTGGTAGCTATGACTCCCTGTCTGATAAGGGTAATGAACTAGGTTCAAACCCTAAAAGTCTTGATTCTCTGAAATCATAGATTATAATTTAAATTGTCCATGTGACTAAGCCTTATGTGCTAACATATATTGTTATTGTTTATAATTAGGATAAATTTTAATTGAAATCCTAAATTAATATGATTTATAAGTTAACCAAATATGGTCTCTGTTTACCATGGTTAGCGAGTTACCCTAAGGGGTAATTCCATAATAAACTCCCAAATAAAAATATTGACCTTGTTTTCTGCAACAGTTCAATTCAAATGGCTGAATCAGATGAAATCAATAGCCATCCAGCGGAGCCAAATGAGAACGCCCAGATTACGTTAACTGGTGCTGAATTAAAAGCGATCATAGACGGCGCTGTTACACAGGCTTTGGAAAGGCAGTATGAAGAATACAGTGGTACTCGAAGTAGGACCCACTCTGCATCACATTCAAAGCCCAGGACACATTCTGAGGCTCATAGCAAGCCTCCTCCCAAAAAGAATGGACCCAAGAAAGATGGTGATGACCGTCAGTCCACCAACCATCAAAGTGTCCCATCTCAGCAATTAGTACTGCATCAAGGACCCCGTAACAAGGGTTGCACTTATAAGTATTTCGTGTCTTGTAAACCCAGGGATTTTACTGGGGAAAAAGGAGCCGTCGACTGTATGACTTGGCTGGACGAAATGGACACGGTGGTGGATATCAGCGGGTGCGCTGAAAGGGATATAGTTAAGTTTGTGTCACAGTCCTTCAAGGGTGAAGCATTGGCATGGTGGAGATCTCTGATGGAGGCCTCCGGAAAGATTCCGTTGTATAGCTTGTCGTGGGATCAATTCATTGCCCTAATCAAGGAAAATTTCTGCCCTCAACATGAGGTGGAGAAGATAGAATCTGACTTTCTATCGTTGGTGATGAAGAACCTCGACTGTCAAGCTTACCTGACAAGCTTCAATACGCTGTCCCGGTTGGTTCCCTACCTGGTAACCCCGGAGCCAAAAAGAATCGCTCGCTTTATTGGTGGTTTAGAACCCGAGATCAAGGCAAGCGTAAAATCTTCCCGGCCAACTACCTTCAGGTCTTTAACTGACATTTCCTTATCCCTCACTCTGGATGCGGTCAGGCAGAGATCGCAGAGGAATAAGGAGGCCGAGAAGAGGAAGCGTGAAGATGATGGTTCGCGAAGGTCGAACAAGAAACACCGTGGGAACGGTGATAACAAGAAGGGATCTGAATCGAGGAAGGATGGGCATAAGTCTGATGAGAAGCCCAAGTGTAAAATTTGCAAGAAGCAGCACTATGGAAAGTGCAGACTGGAGTCGAGCTCTCAGACTCAGTCAAAATCCTTTGCTTGTGGAATTTGGAAGTCCACGGATCATAAAACCCTGGATTGCAAAAAGATAAAAGACGCAACGTGCTACCGTTGCAATGAGAAGGGGCACATCAAGACCAACTGCCCGAAATACAACAAGAAGCCTGAGGAGGCTAAGAAGACTAATGCCAGAGTCTTCAGAATGGACGCGAAAGAAGCTGTGCAGGACGATAATGTCATAACAGGTACTTTCCTTGTAAATGATGTCTTTGCAAGAGTACTTTTTGATTCAGGCGCAGATAAGTCTTTCGTAGATCATAAGTTTTGTAAATTGTTGAATTTACCTGTCAAAACCCTAAGCGTAAACTATGAGGTAGAGTTAGCAGATGGTACCATAGAAACCGTCTCTACTGTGTTAGATGGATGTGTTATATCCATTAAGAACCATTCTTTTCCTCTGTCTCTACTTCCGTTTAAATTGGCTGGTTTTGACATAGTTCTGGGTATGGACTGGTTATCTCATAACCAGGCCCAAATTGTCTGTAACATGAAGCAAGTAGTGATAAAGACTCCGTCTGGTGAGTCACTTACCATTAGGGGAGATACTCAGTATGGACTACCTGAGCACGTGACTATGCTCAAGGCTTCCAAGTGTTTGAAGAAGGGGTGTGTCATCTACATGGCACAGGTGATTATTGATGAGCCCAAACCGAAGTTAGAAGACATCCCTGTCATCTCTGAATACCCAGAAGTGTTTCCTGAAGATCTACCTGGTTTACCACCAGATAGACAAGTTGAATTTAGGATAGATATCATCCCAGGAGCGGCACCAGTTGCTAGAGCACCATACAGATTGGCACCCACAGAAATGAAGGAGTTGCGGACGCAGCTAGATGAATTGTTGGCTAAAGGTTTCATCAGACCTAGTTCATCTCCTTGGGGAGCGCCAATACTGTTTGTCAAGAAGAAGGATGGGTCGATGCGTCTATGCATCGACTATCGCGAGCTTAATAAAGTCACGATCAAGAATAGATATCTATTGCCCAGGATCGACGATTTGTTCGATCAGCTTCAAGGGGCAAGTTACTTTTCAAAGATTGATCTGAGGTCAGGCTACCATCAGTTGAAGGTTAAGGATGAAGACGTTCACAAGACTGCATTTAGGACTCGTTATGGTCACTACGAGTTCCTAGTGATGCCTTTTGGGCTCACTAATGCACCAGCCGCGTTCATGGATCTCATGAATCACGTCTGCAAGCCTTACTTAGATAAATTTGTTATCGTCTTCATCGATGACATCCTTATTTATTCTAAGAATCAAGCTGACCACGAGAAACACCTTCGATGTATTCTCAAACTTTTACACCAAGAGAAGCTCTATGCCAAATTCTCTAAATGTGAATTTTGGCTTCGGGAAGTCCAATTTCTTGGACATGTGGTCAGTGAGCGTGGCATCCAGGTGGATCCCGCTAAGGTTGAAGCCGTAATGAACTGGCAAGAGCCAAAGACGCCTACAGAAATACGTAGCTTCCTGGGATTGGCAGGATATTACAGGCGTTTCATTGAAAACTTTTCAAGGATTGCTGCACCCCTAACCTCCTTAACTAAGAAGAAGGTTAAGTTTGTTTGGGGCCCTAAGCAGCAAGAATCCTTTGATATCTTGAAGCAAAAGTTGAGCAACGCCCCAGTATTGACACTACCAGACGGAATTGAAGACTTTGTGGTTTATTGTGATGCTTCGCACACTGGCATGGGGTGTGTGCTTATGCAGAAAGGCAAGGTTATTGCCTACGCTTCAAGACAATTGAAAGTGCATGAAAAGAATTACACCACCCATGACTTGGAGCTGGGTGCCGTTGTATTCGCACTAAAGCTTTGGAGGCACTATCTTTATGGTGTCAAATGTGTGATTTATTCAGATCACAAGAGCCTCCAACATCTGTTTAATCAGAAGGAGTTAAACATGAGGCAACGCCGTTGGATGGAAACTTTGAATGATTATGACTGTGAAATCAAATACCATCCCGGCAAGGCGAATGTAGTCGCCGATGCCTTGAGTCGGAAGGAAAGGGTTAAGCCTATCCGAATTAACGCCAAGCGTATGGAGATAAAGAATAATTTGATGGAAAGGTTGTTAGCTGCACAGAAAGAAGCTGTGTTGGAAGCTAACTATCCTAATGAAAAATTAGGAGTAACTGAGGAGCAGTTAACTCTTAGCAAGGACGGAATTTTACGGTTAAACGGACGAATATGGGTTCCAATTCATGGAGGACTTCGAGATGTCATCCTCCAGGAAGCCCATAGTTCCAAATACTCCGTTCATCCTGGAGCTGATAAGATGTACCAGGATTTAAAGGCAAATTATTGGTGGATAGGCTTGAAAAAGTCTGTAGCCAATCATGTAGCAAAATGCTTGACATGTGCGCAAGTCAAAGCCGAGCATCAGAAACCGTCAGGTTTGCTACAACAGCCTGAACTTCCTACGTGGAAGTGGGAAATGGTAACTATGGATTTTATTACCAAGTTACCCAAGACAAGGAAAGGAAATGATACGATATGGGTTATAGTTGACCGACTGACTAAGTCAGCTCATTTCTTACCCATCAAGGAGACTTATAGCTCCGATATGTTAGCCCAGTTATACGTTGATAAGATTGTAGCCCTACATGGCATACCTGTAGCTATTATCTCTGATAGAGATACTAGGTACATGTCACATTTTTGGAAGAGCTTCCAGCAATCTTTGGGCACACGTTTGAACTTTAGTACGGCTTACCATCCTCAGACTGACGGTCAGAGTGAGCGTACTATTCAAACGTTGGAAGACATGCTACGTGCATGTGCGATCGATTTGGGAGGTAGTTGGGATAAGAACCTACCATTAATCGAATTCTCCTACAACAATAGCTACCATACCAGCATTAAGGCTGCGCCTTTTGAGGCATTATACGGTAGAAAGTGTAGATCGCCAGTTTGTTGGGCGGAAGTTGGAGAAGTCCAGTTATCAGGACCAGAAATCGTATTCGAAACGACGGACAAGATTGTCCAGATTCGTGAAAATCTCAAAGTTGCCCGGGACAGGCAGAAGAGTTACGCTGATCCAAATCGCAAGAATTTTCACTTCGAAGTAGGTGACAAAGTCCTACTTAAAGTGTCACCCTGGAAGGGGGTGATGCGATTTGGTAAGAAAGGCAAGCTAAGCCCGAGATACATAGGACCTTTCGAGGTTATCGAACGTGTCGGGTCAGTTGCCTATAAGTTGAACTTACCAGAAGAGCTCAGTGGAATTCACAATGTGTTCCACATCTGCAATCTGAAGAAGTGTTTCGCTGACGAATCACTGGTTATACCACATACAGATGTGCATATAGACGCGAGCTTAAAATTTGTTGAAAAACCTTTGTCGATTGAAGATCGACAGGTAAGGAAGCTTCGAAGGAAGCATATACCTTTTGTAAAGGTCAAATGGGATGCCCGTAGAGGTCCCGAATACACGTGGAAGGTTGAATCCACGATGACAGAAAAGTACCCTTGCTTATTTCAGTAAATCTCGGGTCGAGATTTATTTTAAGGGGGTGAGGATGTAACACCTCGGAAATTCACGTCCTATAATATGTTGACACGTGTCATAAAGTTTAAACGTGTGAAAGAAATATTATGGAAGGACTAAAGATGACAAACATGGAAAGTATGTAAATATACGTATTCTAAGTGTCAACTGTGAATAAATATAATGTACATTAACCCTACACGATGCTCATATCTTCAAACGAATAAATCATGGACCATACGAAGCTAAAAGTGAGTGATTTCAAACTACAGGGACCAAATGCGTCAACATGTTTAAATTATACCTCTGAGTGACCTTTTGACAAACCCGAAGCTTTGTAAATATTAATTATGCTCACGAGAATGCACCATAAAAATTTCATAAAGTTTCGTTAACGTATGAGGAAGTTATGATCAAATTCGTGTGCGAAGTGTTAAAGCGTAAACGTTGGAAGTTAGGACTTTTCGGGTAAAAATAAAGTTACCCGGGGACTTGGCAAAGTGGGTATATGTTTTAAGGCCTTATTAGATCAATTGTGAAGGTTTACCATGCAAGAAATCAGTACCTATTCGAGTTTTGAAGAGCCAAGGACTGAATCGCAAAAGAATAACAAAGTTACTGATCTGCTGTCGTCGCGCCACGCGAGGGGTCCCTCGCGCCACGCGAGGGGTCCCTCGCGCCACGCGAGGGATGCCCAGAACCGCAAAACGGGGCTGTTGTCTCCTAAAGCCTATATGCGCGACCTTTACTCGATTTTTCACATCCCCTGGCCCCTAAAACACCCCCTAAGCCTCTAGGACACCTGTTGATCGATTGTGGGAGCTTGTAGACTTGTTTGTCAAGCACTTATGGTGAGTGATTCAACTATAAAAGGCCATGTAAGTGCAACATTCATTCTCACATCTTCTCCTGCATTTGTGGATCATTTCTGGAGCTATCAAGCAGCCTCAAGTGATCAATCTCGTGCATAGGACTCTTGTAAGTCTGCTAGTTCTTGTTTATTTGAGTTTAGCTTAGTTAATTAGCTAAAAGTCAAACCGTCGTAATTACGGTTTGACTTCGAGATTAGTCAATAATGGCTCAGTCATATCTCGAATTAAAAGTAGTTATGAGTTGGTATTTAAGTGGGTAATAAAACCTCAAAAGGGTTTCCCCTGATCACCACTCTAACCAAGTCTAATGTCGGGTCAAACTTTTAATTAAAAAGTCAACATAATGCTTAAAATGTCATTTATGCATAATTAGCTATCTAGAACATATATAACCTGTTTGATCATTGTTATAACTTAGTAATTAGTGTAAGAACATGTCCAAACATGTTCAACCCGACTATTTCCTGTTTAAACCCGGTTCGGAACCGAAAGTCACATAGTTTGACTTTCACTTTGACTTTGACTTTCAGTTCTGACCCGTTTAGGCATATTTTAGAAATGCCTTAGAGCTTTAATTGGACTAGGTTACATATTATAACAACCCTCGGTGATTATACACTTCGGTTCATTAGTTATCCAATTAATATGCATGTTTCCGTTAATTGCTCATATGTTGACCGTTATGCCCTTATTACCTTAAAACGTGATTTATGAAAATGTAAACGTGTAGAAACCTTTGTTACTGATATATAGACTTGCATGCAAAGTTTGACATCAGTTTGACTTGTAGATTAAGAGTTATGCTCATTATCGCAAAACTAATGCTTTATGTTAATAAAATGGCGTAATTAGCGTATAGCCTAGTTAAACATACTTTTTGGTATCAAATATTTTACCCACTGATGTAATATATTATTTTGGGATTTTTAAAGATTTTTAATTAATTTTAGGCTGAGCATAACTCATAGTCGTAGGCTTAATTCGGTAATTGTCGGTTTTGCCCTTACGGGCCATAAAATGAGTTTTACATATCTAAACGACCCCAAACCTTTTGCCACTGATTAGTTATGATAAATAAATTATTTTAAGCCTTCTGGAAGTATAAAAATATCAGATTTAAGTATCGAACCCGGTAATGGCCTTTAATCGCCTTATTTAGCGTTTTTAGCGCATAGTATGTTTTAAAATCATATTGGACATACCCGGGTTGATACCTACTGATATAAGAGGCAAATTATAAAAATTTTAACAGTAAGCAAAGGTTGATAAACTCAGACTTCAGTTTTGAGCTTTTCGGCTTATGTGAAATTACCAAAATACCCCTACGGGGCCTAGTTGGTTAAAAATGATAAGTTTCACATACATGCTTTAACCTACTGATGTAACTTAGCAAATTGAGTATATTTGCTGATTACATCAGACCTGTAACTCAGGTTGTCGCTTAAACTCTTTTATAAACTTTTAAATGACCAAACTACCCCTACGGGGCCTAGTTTGTGTTTAAACACGTTTCAGGCATAACGAAAGACACCTTACTGATGTCACAACATATTTGAGACATAATTAACTTAGGAAACCTGTATATAGCTCTCATGACTACCCGTCACGCTTATTACGCGTACGGTTCGGTTTATGTAACAAGTTTACATAAACTAGCCGAAACGGGTCAAACCTTAACGGTTTTATCTCAAAATCCAGAATGTGAATAATAAACCCATATTAAACAAGTCTTCAAACTTGTCGGGTCTGAATCACATTCTATCCGGTCTTCGCTTAATCGTGCGTACGAACCGTATCTTGAAACTAGCCGGTCTAAGCTTAAGCTTAATAAAAGACCCGTTAGCATTCTAATAGGTTATTATAAACCTTCGTTCCAGATTAGGAGAACCAGTAAAAGCTACGTGCATTTTGCTTGTTGTGATTAATACTTACTCAGGTAAATACTTTTAACTTATTTTCCCTATACGGGCTTGGGTTACGGTACATAGCGTACCGCTTGATCGGGCATCAAATCTCCACACTTAGTGGGTAGTTGAATAATTTGATCGGCTCGTTTAAACAGTCTTGTTTACTTTACAGCCTTTGGGGGGTTAATGACCATGTCCCGGATATCCTTGGCATCATCTTACGAGATGGCCGCGACCTGAGCACGGGGTGTAGGCGTACACCGTCCGTGTATAACTCAATGATGTGGTGTGTCTATTGATCTTTAACCCGGACTAGATTCGGGCTACTGAACGCATAAGTAACATGTAATTCGTTCACAAGATTATAATATTAAATAATTCTCCCAAGTTAAATAAAAATGTTTATGCCATGTGCATCCAAACCAATTTTCAATCATTTTCCAAAATGAGTCAGTTGAATGTATTTACCAGTGTAAACTGACGTATTTTCCCAAAAAGACTGAATGCAGGTACTAAACGAAATTGGCTGGATTGTCTTCTAAGCATCAATAAAAAGTCTCGCAAGCTTAGGATGCCAGAAGTCTGTTGAACCATTAAATGTTATTTTGTTTCGATCCTACTGTGGATAAACACCGGATATTGTGACTTTGATTACAATAAATAAATTCGGTTGTATCATATTTTAAATTTGCTTCCGCTGTGCATTATTATATTGTGTTGTTTGACTATTACGTTGCCAACCACGTCACGATACTCCCCCACCGGGCCCACCGGTGACACGTGGAAATCGGGGTGTGACAATAGGTAGGATTACAAATGGTGGAGGGATCCTCTGTTTGGGGGATGAAGTCATTGTGATCCTGCCGTCTTTAATTTCCTGCACTTGTTAGACCTATAAACAATGGACACCCTTTGCCAACCCATGTGGACGGGCCACGTTTTGCTGGTAGAAACGTGGGTTGGCAATTTTGACAACCTTAAAAGGGTTTAAGCTTTTGTGAATAAAATGACTTTAACTTTTTGGCTATATCCTGTGTTGATATCCTTATTGTTATTTTACTTTTCAATCTATTGTGATGTTCATGTCGTTTAAACTTATCAAGTAAGGAAAAAATTTAAGAAAAATCCCTTAAGAGTTAAGGATATGATCAAGGATCATATAAAAAATAATTTAAGGATCATATGTTCAGTTGTCAAAGGATAAGCGTCACTTAAGTATGTAATGAATAAAATCAAAATAGTTAAGGATCATACCTGAGAATCCATGTTAGGATCCTATCCTTTAACACTTAAAATTAGGATAACCCAAGATACAAACCTTAGTTGAAAGTAAGGATCAAGAATCCTTAGTCATTTATCTTCACAAGCCTGGAATAAGATATTACTTGGGACTGAGCCAATATAAGATGAATGTTAGTAACTGGGGACAAGCCCAACAATTCTGGGGACAAGCCCAAAAGATAACTAGGGACAAGCCCAAAGGATAACTGGGGACAAGCCCAAAGGATCGTATGTAAACTGGAGTATGGCCCTCACTGGCGACTATCCAAACTTAGTGACATGAAAATGCCAAAACCTTAGCTAACGTGAAAACGTTAGAAACCTTAGGAACGGATGTATGGTACGTCTACCATTATACGTAGGATCCTGAATATAGCCAGTACAATGAAATTGTCAGCCCCTAAAGCTGGTACTGGTCCCATTGCCATGAACTATACCAGGATCATCGTGCGCTACTGGCGAAACTGGAGACAGGCCCAAACTGGGGACTAGCCCAAAGAACTGGGGTCAAGCCCAAATGACTGGGGTCAAGCCCAAATAACTGGATACTTCTGTGGATATTCAATCCTTAGTTAAGGATACCTGAACCTTCAAAACTCAAAATCAAGTAAAAGGAGGATAAAGGACGCAGGATCCTTATCCTTGTAAGACAATAAAAAGAATGAAATAGTTTGAGATTGGAATGTTACCAGAAAGAGGATCATCTGTCAGTGGGGATCCTTCAAGGATACTTGTCTGGTAAGGATCATGATCACACGAAATATTTCTTCAAATGGACAGCATTCCAAGCTCTAGGTAGCAAATCACCTTCCATTGTTACCAATCGATATGCCCCCTTTCCTGCTTTAGCTTCAATCAAATAGGGGCCTTCCCACGTTGGTGCTAGCTTTCCATCAGCAGGATTGGTGGTGTTTTGAAATGCTTTCCTTAATACCATATCCCCAACTTGGAATTTCCTGAGCCTGACATTTTTGTTGTAAGCTCCAGCCATCCTTTGTTGATAACTGGCCATCCTTATCCTTGCTAAATCCCTGATTTCTTCTATAGTATCCAAGTCTTGAATCAAGTTTTCAGCATTTTCTTCAGGATCACGAATGCTTGTTCTTGCAGTTGGAACCACCATCTCTGTAGGGATCACTGATTCCGCCCCAAATACCAAAGAAAATGGAGTTTGGCCTGTAGCATTCTTGGGAGTTGTCCTATCAGCCCAAAGCACATAAGGTAGTTCTTCTGCCCATTTTCCTTTCTTGGATCCAAGCTTCTTCTTCAAATTGTTGATGATGATCTTATTGGATGACTTTGCCTGACCATTAGCTTGTGGATGGACTGGTGTTGATGTTATCATCTTAATCCCCCAACTGTCACAAAAGTTAGTAGTTCCATTCCCAATAAATTGGGATCCATTATCACAAATAATCTCAAAAGGGAACCAAATCTAGTAATAATGTTTCTTTTAATATAGGATATAACTTCCTTTTCTCTGATTTGAGCAAAGGCTTCAGCCTCTATCCACTTAGAGAAGTAATCAGTCATAGCAAGCATGAATACTTTTCCACCAGGTGCCTTAGGAAGCTTTCCAACTATATCCATTCCCCATCTCATGAATGGCCAAGAAGAGGATATAGGATGCAAGAGCTCTGCTGGTTGGTGAAGGATATTACTATGCCTCTGACAAGGATCACACCTCTTGGCATACTCCACAGCATCCTTCTTCATAGTGGGCCAATAGTATCCTGTCCTCAGGATCCTTGAGAATAATGCCCTGCCCCCAGTGTGGTTTCCACAATCTCCTTCATGGAAATCCTTTAGGACTTCTTGAATTTCAGGATCCTCAATGCATCTTAAATATGGTCCTGCAAGAGATCGTTTATACAACATATTATTTAATATTGTAAATTGAGATACCATAATTTTGAAAGCCCTTGGGTTTTCTCCTGTAGGGATTTCTCCATGTTGTATGTATCTCATGATTGGGAGTATCCATGATCCTGAATGAGATTGGGTATTATCACTAGGGATGATTGCAGAATCTTCTCCTATCTCCATAGCTACATGATCCTTGATAGCAGGGGTCAGGATATGGATAATAGGGATCTTGATATCCTCAGGAATCTTCAAAGATGATCCTAGATTGGCTAATGCATCAGCTTCTGCATTCTCTTCCCTTGGTACCTGTGTCAAACTAAAGGATACAAAAGAGAGTGCCAATTCTTTGACTATCTCCAAATATTTGATTAGCTTTTCACCTTTAATAGCATAGGATCCATTAAAGTGATTAGTGATCAATAAAGAATCTACATGTACCTCAAGATACCTTATGCTCATGTGCTTTGCAATTTGCAAACCAGCTATCAAGGCTTCATATTCAGCCTCATTGTTGGTAGTTTGAAATTCACAAGCTATGGAGTGGGGTATTATTTCCCCCTGTGGCAATTTTAGTAGTATTCCAAGCCCTGTTCCATTTACATTGGAGGATCCATCAGTGAACAGTATCCAGGGATCCTTGGTTTCTTCAAGCTGTTGGACTTCTAGTTCAGCCTCCTTTTGCAAATCACTACTAAAATCTGCCACAAAGTCAGCTAAGGCTTGGGATTTGATGGCAGTTCTTGGTTCGTATCTTATATCATATGCACTTAACTTCACTGCCCACTTGGCCATCCTTCCTGACATTTCAGGTTTCCTGAGAACATTCTTAATTGGGAAATTAGTTTTAACAATAATGGCATGAGTCTCAAAATAATGCCTTAATTTAGTAGATGCCATAATTAATGCAAGGATAAGTTTTTCTAAATGTGAATACCTGGATTCAGCATCAAGTAAGCTCTTACTTACATAATAAACAGGATGTTGTGTACCTTGGTGATCCTTAACAAGGACCGCACTTACTGCTTTTGAGGATACCGCCAAGTATAAGGATAACACATCTCCCTTTTCTGGTTTCATCAAGGCTGGGGCTGAGGATAGGTAACCCTTAAGAGCTTTAAGGGCACTTTCATGCTTCTCAGTCCATTCAAATTTCTTGTTCTTCCTCAGGATGTCATAGAACTCCTTGCACTTTTCTGAGGATTTGGATATGAATCTGTTCAAGGCTGCGATCCTGCCAGTCAACCTTTGCACATCCTTAGCATTGGCAGGAGATTTGATATTCACAATAGCCTTAATTTGCTCTGGACTTGCTTCAATGCCCCTCTTTGTCACCATATATCCTAAGAATTTACCTGCCTTTACACCAAAATGACACTTAGAAGGATTAAGTTTCATATTATATTTATCAAGGATATTGAATGCTTCCTCCAAGTGTTTAAGATGATCCTCAGCTCTCTTGGACTTAACCACCATGTCATCGATATAGACTTCCATAGTGTGTCCAATTTGCTCCTTGAACATCATATTGACTAGCCTTTGATAAGTAGCACCTGCATTCCTTAATCCAAATGGCATAGCAATATAACAGTATATACCAGTTGGGGTCATAAAGGTTGTATCCTCTTGATCGGATGGTTCCATCTGAATTTGTTGAAATCCAGATGAAGCATCCATAAAGATTAACAACTCATGACCCGTGGTAGCATCCACCATGGAGTCAATGTGGGGTAATGGGAAAGGATCCTTGGGACATGCCTTGTTTAAATCTGTAAAATCGACACATACCCTCCACTTTCCATTTTTCTTTTGAACAACAACCACATTGGCTAACCATCTTGGATACTTAACCTCTCTAATCATACCTGCTCGAATTAGCTTATCTACCTCTTCCTGGATAATAGCATTTCTTTCAGGTGCAAACTTCCTCCTCTTTTGATGAATTGGCTTGAATGACCTGTCAATGCCAAGTTTGTGGGTAATTATATCTTTAGATATACCTGTCATGTCTTCATGTTTCCAGGCAAAGGTGGTTTTCCTTCTTTTGAGAAAGGATACTAGCTCCCGTTCAATATCGCTAAGGATCCCTGACCCTATGAAGATCTTGGGTTCAGGATCATCAGGATCCATGAGGATTTCTTTCAAATCCTGTTCTCTTGCCTCCAAGACATCTCTTGAAGGATACTTTAATTGCTATTGCTCCCTTGGTCTTGAGGCTGGTTTCATTGATGAGGTATAGCAATTCTTAGCCTCCTGTTGATCACTCTCAATTTTCACTACTCCCCATGGACTTGGAAGCTTTACACACCGATGATAGGTGGATGGGACTGCCTTCATATCATGTATCCATGGCCTGCCAAGGATAACATTACAACACGACAAGCAATCAATAACACAAAACTTTTGATAAGAATGCAATCCTTCAATATAGATTGGGAGTTTGATGTCCCCCAATGTATTCTTTGTTTCCCCACTGAATCCCACAAGTACTGAGGATCTTGGGATAATATCAGACTCTGGGATATTCATTTTCTTGAGAACATCCAGCTGAATGATATTCACAGAGCTTCCTCCATCTATAAGGATCCTGCGAACAAAGTGGTTAGAAATAAACAATGTAATTACAAGACCGTCATGATGAGGATCCTGGATGTCAACACGATCATCCTCATCAAAAGTAATGACTTTATCCTGGGTGACAACGGAGGTCCGGACGGGTCTGTCTCCATTATCCATCTTGGTTTCCTTAGCGTGTCTTTTTGCTGCTGAGAAGGATGTACCACAGATGTCTGATCCACCGGATATGAAATTTATGACTTGTGCATCTGCTGGAGGAGCAGGAGCCCTTTCCGGGATCCTTTCAGGATCCTGGGTCCTTGACTTCTTTCGTCCCAAGAGTTCCTTTAAATGCCCCTTGCTCAACAAGTAACCAATTTCCTTTCTAAGTGCAATACACTCTTCAGTGAGATGCCCAAAATCCTCATGATATGCACACCACTTGGATTTATCCTTTGTAGCAGCTGGTTTATCACTTTTCCTTGGCCACCTAGCTTTCTCACCTAGATTCTGCATTGCAAGGATTAGTTCATTGTTATCAACAGAAAAACAATATTCAGAAATAGGAGGATAATCCTCATCATCCTCTTCATGTTCCATTGCGTGCACATTCTGGTTATCAGATATGTTGTAAGACTTGGATTTGTTGTTCCTGAAGTAGGATCCTTGTTTATCCTGTTTTGAGGATCCTGTCAACCTGTCCTGGATCCTTTTGTCATCCTCTAGGCGGATGAACCTAAGGGCCCTAGTCCTTACTTCATCAAGATTCCTGCAAGGTGTCATAACAAGATCATCATAGAATAATGAATCCCTAAGCAATCCCATTTTAAAGGCTTCTACAGCCGTAGCAATATCCAAATTAGGAATATCTAAGGATTCTTTACTAAACTTAGTGATATAATCTCTAAGTGATTCATTTTGACCTTGTGTTACCCTATATAAATCACTAGTTAATCGTTCAAACTTTCTACTACAAGAGAATTGACTATTGAACAAGTTAACTAAATTAGCAAATGAAGTAATAGAGTAAGGGGGAAGACTTAGCAGCCATTTAAGAGCAGATCCTGTAAGTGTGGATCCAAATCCCTTGCATAGACATGCTTCTTTCAACCTTTCAGGAATTGGATTGATCTCCATCCTCTCCCTGTACTGAGCTACATGCTCTTCTGGATCCGTTGAACCATCATATATCTTCATTGATGGTATCTGGAATCTTTTAGGTATCTCAGCATCACATAAAGGTGGTGCAAAACGAGATATCCTATGGCTACCATCCGCAATCTCAGGAATGGGTTTAACCACTCCTGGTACACTGGATATCATATCTTTAAGCTTCTGTAGCTCCCTAGGCATGGCCTGATTGATACCGGTATCCTGCATAAAGCCATGGTTAGTGTTATATAAATTATTAAAAGTGTTACCTCCCACAGGATTCGAGTTTGGAATTGCGGATGTGAATCCATCTTGTCGAGACTCTGGCATGATTGAGGGACCAGAGGAGGCAATGTTCTGCATTGGTATGAAGTCTCCTTGATGAACGTCCGAGTTCTGAGGCTGCATACTTCTCAAGGATCCTTGATTTTGAAGGAGGTTGGATCCTTGGAATTGAGATGATCCTTGAACCTGAAAGGATCCTGGGACCAGGGAGGATCCTTGAACAAGGGGGAATCCTGGGACCAAAGAAGATCCTGGGACCAAAGAGGATCCTGGGACCAAAGAGGATCCTGGGATCTGGGAGGATCCTAGGACTCGGGAGGATCCTTGGACCTGGGAGGATCCTTGGACTTGGGAGGATCCTTGGACCTGGGAGGATCCTTGGACCTGGGAGAATCCTTGTACCTGGGAGAATCCTTGGACCTGGGAGGATCCTTGGACCTGGGAGGATCCTTGGACCTGGGAGGATCCTTGTACTTGGGAGGATCCTTGGACCTGGGAGGATCCTTGGACCTGGGAGGATCCTTGTACTGCATGCATTCCCACATATCCTCCTGACGTGAAGTATCCCTGGTGCTGAGAGGAGGATCCTGATGGCTGAGAAGATGATTCCTGCGGCTGGAAGTAAGAGCCAAATGCCTGACTCATTGTTGTTGTTCCATAACGCCTTCCTGGTAGTTCACCCAAGTATTGCACGTCCGGAACTGCTGAGTGTTGGGAAGTTATGACCGGAGTGTCGAAGTTCAGCGACCTTGGCATCAGAGGGGAGTGATCCTCCACTGATTTCTTCTGTTTCTTGATTTCATCGATCTCCCAGAGGATCCTTTCGTTGGTTTTATCCTGCTCTTGTGCATGATTCCTCATCTGCAAAATCAGGGCATAAAGATCATTAGTAGTAGGATTAGTTGAAACAGAAGAAGTAGGTGGTTTTTGGAAAATAGGAGTTGGTTTCTTCGCAGCATTCTCTGCATTCTTCTGGGATCCAGAAGGTGGTGGAGGCAAAGGAGGAACGCCTTGTGAAGAACTGAATGAGGGCATCAAACTTGAAGTATTCTTCACTGAGGAAGCCATCTGTTTGGTTGTAGCGAATCGAAATGACCACAAAAACACGAATCTTTCTAGGAATGAAGCACCAATTGCCCCACGGTGGGCGCCAAACTGTTTTGGTAAAAAATCAAGCAATGACAATGTAACCAAACTTTCTATTGTGAGGTATGATGCTTGAATTGATGAACAACAATAAGGATCACTATGGAGTGTAATGAACAAGTGACACAAAGATTTATACGAGGAAAAAGCCCTTGATCAATGAATGATCTCCGGCATAAAAAACCTCAGGTGATGGAAACTACCGATCACCAACTCAAATTAAACATAAAACGTATTACAACTTAGGATGATAGCGAGCTAAGTACAAGGATCACTATAGTGTATTGTGTAGAAAATGTGTGTAATCGCCAAGTGTGTTAGCGAGAGCTGATGAGAGCGGTTGTATGAGTGTGTGTGTAGCCAAAAATAGCCAAGTCCTCTAAGAAATAGCTCGCTACCCCCTTAAAATTAGAAAAATATCTAGCCTAACTAACTGTCCGCAAATCGTGCAAGTCCTCCACGACTCCACAACGTCCATTTCTGACCAAGCACGTGCGGAATAGACTTAGAATATTCTCCAGGAATATCGCCAAGACCAAGTCCAAGTTGATACTCCTGCAAAACAATTACGAATTCAAAGTAGACAATCGTTAGTACAGGGATCCTTATAGTGATCCATGATCCTGATCCTGCAACACTTCTGAGGATCACTACTTCAGACAGAATTGAGGATCACTAAACCCAACAGTAAATAAGGATCACTGATTATTTAGAAATCCACCCCTAACACATAGGTTTTGTGAAAACAGAATTCATGACTTATGTTTGAGAAAATGTTTAGTCATGAACCTTGTAATTTGCTTTGTCTTGTAAATCATTTGAAAAACGATTAGATCAGATGATATGTATAAATAAGAGAATAATGTATGGTTAAATGAATAACCATGTAAAATGAGTTTGTATAAGATAAGTTGTTTGTAAATCAATGTCTTATAAAAAGTATGTTATTTGTATAAAATGTTATATGTCTCAAATTGAAATGATTCAAATAACGCTACAATATGTGATACCATACAAACACTTATATATAGGAAGTACCAGCGGCGTATCCACCATGCTTGTATCATATTACACACGCCTCGTTACTCAAATCACTTACTCAAACCAAACCACCAAAGTAAAAATGTTTAACAATTGTAGAAATGTTTATGTATAGTCAAATGTCTATTGTCAAATGTAAATCATGTCAACAGATACAACTGGTTCACACGGTTCAATAGTTCCAAACGGTTCATATAATCAAGGGTTACGACGGTTCACATAGTCAAATGGTTACAACGGTTCAAAATGTAGTATACTGTGTTCATATGCTGGATGAGCATATGCAACAGAAATGCAATGTAAAACAATGTACTAAGTATGCACGTAATGGACATACATAGCATAAGTGTAATGTAAAACAATTTACTAAGTATTCACACAATGGGCGTACATAGCATGAAATGTATTGTAAAGTGATGTACTAAGTATGCACACAATGGGTATACATAGCATAAAATGTATTGAAATCATGTACTATAAATGTACTAATAAACATAGCAAGTATATGATGTGAAAACAGGAAAGCATGAAAGTAACAAGTAGGCACATGTGTTCCACCCCAAAACAGTTTGAAAACAGTAAAAGAGGGGTCTATGTACTCACTTGAGATTGTTTAGTAGTCCTTGAGTAACAACCAAACAATGCTAGAGATCACGGATATCAAACGGCACCTAATATAGGTAACTATGTTAATAAACCGGACCTAAATCAGAGGATCGGATAGAATGAGGGTTCGTAAACCAAACGAGTGTGGAGACTCATGTAATATGGTTTAACAAAGCCTACATACTAAATGAAACCTAACATAAGTGCTTACGACCCATTACGACCCGTTTAGGTAGCTTATGCTACTTTATCGCGTCGTTCGCGTGAAACGCGTTCGGAACGTCTAACTAGTCCTATGACAAGTGTTATATGCCTAAACATGTTACATAATCAGTTATGTGACAAAAGTTTAGGTTACATATGCTTAATTACCAATTACACATGAAAAGGGTATTTTGGTAATTTACCTAAGGCATATAAACTACCTATCATACAACTACTTAACGAAGCGACCATAAGGTATAACCTCGGAAGGTTATTCCCTATATACTATGGTCACCTAAGGTATTTGGTCGGATCCTAATGATCGACCAAATGGGTCGGGTTCGAAGGTATAAGCGATTTATTAGATCGCTTACCCTTGCGACCCTAGACAACGTGGTAATCAGTAGGCATAGTCACAAGAGACTATAACCATCGTGATTACAATCACGTTGCGAAGTTCAAACGAACTTTGCATTGACCATAAACTGGTCAATGCATAAAGTCAAACAAAGTTTGACTTTCGGACTCGAAAAGCAATAAAAGAACGAAGGAATACTTACGAATGGTCTCCGAATGCTAATCTCGATCCAAGTAGCTCAGGTATGAAACAATGGTTTCAACATAGAGCTTCTCAAATCAAAATTCTAGTGGGTTTTGCAATGGCATGGGGGGGGGTCTTTATAGTTTTCAGTGAGCCGTTAAGATCGTTTCTTGGAAACCGTGCTTTGATCTTGGCCATACACCTCAAGATAGTGGTTTTTGAAAACCATTTGAGCCCCTAATATTGCCCAATACCATGTGCACAAGAGGAATGGACCTGATTCAATGTTTCTGCAAGTTTTCTGCTGTCTGGGGACTGCTTACGGACCTGAACACTCACAATGTTGAGGTCCGTAAGGACCTTGCAGACCAGAAACTTTGATTTTTGGCAGTTTTGGTCCCTGTTGTGTAATAAGGCCATTTCCGACACGTTTAAGGCCCGTTAACCCCATTTCAAAGCTCTAAAATGAAGTTAAAGTATAGGGAACTTAAAATGTGTTCAAAAATATCTCAGATGTCGGTTCGTTTGGCCGTACAATCGCGATGTTCGCTTAATTACGACGGAATGCGCATAAGCGCGAAAAACGATCCAAATGACGCGACGAATGGATTTTTCTTATGCCAAACACTAAAATGAAATATTTTAGTGCTTACATAAATTTTTGGATGTCCGGATGTATTCAGAACGTAAGTTATGCGCGAAAATGCAAACTTGTGCACTTTTTGACGCTTTTAGTCCCTGAATGACCCAAAAGTTTATTTTAGCACATCGAACCCCTCAAAGCCTATTTCTAAGCTATATAAAGGATATTTAAGGTGTGTTTAACTTATGGTCATGTTCCGGAATGTTCGTTACAGTTCAAATTGGCATACTTTCGCAGTTTGTCGAATTAAGTCCCTGTAAGAGATTAAACTTGATTTTGGCATACCAAAGCCTTCAAAACTTATTTCTAGGTTATGTAAAGGTTATTTAAGGTATGTTAAGCCTATTTCACTATTCCGGAGTGTTCGTTGGAATAAACTGGTTATATTTACGCATCAGTGCGCGTATAACCTTATAGAAAGCGATTTAGAGCTTGAAATCGAACAAGAATTGATATGTGAAAAAGATACACATATATATACAGATCCCAAGTATGAAATAAAATATTTCATTGGCTCGGTATTTGTTTGATGGTCGCAGTGACCCAGGTGTCACAGTCTCCCCTACTTTAGGAAATTTCGTCCCGAAATTTATTCGTAGGAGTCTATCTGTGACTTTGTGTCAGATGACCACCAGGGACATGTAAGGCATAATCCTGTCATTTCCTTAACGGACATTCTTCAGAACGAAAATGAACAGACGGAGTCATTTTCCTCAACAAGTATTCTTCAGAAACGGAAATGAAGGAATAAACAAACGGGGATTCATTTCCTCAACGGACAATCTTCAGAAACGTAAAATGAACTTACAGAGTCATTTTCAACGGGTGCTTCATCAGAAATGGAAATGAAAAGGATAATCAAACGGATATTCATTTCCTCAATGGACAATCTTCAGAAACGAAAATGAACAAACGGAGTCATTTTCAACGGGTGCTTCATCAGAAATGGAAATGAAAAGGATAATCAAACGGATATTCATTTCCTCAACGGAAAATCTTCAGAAACGAAAATGAACATACGGAGTCATTTTCAACGGGTGCTTCTTCAGAAATGGAAATGAAAAGGATACTCAAACGGATATTCATTTCCTCAGCGGACAATCTTCAGAAACGAAAATGAACAAACGGAGTCATTTTCAATGGGTGCTTCCTCAGAAATGGAAATGAATAGAGTTAACTTCTAGGCACATGACAAAGCTCGCTTTGGTTTCTGTGCACTAAATTCCATAATTATGTATGCATCCATAATTACGTAATTCCTTGCAAAGTCCGCACAGTTTGCTTTGTAATGTTTATGGGAAAAAAAACAAACCTGTGATGAGGGTGACTAGACTACCATAGGGTCCTTTTAATTAGCTCGACAAATGATCTTTTTAATTAGGCCACCAAGGAGTCATTTCAGCTATATCATCACATGATGTTCCTAACCAGATTTTTGGATCAATCTGTTTAACTAGACCACTCAAGGGGTCTAATTATGGAGTAGTACTTTATAACCCAATGGACTTAACTACAACGTAGAAGTCCATTAAGGATTTTAGATAGTACCTTTGGGTATCCTACTACGAATCCCTCATATGAAGATACGAAAGGTTCTACGAGGATTTGGATAACAAAACTTGGATTATACAAAAAAAAAAGGAACACATAAGCACTTAATCACATAATTGTTTTCTTGGTTATTAATTGTTATTAACTTGTTATTGATTACGCCTTGTACTTCATTTCTCTTGGAAGAAACGGGTACTTAGGATTTTCGTGGAAAACGCAAGAGATCATAAAGTGGAAGAAAGTTTGGGGGTAGTCTGTTCTTCAAGGAATACGGTTCCTTGATTGTCGGTATTGTAGGAGATATGTTGTTTATACATACAACCACATAATTACATTGCAATGTAAATAAAAGATTTATTTATAAACAATGATAACAGCTGTTTCATGGACCATGACAACAAAAGAAAATAATACATAAGACGTGATTATTTCTACATAATGTTGTCGGTCAGATGCTCATCCCTGTGCTGGATTTGCATTAGCAAGCTTTGGGCAATTTCTTCGGAAATGACCCATCTCGCCACAGTTGAAGCAAGAACCTGGTAGAAAACGACCTTGAGCAGGGTTGTTGCCAGCTTGGTTTGGTGCAGCTGCAGCTGGGCAGACTCTTGTTGTATGGCCTATAAGTCCACAAGTTTGGCATTTGCGGCAATTTACATTGGCATGATGATGGAGGCTACATTGGTTGCACAAGGGTGCAGTTCCATTGTACGGCTTCCTAGCAGGGGGTTGAGCTGGTTGGTTGGGGACGGCTTGATCATTGTGAGTAACCATGGTGAAGTTCTGAGAAGCCTTTCGCTTCTTTGACTTCTTAGGGGATCCAGTCTGTTCATCCATGGTCTTTGATTCCTCGATTGGGTTCGATTCCTCGACCGGTTTCTTGTCACCTTTTCGGAAAAGTTTACCTTTCCTGATCTTTGATTCAGTCAAGGTTGCAGATAGCTCAATGGCCTGTCTCACTGTAGTAGGGTTGCTACCAGTCACAATGTCTTGTATTGAGTCAGGGAGGCCATCAATGTACTTTTCGATTGCCTTATCCAAAGGCGTGACCATGTTTGGGCATAACAGACTTAACTCCTCATAACGGTCTGTGTAGGCTCGATGCTCACCGCTATATTGCGTAAGATCGTCAAATTCCCTTTCCAAGGCCCTGATCTCGTGACGAGGACAGAATTCCTTCATCATAAGGGCCCTAAGTTCAGCCCATGTCTGTGCTAGAGCAACTTCTGCACCACGATCTCTCATAACCCCGTTCCACCACGTAAGGGCCCTCTTCTGGAACACACTCGAAGAAAACTCGACCTTGCGATTGTCAGGATACTGCACGTGGCGAAAAGTATTCTCAATGCTCTCGAACCATTGAAGAAGCCCAGTCGCTCCCTCAGAACCACTAAACTTGAGTGGTTTAGCCGAGTTAAAACTCTTGAAATTGCATGGACCATTGTTGTTGTTGTTGGCTTGGTTCCATTGAGCAAAGAGGTTTGGGAATTGAGCAGCCATTTGCTGTGCAATGATTTCTGCCAGTTCGGCAGTCGCTATCTGGTTTTCACGTCGAGGAGGCATTCTAAAAGAGGAAACATGAAATGAAACGAGTGAGAGAATTAGACGAAAAGAATGAGATGAACAAATCTGATGAAAGCAAGGATAGTGGTTATTTGTTTGTTACTACAAAGCAACAAACGACCCCGGTGATTAATCAAAGTAAATAGGTCAAAAATAATGTATCGCGAAGACATGCTCGCCTATAAGTGGACACTCACCCCAAGAGTTCCCAGGTAAGAGTGACTGGTCCGATTATGTGGATTTGTACGAATACTCTAGCCTTAGACAGAAAACTCAGGGTACAGGCACCCACCCTTCCAGTTTGCACGTGTTCACATTATTTAGATCAACTTTGACGGCATTTTGAAAACTTAAAGGGTTCAAAACCATATAATAAATCATCCTAGAACAGATGATTAGTTTTCAAAGCGGGATAGAAATTTGTGTTCTTATCGTGGTTGTCACCTAAGAATAAGTGACGGTATTGTTTTAAAACTAAACACAAGAAAACTTGTGTTAGGGTCCTAGGAAGGTTATAGTCTAGGTCAAAGCATTACTAATAACCTAATTCCCTATAACCATTGGCTCTGATACCAACTTTTCTGTCACACCCCGACCACGTAGAACATACAAAACGTGGCGGAAACGTCGGGGAGTGTTGTAACAGAATTAATTGTTTCAAATCCATGGCAATTAAAGTTTCGTTTTATTAATCAAACATGAAAGTTTACATTGTTTTAAACAAAAACCAAAGAGTACATAACATAAATTAACTAGTTCTTGTCTCGTTTTAAGTCACTAAGGCACAGGTCCGCCTAAGTATGTCTTGATAAGTCCTATGCATCATCTCCTGAAAACATATGTGAAAATAGGTACGTCAGCATAAAAATGCCTGTGAGATACATAGGTTTTGTGAAAACAGAATTCATGACTTATGTTTGAGAAAATGTTTAGTCATGAACCTTGTAATTTGCTTTGTCTTGTAAATCATTTGAAAAACGATTAGATCAGATGATATGTATAAATAAGAGAATAATGTATGGTTAAATGAATAACCATGTAAAATGAGTTTGTATAAGATAAGTTGTTTGTAAATCAATGTCTTATGAAAAGTATGTTATTTGTATAAAATGTTATATGTCTCAAATTGAAATGATTCAAATAACGCTACAATATGTGATACCATACAAACACTTATATATAGGAAGTACCAGCGGCGTATCCACCGTGCTTGTATCATATTACACACGCCTCGTTACTCAAATCACTTACTCAAACCAAACCACCAAAGTAAAAATGTTTAACAATTGTAGAAATGTTTATGTTAGTCAAATGTCTATTGTCAAATATAAATCATGTCAACAGATACAACTGGTTCACACGGTTCAATAGTTCCAAACGGTTCATATAATCAAGGGTTACGACGGTTCACATAGTCAAATGGTTACAACGGTTCAAAATGTAGTATACTGTGTTCATATGCTGGATGAGCATATGCAACAGAAATGCAATGTAAAACAATGTACTAAGTATGCACGTAATGGACATACATAGCATAAGTGTAATGTAAAACAATTTACTAAGTATTCACACAATGGGCGTACATAGCATGAAATGTATTGTAAAGTGATGTACTAAGTATGCACACAATGGGTATACATAGCATAAAATGTATTGAAATCATGTACTATAAATGTACTAATAAACATAGCAAGTATATGATGTGAAAACAGGAAAGCATGAAAGTAACAAGTAGGCACATGTGTTCCACCCCAAAACAGTTTGAAAACAGTAAAAGAGGGGTCTATGTACTCACTTGAGATTGCTTAGTAGTCCTTGAGTAACAACCAAACAATGCTAGAGATCACGGATATCAAACGGCACCTAATATAGGTAACTATGTTAATAAACCGGACCTAAATCGGAGGATCGGATAGAATGAGGGTTCGTAAACCAAACGAGTGTGGAGACTCGTGTAATATGGTTTAACAAAGCCTACATACTAAATGAAACCTAACATAAGTGCTTACGACCCATTACGACCCGTTTAGGTAGCTTATGCTACTTTAACGCGTCGTTCGCGTGAAACGCGTTCGGAACGTCTAACTAGTCCTATGACAAGTGTTATATGCCTAAACATGTTACATAATCAGTTATGTGACAAAAGTTTAGGTTACATATGCTTAATTACCGATTACACATGAAAAGGGTATTTTGGTAATTTACCTAAGGCATATAAACTACCTATCATACAACTACTTAACGAAGCGACCATAAGGTATAACCTCGGAAGGTTATTCCCTATATACTATGGTCACCTAAGGTACTTGGTCGGATCCTAATGATCGACCAAATGGGTCGGGTTCGAAGGTATAAGCTATTTATTAGATCGCTTACCCTTGCGACCCTAGACAACGTGGTAATCAGTAGGCATAGTCACAAGAGACTATAACCATCGTGATTACAATCACGATGCGAAGTTCAAACAAACTTCGCATTGACAATAAACTGGTCAACGCATAAAGTCAAACAAATTTTGACTTTCAGACTCGAAAAGCAATAAAAGAACGAAGGAATACTTACGAAGGGTCCCCGAATGCTAATCTCGATCCAAGTAGCTCAGGTATGAAACAATGGTTTCAACTTAGAGCTTCTCAAATCAAAATTCTTGTGGGTTTTGCAATGTCATGGGGGGGTATTTATAGTTTTCGGTGAGCCGTTAAGATCGTTTCTTGGAAACCGTGCTTTGATCTTGGCCATACACCTCAAGATCAGTGTTGTAAGAATCACTAGGCGCTAGTCGGGCGGTGAGGTACCGACTAGCGATTAATCGGGATTAATAGGGATTAATCGGAATTAATCGGATTGAGATTTTTATATGTAATTTTTAGTTACATATATACATACGCATTTTTATGTGTAGTTTTTTAAAGTAGACATGTTTTAATCCCTCATTAACCCATTTTTTTAAGTAATTGGAAGTAATTTATATGGTTTGGTCAAAATTTGGCCGGCATCTAGCCAAAATTTGACCAGAATAGGACCGACATTGACTGCCTAGCTATTAATCGGCCATTAATCGGTGAACCTCCGATTAGTGATTAATCGGCGACTAATCGGAGACTAGTCGGGATTTTTACAACCATGCTCAAGATAGTGGTTTTTGAAAACCATTTGAGCCCCTAGTATTGTCCAATACCATGTGCACAAGAGGAATGGACCTGATTCAATGTTTCTGCAAGTTTTTTGCTGTCTGGGGACTGCTTACGGACCTGAACACTCACAATGTTGAGGTCCGTAAGGACCTTGCAGACCAGAAACTTTGATTTTTGGCAGTTTTGGTCCCTGTTGTGTAATAAGGCCATTTCCGACACGTTTAAGGCCCGTTAACCCCATTTCAAAGCTCTAAAATGAAGTTAAAGTATAGGGAACTTAAAATGTGTTCAAAAATATCTCAGATGTCGGTTCGTTTGGCCGTACAATCGCGATGTTCGCTTAATTACGACGGAATGCGCATAAGCGCGAAAAACGATCCAAATGACGCGACGAATGGATTTTTCTTATGCCAAACACTAAAATGAAATATTTTAGTGCTTACATAAATTTTTGGATGTCCGGATGTATTCAGAACGTAAGTTATGCGCGAAAATGCAAACTTGTGCACTTTTTGACGCTTTTAGTCCCTGAATGACCCAAAAGTTTATTTTAGCACACCGAACCCCTCAAAGCCTATTTCTAAGCTATATAAAGGATATTTAAGGTGTTTTTAACTTATGTTCATGTTCCGGAATGTTCGTTATAGTTCAAATTGGCATACTTTCGCAGTTTGTCGAATTAAGTCCCTGTAAGCGATTAAACTTGATTTTGGCATACCAAAGCCTTCAAAACTTATTTCTAGGTTATGTAAAGGTTATTTAAGGTATGTTAAGCCTATTTCACTATTCCAGAGTATTCGTTGGAATAAACTGGTTATATTTACGCATCAGTGCGCGTATAACCTTCCAGAAAGCGATTTAGAGCTTGAAATCGAACAAGAATTGATATGTGCAAAAGATACACATATATATACAGATCCCAAGTATGAAATAAAATATTTCATTGTCTCGGTATTTGTTTGATGGTCGCAGTGACCCAGGTGTCACATGAGTCCTACTGCAGCAGATACCATTCTAGTATTCAGACAGCTCTGTTTGAGGCACTGCATGGACGATAATGCCAACCTCCTTGTTGGACTAAGATGATTGACAACTTAATTACGAGTCCAGGACTTGTACTCGAAACCCTCGGGAAGATTGTTTAGATCGGAAATCTTTTGGCGGCAACGCGTGACCGCCAGGGAATCTGATAAGTTTAGAAAACACTGGGAGTTCGTTGCGGCCGAGCGAGTCGAGTTGAGTCTCACCCTGGGAGGGTGTGCTATGCTTTGGGAAGTGTGGAAAGATTGATTTAAGTTACGTTGGGCCATTCAAAACTCTGGAAAGAATCGGCAACATGGTCTACAAACTCGGGTTACCTGGCGAATTAGGTAGCGTTCACGACATTATTTATGTCTCGAACCTAAAGAAGCGTTTATTCGATGAAACACTAGTGATACCCTTACTAGAATCCAAGGTTAATGAAAAGTTGCAGTTGTCGAGGAATCTATTGAAAGCATGGGCCAGGAAGTCAAGGTTCATTAACATAGTCGAATTCCACTCGTGAGAGTTCATCGAAACTCAAGACGTGGACCAAAGTTCACGTGGGAGCGCAATGATCGGAGGAAGCTCTAGTATCCTCGGTTACTCAAACTGTTGAATCAACTTCTGCTATCATTGGCGAATTTCTGGACGAAATTCCGTTTCAAGTTGGGGATGATGTGGTACCCGCGGAAAATCCACAGTCATCCTGAGTTAACATATTGCCGTTTTGGATTGCTTATCAAATTTCGGGATGAAATTTCTTTCAAGTTGGGGATGATGTGACAACCCGAGATTTCAAGGTCTTCCTTTGCGTGTTAGTTGCTTACAATTATGTTTTCATACTTTGCCTTACGTGGTAACTTGAACATAATTGATAATGATTAATGAATTGATAATGATTAATGAGTTTGTAAAATTGTATGATTGTTAGTTATTGGGAACTTTTAACTGTTTAAGGTCCCTAGACATAACCCATGACGAAATACTGGACTTTCGCCATCACCTCCACCCGACGAAACATTGCACGATGAAAAACACCTTTTTCGTCAAAAGCAGCATCTTTCGCCGTATGGGCCTTTGGCCCAAGTAAGGCCCAGATACGAGCCGGCTATATTTACCTAGTTTTCTTGTATGTATGTAAAGTGATAACTGACGAAACCCTAGCTCTCTTTACACACTGTAAGCAGCACCTATCATTCCTCTCGAAGTCTTCTTGCACTTTCGTGAACATCTTATTCTTCCGGTTAGCATCCAAACACTTCTCATTGTTTGATGATTGTTTTGTGATGATTGTAATCTTCTGTGGATAAAAGAGTTTTATTAGAAATCATACTCGTAGGTGGTGTTAATTAGGGTTTTGATATTTCACTGTTTAATCAAATAGATTAGAACATGCATGATAAATTCGATGTCTTATATCCATTTGATAATTCTGTTTGTTGTATGTATATCTGTTGTGCATTGGTTACCTGGCTGATTTATTGATACTAGTCACTGTTGGAACATTGATTAAGGTTATTATGAACACGAACAGTAACTGATTTGATTTTAAGGTTTGATCCGTTTTGGTGAGCATGGTCGTCTGTTAGGGTTAACGGCAAAAAACCCTTGTCGAATAACCAGTGTCGACGAAAGGTGTCTTGTTTCGTCGACATGCCTGTTGACTAACCGTAGATTTTTCGTCACCCTTGAACCTGACGAAAGATGATCTTTCGTCATGACTGGACTCCGATGAAGGATGATCCTTCGTCGTGTGGGATTTCATTGTATGGGCAATGACTTGAATAGGGAATGGTTATGTTGTGTATGTTATTTGACAGTTGAGCTTGTTGCTTGATATTAAGGCTATCTAGATCTGAGGAACTTGTATAGACTAATATGAGTTATCTAAGGTAAATTGTCTGATGTGACTAACCGAATCAACTACTGAATGATTATGCGTGATATGCACATGGGGTGTGGTTTGGTGTGAACTTGAACAATAGCTATATGTTATATAGTGACCTGTTGATGAACGCAATCTGTGTCAAATAAGTAACTTGATTATTATGAAACTGATGTTATTTGGGAACGAGAAGTTATATTATGAATGCGTATGAAATCTAAACGTCTTCTATGTATTACTTATGATTCGCTGAATACGTGTTTTGGATATGTGTTTGCGAAACTGATCATCTGTGGTTACCACGGTAGGGTTTGGTTGACCAACTTGGAACGGGTAAAGTAACTTAACAAACCGAGCAAATCTAAGGTGAGTTCACTGCTCTTTTTTTCCAAGCATGCGTCCCGGGGAGGGACATCTGGTAAACATTCCGGGGAGGAATGTTGGGTTATTGGGATGTTGGTTAATACACTCATATTTATCACTTAAGTCCCTTCTACCGATTGTTACCGGGGACGCAACGGGGTATTAGTTAATAGCGCTATTTAGGTTTGGCACCCTCACACCGCACCGGGGAGGTCGGGAGTGAACTAATGACCCCAGTCTTGACCATTGCTTTGATAGAGGCATTGGGGAATAGGGCAAATAATCTGGAGCCATCGGCGGTAATCGAGTTATTAACAACATCAAATCTCTGAAATGTTTTAAACGCATATCTGGTAACTAAACGTGTTAACAAACTTTGAACTCACCAGCGTCGTCTAACACACTTGTCTGCATACTTGCAGGTCTATAGGGTTATCTCATTGGAACTTTCTGTCTGGGAGGCTGGAGTGGTCATGGGTCGAGATACATGGAATCGCACGACAAGTCTAATGGTTTTCGCATATATGGTTTATGAAACACTTAACAAATGATTTATGCTTCCGCTGTATATGTTGAAATACATTTAACGTTTTGTAATACTTTATGTTAATGAATGAAAGTTTTTATTTAAAATCTTTTTATGAGTTCAATTTGATTGGTGGCTAGATCCTGGTACGTCACACGTCCCGCGGGGTTCCCGCATGTGGTATTTTGGGGGTGTGACAGGAGTGATTACCAAACGAGATCCTGAGCTTGTTTCCGTAGAAGATGGTTGTTCTTCCCTCTCGATTGTGAAGGTGCCTGACTACGGTAGTGATGGCGAGGCGGAGGCGGCAACCTTGGACAACAACCTTATCAGCAGGACGAGGTCCCTATGGTTTTTGAGAAACAAGATTAAAGACGCTCTTGTCTAGACTAGGAAGATGAAGTATTCATCTTGAAGATACCCCTCCAACTACTAGGAATTCTCCTTATTCCTATTACATTTAATCATCGTGCCTATTCGCGCGTAACGATAACGGGTGTTAGCGCATGGACCACCACAATGGCCCAGTCCATGTTGTTGGTATAAGGACAATAGTGTCCCCTCTTTTGTGGATCATCTGCTTTGAACGAGGGAAAGTTGGGGTGACCATGCAAGACAATTTATTATTATGGGGGCCCACGTAATAACAACTTGTAGTGAATGGAAATCCTGGTGGACTCTGCGGGTCAAGCTAATGATCCCCATTCATCAAAAAAATTCTAAGTGTTCACACCTTCATCTAGTAGAACAATACTTAGGCAATTGCTATAGCACTTTGCAAAGTAGGAAACCTGTCTTTACCTACTTCGTGTCTGACACTTCTACCCGTACGAGTTGTTTGGGAACCGATATCTAAGCAAGTGAAGATGGCAAACACCCGGGAAAGATTCAGTGACGTTACACTCTCTATCACCTCTATATGCACAACCCCCACCCCTTGGAAAGTATATCCGTCGTTGTGAAGCCAAAGACCTAAGAAAACCAATTTAGAAGAAAAATAACTATCACTTTCATATTATGAAACTTGTATAACCGAGGTGATGTAACCTCGAGTTCATTTTGTTTTCCCCATTACAAATAATACGTCAAGTTGTCAAGCCTATATGAAAGCTCAGTAGTTGTTTCCTTACTTATACATTGTTCATTATATATGCATGTGATATTGGGTGATTACATGGTTGCTTGTGGTAATATGTACCTCATAGACAATTATGGAATGTTGTCTAACCTACCCCTACCTTCTGACAGAAGAAGATGCCGCCCAGACGTGACACGGACACCATTACGTTAACTATGGCCGAATACAATGAGCGCATTTCTCAAGTTATAGCGCAGTATGAAGCCCTCCGCTCTGCACACAGCGGTGGTACTTCCGGAAGTAACCCTCCAACTGGCTGCACCTATAAATAGTTCCTGGACTGCAAGCCATTGAATTTTGACGGCACAGGAGGTGTCGTTGCATTTGTTCATTGGGCAGAAAAGACTGACGCCGTTCTGAGAATGAGTAACTGTTCGCCCGAGCGGAGTGTTACCTATATCTCAGGGTTATTTTTGGATGGCGCACTCTCCTGGTGGAACCTTCAGGTTCAGACCCTTGGTGAAGCTACTGCTTATGCACTAAGCTGGGACGAGCTCAAGGAATTGATGCGGAAGAAATACTGTTCTAGGGCCGAAATCCAGAAGCTTGAGACTGAGTTCTGGAATTTGAAAATGGACGGGCCGAAGATTTCTGAGTACGTCCAATGATTTCACGACTTGTCTAGGGTTGTTCCCTACTTAGTCGAGCCAGAGTTTAAGAGGATTGAGCGATTCATTTGGGGACTTGCACCTCAAATTCTAAGCATGGTTACTGCCTCAAAGCCTCCAACCATCACAGAGGCTATCGATTTGAGTATCACACTTACTGAAGAAGCACTGCGAATGAGAAAGTTTTCGGGATCTGAGGCAAACAAGAAAGAGACTCATGTGGAGTCTTCGGGCAATAAGAAAAGGAAGTCTTCGAACCTAAAGATAGGCACCCAAGTCAGTTATGGAAGCTCTAAAGCAAACAAAAGAAGGGAAGTGAACCCGCCTCGTGGCATGCAAGCTTATGGAGCCACTAATAAGGCCGGTGGTAAGGTTTACTTGGGGACTATGCCAAGATGCGAGGAATGCAATTTTCACCATGAAGGTCGATGTCCGAGGCCTAGGTGTGGAAGGTGTGGAAAAGAAGGACACAACAAGGAAGCTTGTTGGGCGAAGCATCCAGATGGAAGAGATAATGGTAAAGTTCCAGGTTGCTACAGATGTGGTGAAGTAGGGCACTTTAGGAAAGATTGCCCTAGGAAGAACCAAGCGAGGAAAGGTCTTCACGATCAGAGATCGTAAAGCACGCCAGGATCCAGATGCGGTTACGAGTACGTTCCCTATTAACCAACTCTATGCATCTATTTTTGGATTAATACTGGCACCGAATTTAACCTTGTATGCTTAGAACTTAAGAAACTATTTGGCCTAGTTTTGAGTAGAATAGATGTCTCGTATTCTTTAGAATTGGCGAATGGAAGGTTAGTTAAGCGAAGGGGATGATTAAGGATTGTATTTAGCAACATAGAAGAGCGGGAACCCCCCATTACCGTTGACTTGGGAAGTCATGATATTGTAGTCAGCATGGATTGGATATCCAAGGATAGAGCTAAAGTTGCTCGTCATAAGGAAAATCATTCGCATTCCTCTTGCGAATGATGAGACACTCATAGCACACAACCTTCTTACAATAGATGCGAGGGCACTAGGCCCCATAAGGCAGTGGATTTGCGACATCTCACATTGGTCGTAGAGACACGGAAGCGCCTCCGAATATACTGCATAGCCTTCCCTGCTCATGTTGACGATAAAGAGACCAAGAAGCCAAAGCCAGAAGACATCCTCGTCGTGGAGGAATTTCTAGAAGCCTTTCCCGAAGACTTGCCTGGGTTACCTCCACAGCGACAAGAGGAGTTTAGGATGAACCTAGTGCCAGGAGCAGCACCAGTGCCGGATGACGCCTTACTGACTAGCTCCGTCCTAGATACAGGAGCAACCGATGCAACTGCAGGATCTGCTAAGTAGAGGAAATCGGCCAGGCCGAGCCTCTCACCGTGGGAAGCCCCCGGTGTTATTCGTTAGGAAGTAGGATGATAGTTTTTACACATGTACACAGCCTAAACTGAAAGGAACTCAAAAGAACTAATGTGGAAAAAGTATTACGTATAGGTTGCAGGGAGATAGACGACTAACCATCAAGAATCGGTACCCCTTTACCGAGAATCGAGGACTTGTCGACCAACTGCAGGGTCCCAGCTACTATTCCAAGTTGGACTTAAGGACAGGGTATCACTAGTTGATGGCACGAGAAGAAAGTTGACAGTTTCCGTTTTGCATCAACTTCAGAGAATTGAATATCAAGGACCGGTATCCTTTGCCAGGGATTGATGACTTGTTCAACCAATTGCAAGGTTCTAGTTACTACTCGAAGATTGACTTGAGGTCAGGATGTCCTCAACTACGAATACAAGAGTAGAGTATCCCTAAAACGACTCTTAGGACTCGCCTTGAACATTACGAGATCCTTGTCATGTCGTTTGGCTTAACAAATGCACCGGCAGTATTCATGGACCTCATGAATCAGGTGTGTAAGCCGTACCAGGATAAAATCGTGATTATATTTATTGACTGCATTCTCATAAGCTCAAAGACCAAGGAAGGTCATGAGCAACATCTGCAATTTATCTTGGGACTCTTAGAGAAATAACAGTTATGTGCCAGGATGTCGAAGTGCGAACTTTGGATTCGCGAGGTAAGATTCTTAGGATACGAGGGGGATAAGATTGAGATTCATGTCGATCCTGCGATCAAGAACTAAGGAGTCCCTAAGACACAACTAAGAATTTTTGGGGAATGTAGGTTATATCAGACGACCCCTAGAAAACCTTTCAAGGACTGCTCAACCGCTAACAACCCTAACCTAGTCGGCACCTATCTTGTCTTCACCTAACACTACCAATAGAGTTGCGGCTCTTGTGATGCTTCTCGATGAAGTCTCGATTGTGCATTGATGCAACGAGACCAAGTCATCGCATACGCGTCACGTTGGTTAAAGGATCATGAGAAGAGACTTTGAACTAGGTGCAGTAGTTGTGCGTGGAAGATTTGGCGTCATTACTTGTATGGGAAAACGTTGCACGGTCTTTATTGAACACAAGGGTTTGCAGCACACCGTTGATCAGAAGGACGTAAACATGAGATAACTAGATGAAATGAGCTACTGAATGATTACGACTGTGAGATTTAGTATCACCTGGACAAGGCGAGCGTTGTAGCAGACGCCTTGAGCCGTAAGGAATGCGCAAAGCCTCTAAGGGTGCGAGCCTTAGAGATGATCATACAGACAAATCTCGTCACTCGAATCCGTGAAGCTGAGCAAGAGACGCTCAAACCAGAGAACCTTCAAGCTGAAGTGTTATATGAAATAGAAGTACAGTATTGCCTAAGGAAGACAGAACCTTATACTTCCTGGAACGACTCTGGGTTTCGTTTCGCGACAATTTACGAATGCTTATTTTGGGGCAAGGCTCATAGGTCAAGGTACTCGAACCATCCTGGATCCGACAAGATGTACCAAGACTTGAAGGATTAGTATGGATGGCCCAAGATGGAAGCTGGTATAGCCATACATGTGGGTAACTGTCTTACTTGTGTCAAAGTTAAGACAGGATACCAAGAAACCATCAGGGCTGCTGCAACAGCCTGAGATTCCCATGTGGAAGTGGGAACGAACCTTAATGGATTTCATTACAAGCTACCAAAGAGGTCACGATATGATGTGGGTGAGTATTGACCAACTCACCAAGCCTGCACATTTCCTACCAAACAGTGAGGAGACAGCGCAAGGGAATTAGCAGACATTTAGCCTCGAAAGGTTATGGCACGTCATGGAGTGCCTGATTCTATCTTGTCCGACCAAAATGGTCATTTTGTGCTAAGGATATGGCAGACGTTTCAAAAGGCGTTTAGGTCACGATTGGACCTTAGTACTACATTTCACCCTCAGACGGACGGCCAAAGCAAACGAACGATACAAACTTTGGTAGACCTGATATGTGCTTGTGTGATCAACTTTGATGAAAAGATGGATCACTCACTAGCCCTTAGTGGAGTTTTCCTACAATAATATTTATCACGCCGCCGTTTAGGCCGTCTCGCGCAAAGCTTTATTGGAACGTAAGTTTCAGTCCCTTTTGTGTTAAGCGGAGACCAGAGATAAACGATTTACTGACCCAAGTTGGTTTAGGAAATTATAGGCAAGATTGTTCAGATATGTGGGCGTACCAAGTCAACCCATGGTATACAGTAAGGCTGCGGCGATAAGCGGCGGAAACCGTTGGAATTTAAGAATTGATATTATTGAAATTATCACCTTGGGAAGGGGTGGTATGATTTGGAAAGCGTGGGAGGTTGGACCCACGCTATAGTAGACCTTTCGAGATCCTGGAAAGGACTGGGACCATTGCTCACAAGCTGAAAGTTCCAGAAGAACTTAGCAGTGATCACGACACGTTTCACGTGTCTAGTCTTTAGAAGAGCCTGACTCTAGGAACAGTCGTTATTCCTGCAAATAAGATTCACGTCAACGACAAACTCCAATTTATTAAAGAACCTGTTATGGTTGTGGACTGGAAGCCCACGAAACAAGGAGAAGTCGTAATTGATTTGTTAGAGTTCGTTTGAATTCATATCATGGCCCAGAGTTTACTTGGGAACATGAAGACCAAACTAAGCCTAAGTGACCACATTTGATTCACAACTCCCCTGAGACCGATGGAATCGCTTGAATTTTGGGACAAAATTCTTTTAACGGGGGGAGAATGTGACAATTGGCACTTTTCCATGCATTCCGTACAATAATTAAACAGTAATATGAGCTTCAATGACTATGCATGATTTAGTTTACAAGACGAATGAAATTCTGATTACTGTTATATATATACAATGGCATTTCATGTTGCAAGGCTTTTATCATTACTACATGCAACACAATATAGCTCCATTAATGCACAGAACAAAGTTAGCACAGTTATCAGACAAACTAGAAGTACTGACGAGAGTCCAGTACTTAGACAGACATGATGTTGAGACACAAAATAAGCCCCAAGATCAAGTGTTACACTAGTATAGTGTGTAGGAAAGTAGGGATTACAAAATTGCCTTCCTAGTGATGACATAGTACTAGAAAGTGCCAGAAACACACTAAAACTGCAAAATTATGCAGAAAATAAACAAATTCAGCAAAAATTCAGCTTTTAGCAACTAAATATAATGCAGAATTATGATTTAATGGTCCTGAATACCTTCCTAGGTGTCAGGAATCAAAACTGTCATGAAAGACAACATAAAGCACACTAAACTGCGCAATTTAGCACTTTAATAAAAACACTAAACTGCGCAATTTAGCACTTTAACGAACAGTAACGAAACGAACAACCGGACATTACCCGAAATATCAAATTTTTACTAGAAGCACTGTTTTTATGTTACGAAACTAGTTATGGTCACCGAACATCATATTACATCTCATAAACATTAAATACATAAAATACCTAACTAGCACCATTGAATCCTAACTAAATCAAGTAACTTACCATTAAAAGTTACACTTTACCCCCCCCCCCCTTTGATAACCGGTTTCGGGACATGGGTCCCATATAAGAATTCTTTTAATTATTTTATTAAATATGCTTAGGATATTCTAAGCATAATATCTAAAAGATATGCAAATGTTGGTGAACTTTATAAAAACCTAAGGTCTACCATATACATCATTCTTCATCTTCTTCATCACACCATTTCTTTTCCTCTCCCTTTCCCAACTCATGGCTACAACACACACCCACAACATATCCATTTTCACTTCTTTATCAACCATTCTAAGAAGTTCCTAAGGTGTAAGAAGCATATTTAGGAAGCTTGGAAGCAAGGAAACCTGAAGGACCTTCACCATTTGCTTTTATCCACTTCATTTCTTCTAGTGATCATCCCTAGCCTTGAGCTAGTGGTAAGAACATCATACACTCCATTTTACATCTTATTTACGTGATTAAAAGATGATACATGATGTTAATCTTAAAGAGCACTAAGAATCAAGAAGATGAAACATGAACATAAGCTTAATATTTAAAGAAATCATGATGTTTCGTGTTGAATATGCTACTTGATGATTGATTGGTTATGTTAATAATGTAGATCATCATATGATCTTGCTAGATGATGATTAAAAACATAATCTAGCAAGATGAGAGGATGGAAATGTTAGAGATTAATGGATCATCCTCACAAAAGTCATGAACTTGAAAGAATAAATTGTTTTCTTGTTAAATGAAGATTAAAGTAAGATGTAAGTCTTGTAGATCTAAGATTTCAAGGATGATTTTTCAAGAAATCAAGTTAAAAATACAAAGTTTACTTAACCATGGTTCCTAAAGAAATCAATCATGTTTATAAAGGTTAAACAAGTGTAGAAACACATGTGTAACAAGAAAAATCCAAGAAGAAACATTTTTAGAAAATGTGATCACAAGTTGTAAAGAACCATTTTCTTTAAAAATGATGTTTTTAAAGAAACAACCACACTTTAAAGGGTAACAAGACTTACTAAACACACTAGTAAGTTACTACAAATTTTTGTAAATTTTCAAGTTCATGAAGTAGTTGATTATGCTTGATTTTTGGCAAAATTGGTAAGTATAGATTGATTATTGGTTGATTGTGTTGATTTACAAAAGAAAATGATATGCCTTTAAGGCATGGAAACCTCCATTTTTAGGGGAAACTATGGCAAAATTTTTCTAAAAATTAAACACTTAGAAAAATATTTTTAAACAAATGTTTACAAGAATATTTCAACCATGAATTTTCACATAAAGATTGCCATAAATTTTGTTACAAAAATCACAAATATTGGAGGTTGGTTTTTGTAAATAAAAGTGACTAAATATGTATTTAGGAAATATATATTTAGATGGCACCATGTGTGTGATTATTTGTATATTATGTGTATTAGTTATATTATTTTAGGACTTGAAATAATATAACTCATCAAAATACAAAAAATTACAATCCAAATTATTACCAAAATTCCAAGGGAATGAATATACAAAATTATACCCAAAATATTTGTGAAACCGAACAAAGAAATATAACTCACAAAAATATTCCGGAAAATTTATTTCACAGGTATATTTTTGGTAAATAATATTTTGGACACCAAGGAAACCAAAAATATGATTTTTACAATTATTACAAGATTATATCATATTTTTAACAAGGAGAAAATATATTATTTTTTGGTAAATAAAAAAATATATATTTTTCTTGGAATTATTAGAAGATATATTATTTTTGGAAGAAATATATATTTTCTCAAACAAACATGAAATACATTATTTTTGAGAAAAAAAATGTATTTTCTTAAATAAACTTGAAACATATTATTTTTGGAAAGAATATGGATTTATATATATTTTCTATGTTAGACTTGGAAATATATTATTTGTGAGACTTGTATGAAATTTATAAATATTTTTGCCAAGGGAAAAATTATAAATAATTTTTCTAAGTAATATTTCTTAAAATATATATTTTAGAAATATATATTGATGTATTTTTATTAAAGATATTATTCCGGAAAAATTAATACAAAAATTAAGTATAAGAATACATACTAATTACAAGAAAATACGTATTTTTATACGTATAAATACACTCCGGAATACGGCACCAATACATGGCGAAAATATACAAGTATAAGAATACGAATACAAATGCACCCATCCTTGGGAAGAATATATATGTATAAATACTTGGAAAGTATCAAGTGAAAATATATTATTCTTAACAGTTATTCCAAAACTTAATAAATATAATTTAAGTTAAAATATTTATTATTTTAACAAATAATTATATAACTTGGAATAATACTGAGGACACAGTGAAACATAACTCAAAGACACTAAATAATACTAAGTCAAGGCACGACCCGCTCGTCTAATAGACCGTAGTACGTTGTAGGTAGTTGTGCACACTAGTAGCAGCTTGAGTTACGTCGGATTGAAGAACGCAAAACCGTGAGTTCATGTCCCCCTTTTCTCTTAACTGTTTTCGGATTTATAACTCTCGGGGGTGGAATACATGTTGCATACGTTTAAATGGTATGAATTGGCTATGAAATGAATTATAGATCATGTGAGCATAGATTGAAATTGAAATGCCATTAACTCTCATAATAAATATGGACGAAGGTTAGATCTAACGGGTACGGCCGAGCCCCACTCATGGTCCTTATGTGACCACTTGAGTGCTTCGGTGTCCCAGTCGAGGTAACTCGACAACGGTCAAGGGTAAACTTGACACTGTCAAGGTAAATTGACATAGTCAAGGTAAATTGACACAGTCGAAGGGAAATTCAACACAGTCGAGAGGAAATCGACGAGGGTATAAGCCTACTCATATTGAGTACTCCTTATGTCTTCACATGCATAAATGTCCTTGCAAAGCTTTAATTTGATCTGTTCATAGATGCTTTTCATACCTATTTTCAAAGGAGTCTTTCAAACGTTTACAAGGTCTATCAGTATTTATACAAAACGCATGAACTCGCTCAACTTTTGTTGATATTTTCCAAAATTACATGTATTTCAGGTAACAAGTTGGATCTTGGGTGCTGGTGTTGTTTCTGGAAGTAAATTCCAAGTTTAGATGTCATCCACTTTTGTTGAATTGTATCTTAGTCGAAGGTTGCGTTGTTTGAAACTTAAATAACTGGTTTTTGTAATACTTTAAACTTAATGAATGGATGAACATCGTTTTGATCATATAGTTGTTTATTATGATTGAATGCAATGGTATTGAACAAGTCACACATCATACGCTTTCGCAAAATTCAGGGTGTGACAGTAGGAGCATTAGTTGTTTTTTGTACTCTTAATTCTAACTAATAAGAAAGTTATAAGCAGTAAACAATACAATCCTCTGGTTCATGAGTTAGTTTTTCTTGTGTGTTTGTGGGGTCTGATTTCCTACAGTGTATACAATACATAAAACAGAGAAGAATTTGTCTTTTACACTAATATTGTACTTCGTCGACAAAGTTGAGGGGTAGCCCAGGCTACCCCTAATTACATGCTATCTCCGCCAATGCCTATCACTCCATAGTGTTAATCAGCACACACATATTCAACAATCTTCAAAACATAGATCTTAGCTCTCCTTAGAACAAGAAGGGCAGCAATATCCTGAAAATGAAAACATTTTATCTGGTTAGTTATGAATGGACCTCGCCTAGAGTTCCGTTTTTTGTGGGCACGCCGAGGGTGAGTAGGTGCGGGTGGGAGTGAGGGTTGTATACTTACCAAAAATGGAAGAACGAGTTTCTGAACATTAATCCTCTTCCATTGGAACATCTGGAATATCAAATCTGTCTTCATCTATAGTTTTGTTGATCACAGAAATAGGGGAAGGTGATACAGAGTTAAGGAAATAAAAGTTGTAAAAATAATATTTAATCAACAACCACAAACATGGAAATGGGGTCATATAAAGCCACAACGAGGCAAATTTGACCCGTTAACTTAAACACGGGTCATTTTGGCTTCCATGTTATCGTTAACGGGTCAAAAGGATACAACTTTAAAGAAAGTCAAGCAAAGTGTTTTCAAGTGCTTAAACCTCAAATATAGAGCAGTAGATGACAGATCAAGCCAGCCCGTTTCAACATATATTTAAAATTGGGGAATTGGCTGTAATAATCCCAACTAGAGGTCATTGGCCACTGACAGTCCCATCTTTAAATATTCCCTCCACCAGTCCCACCTTTAAATATTCCCTCCACCAGTCCCACCTTTCACTTATTTTTCCTACACCGGTCCCCCGTTAAAAAAACTTAACGGATTTATGTTTTTTTCCAAATTACAAACAGTTTTTTACGGATTTTGATCAGAACAACGATACGAGTCCATTGGTGTAAAACTTACCTCGAAATGATGCTCCAAACGATGAAAACGGCGCTTCAATTCGGGTGTTTAAATTTCCAATTAACAAAAATCAAGTATTTGGAGCACCATTTCGAGTTAAGTTTTACATCAATGTACTTGTATCGTCGTTCTGATCAAAAGTCCTAAAAATCTGTTTGTAATTTGGAAAAAAACTTAACTCCGTTAATTTTTTTTAACGGAGGACCGGTGTAGGAAAAATAGATGAAAGATGAGACTGGTGGGGGAATATTCAAAGATAAAACTGTCAATGGCCAATGAATTCTAGTTGAGATTATTATATGCCAATTCCTTTTTAAAATTTACCCGGCACCCATTAGGCCCAGCCAGTTTTGACATGCATTAAAAAGTAAGCAGCTTATGTAACATGAGATCATCCTATTTCTCCCCACGGTTACGGCTATGATTCAGCTCTCTTAAAATTTCAGGCGTAATCTGCATCAAGAAATAACACCTTACTGTTGAAAATTATATTTCTTTTTTGACAATTATATAACCTCTGTTTCTTCACATACCATTTTATGTCTCTGCTTCTTCACAAGATAATTGATGTCGTCTTTTTTGCTCCTTTGTTAGTTCATGTTTGTACCTGCATAAAATTGCATTGTTAATACTCAAATAGATCTATAAAATTGACCAGAAAACGAGGAAATTAACCTTTGCATAAAAGCAAGCAGCGACTGATGCCATATCACAGGCATATCCCTAGAGTCCTCACAAAATCTCATGAAATGTGCAACAATCGCATCATCGATAACTCGATATGGTAAAGCGTATTTCTTCTCAACCAATAGCTTCAATAAATACCTTGTTGTACCACCATACTCCATTTCCGCAAGTTTCATTAAAGCAAGACTACACAATAAAAATAGCACTTTTGTTACAATTCAGTCCAAATAAAATAAAAAATAGGGCTTATTTTAATTAAAGAAAAACGAATTATGCAAAAATTTGTCAGTAGAGAAGACTACACAATAAAAAATGCACTTTAGTTACAATTCAGTCCAAATAAAATTAAAATAGGGCTTATTGTATATTTTTTTTTTTTTTTTTTTTTTTTTTTGAACAGCAAACCTCTAGATGCCTAGGTTCTAGAGAGTGTAGGAATTATTCTCATCTAGGAAGGACCGGACTTGAACCTGCGATCACCCGGGAAGGGAACCTCACTAAGTGAGTAAACCCACCCACCTCCTCTTTGTTGAAAGTGGGGATCGAACTTGAGACCTCTCACAAGGCCTAAGTCCTTTCCACCACTCCACCAAAGGCTCATTGGCGGGCTTATTGTATATATGTATTAATTCATAACAAAGGGATGAATAGTTAATTTTTTGTCTTTTATGGAGTTTTTTTTTTATAGGATTTCTTTTGTAATAGAACTTTGTTTTTTTATATGATTTGGCACAAATGTTAAATGAGTTTAGTCTTTTATTTGTTTTTTACGTTTTTTTTTTCCAGATTTGGTCGTTGTTTGTTGCTACTTAGCACGGTGTATGGTATTCATATTTGGTCTCTCATGTTTTTATCCCTGGACTTTCTAATATGTGTCGATATAAATTCGACTTTGTCTAGAATTTGCTTCATGTGAGTCACTTGGTGTTAGAAATTAGTGTTTTGATCGTCGTTCGGTTGCTACTTAACATAATTTTACCCCCTCGCCCAATGCAACGATGGTGGCACGGTTTTACGCCCAGACCCGCAACGCGGGGCTTAAAACTAGTTATAATTAAAGCATAAAAAATTATGTAGAAAATGTCAGTAGAGATTTGAAAAAAAAAAACGTTTGCACCAAGTCATGCGTGTCTTTGGTCTAATTCCTTAAACTACAAAAAAAAATACTATATGAATATACGAAGACAATTTTTTAATCCTATTCAAAAGATGTCCAAGCAAATTTTTACTTATGGTATGGTTCTTTTTTATTGTAACTAAAGTTGACGGTGATACCTGGAATGAAGTGGTGGAATAGAGACTTTTTGAAGAACACTTCCAATAATAACAGCTTCTCTCAAATTGCATGTTCGGGACTGCACAAAATCCTTTATAATTGAACTTTAAGGAAAGTAAAATGCCAGTTAATGTTTTAAATAACACCACATTTTTGGTCAAAAAAAAATAATTAAAAAAACAAATGCCTTCATGAAAGATGTTTTCTACATCTTAAAACATAAATTCTCCTACGCTGAAACTATTGGCACATCTTGGTTGGCTATCTCCACATTTAGGATTTACCTATGCTGCGTATAGACCTATACGCAGCGTATAGAGTTACCCTTCTATGCTGCGTATAGACCTATACGCATCGTAGGTAAGGGGTAGATACACGACCAGACAGTCAACCTAATACCATGTCAAATCTCTCTGACATACACATCGTATAGATCTATACGAAGCGTATGTACAAAAAGGTATACGCTGCGTATAGAGTGTAACACCCTGTGTTAAGAAAGTCAAAGTCAAGATTGAAGTCAAAGGAAGAAAAGATTGCTAATTGCGATCTGTCATTCCTTGCTTAATTACTGACTTGACTTCTTTGACTTGTAATAGACTCTTTGTTTTATTTATTTTAGTTGTATTATGTGGAGTATCTGTGGATAATCGAGGTTTTTATCGATGTTGGTCCCTTTATCGCTTATCGCATCGCAATCGCATTCGCAACCCGATTTATGCGTTCTGGGTATTGTTTTACGTGTGTGTGCTATTTATATGTTACTTGTGCATGTTTAATTATGTTTATGTTTGTGGTAATTAATCGAAACGCAATCGCAATCCTATCGCAATGCAATCTAAATCGCAAACGCTAAACGCAAGTTATTTATAGTGATTGTATGTTAGATATAGTAGTTAGGTTATTTGTGTAACTAAGGGGTAATTCTATCGCATCGCTCGCTCGAAACGCATCGCAACGATCAACACGCGAATCGAAACGACAAAACTCAACACGCCGGACACTTGGATTGAATGGCCAACCGATCGAGTGGCCATCCGATCGAGGCGCCATCCGATCGGTGACCAATCCGACCCTTGTGTACTTTCCTCTTTTGGAAACCCTATAAATACCCTTCTATCACATCATTTGTGATGTGACAGCTCTCTCACTCGACCAGCTTACTCAAGCACTCATTTCTCTCGATTTCTCGCGATTCTTGTAAGGTTTCAACTCAAATCTTGTACTTCTATGATCTACACGCACTTCTTCATCATTTTCACCTTTGAATCTTAACTTTTAACAGTGAAATCAACGGATTTGAGATGTTCTAGGATGATGTCATCATGGAGTTCTTATGAACTTCAAGATTTGGCTTCATTCCACCAAGAACAACTTAGATCTGAACGATTTCCACATGAATAAACAATGATCTTGCATAGATCTGAACATTTTCAAAGCTAAAATGATTGAAAGATACTTTTCTAACTTTCTTTCAACTCTTTTACACTCAATGCACTCAAAACCGATAGAATCGGAGCTCGTTCTGATCTTCTACTCATTCTTAGTAAAGTGTTGGTTCAAGATCTGATTTCTATCCAAGAGACAACTGATTCCAGGTTAAACATGAACAACCATCACGAACCAGTGAACTAATCGGACTTGGGTGATTCCTGTTCGATCGGACGACTTGGGACTTGACGAGGTTCTGTTGTTTAATACGTTATCGTATCGTCTCGAGCAAACCGCAAAACTTCCAAAACTTAACAAATCTTCAAGTTTCAAAAAGATCAGATCGCGGGACAGATCGCCTTCCGATCGGATTGCCATCCGATCGAACCGCAATCCGATCGGATTGCACTTGAGGTTCAACACTTAAACAATTTTCAACATGTTCAAGGCATAATCAGTTCTAACGGATTGCCACCCTATCGGTAGACCATCCGATTGGATGATAATCCTGCTGTGAACTTGTTCTCTAAGAAATACCTCGTCGAACGGATCGCCATCCGATCGAACTGCCGTTCGATCGAACGACCTGAAAGGTAGAGATACTTCTCTTTTTTCAAAATGCTACAACGAAAACTTCAAAGCCATCATACACAAACACATCCTTACCAAACGAATGTCAATCCAATCGAATGGCCATCCGATCGGATGACCATCCGAACGGATTGACATCCGATCGAATGACCATCCGATCAGATTACCGTTCGACACTTGGTTCTTTTACACTGTTTTACGTGCCATTCTTCGCTTATGCTATCGTTAATTGTTCAGGCTAATCTCCCTCAGCGCTCCCTTCAATCCAAGAGAGTGTTTACTTGTTAAGCACGATCTGTGAGTATACTCGATCCCTTTTTGCTTTACGCACTTTTGGGTGTTACATACGTTATCTATATTCATATCACAATCGATCACACAACGCAAACACTATTTATACGCTGATCGTTATTGCATGTTACGTGTTATTCGATGAATGCTTGTATGTTATGTTAACATAGTGATTGTTACCTGACACCTTAGCAACGATAGTACTATAGTTTGGACTCAGCACCTGTCGTGGACAGGGGTTGTTAAGGGCTTTACTTCACGTGTCCCAGTGGGGATATGTGTTGCGCATTCTACAACTCGCAGTCACGTCTGTGCATATTTCTCTGTCGATAACCTACTAGCTTTCACTTTGCTACATGTTACATGCTGGTTATGTGTAAACGATTTCGAACTCTGTTATACTATTAAACATGTATGCTAACCTTTACACTATGTGTAATGACCTCTATTTTAACGTATGTGACAGGTGCTTAGGATGCTTGCTCGCTATTTGATGGAATCGAGCTTAGGAGAGTCTAGAAACCAACGAACAATTTATTTATATTTAAGTTGTCGAAATAGAATTATTTGTCTTTGAATTGTCTGTAATAACTATGCTACTTGTTATGTCATGGTATGGGACGTGATGCTTAAAAAAATTGGTAATCGTAGTTTTTATGGAAACTACTGGACAATCTGTTTCACTCAGTGACGCGCCCCGATGTTTCCGCCATCGGTTGGGGTGTGACAAATTGGTATCAGAGCCATAACTATAGCGAATTAGGCAAGACTCGACCTAGTCCGGGTCGATGTCTTAGAAATGACCTAGTCTATAGTCTAAGTACCAACAGACCGACTTGTGCATACCCTGTAGGGGTTTTGCACGAGCTTACTTACCATTTCTCGCTCGCACTCGCTGAACACTACACTATCACCACACACTACTTTCGAATGAACGAGTGATTAGGTCGAGATTAGGTGTGAAAACCGCAAACTCTCGACTAAATCGCTTGTTCGACCCGTATTTATATCTACAAACAGGGGAATTTGCGTTGAATCAGGAGTGAAATCCATACTTTAACGCATAATTCCTCTCTGTCTCATCAAAACAGGAACGAAGTCGTTAAGCCAGGGGTGAAACCCGAACCTTAACGACCTGTTCCGCCCTCTATTTTGGTTTTACAAAATTCTCACCAAAGTCTCAACGGACTCCAACGACTTGAAGTCACACCGTAACTGGAAGGATGCGTGCCGTTTGCCCAAAATCGAGGCGAGAGCACAGTCCCGAAAGCCAAAGTATGTACCAAAAGTCCTTGTGAATAGTCGAATCACTTTGGGTAGTCGACGTCTATCAAGCCTTAGACAATCTATCCTCGATTTCAAACTCGCAATCGCTGATTCTACATGTTTTGATTCTGAGCCCTCAACTGCTGACTCTGATATTTGTCGCTTTTATGTGGATTTTACATGTTTTATGTGGTATTACCTGCTTATGTGTTTTGATTTTTGGTGACTTATACGCTTTTCGCTTTGATCGACACACACGACTCACACCGCACATCTATCTCAATACGCTAACAAATCGCTGCTACTTGTGGATAATCGCATGCTATGCTACTCACTTATGCTATGCTACTCGCTGTGTACTCGCTAATCGCGCTCGCTAATCTCGAATTCGCGGACTTTGAATGATAGGGGATTATGTGTGACCAGGATAGATGAATACGTGCAAAATAAAAATGTGGTTTCTGTGTTCTATGTGCCCTACGTGTTTGTGTGCCTCTGTGTCTTACGTGCCTATGTGTTTCTGTGATAATATGCCTATGTGTTTAAATGATTATTTGTGTTCATGAGCTTTAATATGAGGTAGTTTAGAGCAGAGCGCGAGTCTATACTAGGTTGATCAAAATTTGTGTCTGAGTCCTGTGGCGATGTCTATTGCAGACAATGTCGTCCTTTGGATCATTCCATTCCCGATCTGCTCGCCGAAACCATGAAGACAAACGCATTGTTGCTCTCATCGCTAAGCAAATGGCGAAAGCTATCCCTCAGATCGTTAGCGAACTGAACGAGAATGCTAGCAAGTCTTCCGAAGAGTCTAGGACTGATGCTCCTAAGTCTACTTTTAGCTTCAAGTAGTTCAAAGCCTGCGGCCCGAAAGAATTTACCGGCGAAGATGGGCCTACGGCCATGTTCCAATGGTTTGATTCGATCGAAGTCACCCTGCTCCAGAGTGGCTGTCCTAATAATCTCTGTACTTTTAACGCCACTGGCATCTTCTAATCCCGAGCTCTAGATTGGTGGACGGCCGAGAGAAACAAACGCGGAAATGATGCATCTTACGGACTAATGTAGGATGAGTTGAAGGACATTATGATGCAAGAGTTTTGCCCTCCCCACGAGCACCAAAAGCTGGAGGACGAGTTTTGGCATATCAAGTAGAAGGATGGTGACAACGCTGGTTTGACTGCTCGCTTTAAGTAGCTAAGCATAATCTGTCCAGGTCAAGTTACTACGCCCGAAATCACCATCAAGAAGTATATTCGTGCTCTTTCGAATTGTGTGGTAGATTTCGTTCAAGCTGCAAAGACGACAACAATTGAGTAAACCTGCCTACTCGCTGCTGAGATCAATGACAAGCGAGTCATGTCACACCCCAACCGAGGGCGGAATCATCGGGGCGCAACACTAGGCGAATCAGATTGCTCAAGAGAATCCATAACAACTATATTGCGATAATATTTAATACATTCATTATCCCATACTAACGAATAATACAATCACATAAGTTATCACAGATTTCTTGTCCTCTCGAACAATGCCAATCCGACAACCTAGATTTTAGTTGAGTTTCTAGACTCCCTAGCTTGATTTGATATAGTCTGCGATCTAACCTGCAACATACGTTAAAAATATTTGTCAATACAAAAGTATTGGCGAGTATACAGGTTTGATATGTAATAGCATAATAGATTAAAAAGTGTATCGAATTTCCATATGCAAGAACATAACACACGACATATATACTCACAAAGCTGATACTACCAACTAAGTCCTCGATGCACGAATATGCGATGGCAAACTAGACCCCGTCGGGCGCAATAGTACTATACTAGTCATGGTGGGACGTCGCGAGTATAAGCCCTAGCACATATGCAACTAGCATCACGTATATCTATGCATAACAGTCATTCGCAAGTGATAATTCGATTGATTGAATAATTCGATTGATAAGTTCGATTTGTTAGAAACGTATGTTACACCCAAAATGCGATTAAAAGGGTTCAAGTATACTCACAGGACGTATGTAGCAAGAATACAACTTGATTGGATCGGTTACAAGTGCGTCTGCGTTGAATCATTGAAGGATATAGTAAACGATGTACGATTAAGCGAGAATAACATCAAACAGTTAGTTATCTGGTCGGATGGGCTCATCCGATCGGATGACATATGGATCCGGGTCGGATTGCTATTCGATCGAATGGCTGTGGACTCGTTCGAATTGTTATCCGATCGAATGGCTGTTGACTCGTTCGAATTGTTATCCGATCGAATGGCTGTTGACTCGTTTGAATTGTTATTTGATCGAATGGCTTTTGACTCGTTCGAATTGTTATTCGATCGGATGACATGTTATCCGTTCGGATGACAAGTTATCCGTTCGAATGACACGTCTGGTCAACTGTTTTCGAGTGTTTTCGGAAGAAATACGATGCGGTCTTGTTGGGACGGTGTAATCTCGTATTAACCATTGAAATTCTATCAGTTCCGACCCGTTCTAACGGCCGGGAATCACCCTGTTCCATCGGATCTGGCCGTTCTTGACGGTTTCTCATGGTTAACTCGAAATCGCACAGTTCCTTGGTTAAAAACATAGAATTAGGTGAAATTTGTTACCAAAATATGTGGAAATCACCCAGATCTGAGTCATTTATGGTGGGATGAGGTCACAACTTGAAGTTCATATGAACTCTTGGTGACATCACCTTAAAACACCTCAAATCAGTAGATTTCACGGTTAGAAATAGAGTTTTGAAAGACAGAAGGATGTAGAATCGAGTGTAGATCATAGAAGTACGAGTTTTAGGTTGAAATCTTACCGGAATCGCGAGGAATCGAGAGAAAAGGGTCCTGGAGCGTGCTTGGTCGAGTGGGAGCTGTCACATCACTTGAACAGTGGTGTGGCAGGCTATTTATAGGCAAAATGAGGAGAGGGTGTTACTGGGTCGGATGGCCACCCCGGCGCGGTGAGTTTCTCCGTTTTCGATCGTTTAGATAGTTTTTGAGGTACGCGCTTTCTATAGTTGATTTATATTATTATCATATATGTATATATATCACTAAGGGTCGTATTTACGTATCCATATTCCAAAGTTTCGATACAACAATCAATTTTCGTTTCGAGTGTGCGATTATAAGCGACGTTTCATGGCCATCAAGTAGGGCAGTATAGGTCCTTTCTTGATGTCATCGTGAACGTTATTGTGAGTTGTGCCACAATGACTGACGGGGTACCACTCACTCGTATTGTCATCATCGTCACGATGACTGGAGCTATAGCACTCACCCGAGAGTCCTTGTTAGCGTTAGTTGTTTACGTTCGACACATCACGGCCACTGAGGAGGGTAGAATAGGTCCTCACTCAATGCCTCCGTGAGTGTTAGTGTTGGTGATAATAGTTTATTGCAAAAATATGCGATTTTATCCTTCGAATAGCGAAGTATGGGATATAGTTACATTATGATCCGAATCTCTGGCGCTAGGCGTAACGAGTGTATCGAGTGGTAACAACGCACGAAAGTGCGGGTTGTTACAGTCTCCCATGCTTTAGGAAATTTCGTCCCGAAATTAATCCAACAGGTAGACTTTGGAGAGTTGATCCAGTATAAGTAGCGATACAGCGAGCGATTTGACCGTGAGTTGAGAAGCGAGAGCGTTTCGAATAAGAGGGATCGATTGCGATAACGAGAAGGCGATGTGAACGGCAAAAGTAATATCCCACGAGTTGGCGTTCCGAAGTACCTCGAGTCGTGAAGAATTCGTTGGCTCGATGCGATTGAAATTCAAGGAACTTGAAAGGTTTCCCATGACGTAGGGTTAACTGAGTCGGTTGCTAACCAACGTTACAAGAAACATTCATTTTTAGATAATCAAAAGGAAATTTCTGGACGAAAAATCTCGAAGCGCTTCCTTTTATGTATGGCCAACTGAGTCGATGTTAACCAACGTTGCAAGGAAGTTTAGGTCTTACACACTTTAAAGAATTCGAAGATGAAAACTGAGGTTACGAAAACTCTCCTATGATATGGGTTCAGCTGAACTTGATGCTGAACCAACGTCTCAAGAAAGTCTTGTTTTTGTCATTGAAAAAGGTTTTAGGGAAAAATTGGACTCATGAAAGCCCCCCCTTGGACATGGAGCTAAGCTGGTTCGATGTTACCTCCACAATGTGAGGAATTTCACTTGTCCCATGGTTTTAATAAAAGTTTTTATAAAAATCAGTTTTAACCGTTTTGAAAAAGACAATTTAGCATCGAGCCCCGCTTGGCATCTTCCCACGGAAGTTCGTTAATATGATTAAAACATTTATATATAGGAAGTACCAGCGGCGTATCCACCATGTTTCTCCCATATTATCTCCGTTTCGTGAGGCGGTGCCAGGTGTGCCGATATGACACGGATAGAATTTGCGCTTACTCGGCCCAATCGATAGGAAGTCGGACCGAGTATAAGGTAGAATCGAATAGGTTAAACCGGCGGGTTGAATTGCGAACGTAGTTGTAGCAGCGTGCGCGAGTAGCCTGATGACACGAAACATTTATGTGTCGTGTCTGGGTAGGCGTCGAGCGACAAGCGATAAGCGAATAGTGCGTTTTCGATTAGATTCCATATTAAACCCACATGGCACGTTTCCACGAGACTTTCCTAACATGGTGAAACACCACGTTTGACCAGGTTAGTTTTGCCTCGTGAAGCGATGTCATGTGTATTAATACCACACAGACTGCAATGAACACCAAGCGAGCGATAAGCGGTAGACTATACACGATAAGCGACAAGCGATTAGGTGATTAAGCGATTAACACAACATAACACCAGCAATGACGGCGGCGATAAACGAATTACGATAAGCGGCAGTTGTTGCGTTGCAAGCGATGGGGGGGTATACGCGACTTATGCGGTTCGATTTGATTGATTAACACCACAGAATTTAGCTAACATCAGACCCCACATGGCCTGTTTCCACGAAAGGCCGCTGATATGACTAAAACACCTTGCTTTAACCATATGAGCTTCCTCTCGTGAAGCGAGGTCATGTGTGCTAACTTAACACAAATATCACAGATAGCGGTAGGCGATAGCAATAGACTGACACACAGCAAGCGATATAGAGTCACATAATAAGCGATAGAGATTGCGAGATACACATGATGAGCGATTGCGATTAGTCGAGTTTTGTTTCGAATAAGCTTTCCGTTACGTTGCGACGCATCACGGCTATCGAGGAGGGTAGAATAGGTCCTCATTCTGACAACATCGTAAGCGTTAATGTGCTTGATGAGATTTGTTGTGACAGACTTACGACCAGTCTTGCATTGATGCAATTGCCCTGCGAGGTAGACTCCCAGAGTCCATCGATGAGGCGATTGCACTGCGTTTGCAGACTTGCGACAAGTCCCGCGATGATGCGATTTAGTTGTTACGCCTTGCGATTGAGTGTAGTGTGTTGAAAATAATCACAATAGTATAATAGGTCTAATAACGTTCAACTCCACGTGGCACTTTCTTCACGGAACTTCGGTAGTATGATAAAGCACACCTTGCTTGACCCCTACTACTTTCATCCCGTGATTTGGTGTCACCTTTTGTCAAAATGCTTATGGCACCTTAGAATTCACTACGACCTCCGTGCACTGACCCAATTAATCCCGTGTGCACCCGTGATTAATCGTTCCTTGCACGTTTATCGTACCTCATTCTAAGAGTGTAGTGAGGGTAAAACACATTATTTCGTGATATAGTATATAGTATGTGTGTGATTCTAGTCTAAGTGCGACGACTAGAGTGTGATAGAGGAAAGGAAAACGAGAGTTATTGTTACCCATAGTGGCAACATTGAGTAATAGAGTAGGTTCAAAACTTAGAAATTAACGTCAAAAATTGTATTATTACAACTATATCCTACGCTTGCTAGATGTCTGATGCTGAAGACTTTTGCTGGAGCTGTTGTTGTTGTACTCAAGCTCACGGTTCGATGCGGCAGTTGCGGGTGAAGTGACCGTAACGTTTGCAGTTATTGCAATAGCGACAGTCAGCCCCAACTGGATGATGATAGGTACACGAGTAACACTGGGGATGAGCTCCAGTGTAGGCTCGTTTTGGAAACATCGGAACTGTTCGAAGAGGTTTCGATTGCAGCAGTTCGGTTGTTGATGAACTCGGGCTCGAAATCTTTCGTTTGCGGCTGGGTTTGTCGGTGTCTTGCGAAGAGGTGTCGTCGTTGGAGGATTCGTCTGAGGTCTCACTTGCAGAATCTTCGGCTGATTTGTCGGAAGATCCGTCGGCAGATTTTTCAGAAGAATCGGCAGCAGATTTGTCCGAAGAATCGTTAGCAGATTCGTTAGAAGAATCGCCAGCAGGTTTGTCAGAAGATTCGTAAGTAGATTCATCAGAAGAATCATCAACATGTTCGCCTGAAGGATTAATGGTGATTGCTTGATGAGCTTGCTTGATAGGATTCCTTGAGAATAACCCTTCCATGAGTCGTTTGTTGCTGATTTCTGCGGCTAAGCAGTAGGTTTCTTCGATAGTAGCAGGTCTTGCAGCTTCGACAAAATCATCCACACACTCAGGAAAGCCACGAATATACTTCGAAATGGCTTTTTCTGAAGTGTTGACTTGGCTCGGGCAGATTATGCTAAGCTGTTTGAACCTTGCGGTGTAGCCAGCGTTGTCACCTTTGGTTTGCTTGATTTCCCAAAATTCGTTTTCTAGCTTCTGAATTTCGTGAGGAGGGCAGTACTCTTTCTTCATGAGCTCTTTCAGTTCATCCCAAGAGAGAGAGTAAGCCGCAGAGATCCCACGCTTGTTACGTTCGGCGGTCCACCAATTGAGCGCCCGCGATTGAAATACTCCGGTAGCGCAAGTAGTACGGAAACTATCAGGACACCCATTTTGACGAAGGGTAACTTCGATAGAATCGAACCACTGGAGTAGTTGAGTCACACCTCCTTCACCCGTGAATTCCTTCGGGTCACAGGCTTTGAAGTGTTTGTAGAGAAAAGCAGATTGCGGCGCTTCCGTCTTGGAGTCTTCCGAGGCTCGAGAGTTGCTGAGAGAGTGCACTTGAGCGGCAATTCGAGGAATAAGCTTTAATACTTCTTTAGTCACAAGTGATGCAATCCTCTTATTGGCGCTTCGTTTGGCTCTCCTCCTAGCTGTTCGTCTCGAGGTAGAATCGTTGGAAGGCATCTAAACAGGAAGAGACTAGGAATGAGATTCGATCATAATGATTTTTGAGTTTCGTGATTGCGATTGAGCGCGTTCGAAACTTGATGCGATAGTATAGTAGTAATATGAATCACATAGGAGCCACATAGGAGGCACAAGATTCCTAAGTTCTCACATAATGACTTGTTGTTTATATGTATTTATATGTATTTATATAGTTGTAATTTGTATTCATACATATACAGGTCGGTTTAGAATATGCGAGGACGCGTTGAGGTGAGAAAACGATAGCGAAGGCGATAGATTATGCATTAGTTTTGTTGCGAACATTCGGGTTTCGTTTTTGATTGCGATGGCGGTGTGAGTTGTGCGTTTATAAAACAGGGAGTGAAAATCGTTAAATCGAGGGACCGATAAAGCGTAAAGTTTCAAACGTAGATAAGTTCCAATCATTTGTAAATCGGCGGGTCATATGATAGAGTGCCTTGGGTGTTTAGGCGTCGACTAACCAAGGTAACCCAACTATATCTAACAAGTTCGAGCATGCGCGTTGATCTAGAGGACTTCATGCTTCCACTGGGATGCAGCTCATGGCATTCGTCTTCCTAGTCATCGCGTGGCTCGAGTTATCGTGATAGTCGAGTCCTTGGTGAGAGCTTTTGAAAACCAGTTTATAGAGAGTGGAATGGCTTATTAAGGTATAGGTTTCACCCCTGTCTTAACAATTTCGTTCCTAATTGTGGTTATGCTCTTTGAATAAATTCGTGAGTTCCACTAGATTTCGAAATGGAGACTTTCGTCGAGATGTGGACGTCACTCCTAACTCAATGAAGAGTTCTCGTGCTAGAAAAATGCGCTGAGTGAGCAATCCTATCGAGAGTTCTTGGTTTTCACACCTGATCTTGACTGGATCGCTCGGTTTCGTTATGCGAGTATTTTCGAAAACATGTGTATTGTGTCGGCCTTAGGAAAGGCTAAGTAGTATTTCAGCCTTAGGAAGGGCTTCTTCGTGTGAAGTTGTAGTGCGCGGTGTTCACACAAAGTTATAGCTTTTAGCAATTTCGATCGAGAGTATCAAGTAGGCCCGGTACAACCCTACTAGGTTCGTACGAGTCGGCCTATTGGTACTTAGACTATAGACTAGGTCAATTTCTAAGACGTCGACCCGGACTAGGTCGAGTCTGGCCTAATTCCCTATAGTTATGGCTCTGATACCAATCTGTCACACCCTAACCGATGGCGGAATCATCGAGGCGCGACACTAGGCGAATCAGATTGCTCAAGAGAATCCATAACAACTATATTGCGATAATATTTAATACATTCATTATCCCATACTAACGAATAATACAATCACATAAGTTATCACAGATTTCTTGTCCTCTCGAACAATGCCAATCCGACAACCTAGATTTTAGTTGAGTTTCTAGACTCCCTAGCTTGATTTGATATAGTCTGCGATCTAACCTGCAACATACGTTAAAAATATTTGTCAATACAAAAGTATTGGCGAGTATACAGGTTTGATATGTAATAGCATAATAGATTAAAAAGTGTAGCGAATTTCCATATGCAAGAACATAACACACGACATATATACTCACAAAGCTGATACTACCAACTAAGTCCTCGATGCTCGAATATGCGATGGCAAACTAGACCCCGTCGGGCGCAATAGTACTATACTAGTCATGGTGGGACGTCGCGAGTATAAGCCCTAGCACATATGCAACTAGCATCACGTATATCTATGCATAACAGTCATTCGCAAGTGATAATTCGATTGATTGAATAATTCGATTGATAAGTTCGATTTGTTAGAAACGTATGTTACACCCAAAATGCGATTAAAAGGGTTCAAGTATACTCACAGTGCGTATGTAGCGAGAATACAACTTGATTGGATCGGTTGCAAGTGCGTCTGCGTTGAATCATTGAAGGATATAGTAAACGATGTACGGTTAAGCGAGAATAACATCGAACAGTTAGTTATCTGGTCGGATGGGCTCATCCGTTCGGATGACATATGGATCCGGGTCGGATTGCTATTCGATCGAATGGCTGTGGACTCGTTCGAATTGTTATCCGATCAAATGACTGTTGACTCGTTCGAATTGTTATCCGATTGAATGGCTGTTGACTCGTTCGAATTGTTATTCGATCGAATGGCTGTTGACTCGTTCGAATTGTTATTCGATCGAATGGCTTTTGACTCGTTTGAATTGTTATTCAATCAGATGACATGGTATCCGTTCGGATGACAAGTTATCCGTTCGAATGGCACGTCTGCTCAACTGTTTTCGAGTTTTTTCGGAAGAAATACGATGCGGTCTTGTTGGGACGGTGTAATCTCGTATTAACCATTGAAATTCTATCAGTTCCGACCCATTCTAACGGTCGGGAATCACCCCGTTCCATCAGATCTGGCCGTTCTTGATGGTTTCTCATGGTTAACTCGAAATCGCACAGTTCCTTGGTTAAAAACATAGAATTAGGTGAAATTTGTTACCAAAATATGTGGAAATCACCCAGATCTGAGTCGTTTATGGTGGGATGAGGTCACAACTTGAAGTTCATATGAACTCTTGGTGACATCACCTTAAAACACCTCAAATCAGTAGATTTCACGGTTAGAAATCGAGTTTTGAAAGACAGAAAGATGTAGAATCGAGTGTAGATCATAGAAGTACGAGTTTTAGGTTGAAATCTTACCGGAATCGCGAGGAATCGAGAGAAAAGGGTCCTGGAGCGTGCTTGGTCGAGTGGGAGCTGTCACATCACTTGAACAGTGGTGTGGCAGGCTATTTATAGGCAAAATGAGGAGAGGGTGTTACTGGGTCGGATGGCAATCCGTTCGGATGACCACCCCGGCGCGGTGAGTTTCTCCGTTTTCGATCGTTTAGATAGTTTTTGAGGTACGCGCTTTCTATAGTTGATTTATATTATTATCATATATGTATATATATCACTGAGGGTTGTATTTACGTATCCATATTCCAAAGTTTCGATACAACAATCGATTTTCGTTTCGAGTGTGCGATTATAACCGACGTTTCACGGCCATCAAGGAGGGCAGTATAGGTCCTTTCTTGATGTCATCGTGAACGTTATTGTGAGTTGTGCCACAATGACTGACGGGGTACCACTCACTCGTATTGTCATCATCGTCACGACGACTGGAGCTATAGCACTCACCCGAGAGTCCTTGTTAGCGTTAGTTGTTTACGTTCGACACATCATGGCCACTGAGGAGGGTAGAATAGGTCCTCACTCAATGCCTCCGTGAGTGTTAGTGTTGGTGATAATAGTGTATTGCGAAAATATGAGATTTTATCCTTCGAATAGCGAAGTATGCGATATAGTTACATTATGATCTGAATCTCTGGTGCTAGGCGTAACGAGTGTATCGAGTGGTAACAACGCACGAAAGTGCGGGTTGTTACAAGTCAAGTCTGGTTACTGGGATAAAACCTCCAAGAATCTGCATCAAGTCACCGCCGTTCCAACCGCTGAAACCGCCGTCGCTCCGCAGTCTTCAAAGTCCTCTCGTCGCAAGAGGAAGAACAATAACAACAGTAGCAAAAATTACGCTGGCACAGCCACCGCTCCTCTTCAAGTTATCCCTGCTCAACCGCAGCCTCAACACCGCCAAGTAGCGGCACCGGTTACCAACGCACCGCCAGCTAAGCGTGCGTACACTGGTCCTCACCCGACTTACCCTACTTGTACTTATCACCATCCAGTGGGAATCTCTTGCAGATACTGTGTGCACTGCAACATGTACAACCACTTCACCGCTAACTGACGTACAGGTCCACGTCAAGCTCCAGCTCCAACTCAAGGCCAAGCTCCTGCTCAACAAGCTCTTCTTCCTGCTCCTCAAGGCCAGCAAGCGGCTCCTGCACCCGCGATCCATGCTAGAGCTTGCTTTACATGTGGTGATCCCAACCACTTCACAAACATGTTCCCCAATCGAGTGGTGAAGCAAGAGCCACAACAGCAGCAGCCCCAGCAGCAACAGCAACAGCAGCAGCAGCAGCAACAGCAACCAGCAGCCCACGGACGCACTTTCAACATCAATGTCCGCCAGGCTTAAGCAGACAACAATGTGGTTAATGGTACGTTCCTTGTGAATGGTATACATGCTTCGTGTTTACCGAGCCAACTGGGAGGGTGTTGAGCCAAGCCTTAGCTTGGTCTTTTAGTGAAAATGGAAACATCCTAAGGCGAATGGCGTCGTTTGATGCTCCATTGATCCGAAAAGTATCACATATTTCCAAGAAATTAGTAATATGTAGATGGGGATCCTCGTCCGCAAGCCCATGAAAGGTTGTGGAGTTTTGGAGCATTTGTATCAAATGCGGCCGAAGTTCGAAGTTGTTGGCTTCGACATTCGATGCATTGATAGCGGCGCCGAGATTGCCTACGGTGGGCCGTAGGTAATCCATGAGGGTACGTTGGTCCGCCATTGGAAGTGGGTCCCCTGAAACTTTCTCTTGATTTTTAGCTTTAAGTCTTTTTCTGAGAAAGCGTTCGGGTTCTTCTAGGGGTTCTTTTATGTCTCTACTAGAACTGGAGCTCATGCACTACGTAGGAGGTTCAAATGTGGCGCCTGGGTTCCAAGTCCTGCAATAAAAACAGAAAAGAACGTTGGTCAGAATGTTCACCACGGCTCCGTGCTCAGTGAACACGGCCCGTGGTCAGAGATACAGTGATTGTTTTCTGGATCCCTGTTACTGGGAGTTGGACACGACCCCGTGTTCAGCTCTTTGTAACTCAGAAAATAAAAACTGCCAGTGATGATGCTGGGTCGTGTCCGACCAGGCACGACCCGTGCTGAGATCTGCAGAAGCTGAAAAAAATCCTAAAAAAAATGAAAAACAAGAAAAACGATTAGGCCGTTGATTCCTAACTTTCTTAAAATCCTTGTGTCCCCGGCAACGGCGCCAAAAACTTGATGCGTGTGAAGTGTTATATATATTAGGTGTATATTTTAAGCCCCTTTAACACTTATTTTTAGCCAAGTTTTAAATTTATAAAACACGATATTTTACTAACACTAAACACACATATGGGCAAGTGCACTCATCGTGAGCGTAGTATAGTGTTGGCAAGATACCGTGGTCGTCCAAGGACACAAGAGCTTTTAATACCGGTTTATCCTCAACGTCTAATCAAAATAAAAAGTTTAGAAAAATGTTTTAAACTAAGAAAAATAAAAACTAACTAAAATGCTGAAAATAAAAATAAAAATAAAAACAGATAGACAAGATGAATCACTTGGTTCCGACTCGTATCTAGTGTAACCTTTGATTATTTCCTCACTTTTGCACATAATTAAGAGATTATCTTAGTTATTGTAGTAGGCCCCTCTTTTGAAGGTGACGTTACGCTCACCCCAGTAGTTTGAGTCAGCAAGGATACAATCCTAAAAGGGTGGATTATTGGAAGATAATGAATTAAGTTATTAATGCAATATTATGGTAGGCCCCTCTTTTGGAGGTGACGTTACCCTCGACTAAGTAGTCTGAGTCAGCAGGGATACAGTCCTAAATAGCCGGGTAATAGTATTATTAGTAGTTAACTTATGAGGGGATCAAAGAGTTTGGACCCCCGCCATCCAATACCGTGAAGTATTGAAGGAGGTCCTACTAAATTTGACCCAGGTCCATTGCAGGACCTCTAAACGCTGAACAATGGCAAGACCTTTACCAAACCGTTCCCTTAACCCCCGACCAGGTAGCCAACATACCTCCATATAGACCGTGGAGATATGAATGGTGAAAATCTTTTATTTTATATAGACAGTAAAATAATTTCAAGACACCACGGACAAACGATAAGGAAAGATCACCTTCAACATAAGCAACTAGTTATTAAAGTCCTTAATACAAAACCAAGTAAAAAGTGCAAAAGATTAGAAATAAAAAGTATTACACTAGACACTTTGTCTTCACCAAGTGATGTAAGAGACTTAGGCAAACATGGCCTTGATTGTCAAGAACTCTTACGATCAATCTTGGATCCCGAGACGACTCACACACTCTACGATGGGCAATGGATGATGGTGGTGGATGATGGTGTTATGGTGGTGGTGGGTGCTGGGTGAAGTGTGAGAGAGGTGGTGTGCCAAGGGATGGTTTGAGCTTGAGCCAAGCACTTCTATTTATAGGCTGAACAGAAGCTCAGGCACGGCCCCATGTCCAGTGGGCACGGCCCCGTGTCCACATCCTTCTCTTTCTTCATTTAATGCAGCTTTGTCTTATTAGTTGACCACGCCCCCGTGTCCGCTGAGCACGACCCCGTGGTGCAGAAGAATCTTTGTACTATGTAGATTTGCTGGATTGTGCGAATCTTATAGTTGACCACGGCCCCGTGTCCGCTGAGCACGGCCCCGTGGTGGGCAATAGAAGCTTCTACCACTTTGTTTTTTCTGCTGACACTTGGGCACGCCCCCGTGCTAGCTGAGCACGGGGCGTGTTCAGTCTTCTGATCTCTTGTTTTGCTTGGGAAGATGTTGTTGTGGGGTCGGGCATGTCACGTTTTGTTCCTTTTCTTGTATTTATGTTAGATTTTGATGTCTTTTTGCTTCTTTTGTTAATTTGAGCTCATTTAATCCTGAAAATACAAAAGGAAGACAAAAGCACACTTTTTCCAACATTAGTACTAAAAAAGGGTTAGTTTTATGCCTCATTTGATGAAATTTATATGTTACATTTTGAACACATCAATAGGCATGGACTTTCTTCGCGAAAACCATGCTGAAGTTAATTGTTTCGATAAGATGATGCGCTTCTCGCTCGATAATGGTGATCAACTTTGTGTGTATGGTGAAACTCCTTCGAAAGGTCTTAAACTCATGTCGTGTGTCCAAGCAAGCAAGTATCTCCGTAAGGAATACAGGGCTTTCTTGGCTAACATCGTAGTAGCGGAGAAGGAAAAGAAAGAGAAGGAGGTAAACCAGGTGCCTGTTGTTCGTGAATTTCCTAACGTTTTCCCTGACGATATTCCAGGATTACCTCCGAGTCGTGATATCGACTTTCGTATCGACCTCATTCCTGGAGCCAATCCTGTTTCCAGAGCTCCTTGTCGACTCGCTCCGTCCGAAATGCGCGAACTCTCGAGTCAGCTCCAGGAATTGCTTGACAAAGGCTTCATTCGCCCTAGTACTTCTCCTTGGGGAGCACCAGTTATTTTCGTTAAAAAGAAGGACGGGTCGTTCCGGATGTACATCGACTATAGGGAGTTGAATAAGCTGACTATCAAGAATCGTTACCCTTTGCCTCGAATCGATGATTTGTTTGATCAGTTGCAAGGTGCTACGTGTTTCTCCAAGATCGATCTACACTCAGGCTATCACCAACTACGCATTCAAGAGGAGGATATACCCAAAACCGCTTTTTGTACTCGATACGGCCACTATGAATTCGTTGTTTTGCCCTTTGGTTTGACCAACGCACCTGCGGTTTTCATGGATCTGATGAATCGCGTGTGTAAACCTTTTCTCAACCGCTTCGTCATCGTGTTCATCGATGATATCCTGATCTATTCCAAGTCGAAAACCGAACATGCGCAACATATACGTTTGGTTCTCGAGCTACTCCATGGGAATCGACTCTATGCCAAGTTCTCCAAGTGTGAATTTTGGCTGAAGGAGTTTCAATTCCTCGGTCACATTGTCAATAGTCAAGGTATTCACGTTGACCCCACGAAGATCGAAGCTGTTAAGAGTTGGGTTACACCTAAGAACCCGTCCGAAGTCCGTTCTTTTCTCGGACTAGCGGGCTATTATCGCCGATTTATCGAAGGATTCTCTAAAATCGCCGTGCCGCTTACTACTCTCAGGCATAAAGACAAGCCTTTTGTTTGGGGAACTAAACAAGAGACTGCCTTTCAAACCCTCAAGCATATGCTCTGCAATGCTCCCGTTCTCGCTTTACTCGATGGAAACGATGACTTTATTATCTATTGTGATGCCTCGAACCTTGGTCTTGGTTGTGTTCTCATGCAACGGGACAAGGTTATCGCTTATGCATCTCGTCAGCTCAAGATCCACGAGAAAAACTATACGACCCACGACCTCGAGCTAGGCGCAGTTGTTTTTGTGTTGAAGATTTGGCGACACTACCTTTATGGTACCAAGTGTACGATCTTCACAGATCATAAGAGCCTGTAACACATCCTCAGCCAAAAAGAACTGAATATGCGCCAACGCCGATGGGTGGAACTTCTTAATGATTACGACTGTGAGATTCGTTATTATCCTGGCAAAGCAAATGTCGTTGCCAATGCTCTAAGCCGACGAAGCTATTTGCATAGCATTCATGATACCCAAGCACAGCATAATCTCGAAACTCTCATCCGCGAAGCCCAACATAGTTGTTTCACTGAGCGCACTTTGAAGAAGGGAAGGATTCTCAATGATGGAGCCCAGCTAGTGAATAAGTCGAACGGGATATTCCATTAACTAGACCGAATTTGGATCCCTAAGCGGACCAACTTACGACAGATCCTGATGGACGACAAGTCTCGATATTCTATTCATCCCGGTGCCGATAAAATGTACCAGGACCTTCGCTACAAGTACTGGTGGCCAGGCATGAAGAAAGATATCGCTCTCTACGTTTCGAAGTGCCTGACTTGCTCGAAAGTCAAGGCCGAGCATCAAAGACCCTCTGGCTTACTCGTCCAACCTGAGATTCCCATGTGGAAGTGGGAGAGTATAGCTATGGACTTCATAACGAAACTTCCGCGCACGCCATCAAGTCACGACAGCATCTGGGTTGTCGTTGACCGTTTGACTAAATCTGCTCATTTTCTGCCGATACGAGAAGATTATAAGGTAGAAAAATTAGCCCGAATCTACACTGATGAGATCATTTCTCGACATGGGACGCCTCGCGACATCATCTATGACCGCGATGGTCGGTTTACCTCGCGTCTTTGGGAAACGTTTCAATCTACTCCCGGTACTACGCTTAATCTAAGTACCGCTTTCCATCCCCAAACTGACGGTCAGACTGAAAGAACGATTCATACCCTTGAAGACATGCTTCGCTCGTGTGTCATTGATTTCGTTGGTAATTGGGACGCATACTTACCTTTAGTCGAATTCTCGTACAATAACAGTTATCACTCTAGCATACAAATGGCACCATTTGAGGCATTATACGGAAGAAAATGTCGATCCCTATTGTATGGCACGAGATCGGAGACTCACAAATAACTGGTCCTGAGTTGTTGCATTCTACAACTCACAGTCACGTCTAAATCGCTTGTTCGACCCGCATTTATATCTACAAACAGGGGAATTTACGTTGAATCAGGAGTGAAATCCATACTTTAACGCATAATTCCTCTCTGTCTCATCAAAACAGGAACGAAGTCGTTAAGCCAGGGGTGAAACCCGAACCTTAACGACCTGTTCCGCCCTCTATTTTGGTTTTACAAAATTCTCACCAAAGTCTCAACGGACTCCAACGACTTGAAGTCACACCGTAACTGGAAGGATGCGTGCCGTTTGCCCAAAATCGAGGCGAGAGCACAGTCCCGAAAGCCAAAGTATGTACCAAAAGTCCTTGTGAATAGTCGAATCACTTTGGGTAGTCGACGTCTATAAAGCCTTAGACAATCTATCCTCGATTTCAAACTCGCAATCGCTGATTCTATATGTTTTGATTCTGAGCCCTCAACTGCTGACTCTGATATTTGTCGCTTTTATGTGGATTTTACATGTTTTATGTGGTATTGCCTGTTTATGTGTTTCGATTTTTGGTGTCTTATACGCTTTTTTCTTTGATCGACACACACGACTCACACCGCACATCTATCTCAATACGCTAACAAAGCGCTGCTACTTGTGGATAATCGCATGTTATGCTACTCACTTATGCTATGCTACTCGCTGTGTACTCGCTAATCGCGCTCGCTAATCTCGAATTCGCAGACTTTGAATGATAGGGGATTATGTGTGACCAGGATAGATGAATACGTGCAAAATAAAGTGTGGTTTCTGTGTTCTATGTGCCCTACGTGTTTGTGTGCCTCTGTGTCTTACGTGCCTATGTGTTTCTGTGATAATATGCCTATGTGTTTAAATGATTATTTGTGTTCCTGAGCTTTAATATGAGGTAGTTTAGAGCAGAGCGCGAGTCTATACTAGGTTGATCGAAATTTGTGTCTGAGTCCTGTGGCGATGTCTATTGCAGACAATGTCGTCATTTGGATCATTCCATTCCCGATCTGCTCTCCGAAACCATGAAGACAAACGCATTGCTGCTCTCGTCGTTAAGCAAATGGCGAAAGCTATCCCTCAGATCGTTAGCGAACTGAACGAGAATGCTAGCAAGTCTTCTGAAGAGTCCAGGACTGATGCTCCTAAGTCTACTTTTAGCTTCAAGCAGTTCAAAGCCTGTGGCCCGAAAGAATTTACCAGCGAAGATGGGCCTACGGCCATGTTCCAATGGTTTGATTCGATCGAAGTCACCCTGCTCCAGAGTGGCTATCCTGATAATCTCTGTACTTTTAACGCCACTGGCGTCTTCTAATCCCGAGCTCTAGATTGGTGGACGGCCGAGAGAAACAAACGCGGAAATGATGCAGCTTACGGACTAATGTGGGATGAGTTGAAGGACATTATGATGCAAGAGTTTTGCCCTCCCCACGAGCACCAAAAGCTGGAGGACGAGTTTTGGCATATCAAGTAGAAGGATGGTGACAACGCTGGTTTGACTGCTCGCTTTAAGCAGCTAAGCATAATCTGTCCAGGTCAAGTTACTACGCCCGAAATCACCATCAAGAAGTATATCCGTGCTCTTCCGGATTGTGTGGCTGATTTCGTTCAAGCTGCAAAGACGACAACAATTGAGGAAACCTGCCTACTCGCTGCTGAGATCAACGACAAGCGAGTCAAGTCTGGTTACTGGGATAAAACCTTCAAGAATCTGCATCAAGTCACCGCCGTTCCAACCGCTGAAACCACCGCCGCTCTGCACTCTTCAAAGTCTTCTCGTCGCAAGAGGAAGAACAACAACAACAGTAGCAAAAATTGCGCTGGCACAGCCGCCGCTCCTCTTCAAGCTGTCCCTGCTCAACCGCAGCCTCAACACCGCCAAGTAGCGGCACCGGTTACCAACGCACCGCCAATTAAGCGTGCGTACACTGGTCCTCACCCGGCTTACCCTACTTGTACTTGTCACCATCCAGTGGGAATCTCTTGCAGATACTGTGTGCACTGCAACATGTATGACCGCTTCACTGCTAACTGACGTACAGGTCCACGTCAAGCTCCAGCTCCAACTCAAGGCCAAGCTCCTGCTCAACAAGCTCTACTTCCTGCTCCTCAAGGCCAGCAAGCGGCTCCTGCACCCGCGATCCATGCTAGAGCTTGCTTTGTGTGTGGTGATCCCAACCACTTCACAAACATGTGCCCCAATCGAGTGGTGAAGCAAGAGCCACAACAGCAGCAGCCCCAGCAGCAACAGCAACCAGCAGCCCGCGGACGCACTTTCAACATCAATGTCCGCCAGGCTCAAGCAGACAACAATGTGGTTCATGGTACGTTCCTTGTGAATGGTATACATGTTTCGTATTTATTTGATACTGGAGCAGATAACTGTTTTGTATCATTTGAATTCGAAAAGCTCCTTAATCGTAGGCGCGCCCATCTCCCCTCGACGTTCGACGTTGAAGTTGCTATCGGAAGAACCGTCGCTGTCAATTCTGTTCTTCGTGATTGTACTCTCGAACTTAACAATCACATCTTTCCTATCGACCTCATTCCGATGCAGCTCGGTAGTTTTGACGTCATAATAGGCATGGACTTTCTTCGCGAAAACCATGCTGAAGTTAATTGTTTCGATAAGATGATTCGCTTATCGCTCGCTAATGGTGATCAACTTTGTGTGTATGGTGAAACTCCTTCGAAAGGTCTTAAACTCATGTCGTGTGTCCAAGCAAGCAAGTATCTCCGCAAGGAATACAGGGCTTTCTTGGCTAACATCGTAGTAGCGGAGAAGGAAAAGAAAGAGGAGGTAGACCAGGTGCCTGTTGTTCGTGAATTTCCTAACGTTTTCCCTGACGATCTTCCGGGATTACCTCCGAGTCGTGATATCGACTTTCATATCGACCTCATTCCTGGAGCCAATCATGTTGCCAGAGCTCCTTGTCGACTCGCTCCATCCGAAATGCGCGAACTCTCAAGTCAGCTCCAGGAATTGCTTGACAAAGGCTTCATTCGCCCTAGCACTTCTCCTTGGGGCGCACTAGTTCTTTTCATCAAAAAGAAGGACGGGTCGTTCCGGATGTGCATCGACTATAGGGAGTCGAATAAGCTGACTATCAAGAATCGTTACCCTTTGCCTCGAATCGATGATTTGTTTGATCCATTGCAAGGTGCTACGTGTTTCTCCAAGATTGATCTACGCTCGGGCTATCACCAACTACGCATTCAAGAGGAGGATATACCCAAAACCGCTTTTCATACTCGATACGGCCACTATGAATTCGTTGTTATGCCATTTGGTTTGACCAACGCACCTGCGGTTTAACCATGCTACTGTGAGATTCGTTATCATCCTGGCAAAGCAAATGTCGTTGCCGATGCTCTAAGCCGATGAAGCTATTTGCATAGCATTCATGATACCCAAGCACAGCATAATCTCGAAACTCTCATCAGCGAAGCCCAACATGCTTGTTTCACCGAGCGCATTTTGAAGAAGGAAAGGATTCTCAACGATGGAGCCCAGCTAGTGAATAAGTCGAACGGGATATTCCATTAACTAGACCAAATTTGGATCCCTAAGCGGACCAACTTACGACAGATCCTGATGGACGACAAGTCTCGCTATTCTATTCATCCCGGTGCCGATAAAATGTACCAGGACCTTCGCTACAAGTACTGGTGGCCGGGCATGAAGAAAGATATCGCTCTCTACGTTTCGAAGTGCCTGACTTGCTCGAAAGTCAAGGCCGAGCATCAAAGACCCTCTGGCTTACTCGTCCAACCTGAGATTCCCATGTGGAAGTGGGAGAGTATAGCTATGGACTTCATAACGAAACTTCCGCGCACGCCATCAAGTCACGACAGCATCTGGGCTGTCGTTGACCGTTTGACTAAATCTGCTCATTTTCTGCCGATACGAGAAGATTATAAGGTAGAAAAATTAGCCCGAATCTACACTGATGAGATCATTTGTCGACATGGGACGCCTCGCGACATCATCTATGACCGCGATGGTCGGTTTATCTCGCGTCTTTAGGAAACATTTCAATCTGCTCTCGGTATTACGCTTAATTTAAGTACCGCTTTCCATCCCCAAACCGACGGTCAGACTGAAAGAACGATTCATACCCTTGAAGACATGCTTCGCTCATGTGTCATAGATTTCGTTGGTAATTGGGACGCATACATACCTTTAGTAGAATTCTCGTACAATAATAGTTATCACTCTAGCATACAAATGGCACCATTTGAGGCATTATACGAAAGAAAATGTCGATCGCCTATTGTATGGCACGAGATCGGGGACTCGTAAATAACCGGTCCTGAGTTGTTGCAAGAAACGACTGACAAAATCCTCCAAATTCGAGAGAATCTGCTGAAAGCTCGGAGTCATCAGAAAAGTTACGCCGATAGACGCCGCAAGCCCCTTGAATTTGACGTTGGCGACCACGTACTCCTAAAGGTATCACCTTGGAAGGGTGTGGTTTGATTCGGCAAGAAAGGAAAGCTCGCGCCTCGATATATTGGACCCTTTAAGATTCTTGAAAGGATCGGCAAGGTGGCCTACCGACTCGAACTACTGGAGGAACTTAGCAATGTCCACCCGACTTTCCACGTTTCGAACCTCAGAAAGTCTCTGGCTGAGCAGGATTTACACGTTCCACTTGAGGATCTTCAAGTGAACGAAACATTACACTTCGTGGAGAAGCCTGTCGAGATCATGGACCGAGAAACCAAGAAGCTCAGGCGCTCACGCATTCCCATTGTGAAGGTTCGCTGGGAAGGAAAACGCGGCGCAGGGTTCACCTGGGAACTCGAAAGCGACATGAAGGGGAAGTACCCACAGTTGTTTGTTACGGCCAAGGCCTAATTTCGGGATGAAATTCCCTAAGTAGGGGAGGCTGTAACACCCCGTGTTATGAAAGTCAAAGTCAAGATTGAAGTCAAAGGAAGAAAAGATTGCTAATTGCAATCTGTCATTCCTTGCTTAATTACTGACTTGACTTCTTTGACTTGTAATCGACTCTTTGTTTTATTTATTTTAGTTATATTATGTGGAGTATCTATGGATAATCGAGGTTTTTATCGATGTTAGTCGCTTTATCGCATCGCAATCGCATTCGCAACCCGATTTATGCGTTCTGGATATTGTTTTACGTGTGTGTGCTATTTATATGTTACTTGTGCATGTTTAATTATGTTTATGTTTGTGGTGATTAATCGAAACGCAATCGCACTCCTATCGCAACGCAATCTAAATCACAAACGCTAAATGCAAGTTATTTATAGTGATTGTATGTTAGATATAGTAGTTAGGTTATTTGTGTAACTAATGGGTAATTCTATCGTATCGCTCGCTCGAAACGCATCGCAACGCTCAACACGCCGGACACTTGGATCGAATGGCCAACCGATCGAGTGGCCATCCGATCGGATTGCCATCTGATCGGATTACCATACGATCGAGGCGCCATCCGATCGGTGACCAATCCGACCCTTGTGCACTTTCCTCCTTTGGAAACCCTATAAATACCCTCCCGTCACATCATTTGTGATGTGACAACTCTCTCACTCGACCAGCTCACTCAAGCACTCATTTCTCTCGATTTCTCATGATTCTTGTAAGTTTTCAACTCAAATCTTGTACTTCTATAATCTACACACACTTCTTCATCATTTTCTCCTTTGAATCTTAACTTTTAACCGTGAAATCAGCGGATTTGAGATGTTCTAGGATGATATCATCATGGAGTTCTTATGAACTTCAAGTTTTGGCTTCATTCCACCAAGAACAACTTAGATCTGAACGATGTCCACATGAATAAACAATGATCTTGCATAGATCTGAACATTTTCAAAGCTAAAAGGATTGAAAGATACTTTTCTAACTTTCTTTCAACTCTTTTACACTCAATGCACTCAAAACCGATAGAATCGGAGCTCGTTCTGATCTTCTACTCATTCTTAGTGAAGTGTTGGTTCAAGATCTAATTTCTATCCAAGAGACAACTGATTCCGGGCTAAACATGAACAACCATCACGAACCAATGAACTAATCGGACTTGGGTGATTCCTGTTCGATCGGACGACTTGGGACTTGACGAGGTTCTGTTGTTTAATACGTTATCGTATCATCTCGAGCAAACCGCAAAACTTCCAAAACTTAACAAATCTTCAAGTTTAAAAAAGATCAGATCGCGGGACGGATCCCCGTCCGATCGGATTTCCATCCGATCGGATTGCCATTCGATCGAACCGCAATCCGATCGGATTGCACTTGAGGTTCAACACTTAAACAATTTTCAACATGTTCAAGGCATAATCAGTTCTAACGGATTGCCACCCTATCGGTAGACCATCCGATTGGATGATAATCCTGCTGTGAACTTGTTCTCTGAGAAATACCTCGCCGAACGGATCGCCATCCGATCGAACTGTAGTTCGATCGAATGACCTGAAAGGTAGAGATACTTCTCTATTTTCAAAATGCTACAACGAAAACTTCAAAGCCATCATATACAAACACATCCTTACTAAACGAATGTCAATCCAATCGAATGGCCATCCGATCGGATGACCATCCGAACGGATTGACATCCGATCGAATCACCATCCAATCGGATTGCCATCCGATTGGATTACCGTTCGACACTTGGTTCTTTTACACCGTTTTACGCGCCATTATTCGCTTATGCTATCATTAACTGTTCAGGCTAATCTCCCTCAGCGCTCCCTTCAATCCAAGAGAGTGTACACTTGTTAAGCACGATCTGTGAGTATACTCAATCCCTTTTTGCTTTACGCACTTTTGGGTGTTACATACGTTATCTATATTCAAATCACAATCGATCACACATCGCAAACACTATTTATACCCTGATCGTTATTGCATGTTACGTGTTATTCGATGAATGCTTGTATGTTATGTTAACACAGTGATTATTGCCTGACACCTTAGCAACGATAGTACTATAGTTTGGACTCAGCACCTGTCTTGGACAGGGGTTGTTAAGGGCTTTACTTCACGTGTCCCAGTGGGGATATGTGTTGCGCATTCTACAACTCGCAGTCACGTCTGTGCATATTTCTCTGTCGATAACCTACCAGCTTTCACTTTGCTACATGTTACATGCTGGTTATGCGTAAACGATTTCGAACTCTGTTATACTATTAAACTTGTACGCTCACCTTTACACTATGTGTATTGACCTCTATTTTAACGTATGTGACAGGTGCTTAGGATGCTTGCTCGCTATTTGTTGGAATCGAGCTTAGGAGAGTCTAGATACCAACAAACAATTTATTTATATTTAAGTTGTCGAAACAGAATTATTTGTCTTTGAATTGTCATTAATAACTATGCTACTTGTTATGTCATGGTATGGGACGTGATGCTTAAAAATATTGGTAATCGTAGTTGTTATGGAAACTCCTGGACAATCTGTTTCGCTCAGTGCCGCACCCCGATGTTTCCGCCATCGGTTGGGGTGTGACATAGAGCTATGCGCAGCGTATGTCAGATAAATTTTACATTGATACGATGTTGTCTAGGCACGTGAATCAAGCTATACACAGAGTATAGAGCTATACGAGGCTGATAATTGTGAATTCAAATGTGTATTTAGACATCCATATCTCCCTACGAATTCAAACACCATATCAAACGCTTTCTTCACTTCCTCTGTATACACTTACTTCATCGGTGGAGATAAAATGTCATCATTTTTGGACTGGAATTATTTCTTTAATCACTATTCTAACCTCCACGACACTTCGTTCCGCCTGCGGAATGCCATCAGCAGCAGGAGTAGCAGGATCCGCTGCCATAGTATTTCATCTTTTGTTATGTATTTAGTATTGGAACCGTATATACGTCTATCAAACTTATGCTTATATTATAACTTTTGTTTGTATGTACAAACTTATGCTTATATTGTATATCTTTTGTGACGTGACTACCCTTAGTATTTAGTCATATTATAACTTTTGTTTGTATGTACAAACTTATGCTTATATTGTATATATTATATTCAGTCTTCTTATATCTTTTGTTTGTATGTACAAACTTATAATATTATCGGTATAACGTTAACAATATAATATATTCGAACCATACATATGTCTATCAAAAAATTTAATGGTATATAATATTATCGGTATAACATTAACGACTATATATTTTAAGCGATTTAACGTTGGAACCGGGTGAGAATTTATACCACAAATACACCAAATGACCAAACAAAATTCTGAAAGGTTATATATGCTGCGTATAGCTCTATACACAACGTATATAGACTTCGTGAAAAACTGATGCCTCAAACCTACCAAAATGACCCAAAAAAATCTGGTGGTTTATATACGTTGCGTATAGAGCTATACGCAGCGTATATAAACCCTTGTTTTCTATGCAATCATTGCTGATAAGGCTCTAAAATCCATGGTTTATATACGCTGCGTATAGCTCTATACGCAGCTTATAGAGGTAACCCTATACTCCAAGGCCGGATCTGGGCCCGGCAAACCCGTGCCGACGCCCAAGGCCCAAAATTTTAAAGGGCCCGAAAAGTCTTTATAAGCTTGTATATATTTATTAAATTATATATTTAGTATATTTATCCGTTTATTATGCAAAAAAGTATTGGTGGTGTAGTGGCAAAAACCATCTCAAAATAATGTAAAGGTCTCAAGTTCGAGTCTTTGCTCCATCACTAAGTTTTTATTTTTGTAATTCATTTACCCTTAACCATAATTTTGGGCCCAATTCTTTTCGTCGCCCGAGGCCTAAATTTTTTCAAGAGTTTTCGGGGACGGCTCTGCTATACCCTATGCGCAGAGTAGGTAAAGGTAGGGTTTGTTAGGGTTTGGTGTGCAAATAGACAACATGGTGTGCCAATATGCACACCTTTCTCCTAATATAATCATGGCTAACATAACTTCCTGTCATCTATATACAAGTAAGATATCACAACAGTTGAATAATGTGTAAACAAAAAGCCTTGCTCGTTATTACAAAATAACAGTTGATATCTTGTAATACTAAATAAATCAACAAATAAGTAAATTACTTTTCTTTCTTTCATCTAGAATAACGAATTTCCTTCCGTTAAGGTGTAGCAAATTCATACCTCGCATAGCGGGAACAAAATTCCTTTATTGAAGGCAGCCGGTTTATACACAACCTTTTTCAAAGCTTGATATAATGCAAAATGAAGTTTTTTTGTTCTTCCTTATATCCTGTCTAATACGAGGAAGTAAAACAAATTTGTAAAACCGTTCCACTTTCTTAGAACTCATATTAGAAGCATTTGGTGACCATTTTTCTGGTTCTGTCAAATACAGAAGCTCCTCCCAATATTGTTTTGAAGGTATGCTCTTAAATGCCAATGGCAACTTCCCTGAAGTATACTTCTTGAAAATTTCTCCAACACTGAATATCCAAGTTAGAAAAAGTTTTGATATTTTTATAATTCATGTTAAAAAGAGAAATGTTCAAAAACCGATGATACCGACAGAACCACCCAAACTGAGTTACATCCGGCCGGGTTAAGGCTTAAATGATTTTGTTTACGATTTGATAAACCAAGTTTCACGATTCGGTTGAGGTTTGAAAGCAGTCCGGGTAAACCAAACCAGCCAAAATATTGAAAAAAATTAAAAACATACTTTTTTAAGCTGTATTATTTTAACAAAAAACAATATTTTTTCATTGGATCTTCGAAGTTGGGTAGAATGGTATGCATATAAAAGACATTTTAGTTTATTAGTACTAACTGGTTTAAGAAAAAAAGTGAAGAAAAAATTAAAAGCATTAGTAAATTATTATCTGCAGGTATTATTAAGAGTATTAGTAAATTACTAAATTATAATCTGCAAGTATTATAATTAAAAAAATACTTATTAAGCTATATAAATTTAACAAAAAAACAATAATTTTTTCATGTAGACAAATCTAACAATTATAAAACTTATAACTTAACCCATTTAATACTCTAAATTTTTTCTTCACTTTTTTTCATAAACGATTTACTACTTATAAAGTAAAATGTCTTATATATGCATACCATTACACCCAACTTTTGAATTTCAATAGTACTATTAAGTGTTAAAAAAAAAACCAGCCGACCTCGACCATGAACATCCCTAGTTAGAATTACAAGGCTACAAGGTACTATGGTAGCTAATTGATGGAAAATTACAAGTTTTGTCCTTTATCTTGATACCATATTTCAGGCGGTGTCCTTTTCAACAAATTCTGACGGGTTTTGCACTTTATAGGGAATTTTGTTGCATGTTTTGTCCTTTGACCCTAACCTAGTTAGATTTTCTTGTTAAATATGCTCACGTGCAAGTCACATGATGGTAGTTTAGTCTTTATACATATAAAGAACATTTTTGTATATACTGATACATGTATAAATACAAGCCCTCAATTCTCCTCTTTTTTTAATTCTTTACTCTCCCAACTCAACAAACCAATCTTCATGATCTGATCACTCAAAACCCTTTTCTCAAACACAAGCCCTACCACAAAAAACCCTAAATCCCCGATTCAATGGACGGAAACTTCTTATAAGTTGAGAAATATGCAGTCCTAGTTGGAAACCGGCTGAGTTTTTTCAGTTCGACCGGCTTTCTAAACATTGCCTCTGAGCTAAAGAAAACGAGCGTGGCTTTGCTCACCCTGCAGAATGGATGCCACAAAGCTAATCCCTCTCATGAGAACCCTAGCTGAATCAAAATACATCAAACATGCCCAACTCATTCACCAAAAAATAATCACTTGTGGCCAGCAAAACAACATTGCAATATGCACATCGTTTCAGCCCCCGAAACGACATCGTTTCAACCCTCACTCCCTTCCCACCCGCCATAACCACCGATTTAGTCGAACAAGTTCTCAAACACTGCAACAATCTTGGTTTCTCTACTCACAGGTTCTTTCTCTAGGCTAAGAATATACCCAATTTTGTACATAGTAAAGACAGCTATCACATTCTTATAGATATTGATGTGTGTAAAATGCAACATATAAATCACATCAAAGGAGGCATAAAACTAACCCTTTTTTAGTACTAATGTTGGAAAAAGTGTGTTTTGTCTTCCTTTTGTATTTTCAGGACCAAATGAGCTTAAACGAACAATAGGAACAAATATGCAGCAAAAACTAACATAAATACAAAGAAAAGGAATAAACGAGGCATGCCCGACCCCTCGACAGCATCTCTACAAGCAAAAACAAGAAACAGAAGGCTGACCACTGCCCGTGCCCACTGGACACGGGGGCGTGGTCAGATATCTGCAGAAATGGACAAAGCTGTAGAAGCTTCTACGCCCACCACGGGAGCGTGCCCAGCTCAGCGCGGGGCATGGTCAACGCTAAGATTTGAAGAATCTTGCAAATCTTGATAGTACAGATACGCTTCTGCACACGGGGCCGAGCCCAGCGAACATGGGGCCGTGTGGAGCCTAATGCTGACAAATGCAATTAATGAAGAAAGAGAAAGGAGATGGCCACGGGGGCGTGTCCAGCGGACACGGGGCCGTGGCCGGTCTTCTGTTCAGGCTATAAATAGGGGTGCTTGGATCACTTCAAAGGCATCCCTTGGCAAACCACCTCTCTCCCACTTTGCCACCACTCCACCACCACTACAACACCCACATCCACCACCATCATCCGTCATCCACCTTAGAGTGTGTGTAGTAGTCTCTGGATCCAAGATTGATCCTAAGAGTTCTTGTCAATCAAAGGCCATGTTTGGCTAAGTCTCTCTCTTACATCACTTGGTAAAGACAAGCATTTAATGTATTACTTTTGATTTTTAATCTTTTCGCACTTTTTATTTGGTTTTGTATTAATGACTTTAATAACTAGTTTCTTATGTTGAAGGTGAAACTTCTTTATCATTTGTCCGTGGTGTCTTGGCATTACTTTACTGTCTATATAAGGTAAAATATTTTCACCATTCATATCTCTAGGGTCTATATAGAGATATGTTGGCTACCTGGTCGGGGGTTAAGGGAATGGTTTAGTAAGGTTCTTGCCATGTTCAGTGTATAGATTCTGCAAGGACCTGGGTCAAGCTTACTTGGACCTCCTTCAATACCCATAGGTATTGGATGGCAGGGTGCGAATGGCTTGATCCCCTCATATGTAAACTACTATTAATAATTAAACCGGCTACTTGGGATTGTATCCCTGCTGACTCAAACCACTTAGCCAAGGGTAATGTCACACCCCAACCGATGACGGAACATCGGGGCACGGCACTGAGCGAAACAGATTGTCCAGGAGTTTCTATAACAACTACGATTACCAATTATTTAAGCATCACGTCCCATACCATGACATAATAAGTAGCATAGTTATTATAGACAAATCAAAGACAAGTAGTTTTGTTTCGACAACTCAATTATAAATTGTTTTTGTTTGTTCTAGACTCCATCCTAGCTCAATTCCATCAAATAGCAAGCAAGCATCCTAGGCATTCAAACACCTGTCACATAAGTTAAAATAGAGGTCAATACACATAGTGTAAAGGTGAGCATACAAGTTTGATAGTATAATAGAGTTCGAAAGCGTGTACGCATAACCAGCATGTAACATGTAGCAAAGTGAAAGCTGGTAGGTTATCGACAATGAAATATGCAAAGACATTAGTGCAAGTTGTAGAATGCGCAACACATCTCACCATTGTGACATGTGAAGTAATAACTTTACAACCTATGTCCACGACAGGTGCTGAGTCTAAACTATAGTACTATCGTTGCTAAGGTGTCAGTCAACAATCACTGTGTAAACATAACATACAGGCATTCATCGAATAACACGTATAACATGCAGTAACGGTTAGCGTATAAAAGTGTTTGCGTTGTGTGATCGACGTGATTTAGAATAGGTAACGTATGTAACACCCAAAGTGCGGAAAGTAAAAAGGGATCAGGTATACTCACAGCTGGCGTTTAACAAGTAAACACTCTCTTGGATTAAAGGGAGCGCTGAGAGATTAGCCTGAACAGTTAACGATAGCATAAGCAAAGAAAGGCGTGTTAAATGGTGCAAAGTGACCAAGTGTCGAGTGGTAATCCGATCGGACGGTCATTCGATCGGATGTCAATCCGTTCGGATGGTCATCCGATCGGATGGGCATTCGGTCGGATTGACATTCGTTTGGTAAGGATGTGTTTGTGTATGATGGCTTTGAAGTTTTCGTTGTAGTATTTTGAAAACAGAGAAGTATCTCTACCTTTCAGGTCGTTCGATCGAACGAAAGTTCGATCGGATGACGATCCGTGCTGCGAGGTATTCCTCAGAGAACAAGTTCACAGCAGGATTGTCATTCGATCGGATGGCAATCTGTTAGAAACTGGTGAACCTTGAAATTTATAAAAAGTTGGAGTGTTGAAGTCTAGATGCAATCCGATCGATTGCGGTTCGATCGGATGGCAATCTAATCGGACGACAATCCGTCCCACAACCTGATCGTCTTGAAACTTGAGAAATTTGTTAAGTTTTGCGGTTTGCTTGAGACGGTATAACAACGTATTAAACAATGGAACCTCCATCAAACCCAGGTTATCCGATCGAACGGGAATCACCCCAATCCGATCAGTTACTGTTCGTGACTGTCACACCCCAACCAATGGCGGAAACATCGGGATGAGACGAAGTGTGAAGATTGCTAGAGACATCATAACGCTATTTGTGACAATATTTAATAAATCGATTTCATTTCATAATTCATTTGTCAACATTACAAGGAAATCAAATAACATCAAGTTCAAGGGAAATAAAATACAACATAATCAAAATTGATACAACGATTAAACCTAAACGTCTATATGTGTATCGAGGCATCAACGCTACTTCATTTCATAGCATCGTCATCATCAACCTGTAACATGTTTAAAATACAATTCAATGCAAAAGCAGAGGCGAGTATACAAGTTTAAGCATAGGTATAAGTATAAAAGTTTAAAACGAATCCACATGGCAACTTAGTCTATACGAGATCAACCTAGCGTGGCATGCAATATTTCTAGCCAACCTCAGTTTACGCAATAAAGTTTAATTAATTCAACATGACCCAAGTTTAAGGGGGTGGTGCGTTACTCCTATAGCGCTATACATGTCAAATGGAGGCTCGTGAAAGCTAATGACTAAAACATATCACATAAGTATGGTCCACGTAAGCATCAAGTATCATAACATAGTATTCATGTATAAGGATTGTTTTCGTGCATAGCATAAAGAATAAGTTTAAGTGTGGTTTAATAATGTAACATGTTACACCCCAAAAGTGGTAAACATAAAAAGGGGGTTGCGAGTATATTCACAATATTGCAATTTCTTCTGATTATCCAAGTGTAGACAATTGTATAAGGGTTAAGGTTCAAGGTACGGTTAGGGTCGAGATTCGGGATTAAGATTCAAAGGATAACAAAGTAAGTATTATGAAAATAATCTCTATGGTATTAGCACTTGTCTTTGACACTATAGTAATCCTTATGGATTGTATGTGATTTCATAGGTTCAAGACCTATTAGAATCGTGACAAGGAACTATACACATAGTGATAAACTTATTAACTTGGTAGAGGATTATATGATCACTATCAAGGGTTCGGTTTTATTATAGCCATAATATATTCATAATAGTATAGTTAGTCATGTAGGAGGCGGGAGGTTGAACCTTCCACTTTGGTACCTCTTGATGTCTTATAAGTCAAGTAGGAGGTGGGAGGTGAAATCCTCCACTTTGGTACCTCGTATATTGTGTTAACATTTAGGTCATGGAGGAGGTAGGAAGACGAATCTTCCATTTAGGGACCTCTTGAATATGTACAAGAAATGATACAACTAAACTAAGTAAAACATCAAGTGATGTGTGGACTTGTATGTAGGTTAGCCTAGGCTAACCAAGTAGTCACAACATCTTCAAGTTCAAGACTTGACACCACTTGCAAGCTAATAGCTCGATTAAAACAGAAAGTTTAGAGTGTTTAGACACTCATATTAAGTGTAAAACAACCTTGGTTTGGCTTTACTAATCATACACTCGATTAGAAGCATAAGAACACAAGTTTGTTTGAAGTATACAAGAGTTTAAGAAGTTTCAAAACACAACAGAAAGTTTATGGACATTTTCAGGGCAATTCCAGGTCTGATTTCTCCAAGGAGAGATCAAGGAATCAAACCCCATGATTATCCAAGCAAGTAGGAAGAAGAATCAAGTGATTTGGTTGAGTTTTGAGCAAGTTATGCTCACTTTTGTAAAGAGGTATGAATCTGCCCGAATTTCTGATTTGCAAGAGTTTTGAGAGTGATTTAGGAGAAATTAGAGAGTGTTTGTAAAGTGTTTGGAGCTTGGAGGATGTGGGTATTTATAGGGGATGAGTTTAGGGTTGATTGGGGGTGTTTAATGGAGGTTTAGAGCTGATTGGAGGAGAAGAAGTGTTGGGATTTCGTGCAAAATCGCGGAGGGTTCAAGCTGTTGTCCCGCCAGACACCCTTACGGACCGTAAGGGTATGAGGCTTACGGTCCGTAAGCCTTTGTCAGGAACAATAAAATTTTTTATTTTTTTTATTTTAATGATTTGCAACATGCCTAGATGTTATATATTACGTATTTTATGATCATTTTAGGGTATTTAGGCATACTTAACATGTACTAAAGGTAACACAAGTATCAAAAGAATAATATTAAGTATAAGTCTCGTATGTAATCACGGTATTAAGTATGTATATCACGTATTTATAAATTCGACGTATGTTGTAAGCGTCACGAATAAGCATCAAATTGTTTCACCATCAAATGTACAATTGTGTATGAAGTATGTATAACACGTATTTTAAAGAAATGCAAGTCTTCATTCATGATTCAAGTCTCGTATTTTAAAATGATTGCGACGAAAGAATTGATTACAAGAACACAAGGTTTCTAAAAATAGAATTTCAAGCAAAGGTTTCTAAATGTAGAAAGTATGAAAACGTAGGGCGTTACAGTGACGGTGTTCATGTTCAACCCGGAATCGGTTGTCTCTTTGATAGGATTCAGATCTCAAACCAACACATCACTAAAGAAGAGTAGAAGGCCTGAATGAGCTCCGATTCTATCGGTTTTCAGTGCATTGAGTGTAAAAGAGTTGAAAGAAAGTTGGAAAACCATCTTTCAATCTTTTTAACCATGAAAACGTTTAGATCTATGCGAAAACATTGTTCAATCTTGTGGAAATCTTTCAGATCTAAGTTGTTCTTGGTGGAATGAAGCCAAATCTTGAAGTTCATAAGAACTCCATTATGACATCATCCTAGAACACCTTAAATGCACCGATTTCACGGTTAAAAGTTAAGATTCAAAGGTGAAGATGATGAAGGAGTGTGTGCAGATCATAGAAGTACAAGATTTGATTTGAAAACTTACAAGAATCGCGATAAATCGAGAGAAAGAAGGCCTTGAGCGTGCTGGTCGAGTGAGAGAGAGCTGTCATATAACTTGTGATGTGACAGGGGGTATTTATAGGTTGCCAAAAAGGGAAAGTGGAGTGCAAGTGTCGGATTGCTCACCGATCGGATGGCACTTCGATCGGATGGCAATCCGATCGGACGGCCATTCGATCGATTGGCCATTCGATCGAAGTGGTCCGACGAGTTGAGTTTCGGCGTTTCGTTTCATGCGTTGAGCGTTGCGATGCGTTCGCGCGAGGTTGCGATGCAATAATATTAGACAATAACTACAATTAGCTTAATCAAAACCCGCTATATCTAACATACAATCATCCTAAGTAATTTGCGTTTAGCGTTTGCGATTAATTTGTGTTGCGATAGTGTTGCGATTGCGTTTTCGAATAATCACCACAAAAAATAAATAAGCATGCACAAGTAACACATAAATAGCACACACACGTAAAACAATATCCAGAACGCATAATTCGAGTTGCGAATGCGATTGCGATGTGATTAACGATAAAGCGATAAAACATGCGATTAACCCTCGATTATTAATATATACTCCACATAATACAACTAAAGCAAATAAAATAAAAGAATTCGATTACAAGTCAATGAAGTCAAATCAATAGTTAAGCAAGGAGTGACAGATCGAAATCAGCAATCTTTTCTTCCTTTGACTTTGACAGGTACTTTGACTTTCAAAACACGGGGTGTTACAAGCTCCCCTGCTTAAGGGAATTTCGTCCCGAAATTAGGCCTTAGCTGTAACAAACAACTGCGGGTACTTCGCCTTCATGTCGCTTTCGCGTTCCCAGGTGAACTCCGCGCCGCCTTTGCCTACCCAGCGAACCTTCACAATGGGAATGCGTGAGCGCCTGAGCTTCTTGGTCTCAGTCCATGATCTCAACAGGCTTCTCCACAAAGTGTAATGTTTCGTCCACTTGTACTTGTAGCGAAGGTCCTGGTACATTTTCTCGGCACCGGGATGAATAGAATATCGAGACTTGTGGGCTTCGTCTAGAAGAATTTGTCGTAGGTTGGTGCGCTTGGGAATCCAAATTCGGTCTAGATAATGGAATATCCCATTCGATTTATTCACTAACTGGGCGCCATCGTTAAGAATCCTTTCCTTCTTCAAAGTACGTTCGGTAAAACAAGCATGTTGGGCTTCACGGATAAGAGCTTCGAGGTTATGTTGGGCTTGGATATTACGAACGCTATGCAAATAGCTTCGTCGGCTTAGAGCGTCGGCAATGACATTTGCTTTGCCAGGATGATAACGAATCTCACAGTCGTAATCATTAAGAAGTTCAACCCAGCGGCGTTGGTGCATATTCAGTTCCTTTTGGCTGAGGATGTGTTGTAGGCTCTTATGGTCTGTGAAGACCGTACACTTGGTACCATATAGGTAGTGTCGCCAAATCTTCAACGCAAAAACAACTTCACCAAGCTCGAGATCATGGGTTGTATAGTTCTTCTCGTGGATCTTGAGCTGACGAGACGCGTAAGCGATAACCTTGTCCCGTTGCATGAGAACACAATCGAGGCCAAGGTTCGAGGCATCACAATAGACGACGAAATCATTGTTTCCGTTGGGTAAGGCGAGAACGGGAGCATTGCAGAGCATATGCTTGAGAGTTCGAAAGGCAGTCTCTTGTTCAGTTCCCCAAACAAAAGGCTTGTCTTTATGTGTGAGAGAAGTAAGAGGCACGGCGATTTTAGAGAATCCTTCGATAAACCGGCGATAATAGCCCGCTAGTCCGAGAAAAGAACGGACTTCAGACGGGTTCTTAGGGGTAACCCAACTCTTAACAGCTTCGATCTTCGTGGGGTCGACGTGAATACCTTGACTATTGACAATGTGACCGAGGAATTGAACTTCCTCTAGCCAGAATTCACACTTGGAGAACTTGGCATAGAGTCGATTCCCTTGGAGCAGTTCGAGAACCAAACATAGATGTTCCGCGTGTTCGTTTTTCGACTTGGAATAGATCAGGATATCATCGATGAACACGATGATGAAGCGGTCGAGGAAGGGTTTACACACGCGATTCATCAGATCCATGAAAACCGCAGGTGCGTTGGTCAGTTCAAAGGGTATAACAACGAACTCATAGTGGCCGTAATGAGTGTGAAAAGCGGTTTTGGGTATATCCTCCTCTTGAATAGGTAATTGGTGATAGCCTGAGCGTAAATCGATCTCCAAAAAACACGTAGCACCTTGTAACTGATCAAACAAATCATCGATTCGAGGAAAGGGATAGCGATTCTTGATAGTCAGCTTATTCAGCTCCCTATAGTCGATGCACATCCGAAACGACCCATCCTTCTTTTTGTCGAAAAGAACTGGCGCGCCCCAAGGAGAGGTGCTAGGGCGAATGAAGCCTTTATTAAGCAATTCCTAGAGCTGACTCGAGAGTTCGCGCATTTCGGACGGAGCGAGTCGATTAGGAGCTCTAGCAATAGGATTTGCTCCAGGAATGAGATCAATACGGAAGTCGATATCACAACTCGGAGGTAAACCATCTAGATCATCAGGAAACACAAGCGGAAAATCACGAACTACAAGTACCTTGTCTATTTCCTTCTCTTTCTTTTCCTTCTCCGCTACTACGATGTTAGCCAAGAAAGCTCTGTATTCCTTGCAGAGATACTTGCTCGCTTGGGTACATGACATAAGTTTGAGACCTTTCGAAGGTTTTTCACCATACACACAAAGTTGATCACCATTAGCGAGCGAGAAATGAATCATCTTATCGAAACAAATAACTTCGGCACAATTTTCGCGAAGAAAATCCATGCCTACTATGACGTCAAAACTACCGAGCTGCATCGGAATAAGGTCGATAGGAAAGACGTGATTGTTGAGTTCAAGTGTACAATCACGTAGAACAGAGTTGACAGCAACGGTTCTTCCAGTGGTAACTTCAACATCGAACATCGAACATCGAGGGGAGATGGGCGCGCTTACGATTAAGGAGCTTTTCGAATTCATATGACACAAAACAGTTATCGGCTCCAGTATCAAATAAACACGAAGCATATATACCATTTACGAGGAAAGTACCATTAACCACATTGTTGTCTGCTTGAGCTTGGCGTACGTTGATATTGAAAGAACGTCTGCGGGCTACTGGCTGCTTTTGCTGCTGAGGCTGCTGCTGTTGTGGCTCTTGCTTCACCACTCGATTGGGGCACATGTTTGCGAAGTGGTTAGGATCACCACATGCAAAGCAAGCTCTTGCATGGACCGCGTATGCAGGAGCCGCTTGTTGGCCTTGAGGAGCAGGAAGTAGAGCTTGTTAAGCAGGAGCTTGACCTTGATCTGGAGCTAGAGCTTGACGCGGACCGGTATAGCAGTTGGTGGTGAAGGGGCCGTACGCGTTGCAGTGAACACAAAACCTGCAAGCAATCCCCACGGGATGATGATAGGTGCAAGTAGGGCAGAGCGGGTGAGGACCAGTATATGCACGCTTGGCAGACGGTGCAGTGGTCACTGGGGCCGCTACTTGGCGGTGCTGTGGCTGCGGTTGAGCGGGTACTGCTTGGAGAGGAGCAGCAGCTGTGACAGCGCAATTCTTGCTACTGTTGTTGTTATTCTTTCTCTTGCGGCGGGAGGACTTTGAAGACTGCGTTACGGTGGCGGTTTCAGCGGTGGGAGTAGCGGTAACTTGGTGAAGATTCTTGGAAGCTTTATCAAAGTAACCAGCCCTGACTCGCTTGTCGTTAATCTCAGCAGCGAGCATGTAGGTTTCCTCAATAGTTGTTGTCTTTGCAGCTTGCACAAAGTCTGCAACACAATCTGGCAGAGCGCAGATGTATTTCTTGATCGTAATCTCGTGGGTAGTAACCTGACCAGGGCAGATGATACTCAATTGCTTGAAGCAAGCAGTTAAACCCGCGTTATCTCCACCATCCTGCTTAATATGCCAGAATTCGTCCTCCAACTTTTGGAGTTCGTGGGGAGGGCAGAACTCTTGCATTATGATGTCCTTCAACTCGTCCCACGTTAGCCCAAATGCTGCATCATTCCCCTGTTTGTTTCTCTCAGCCGTCCACCAATCAAGAGTGCGGGATTGGAAGACGCCGGTGGCGTTAACAGTGCGAAGGTTTTCCGGACAGCCACTCTGGCGCAGGGTGACTTCGATTGAATCAAACCATTGAAACATTGCCGAAGGCCCATCTTCGCCGGTAAATTCTTTCGGGCCGCAGGCTTTGAACTGCTTGAAGTTAAAAGTAGTCTTAGGAGCATCAGTCCTGGATTCTTCTGAAGACTTGCTAGCATTTTCGTTCAGCTCGCTAACAATTTGCGGTATGACTTTCGCCATCTGCTTAGCAACGAGAGCAACGATACGTTTGTCTTCATGATTGCGGCGAGCGGTACGAGAGTGGAATGATCCAAATGATGACATTGTCTGCAACAGACATCGCCATAGGACTTAGACACTATTTCAATTAAGCCTAGCATCGTCTAGCGCATCACCAAAAGCTACTTTATAAAGCACAGGAACACGTCAATCACGTAAACAAATAGGCACGTAGGCACATAGACCACAGAAACACATAACACGTAGAGCACAAAAGCACATAAACCACACTATATTTTGTACGTATTCACCTACATTTGTCATACAGATTCACCTATCATTTAAAGTCCGCGAGTTCGAGAATAGCGATTGCGATTAGCGAGTACTCAGCGAGTAGCATAGCATGCGGTTTGTTAGCATTGTGTTATGTGATCAAAGCGAGAGAGAAAGCATAAAGATCGAAAACCATCAGTATCTCAACACACTAACAAATAACACATAAAACCACATAAAAGACGTAAAGTCCACATAAAAAGACAAATATCGGAGGTTGCGGCTGCGAGATCCAGAATCGAAACACATAAAATCGAAGATAGATTGTCTCGGCTTGATAGACGTTGACTACCCAAAGTGATTCGACTATTCACAAGGACCCTGAGTACACACTTTGGCCTTCCAGACTGTGCTCTCGCCTCGATTTGGACGAACGGCACGCATCCTTCCAGTTACAGTGTGACTTCAAGTCGTTGGAGTCCGTCGAGGCTTTGGTGAGAGTTTTTGTAAAATAAAATAGAGAACGGAACAAGTCATCAAGGTTCGGGTTTCACCCCTGACTTAACAACTTTGTTCCTGTTTTGATGAGATAGAGAGGAAAATCTGCGTTAAAGTATGGATTTCACTCCTGATTCAACGCAAATTCTCCTGTTTATAGAAAAGAAATGTGGGTCAAACAAGCGATTCAGTCGAGAATGGATTTAAGCATCATGTCCCATACCATGACATAATAAGTAGCATAGTTATTACAGACAAATCAATGACAAGTAGTTCTGTTTTGACAACTTAATTATAAATTGTTTTTGTTTGTTCTAGACTCCATCCCAGCTCAATTCCATCAAATAGCAAGCAAGCATCCTAGGCATTCAAACACCTGTCACATACGTTAAAATAGAGGTCAATACAAATAGTGTAAAGGTGAGCATACAAGTTTGATAGTATAATAGAGTTCGAAAGCGTGTACGCATAACCAGCATGTAACATGTAGCAAAGTGAAAGCTAGTAGGTTATCGACAATGAAATATGCACATACATGACTGCGAGTTGTATAATGCGCAACACATATCACCACTGTGACACGTGAAGTAATAACCTTAACAACCCCTATCCACTACAGGTGCTGAGTCCAAACTATAGTACTATCGTTGCTAAGGCGTCAGGCAACAATCACTGTGTAAACATAACATACAAGCATTCATCGAATAACACGTATAACATGTAGTAACGGTTAGCGAATAAAAGTGTTTGCATTGTGTGATCGACGTGATTTAGAATAGGTAACGTATGTAACACCCAAAGTGCGAAAAGTAAAAAGGGATCAAGTATACTCACAGATAGTGTTTAAAAAGTAAACACTCTCTTGGATTGAAGGGAGCGCTGAAAGATTAGCCTGAACAGTTAACGATAGCATAAGCGAAGAACGGCGCGTTAAACGGTGCAAAGTGACCAAGTGTCGAGTGGTAATCCGATCGGATGGCAATCCGATCGGATGGCAATCCGATCGGATGGCAATCTGATCGGATGGCAATCCGATTGGATGGTCATTCGATCGGATGTCAATCCGTTCGGATGGTCATCCGATTGGATGGCCATTTGGTCGGATTGACATTCGTTTGGTAAGGATGTGTTTGTGTATGATGGCTTTGAAGTTTTCGATGTAGTATTTTGAAAACAGAGAAGTATCTCTACCTTTCAGGTCGTTCGATCGAACGGCAGTTCGATTGGATGACGATCCGTCCGGCGAGGTATTCCTCAGAGAACTAGTTCACAGCAGGATTATCATTCGATCAGATGGTCTTCCGATCGGATGGCAATCCGTTAGAAACTGATGAACCTTGAAATTTATAAAAAGTTGAAGTGTTGAAGTCTAGAAGCAATCCGATCAGATTGTGGTTCGATCGGATGGCAATCCGATCGGACGGTAATCCGTCCCACAACCTGATCGTCTTAAAACTTGAGAAATTTGTTAAGTTTTGCGGTTTGCTTGAGATGGTATGACAACGTATTAAACAATGGAACCTCCATCAAACCCAAGTTATCCAATCGAATGGGAATCACCCCAATCCGATCAGTTACCGTTCGTGACGGTGTTCATGTTTAACCCGGAATCGGTTGTCTCATTGATAGGATTCAGATCTCAAACCAACACATCACTAAAGAAGAGTAGAAGGCCTGAATGAGCTCCGATTCTACCGGTTTTGAGTGCATTGAGTGTAAAAGAGTTGAAAGAAAGTTGGAAAACCATCTTTCAATCCTTTTAACTATGAAAACGTGTAGATCTATGCGAAAACATTGTTCAATCTTGTGTAAATCTTTCAGATCTAAGTTGTTCTTGGTGGAATGAAGCCAAATCTTGAAGTTCATAAGAACTCCATGATGACATCATCCTAGAACACCTCAAATCCACTGATTTCACGGTTAAAAGTTAAGATTCAAAGGTGAAGATGATGAAGGAGTGTGTGTAGATCATAGAAGTACAAGATTTGAGTTGAAAACTTACAAGAATCACGAGAAATCGAGAGAAAGTAGGCCTTGAGCGTGCTGGTCGAGTGTGAGAGAGTTGTCACATCACTTGTGATGTGGCATGGGTATTTATAGGTTGCCAAAAAGGTAAAGTGGAGTGTAAGTGTCGAATTGCTCACCGATCGGATGGCAATCCGATCGAACAACCATTCGATCGATTGGCCATTCAATCGAAGTGGTCCGACGAGCTGAGTTTCAACGTTTCGTTTCGTGCGTTGAGCGTTATGATGCGTTCGCGCGAGGTTGCGATGCGATAGTATTAGACAATAACTACGATTAGCTTAATCAAAACCCGCTGTATCTAACATACAATCATCCTGAGTAATTTGCGTTTAGCGTTCACATCACTTGTGATGTGGCATGGGTATTTATAGGTTGCCAAAAAGGTAAAGTGGAGTGTAAGTGTCGAATTGCTCACCGATCGGATGGCAATCCGATCGAACAGCCATTCGATCGATTGGCCATTCAATCGAAGTGGTCCGACGAGCTGAGTTTCAACGTTTCGTTTCGTGCGTTGAGTGTTATGATGCGTTCGCGCGAGGTTGCGATGCGATAGTATTAGACAATAACTACGATTGGCTTAATCAAAACCCGCTGTATCTAACATACAATCATCCTGAGTAATTTGCGTTTAGCGTTTGCGATTAAGTTGTGTTGCGATAGAGTTGCGATTGCGTTTTCGAATAATCACCACAAAACATAAATAAGCATGCACAAGTAACACATAAATAGCACACACACGTAAAACAATATCCAGAACGCATAATTCGAGTTGCGATTGCGATTCGATTAACGATAAAGCGATAAAACATGCGATTAACCCTCGATTATTAATAGATACTACACATAATACAACTAAAGCAAATAAAATAAAAGAGTTTGATTACAAGTCAATGAAGTCAAATAAATAGTTAAGCAAGGAGTGACAGATCGAAATCAGTAATATTTTCTTCCTTTGACTTTGACTTGTACTTTAACTTTCGAAACACGGGGTGTTTCAGTTAACGTCAAACAAAAGAAGGGCCTACCACTTTTCGCATTAATAACTTAATTAATAATATTTCAATATTCCGACCCTTTGGGATTGTATCCTTGCTGACTCAAACCACTGGGTTGAGGGTAACGTCACCTTCAAAAGAGGGGCCTACTACTATAACTAAGATAATCTCTTAAAATATGCAAAAGTGCGGAAATCATCAAAGGATACATTAAAGGCGAGTCGGATCCAAGTGATTCATCTTGTCTATCTGTTTTTATTTTTATTTCAGCATTTTTAGTTTTTATTTTTCATGTATAAAACATTTTCTAAAAATTTTAGTTTGATTAGACGTTGAGGATAAACCGGTACTAAAAGCTCTTGTGTCCTTGGACGACCTCGGTATCTTACCAGCGCTATACTACGCTCGCGATGGGTGCACTTGCCCATGTGTGTGTTTAGTGTTAGTAGAATATCGTGTTTTATAAATTTAAAACTTGACTAATGTGTAAAATGGGCTTAAAATATTAATAAAAACATATTACACCTAACGCACACCAAGTTTTTTGCGCCGTTGCCGGGGACACAAGGATTTTAAGAAAGTTAGAAATCAACAGCCTAATCGTTTTTCTTGTTTTTTTCTATTTTCTTTAGGATTTTTCTAGATTTTTCAGCTTCTGCAGACTTCAGCACGGGTCCGTGCCTGCTGAACACGCCCCGTGCCCAATCTTTGGTATTGGAAATCCTGTTTTAAGTCAGACAGTAGCTGAACACGGGGTCGTGCCCACTGAACACGCCCCCGTGCCCAAGCTTCAGTTACTAAAAACAGAACCGTAAGATCCCGATGGTTGGTAATTTCTGACACAAGCATGAGTGAATTGATTATTTTTACTTTCGCTCATCTTATGGCGTGTGGTGTCAAATATGTGGTGGATCTCATGAAGATTTAAACTGTTATTTTCTAAATTACACTCCCCACTGTATAGACCCATCGTTTTCCTGTAACCTTAAGATGGGCGAAAGTAAAAACAATCCCTATCTCTCCCTCGAATGCTCTCAATCATTTCTTTTAGATGATATGATTCTCGAAGAATTATTTCAGCTCGAAGAAATAATTCTCCAATTGATAAAAGAGCTTGAGATGGAAATACGTTATTCATCCCAAGACGACGATCAGGGGGAATTGTTGAAATTGCATTCGGATTCTAACAATATCATTGATACCGAAAGCACCTCTAACTCTTGTGAGGATTTGAGCGATACTCGTCCCTGTGTCGATTGTGCCATGAAGGACTCTCCATCGGTTTCCCCCGATGCATTCATAGACCTGAGTGATTCGACATATATCTTCTTTAACAAGAGCCCGGATAAGGGAAATAAAGGTTGGTTTTGCCCACCGGTATTTAGCTTAGGATTCACCCTTTCCGATAACCTCTTGCGTTCTTGTCTAAAGCAAGGGCAATTAAGGTACCTCAGGCACTTCGTTGTTGTTCCATCCAGTAAGGAGCCACCCGATCTGGACAAATTCCTTAAAACAAGACAAAAATTTATAAAAGCTCTCTAGCCACGGGGCCGTTTCCAGGTCAACACGCCCTATGCCCACCTAAAAATTGACCACGGGGTCGTGTCCAGGCCAACACGCCCCGTGTTCAGAATACGGATAAAATATGTCAGAGTCTTGTCTGACCACGGGGCCGTGTCCAGCCGACACGGGGCCGTGGTCAGCGTGCTGTCATTTTCTATAAATGCAGCAAGATTCCTGCACATTTGGACCCATTCCAAAGACAAAGATCTGGTGGGATCTTCACATATACCCTACAAGGTATATTCCAAAGAAGGTTATCAACAACCATCTTGTCTTTACTACTTTTATCTCTTGCCTCCTTCTTCAAAAACTCCTAAAAACCTCCATTAAAGCTTGAAACCTCCATGTTTTCAAGCTTTATTGTGATATTTGTTAGGTTTTTAATCAAGGAATCTTATCAAAAATAAGTTTTACAACACTGTTTTAAGTTATTTCTGCTCAGAAATGTTTCAAAAGTCAGAAAAATAATTTAAAGCACTAAGATTCCTTGTTTCAAAAATCTGTAGAATGGTGGCCACGGGGCCGTGCTCCGCAAGGAACAGTCGCAGGGAAAGAAGGCCATCGATCGAAGCAACCCTTGTGTGTTACGTAATGGCAGGCACTCGATGAGATGAAGTCCCAATTGACCGTATCAACTATTTAACGGTGGGGCTAGAAAATAGCTTCCAAGAAATCAACCTTTTGCACCAAAGGTTTAATATTCTTGCAATGCCTCCTATGGAACCAATCTTCCCTCAAGAAGATTGGAACTTGGCACAAGAAGTTATTAATCCCACCGGATGGGACGACATTCCCCGGGAACCTCCTCTTGACGCCTTACAAGAGGTTCCGGTCGAAGCCGCACCTCCTCCACATGAGGAAGACAATGAGCCCGCTTTCCTTCTCCCCCGGGAGATAGAAGAATGGCTCAACGATGTGTGAGGGGCCCTTTCCGAAAAGAAGTTCTAAAAGCCTTATTCAACCGAAAGAATCAAAAAATTTTTCAGAAATTTTGTTCTTATAATAAAAACATCTAAGCTAGGACTTCTTTGTGGTTTAAGATTTCTTGCATTCTATGACCTACTTATTCAGTTTTTAGTTTGTACTTTTTATTATGTATTTCACTCTTTAATGAATGATAGTTTTTAAGTATTAAATGGTGATTGGATGATGTTATAATGGTTGAATACACTCGAAAAGGTGGAGGTTACCAAGGGAACTTTGAAACCACACCCCATGCATAAAAAAAACAGAGCCTCCCAACAATTTTCCATCATTACAACAAGTTCAGCACGGGGCCGTGCTCAGCCAACACACCCCCATGCCCAAGGTTCTGCAAAAAATGCCAAGTTCAGGTAACTGGACACGTGGCCGTGCTCACTGAACACGCCCCCGTGCCCAGCCTTCTGTTTAATTATGATACTGGCAATCTGACCATGGGTCCATGCCCGGACCAACACGGGCACGTGGCCAGACGCCCAGTAACATGAAATTTTGTCTTTAAACACCTTTTTACATATTCAATCAATCTAAAAACTTATTTTTTGAACACATTAAGGACAATGTATAATTTAAGTGTTGGGGGGATGCTAAAACCTTGAATTTCGCAAGTCCTAACAACAAGCCTTACACAAAACTCTATTGAAACCGTTAATCACCCCAAATTTTTTCAAAAACTTTTCATTTTTTTTACTTGTCTTGGTTTAATTTGGGAATAACAAGTTCTAAAAAGGTTATATTTTTACAAATTTACAACCGATAGCGTCGTGATAAAAAGAACCAACATAAGAAAATTATGAAACGGCATGACAAATCTAGTTAAAATTTGATTATATATACTTGATCACATTAAAAACTCATTCCCACAATAAGTGAGTTTTGAACTTTTATTGAGCATCCAAGCATACATCTTTAAACTAAATGCTCATTTTTCGTTTCTTGTGTAATAGCCGCTTGGTTCTTACTACTCTAGAACTTGCCACGATGATACATTCCCGGTCCTTACCAACTTAAACCCAAGTAAGTAAATGATAGAGGCATTAGGACTAACCCATTTTCCTTTCAACACCATTATTTTTCATTTTCTTTATCACCTACCCAAAATCCCCGTAGTTAACTCCTTTGAGCCTAAACCTTTTCATTTCTAAACCCACAAAACAAACACCCTTTACCTACCAAAACCTTTTTCTTTTCAACCCTTTATTTTAGTAAAAAGCTCGGTTTTCTTGTGACGTTTCTTTATTAAAAAAAATGGAAGTCTAGCAATAAACAAACAAAGTCCTCAAAGAAACTTTGTTTAAAAATGCTTAGTTTGAATAAAAGTAACAAAAACAAAAACTTTTACGACGACCGACGCTTTTAGCCCTTTCTACTAACCACTAACCCAAAACCACCTACCTTTAGCCCAAGCCTAACCCTTTCCCCAAGTCCTCTTGATATTTACAAAGGTTTATAGTTAAAAAGGAGGAGGATTGATTGCTTGGCAAGCATATGGTAGAAGTAAGTTCCATGCCGGTCTCGAGTATTTCACAAAAATACATCTCCGGGTGAGTGTTGAGTGATCTCCCGTGAGGTATGTGAACTTGTATATAAATGGAATTTTAAAGAGGCATGGTATGCCCAAATAAGTAATTTCTCTTATGAAACGTTCTAAACAAATCATAACGAATAGGATTGTAAATAGTATAAAAATAAAACCCAATAAAGATCTTGGATTCCCGACACTCAAGACAAGCCCAAAACTTCTCTTCTACCCATTCCATTTGGGTGTGTAAGCCACATAATAAAGAGTTTTACTTGAGGACAAGCAAAGATTCAAGTGTGGGGGTATTTGATGTGTGTAAAATGAAACATATAAATTACATTAAATGAGGCATAAAACTAACTCTTTTTTAGTACTAATGTTGGAAAAAGTGTGTTTTTATCTTCCTTTTGTATTTTCAGGACCAAATGAGCTTAAATGAACAAAAGGAACAAATATGCAGCAAAATGTAACATAAATACAAAGAAAAGGAATAAACGTGGCATGCCCGACCCCTCGACAGCATCTCCACAAGCAAAAACAAGAAACAGAAGGCTGACCACGGCCCGTGCCCACTGGACACGGGGGCGTGGTCAGATATCTGCAGAAATGGACAAAGCTGTAGAAGCTTCTACGCCTACCACGGGGGCGTGCCCAGCTCAGCAAGGGGCGTGGTCAACACTAAGATTTGCAGAATCTTGCAAATCTTGATAGTAAATATACGCTTCTGCACACGGGATCGTGCCCAGCAATGCTGACAAATGCAATTAATGAAGAAAGAGAAAGGAGATGGCCACGGGGGCGTGTCAAGCGGACATGGGGCCGTGGTCGGGCTTCTGTTCAGGCTATAAATATGGGTGCTTGGCTCACTTCAAAGGCATCCCTTGGCAAACCACATCTCTCCCACTTTGCCACCACTCCACCACCACTACAACACCCACATCCACCACCATCATCTGTCATCTACCTTAGAGTGTGTGTAGTAGTCTCGGGATCCAAGATTGATCCTAAGAGTTCTTGTCAATCAAATGTCATGTTTGGCTAAGTCTCTTACATAACTTGGTGAAGACAAGCATTTAATGTATTACTTTTGATTTTTAATCATTTCGCACTTTTTATTTGGTTTTGTATTAATGACTTTAATAACTAGTTTCTTATGTTGAAGGTGAAACTTCTTTATCATTTGTCCGTGGTGTCTTGGCATTACTTTACTGTCTATATAAAGTAAAAGATTTTCACCATTCATATCTCTACGGTTTATATAGAGATATGTTGGCTACCTGGTTGGGGGTTAAGGGAATGGTTTAGTAAGGTTCTTGCTTTGTTCAGTGTATAGATCCTGCAAGGACCTGGGTCAAGCTTACTAGGACCTCCTTCAATACCCATAGGTATTGGATGGTGGGGGTGCGAATGGCTTGATCCCCTCATATGTAAACTACTATTAATACATTAAACTGGCTACTTGAAATTGTATCCCTGCTGACTCAAACCACTTAGCCGAGGGTAACATCACCTTCAAAAGAGGGGCCTACCACTTTTCGCATTAATAACTTAATTAATTATCTTTTAATATTCCGACCCTTTGGGAGTGTATCCTTGCTGACTCAAACCACTGGGTTGAGGGTAACGTCACCTTCAAAAGAGGGGCCTACTACTATAACTAAGATAATCTCTTAAAAAGTGCAAAAGTGCGGAAATCATCAAAGGATACATTAAAGGCGAGTCGGATCCAAGTGATTCATCTTGTCTATCTTTTTTTATTTTTATTTTTATTTCAGCATTTTTAGTTTTTATTTTTCATGTTTAAAACATTTTCTAAAAATTTTAGTTTGATTAGACGTTGAGGATAAACCGGTACTAAAAACTCTTGTGTACTTGGACGACCTCGGTATCTTACCAACGCTATACTACGCTCGCGATGGGTGCACTTGCCCATGTGTGTGTTTAGTGTTAGTAGAATATCGTGTTTTATAAATTTAAAACTTGACTAATGTGTAAAATGGGCTTAAAATATCAATAAAAACATATTACACCTGACGCACACCAATATATTAGGTAGAAGCAAACAATTCCCATTAATTTGGGACTTTTTTTAGAGAAACTAAGGACTCTCAATCCTGTGAAATCAGCTCAGAAATCTTCTGGGTAATTTTTAATGGTTACAGTAGAGCTAATTTACCCTATGATGTGATTAGGGCTTTTAATAATATGGTTGATTATGGGATAAAACCGAGTGTTAATGATTTAGATCAGCTTTTGTAAAGAATTAAAAAAAAAAGGAGAATTGAGGGCTTGTATTTATACATATATAAGTATTTACAAAAATTGTCATTTATATGTATAAAGACTAAACTACCCTTATGTGATTTGTATGTGACCAGATTTAACAAGAAAATCTAACTAGGTTAAGATTAAAGGACAAAACATGCAACAAAATTCCCTATAAAGAGAAAAACCTGTCAAAATTTGTTGACCTAAGGCTATGGGGTATGGGGCTTGGGTTGGGGGAAAACGCCCAAGGCACCACCCCGGGTGGGCTTGGGTTGGGGCGTGGCCCTTGGGGCTTGGGTTTCAAGCCGGGCGTCGGGCGGGGGAAGCGAGCTGACATGGCGGGCTGTGTATGGCCAAAACAAAATAGCCGTTGGGCTAGCCGTTGGCCAACGACTATGTTAAAAAAATTAATTTTTCACTATAAAACTCACATGATTCGATACCTACCCCGTTTACACAATCGCCCATCAACCTTTCACCAACCTCCATCGACCTTTCACAAAACGAAACCGTTCCCGAAACTCAACCACCCAATGATGGTCCTTCCGCATCGAAACCCATCAAAAAGAGAAGTCATAAGAAAAAAACCGAGGCGGATAAAGTAGTTGAAACCGCCAAACGAAAACAACAAAAATGGGTCGTTGCTGAAGAAGTTGCATTGGCGAGGGCTTGGTGTCAACAATCTCAACATTCAACTTTAGGTATTCTTAACCTTTGTTTTTATTAATGGTTATTTTTTATATAACTTTGTAATATATTAAATTTTGGTTTTATTAAAATAGGAAATTCGCAACATCGAACGGCCCTGTGGGAATCGGTTAGTAGACTATTCCATGAAAAAATGGGAAGGGAGGCTTATCATGAAAACGATAGCTTATCCTCAAAGTGGAGCGAGATAAGCACCCAACTTACAAAATATAGTGATTTTTTAAATAAAGCAAAGCAAAACCCAAAAAGTGGTGAAACCGAAGTCGACATTTTGACAAATGCAGTGTGCACATTCAAATCAAATGTGGGGATCGACTTCCGTTTCATGCATTGTTGGGAGATTTGTAAGTTTCATCCAAAGTGGGCGAATATCCCCATTGGTAGCGAAACTAACTCGTCTTCCAAAAGGTCAAGGGCCTCGTCCCAAGCCCAATCTGATGCACGAGATCAAGAGTTTGAGGACCTTTTGGATGATTCGCCAAGCCCAAACCGGCCTGAGTATGGAAGAAATGCCTTAAGAAGACGTGCTAAAAAATCAAGATCTTGTACGGCATCGCTTTCAGCTAGGAGTTCGGGCTCGCGTAGGGGAATATACAGCGAGCAGCTGGATAACATTTCATGCAAGTTGGATACATTCAACGTATTCCAACAACAAAGGGCCGAAATACGAAGGAGCAAAGAAGCTAGAGATGCCACTAGAGATGCCCAGAAACAAAAACGGGATGATTTGAAATTTCTATCACAGCCCTTTGATCACCTAGAGGGTGAAGAGTTACAACTAATCTTGGCGATGAGAGAAGAGATAAAAAACAAATATAAAAGTTAGGAATTTTTTTTGTAATTTTCTTTATTTAAAAATATTAAAAAAATTAAATTTTTTGTTTTAAATAATATTCAAATAGCCCAGCGGGTCAGCCCAGCGAATCCCGCCAAACCCAAGCAAACCCCCGCCCCACCATACCGTGTTGAATGTGGGTTAGCCCATGTCTCCCCCCCCCCCCCCCCAGCCACGTGTCAACTAATGCCCCAATCCAAACCCAACCCCCGCCCCACCATACCCCGCGGCGTAACATATGATATCAAAACAAAGGAAAAAAAAACTTGATTTTTCCATAGTTGATAAATTAGGAAAGTATGCGGTTCCTTTAACTTAGGGGCTGTTTGGCTAAGCTTTTCAAAATGACTTATTTGCTTTCTGAAAATCAAATAAGCAAATAAGTCATTTTGAAAAGCTCCATTTTAAAGCTTTTCAAAACAGCTTATTGACTTATTTGCTTTTTAGAAAAGCAAATAAGCAAATAAGTAGTTTTGAAAAGCGAGCCAAACAGCCCCTTAACAAACTATTAAAACAAGCAAGGCGCCTTACAGCCAAACAAGGGGAGGCATCAGGAGCATGCCCAACGGAACTCCTTCAACACACTCTTCTCCGATAACCACCACCACCGAACCCTAACCCTACCCTACCCTACCCTACCCCCACCGTATACCACCAATCAAACACACACACACACACACTCAACAACAAATCAGCCACTTCTCACGGCATGCGATCCACCGCGGCCACGTGGCGGTGGAGATTATTATTCAATGCGGCCGGTGAATCGGTTGCGAGATGTCCTCGCTAGTGGTTGATTCGAAATTGCAAATGAGTTGGCAGAATAATAATTTGTTGTTGAAGAAACGGAAGAACGGTCTTCCCTTAGGGTTTAAAAATCTCGGTAATACTTGTTATCTTAACGCTGTGCTTCAGTGCTTGACCTACACTCCTCCGCTTGCGAATTTCTGTCTCCAGCTTCAGCACTCTGCTTTCTGTATGTCTTCTTCTTATTCTACTTGTATACGTTAGCTATCCGCATGTTTGTTGATTTGACCTAGGGTTATCGGCAATTTGAGTGTGACTTTTGTGCTGAATGAATACTTAGGTATTTGTTATTCGAGTGTTGAATATTGATTTCTGAAGAGGATTGGGTGAATTTTATTCTTGTTTTGAGTATGTGAATTGCTGCTTGTGTGTTTGCCTTAGGGTTAGGGTTAGGGATTCGGTTTGTTGAAATTGTTGCGATCACATGTTTATCAATTTAACCTAGTTTTATCACCATGCTTATGAAATTGGGGATTCGAGTGTAAACTTCATACTGATAACATTAAATTCCACTTATTCAAGTGTTGATTTTTTGCTTTGTGACCGCAAGTTATTGAATTACTGTCATTTGAGTATGTGAACAGCTACTTGCGTGTATGCATTAAGTTTAAGGGATCCAATTTGTTGATATTGTTGCTATAATGCGTATTCACATGCTCATTGATTTAAACTGGTTTTATCACTGCACTTATGGAATCGGGGATTCGAGTGTAAACTTCATACTGATAAACCTCCCTGATTAGAGTGTTGATTTTCGCCTTGTAAACACAACCTATTAAATTCCTCTTATTTGAGTGTGTAAATAGCTACTTGCGTGTATGCATTAGGCTTACGGGAATCGGGATTTAGTTTGTTGATATTGGTGCTATCACACATATCCACATGTTCATCAATTTGACCTAGTTTTAACACGACACTTATGAAATTGGGAATTTAAGTGTAAATTTTACACCTGTAACCTAAGTTATCTATTATCGAGTATTCAAGTGTTAATTTTTTATATCTATACGCAGCTTGTAAAATTTCCCTTAGAATATGTGAATTCCTACTAGCGTTTATGCGTTAGGGGTATGGGATTCAGTTTGTTGATATTGTTGCTACGTGTTTGTAGGTGAATCACTAGCGCAGCAAGACAAGAGTGATTGTCCGTTTTGTCTACTAGAGGAGAGAATTTTTCGTTCTCTTAGCAGCAACTTAACCCTAGATACACCTGGCAAGATCATTGGTGGCTTGAAAGTATTTGCGGAGCATTTTCGTCTAGGAAGGCAAGAGGATGCTCATGAATTTCTTCGGTATGTCATTGACGCCTGTCATACCACTTGTCTTCGCTTGAAGAAATTGCAGCAACAAAGACGAAAGGTTACCAGTAATGGAGGCGGTGATGGCTTCAGTGGCAGTTCAGTAGTTAAGGAGATATTTGGAGGAGCTTTGCAGAGCCAGGTGAAGTGTCTTGCTTGTGGCAATGAATCCAATAAGGTTGACGAGATAATGGATATTAGTATCGATGTATTAAATAGCAATTCTCTTAAAGATGCTTTTGAGAATTTTTTTCGACCAGAGTCTTTAGATGGGAATAACAAGTACAAGTGTGAAAGGTAAGCACACCATTCTTACCTTATTGCTCACATACGTATGTTTTATATCATGTTTGAGATAGAAACTTGTGCTTTTGTAGTTGTAAAAAGTTGGTTCCAGCAAGAAAGCAAATGTCTATTCTTCAGGCACCTAACATTCTTGTAATTCAACTAAAGGTGGGTTCTATGAGTGACTTTTTTATTGAGTTTTGTTTTGTATTAGTATTAGTGGTGGCTAATTTAGCTATACTTGTGACTTTTTGTTTTGGATAGAGGTTTGAGGGAATATATGGCGGAAAGATAGACAAAGCAATTACTTTTGAGGAACGACTAGTTCTCTCAAGCTTCATGTGCAAAAGGAGCCAGGTATGTATCACTAGTCTTATTGTTTAACTTGCTAGTGATGAAGATGCGTCAGAAATGGTGTTAAGCCCATGAGAATATGATATACATAAAAGGCAAATTTCTTCTATGAGTAAGAGGATGTGACACTTAGGATGTAGGCTGCTGTACAGTGTTTTAATAATCGCTAGGCGCTAGTTGGCCGGTGGGGTACCGTCTAGCGGTTAATAGGGGATTAATCGGATTGGAATTTTTATATGTTATGTTATTTTTCAAACTTGTATATATACACACACACATCGATATGAATATAATACTTCGAAGTTCACATGGTATAATTCAAACATAAACAACTGTATTTAAACATAACAAATCAAGTACTGAAAAAATTCAAGCATTAACATATTAGTTCAACTACGTTTAAAAAAAGGACCAATTTGTACTGATTTGGACCGATTTAGTCCGCCTTTGACCGACTACCGATTATTGGGTCCGAATAGGTGAAATTTAATCGGTGAACCACCGATTTTTGATTAATCGGTGATTAAATCCAATCTACAACACTGCTCATGAATCATGAACAAAATAATAATACCTGTTAGCAAGAGTGATAGGTGGCGTAATTAAGACATCCTATCACAATACAGTAGCTGCTAGACTTGTATAGTATAGGAACCATAACACAAACATGTACATCTAGAGCCAGGTGTTGCACTGTTGCTTAATATGTAACATTGTAAGGTAAGAAATCTTATATGTGCATAAATTAATGGGTAGCCCATGAATCAAGTACATAAGGTGTTGAAACGGCTCTTATATGATAAACTGGTATTTGGACGATATATTATGTACTAGTTAGTTTCTGAATTATGCAGATAATTATGCAAAATGTCCCTTTATGTTATGGTATATTTTTTGCTTCTTGCAAATTATGTATTATATACTAGTTAGTTTCTGATGCAGTTGATTATTTATATTGCAGGATCCCCATCCAGAGTATAAACTTTTCGCTACCATCATACATTCTGGCTATTCACCTGATTCAGGACACTATTATGCTTACATCAAGGTTTCTTTAAGCTTTGTTATATTTTCTCGTATTAAATATTGTTTACTTATGTTGCTTTTAAAAATGTTTACAGGATGCTATTGGCCGTTGGTATTGCTGCAATGATTCTTATGTATCCGTTTCAACCTTAGAAGAAGTTTTATCTGAGAAAGTCTATATTCTTTTCTTCTGCCGTACCAAACAAAGGCCTCTTCTACCTAACAAAAATTTATCCGCCAACGGAACAAAATCATATGATTGCAACGGCAACGATATCTCAAAAGTTCCAAAATCTAGTCATCTAATGTCTACAGACTCACAACAACCGAAGGTCGATCCTGCAGCTTCAACTAAAGTTGAAAAATTGCTTAACGGTTCTCAAAAGAAGCCAGGTAGTCTTGGAACCAACGGTGTCAAAAAGTTCCCGGAATTCATTATTCATAATAAAGAAAACAATGATAATAATGGTGATGCAAAAGTCTCATACAAGAAGACGAGTGATAAGAAGATTCCATTGTTGGAGGACAAGAACGGAGTTAGCCAAAATAAACATGTCGCAAACGGAAATGAGTTTGTTGCAAATGGGTATAAGAACAATGCTACTACAAACGGAACAAAAACTGGTAAATTGCATAATGGTATCGTTAAAAACCTTTCAAATGAGTCGGACTTACAGAGGAAATATAAAGAACAGAAGTCTTGTGATCATAAATCACTAGCAAAACATGAAGAACTGCAAGAAAGGTATGTTACTTCTCACCTTTAGAATTATTTAATACTTTGTGCTTCACTTAGTTGTGTCTTAAAGTTCATTTCTCCCTTCATTTTTATATAGTAGTTTATTATTTGTTTTCTCATAATATCTTATGAAAATGTATATTCTTTTGGCATGTTTCAGTCTCAGGAAAGAAGCTTCTTCCTTTCTGCGAAACTGTGGTTTTTCAGATGATGTTGCGAGTTTCATGCGAGCCAAGAAGCTGAGCATTCGAGATGAAGGCAATGATGCATTACAGAGGAATGAACTTAAGTAAGTCCCTCTTAATACACATATATACATGTAGGGCTGTAAACGAACCGAACGTTCAGCGAACAGTTCGTGAACCGTTCGGCGGGAAGTTCGTTTATGTCCGTTCGATTAGCTTAATGAACGAACACGAACAAAAAATTTCGTTCGGTTAGCTTAGCGAACGAACATGAACACAGGTCTCGTTCATTCAACTACGTTCGTGAACGTTCGGTAATATGTTCGTTTACGTTCGTTCGTGGTCGTTTGATTATATAAAAAAATAATAATAAATAATAAACATTTTGTCTAAATATATTGAAAACTTGAAATCCTATTTTTTTCTAAGTTAGCTAAAATTTGGACATTCTAAGACATTTTTGGGGATAATTATGTCTAAATTAGTAAACTTGATTCATCGTTTGGTGGTGTAGTAGACTTCTTGTGTTTTGATTTATCATTTGATGGTTGTATTTAACTACTTATATCCAATATTTAAGGATAACAATGTTTTTTATTTTTTTTTATTTTTCAAGTTAAATGTTCGTTTGCGTTTGTTTTTATTTACTTGCGTTCGTTTGTGTTCGAGACCAGTGTTCACGAACTGTTCGTGAACAACTGAATTTCCTTAACGAACGAACACGAGCATAAACTTATGTTCGGTATGCGTTCATGAACAGTTCACGAACATGTTAATTTTCTTAACGAACGAACACGAACATGGCCTTGTTCGTGTTCGTTCGGTTCGTTTACAGCCCTATATACATGTGCGTGTATATGTATATTGCTGTAAAGACATGACCTTTAAATTGGTGCAATATGCAGGAGGAAAATGATAGCTGATGCCAAGGCTAAATTTATTTCTCAAGTTCCTCAATCGCTGAAATCCGATCTCGTCAAACGAATCAAATCTCATATTGATCCATGAAATAGGCGCTGCATGGTACTCAACACAAATACTACTTTTATTTTAGTTAATGTTAGAGGTGGCAAAATGGACGGGTGTGGCAGATTGGGTAACAGGTCGGGTTGGGTCCAGTTGACCCGCTGTCAAAAGGACGAATTTCAAATTTACCCTTACAAACATAGTGAAATAGCATATGTACCCAACCAAAATTTAAAATATCATATATGCCCAATATAAATGAAAATTTGATTTATGACCATATTACCCCTGTCAAATACATGGTATTTGTTAACCTAGTATTTTTTGCTTCTGCCATCATCGTTCTACCTCTGCAACGATCATACGTTTAAGCGCCCACCATTAAAAATGAAGTAAATAATTCGCAGGTTAATTAATTAGGTTTGTCACATTATATCAAATTTTGATTATATTGGGTTTACTTTTGCCTTTTGGTCTCATTCTATCCAAGCAGTAGCACTAATGACTCTAAATTCTGACATTGATTTTTGATATAATCGATACAATTATTAAATGGTTTTGATCATGAAACCTGCGATGAAATCAATTTTAAATCCAAATCATCCATGATTAAATTATTTTTATATGGATAGTCAATTAAATTATTTTCATGGATAAAATTTTTGATGACAAAATTCATGTTAACAGTGAGTGAACAGATGGAGAAAGATAGCTTGGATATTACAGAAACACTGACTTGGTAAAAAAAATCAAGCTAAAATGAGTAAATATAAACATTTGAAATTATAAAAAAAAGGGCATATATGAAGTATTTAAGTTTTAGAAAAATAAGGGTAAAATGGTCATTTATTAAAATTTTTAGAGCAAACTGCCATTTTGGTCCTTGTGGTTTGGGCATTTTTGCCATTTTAGTCCAAATCTCAAACTTTTTAAATCTGGGTCCCTGTGGTTTCATCTTTATTGCCATTTTAGTCCAAAATTCAAAAACCCATTTTTTTGACTGTTCCAAAAAGTTTGAGATTTGGACTAAAATGACAATAAAAGTAAAACCACAGGGACCAAAATGGCAGTTTACTTTTCATTTTGGACTAAAATGGCAATAAAAGTGAAACCACAGGGACCCAGATTTAAAAAGTTTGAGATTTGGACTAAAATGGCAAAAGTGCCCAAACCATAGGGACCAAAATGGCAGTTTACTCAAATTTTTATTATTGAATTGGGTAAATTTGGTATTTTAACTAATTTGTAAGGGCATGTATGATATTTTTAGGTTTGCATGGGTATATATGATATTTTTCAAGTTTGCAAGGGTATATATGAAATTGCCCCGTCAAAAACATCAATATCACTACAATAATAGTCTAAACCTTTGAATAAAAGAATCTTGGAGACAACATACATTCCGGGAGACTTTTAACCAATTTGGCATGCTTCCATATTTGCTAAATAATTAGACGAGATGCTTACAATCTGTATGAGTTAAAAGACAACCCGCGTCGACCCATTTTAAGAGGCCAGAATTGACCCCTCTTAAGTTATAGTTCTGTCTTGATGCTTACGGTACTCATGCTTCATTGTTTGCAGTCTCCCAACTTTAGGAGGAGGTCGAGATGGGATGCCACGTCAGCATCTGTATGTATTTTAACGAGGCGTACAGGCGTGGAAACATGAAGATGGTTTCTCTAATGCTAAATTTTGTTTGTTTTTAGTTTGTATGGAGGATCTTTATTATTTTTAGACTGATTTTGGTAAGTTCCGTTGAGTGAGGCTGGTGTTGTCGGTGAGGTTATAAGAGAACGGGATGAGATACATATATTCTTTCTGTAAAATATAGCTTTTTTTTTGTCACATTTCGTGTAATTTACCGTCAAAACTTTCAGTTTTACAATGATTTAATCTAATTGTTTTGACTCGACCTCTTTAATAACAATGATTAAAATTTCTAAATGTGTCACTTGCAGGTAGAGTGTTTGAAATGAAAGAAGTGAAATTAGTAGTTTTAAGAAACTTGTGGCGACCAAAGCTAATGATTGACGTCTGTTAAGGGGGTGTTTGGGATTGCTTTTTCAACCTGATTTTTTGATTATTGTGTTTTGAAATCGCAAAAAATCTATTTCGAGTGTTTGGTAAAAAATTATTAAAAACTGATTTTTTGCGTTTTGTAAACATCAAAACGTGATAATCCAAAAGTAGGTCGCCCCCTACTGCAGGAAAACGGGATTTTCCATCTTATTTTATCTCCCCATAACTGCCTCTAAAATTTACCGCCATATACACTCCTGTGCCCTTGGACTCCCGGAGAAGAACAAAATACAATCGCCGGCCATTCAAATCATCTCTCTCGGATCTTTCCACATCTGAATCCGGTACATCTCATCGTCTCTGTTCGATTATATGATTTGGTTTGTACGATTTCAGTTTTACCCTGTTTTTAGTAGTTAGGTGTTGTTTATTAGTGATTTAGGAGATTATATTTTGTCAGGAAACTCTGTATTTGCTCAATTTCAACCCTAAGTATGTAGAGAAACTCGGGAGGGGCGGCTGCGGTGCACCACCGTTGGACGTGGTCGCCGACGAGTTTCGGTGTGATTTGGTGTGATTCGGATGAGTTTCGGTGTGATTCGGTGTGATTCGGTGTGTTGTTTGAACTTTTCGGACAATTATTCATCAATTTCGTTTAAGGATCAGTTGAGTTTCATTGAGTTTCGGTTGAAATTTTGATAAAGAGTTAATTACTGTTTTCGTCCCTGTGGTTTGTCAAAAATCACTATTTCAGTCCATTAGTTTAAAAATTGCGATTTCATTCCCTGTGGTTTCACTTTCGTAACCATTTCAGTCCCTGTGGTTTCACTTTCATAACCATTTCAATCCATTTATTCTGTAAGCACAGGGACTGAAATGGTTACGAGGTGGACTGAAATAGTTACGAAAGTGAAACCATAAGGACTGAAATCGTAATTTTTAAACTAATGGATTGAAATAGTGATTTTTGACAAACCACAGGGACGAAAACAGTAATTAACTCTTTGATAAATTTTGACAATGTTTCGATATAATTCATTGATATTCGGTGATTTTTTGTTCGAGTTCTATATATTTTGAAGATTTCAAACAGTTTGTCATTGATTTCAAATTGAGTTTCAGTTCGAAATTATCAGTTTTGAACAGTTTACAATCGATTTTCGTTGGTTTCGGTTCGAGTTTATTAGTTTTTGATTACTGTTACATTGTTAGTTTGTCATTAAACAGTGGTAATTTCAATTTAGTATTGCATTTTGGATCATCATACGTGTATGTGGAATGGATAATTCATGGGTGCTCTTAAGTTTTAAAATGTTTATGAGCAATGTATGAAGTTAATCTGTTAATCATTAATATTTGTCATTAAACAGTAGTAATTTTGTTTTAGTATCATTTTTTTGGATTTTCATACGTGTGTTTGGAACAAATGAATTAAGATTTAGGAGTGCCTTGAGTTTTGAAATTTTATGAACACTGTATGAAGTTAATGTGTTAATAAATAATTAAGTGTAAGGCTTGAAGTGAGTTTGTTAAGACTATGACCAAACAATGTGAAATCTAGAGTGATATGGACAGAAGTTTCAATGGAGATCTAGTTTTGGAGTTTAGACTCTAGACATGCTAGTGTTGAAGAAATTTTTAGATGATGAACACTTGATAGAGCTCGGGCTCGAGCTTGAGCTCGGCTTGATTCGAGCTTTGTTTTCAAAGCTCGAGCTCGGCTCGTTGGTATTTTCTCAAGCTCGAGCTCGGCTCGGGCTCGGATCGTTTATTATCTATTAATTAATATATTAAATAAAAATAATATAAATAATAGACTTTTTAGGCATGCAAGCTCGATAAGTGAAGCTCGGGCTCGTTTACTAAATAAACTTATTTTTACTTAGAAAATGCTAAAAACTTTGCTGATTGTTTTCTAAAGGTCTTCACTTTAAGTCCAACTGCTGTATCGTTCAGTGAATTAGTGATGCTGTTTTGCTTATCACTAAGAGAGAGTGCGAGTTACCTTTCTAAAAAGTATTTGTTGTGAGTGCAACTTAGTGATTTAGATTGAATAGATAACATTGCTCCTTACAAAATTTTTTAATCTTTTATCCATTATAGGTAAGAATACACCACTTTTTTAGTTTATTTGCATATTCAAGTTAAGTGTCAATGGTAAACTTTAGATTAGAAAGTAAACAAAGTTGATACTCAAATGTCGGCTTGTATGCTTTTAAGTTAACTTTTTAGATTGCTAAATTATTTGTTTGATTTTTGTATATTTACTCTTACCTTGTGGCCCATTAGCAATGCTGGTTGATCAATTAAGAGTTATGGTCTAACAGGGAATGGATTTGAACCATGAAAATGCCACAAGTAAGCTTTCATCTACCAAGGCTAGTGCTCGAAAAACTGTTTGGGATTCTAGTACCCATATGATATTTGTTGAGTTGTGTCTCGAGGAAGTAAAAAATGGTAATAGACCTGGGAGCCACTTCAATAAGGTTGGGTGGACGAACCTAGGAAATAATCTAAAAACTCAAACAGGAAAAGATTACACCAAACTACAACTTAAAAACCATTGGGATTCAATGAAGAGGGATTGGAAGTTATAAGATCGTTTGATGAGAATTGAATCTGGGCTTGGATGGGATCCTGTGAAAAAGACGATAAACACAACGAGTGAGTGGTGGGATGAAAAAATACAGGTAATGTTTGATCAAGTAGTTTCTTCACAATCTTATCGTAGTTTAGGTACTAACTTTTGTTTACATCACTTTAAAGGCGGATCCAGAACTTGCAAAATTCAAGGACAAAAATTTGGAGATGTATCAAGAGTTTTACGAGCCATTGTTTCGAGACTGTGTTGCCACTGGGGATAAGACTAAAACCCCTCATCAATTGCAAAATGAAACTAGTCGAAGTGATGTTCAGGACGATATTGGTGTTATGGATGTAGAAGGGAAGGCAGATAGCGATGAAGGGAATTTAGGTGATGATGCGGAAATATTATTTCCAGAAAGCAATTTCGTCAAGAGGAGGAAAATACAAAATAATGCTCATGGTCGTTCAAGCAGGGGAAAAAGTACAATAGCTTCCTCACTTGAAGTTAAACTTGACACGGTTATTGAAGCACTAGCCTCACGAAGCACACCAAGTATTCAAATACCTACTCTATCAGAATGTATGGATATTGTTTCAAACTTCCCGGGTTTTGAGCCAAGTTCGATAAATTATAACAAGGCACTACGAATCTTGATGAAAATGGAGGCAAGGGAAAGCTTTATGTACCCGCCAACTACCATCGACAAGATTAGCTTTCTCTACTCACTTATAGACGAGTGATGGCGTGTTATCTTTTTATTTATTTGATATTATTCTTTGCTCTTTGGATGTTTGTTTGTAGACATTTCTATGTGTGACTTGTTTGAATAAATGACATTCTGTTTTTTACAAGAACTTTCGATACTATGTTTCAACTATGTTTCATTTTGAGTTATTTTGACTATTTATGTCTTTTTGTTGTGTACTTCAACAGGATGGAGATACCAAACCATGGTAAATATGTGAATTTCGATAGTGAAGATGAGAACAATGACTCGAATGAGGAAGATTGGTTAGATGATGAGAAACGGTTTTTACTACTATGCGGTTTAGTCGTCAAAGGGGTGATGGTAGTACATAATATGATGAATATCCCACGTATCCCATGTCGCACTTCCTGTCGTACAGGAAATATTTTTATTCAAGAAATACTCAATGGTCATCCTAGACGTTGTTATGAAGATTTCAGGTTACATGTTGATGTTTTCAAGAGCTTATGGTCGGATCTTAGAATGCACTACAACCTAAAGGAGACACGTAATGTATCTATTGAAGAGTCTGTTGGTATTTTTTTTGTTGATATTAGCACACGGAAGTGGAAATAGACTAGCTCAAGAAATTTTCAATCATTCAGGGGAAACTATTCATAGACATTTCCATCGTGTTTTAAGAGCAGTGCTTAAGCTTAGCGGGGACATCATCATGCCTAAAGCAAACTACAATGATGAAGTACCTCCACAACTCTTAAACAACTCTCGGTATTACCCCATGTTCAAGGTGTGTTCTATTTTTTTACTTCAATTTTCAGAATTAATACTTTGTCTATAGTATTGTGAATTAGTAATTAGTGTTTTTGTATCTATAGGACTGCATTGGTGCAATTGATGGGACACATGTTAAGGCATCAGTTCGAGAGCATGAACAAGAAAAATATATTGTTAGAAAAGGATATGCAACCCAAAATATCATGGCAGGATGTGATTTTAATATGTGTTTTACATTTGCATGGGCGGGATGGGAAGGCACTGCACATGACACAAGATTTTTTTTAGAAGCATTACGTAAGCCAGAGGTGAAATTTCCTCGTCCAATGGGTGGTTAGTATTATTTTATATATGTTTTATGCTATATTTATACTTAACCCATTGCATTGTGTAACACCTCGTAAAATCACGACCAATATAATGAGAACACGTGTCATGAGCTTTAAACGTGTAATGGATTAAATATGAGGGACTGAAGTTGACAAACAAAGGAAGTATGTGGGTAAAAGGATTCAAAATGTCAACAAGTGTTAATTTTGCCTTTCAACAACCCTACACGACGTTTATACCCTTAAACGAATGAATTATAAATCGTATGAAACCGTTTGTAGAAGAAAGTGAGAGTTTACAAACTGCAAGGGTTAAATACGTCAACATGTTTAAATTACACCTCTGAGTGACCATTTAATGAACCCGAAGCTTTGTAACGATTAATTATGCTCACTAGAATAAGTGATAAAAATTTCACAAGGTTTCGATATCGTATGAGAGAAATACGTTAACATTCGTACATAAGGGTCAAAAGCGTCAACGTTGCAAATTTAAGACTTTCGGGTGATCGTAAAAATTACCGGGGACTTAGCAAAGTTTGTTTATAACTTGGAGCCCTTAAAAGTCAAGTTAGAGGGTTAAAAGTGCAATAAATCAATTTAAAATCAAGTTTGGAAGGACCAGGGACCAAAAGTGTAAAGTTTGAAACTTTGCAACCGGATGGGGCACTCATACCGGCCGCGTAAGACCTCCCCCATGTCTTACGCGGGCCGCCTGGTAGTCACCAGCGTCCAAAAACAAGCACAACTGCCTGTTCAGCATGTTTAACCGACTTATGAGCATGGTTTTTCAATTCTAGGGGCATGTTTAATGGTTTTTCATGCATAGGGACTCCTGTAATGATCAGGAATCATCCCATAGACTTGTTTTGCATGATCTTGTAAGATTAAAGTCCCTATATAAGAACACATGTTGCAACAATTTTTGGCATTCACTTGAAATCATTCAAACACATTTTCTGGAGCTCTCTGGACCTCAAGCAAGATTCATTAACCTTCTAAATCGTGCTTAGTACTTCAGTAAGCTTCCATAACCTCTCTTAATTCAGTTTTAATTAGTTTAATGGCCCAAAGTCAAACCGTCGTAATTAAGGTTTGACTTAGTGATTAATCACTAATGGTCCAGTCAATTCTCGAATTGAAAGTAGCTATGAGTTGGTAATTATGTGGGTAATAAACCCTTAAAAGGGCACCCTCTGATTCCCACTCTAAGTAGGTCAATTGTCGGGTCAAACTTAATTATAAAAAGTCAACAGAAAGCAAATTTTCAAATAAACACATAATTAACAATGTAGAAGCCATGAAACCTGTTTTATCACTTGTATAACTTGATAATTAATGTAAGAACATGTCTAAGCATGTTCAACCCGACAATTTTCAGTTTAGGCTCGGTTCGGAACCGAAAGTCGCAAAAGTAGACTTTTGCTTTGACTTTCAGTTCTGACCTGATTTAGCTTAGTTTAGACATGCCTTAAAATTCCATTAGGACCAGGTTATATGTTAGTATAACCCTCTGTGATTATACAACTTGGTTCCTTAGTTATCCAATTCATTAGCATGTTTCCGTTATATGCCTAAATGTTGACCGTTATGCCATTTTGACCTTAAAATGAGAATTTTGAAAATGTGAGAAGACAATAACTTTTATTACTGATTTATAAACTTGCCCTAAAAATTTGACATCAGTTTGAGGTCTAGATTAGGAGTTATGCTCAATAGCGTAAATGGAAAGCTTTTTATTAATTAAACGGCATTATTAGCATATAGCCTATTTAAACCCGAATTTTGATACCAAAATTTTTACCCACTGATGTAAAATAATATTTTGGGATTTTTGAAGATTTTTATTTATTTTTAAGCTGAGCATAACATAGGGTTCTAGCTTTGATTCGGTAATTGTCGGTTATACCCTTTTCTTGCATAAAATGAGTTTTACATAATATTTTGATACCAAACTTTTTGCTACTGATTTTATATGATAAATAAAATATTTTGAACTTTATAAACTGACCAAAATCTCATATTTTCTGTTTTAACCTGAAAATCGCTTAAAACCGATTTTTACGCCTTTTAAGCGCATAGTATAAGTTAAAGCTATTTTTAACATATAAGACTTAATACCTACTGATGTTTTAAGTAAATTTTTATAATTTAACAGTAAGCAAAAGTCTTGAACCCAGATTTCCAGAATTGACCTTTTAAAGCCTATGTGAAATTACCAAAATGCCCTTTCGGTGCATAGTTTGGTTATAAATGATAAATTTCACATATATGCAATACCCTACTGATATAACTTATTAAATTAATTATTTTTACCGAATATATCAGACCTGAATCTCAGATTTATAATTAATCTCTTTTATAAGCTTTAAAATGACCAAAATGCCCCTACGGGGCATAGTTTGAGTTTAAATTCGTTTTGGGGCATAATGGAAGGTGTCCTACTGATATCACAACATATTTAAGGCATATTAACTTAGGAAACCTGTTCATGACTCATTTGGTTACCCGTTACGCACTTCTCGCGTTCGGTACGGTTTATGTAACTAGTTTGCATAAATTAGCCGAAACGGGTCAAACCTTATCATTTTTATCTCAAAATCCAGAATGTGTTTAGTTTACCCATATTACACAAGTCTTCAAACTTGTTGGGTCTAAATCACATTCTAATCCGGTCTTCGCTTAATCGTGCGTTTGAACCGTATATCTTCCTTTAAAACTAACCGGTCTAAGTTTAGGTTTAATTAAGACCCGTTAGGAATCTAATAGGTTATTAAAAACCTTCGTTCCAGATTAGGAGCCCAGTAAAAGCTACTTGCACTCGCTGATTGTGATATATACTTGCTCAGGTAAATATTTTTAACTTATTTTCCCTTATACGGGCTTGGGGTACGGTATATAAAATACCGCTTGGTCGGGCATTGAATTTTTAATCATATGAAGGTTAATTTATTGAGATGACCCGTTTAAACTGTTTTGTTTGCTTAAAGCCTTTGGGAGGGTTAATGACCATGTCCCGGATATCCTTGGCATCATTCATTGAAATGGCCATGGCCTAAGCACGGGGTGTAGGCATACACTTGCCGGTGCATATAAATATAAAAAGGTATAACCGACGGTTTGAGAATAACTCGCCGCGGGACTATATCATGTGGTGTGTCTATTAATCTTTAACCCGGTGTCAACCCGGGCTACTGAACGTATAACAAACATGTAATTCTTTTACAAGTTTATATATAAATAATTATCCCAAGTTATAAATGATATTTTGTGCCTTGTGCATTCAAATCAATTTTTCTTAAACATTTTCAAAATGAGTCGGTTAATTGTATTTACTAGTGAAAACTGACATATTTTCCCAAAAAGGTTAAGTGCAGGTACTAATTGAAATAGGCTGGCTACTCCTAGCATCAATAAAGAGTCTTGCAAGCTTAGATGTTAAGAATCTGTTGAACAATGTTACAATTATCTTCGATCCGCCTGTGGATCCCTTTTACAACCGTTTGTAATAATTGATATTACTTTTCATCGGTTTGTAAAGTTTTTATCTTTCGACTTCCACTGTGTATTAAACTGTGATAAATTGTCTATGATGATATCAACTATGTCACGATACTCCCCACCGGGCCCACCGGTAATACGTGGAAATATCGGGGTGTGACATGTTGGTATCAGAGCCAACATTGAGTGAATTAAACACTAACCTTTTGTGTTTAATCTCAATGACACAGTAGCACATTCCTTGACCTTCTAAGTCTAGACTTAACATAGGAATACTCTCATCCCTATTCAAAAAAAACTATTGCTTTCGATTCTATATATTTTTTTAATATGTCGCTAAGCAAAGAAGCCGTAATGGAAATTCTCCCCATCCGAAGCATAGGAATGCCGAGCTTCATACCGCGACTAGGATAAACGTGCAACCAAGGAGAAAACATTCAGAAATAAAATGAAGAAGAAACTCCTTTTGCTGAAGTTCGTTTCCTTAGTAAGTCCTTATAAGGGCATACTTATCTTTCAGTCCCTTCGTGGACAACATTATTTCTTTCAAGTCCCGTTTAGGGCAATTCTGTACATATTTTAAAATCATTGGAATGTTTTATCTAAATTTCATTTATATCATTATATATGAATATAATATATGAAATAAATTAAAATATCATTCCTTTTTGTAAATGATCTGCCAATATATATATATTAAAAAGAATCTTAAAGGGTATAACCTAGCTTGAATGTCATTAGAGACCTAGCTGTAACACCCCGTGTTTTCGGGAAGTCAAAGTCAAGGTCAAGGTCAAAGTCAACGACCGATTTCGCGCAACTTGACTTGTAGTGAATTTCTTTTACGTGTTTAATTTAGTTGTATTATGTGGAGTAAGTGTCAATAATTACAATAATCGACGTGTGTTATTCGCAACCTAATCGACTTACGACTGTGAACTGTAGGAAGTAACAATGCGATAAAGTTAACGAAACGATAATCAAACTATGCTAATCGAATCGACATCGAATCGAATCGCAACTCGAACTACGCATTTTAGTTATTGTTATACGTGTGTGTGTGCCCTATGTGTTACTTGTGCATGTTCATTTATGTTATGTGTGGTAATCAATCGAAACGTAAGCGAAACCCGAAACGCAATCGAACTCAATCGAACTCAATCGAAATCGAACTATGATAATTAGTGGAGAAGAGACAGTGCTAGATATGAATAGTTGGGATTAAAAGTAATTTGAATAGGAAAGATCTTTTGAATCTTAACTTTTCTATCTTTTACTTTCTTAACTCTCAATCCCGGTAAGATCTCGTCCTAAATCTTGTACTTTCTTGACCTACACGCACTCCTACACCTTTCTATCTTTTGAATCTTAACTTTTAACCGTAAAATCGCTAGATTTGAGGTGTTCTAGGATGATGTCATCATGAGTTCTTGAAGAACTTCATGTTTTGGCTTCAATCCACCGAGAACAACTCGGATCTAACCGATTTCCACACAAATGAACAAAGATCTATACTAGATCTAAACATAAACACAGTGAAAAAGGATTGAAAGATGGTTTCTAACTTTCTTTCAACTCTTTTGCACTCAATACGCTTGAAACCGATAGAAACGGATCTAGATCTAGTCCTCCGCTCATTCTTAGTGTTGTGCTAGCTCAAGATTTGGATTCTACTCACGAGACCACCAATTTCGGGTTAAACAAGAACAACCGTCTTGAATCGGTTAACTGGCCGAACTAGGGTGATTCCTATCGATCAGGTCGCTTGGGTCAAGATGGGGTTCTGTTGGTTAACACGTTGTCAAAACGTCTCGATAAAACTACAAACGAACAAAACGACCAAGTGTAAGACGGCCAGAGCAACCAGGACGAAGTGTTGTCCGACCGGACTACTGTCCGAACGGATAGGTTACCCGAACGGATTGCTGTCCGAACGGATCACACCTTGGGTCCCACACCTCATCAACTCTATCTGAAGTTTGAGTATCGAACGAATTGCCATCCGACCGGATTACTCTTCGGATCATGAGATACTAGGACTTTAAAGACTTAAACAATTTTCAACATGTTCATTAACAGGGTTGCCACCCGGTCGGATGGACATCCGACCGAGTGACTCTTCTGCTATGAATTGTTCCCACTAAGTAACCTCATCACTAAGGTCGCCGTCCGACCGAACTACCGTCCGACCGAATGACCATCCGAACGGATTGTTGTCCGCACGATTGACCGTCCGATCGACCGACTTGAAGGATAGAGATACTTCAATGTTTTCAAATGCTACAACGAAAACTTCAAAAGACAAGCCATCATACACAAACACATCCTTCTCATAGGAAGAAACAATCCACTCGAATAGTCATCCGATTGGATTACTGTCCGACCGGATGATCATCCGAACGGATTGCCATCCGCACAAGCAAGCCGTCCGATCGGATTACCATCCGACCGAACTGCTATCCGACCCATTCACACTTTGTATCATTTTACGCGTCACTTATCGTTATGCTATCAATCCATTCAGGCTAACTTTACTCGTTAAGCACTCCCTTCAATCCATCAACCGCTGTGAGTATACTCGATCCCTTTTTGCTTTATGCACTTTTGGGTGTTACATACGTTACAACTATTCAAATCACATCAAACACACTACTCAATACTATTTGAATGCTAACCGTTAATGCATGTTATACGTGGCTTATGAATGCTTGTTTGTTATGTTTACACATGGAATGCTGTCTACCTGCCTTAGCAACGATAGTACTATAGTTTGGACTCAGCACATGTTCGTAGGGGTTGTTAAGGACAATTACTTGCATGGATTACAGTGGTAATCATGTATTGCGAACTGCCTCAGGCAGTCAACCCGCAGTCATTGGTATCGATGGATCTATGTCGATAACTAACGTGCTTCATTTCTCTATGTGTACGTGCTGGTTATGCGTAAACGAATTCGAACTCTATATGCTATTATCAAACTTGTATGCTCACCTTTACATTTTATGTATTGACTTTATTTTAACGTATGTGACAGGTGCTTAGGATGCACATCTGGTAGGAAATCGAAGCTAGAATAACGCTCTAGAGTCCAACAAATAGTTGTCTGTAATAATTGAATCAAGGGTCTCTAAAAGCAGATGAACAATTGCTCTATTTAAAATCTGAGTTGTCAGAACAGATTTATTTTCCTAGATCTTATCTGTAATAATTTGTTTACTGTTTGAGACATGGTATGGGACATGTTATTTTAAATTGAATAGTAATAATAATCGTTATGGAAACTTCTGGACAATCTGTTTCGCTCAGTGCCATACCCCGATGTTTCCGCCATCGGTTGGGGTGTGACACTAGCTATGATGGTAAAACATGTTTAAAAGATATTCAGATCCTTGTTAACATCTGAAAACATGTTAATACTCCTGACAACAGTGATGCGATAAAATCACACTCGTCATCTTTATATGGGGAATTTCCAAACCCCCTTATTTAGCATAAATGATCAATATGAATCATGGCTAATAAACGTCGAACATGATGTACACATTAAAACATCCATTTGGGATGTATACCTACGGGCAAAGATGTATTCATAACAAAGATAGTTTTATTTCATAATTTCCTGCCAAAAGGCAATGAACTATGAAAATTTTCCGATCCAAAGGATCATTGATTATGCTTTAAATTATCCTTGTGACAAGGCCTTTGTGCCATCTAAAAAGTCCTTTAAAACAAGCCTTTGCACTATACAAAATGTCTATACGACATTGACAGTTGTGACTTATGTCCCCTGTCTAATAAAAATGAAGGATTAGATTCCGTTTAAACGCCAAAGATGGTTTATTTAAAAACCTAGGCAAAACATAATCAAAATAAATTTTATACTATCTATTGGCCTATATGGTTTATTTACACCATGGCAATTTAATTATCAAATTCGATGATTCACTATATAATTAAACAAATTATTACTACTTGGTTTGTAGCCTTCAAAGCTTCACCATGGCTGACTCATCTGAAGCTCACAATCATCCAGTTGATCAGAATAATAATGCAAGATAGAACTTAACGGGCACCGAGTTACAGGCTATGTTAGATACAGCCGTAAAAAAAGTCGTGGACCGAGTATTAAAGGATCATAAGCGAAAGTGCGATAATACCCCAAATAAGGGTTACAAAAAGGGTAAGACCGGTTCAAACTATAACCAGTCCAAGCCAAATAAGGCAAAACCCAAATGTAAAACCTGCGGGAAACAGCACTTCGGAAAATGTTTCCGCGAACAGACTAGGGGATGTGGCATCTGTAAGGAGATAGATCACAAGACTCATGAATGCAATGACTTGAAAGATGCCACATGTTATGGTTGTGGCAAGAAAGGACATATAAAGACTCGCTGCCCAAGGAAGGCGACTAAAGGGAAAGGCACTTGGAATTCACAAGCTAAGCCTTGTGGAATTTGTAATAAGGAAGGGCACAAAACTTTGTAGTGCCAAGACATAAAGAACGCAACCTGCTATGGTTGCAATGAAATAGGGCACGTCAAAACTAATTGCCCAAATAAAACCAAGAAGCCTGAAGAGGATAAGAAGGGAAATGCCTGAACTACCTGATGAATACCAGAGGCAGTACATATTAATAATATCATCAGGTACATTCCTTATCATATATCAATGACAATTTCTGCTAAGTGTCATGTCTTTAATACATGCAATAATCAGTCTTACATAGACCATAAGCTTAGCAAACTTTTGATGATACTCGTAAGAACTCTAGATGCTAATTAAGGTAGGGCCTACCAATGAAACCATAGAGACCGTCCCTTTTTATTCTCGAAGATAATCCTTCCGAAAAATATGAAAGTACTCTTTCCTCGAATAGAGTACGACAATATATGTTATTTTAATTATTTTTCTCCTTGATTTCTATCAACTGCGAGTGCCGACTATGATTGATAAAAGCGCCATATGGGGACTGGCGTATCCCAGTGTGTCCCATAGATTGCTTCCATGCCTGATCAGTATGGAGGTTTAATGCATGGAACCACTAAGATATACCAATGGTCATATAGTACTAAAGTCAGCTAATGGTATTCAAAGAAGATATCCAGAATGGAATTATCTAAGTAAATATCTCTGATTAAGGAATCCGTGGATTCATAACGTAAATGTGTCACTTATCTGACACAGGCGATGATAGACGAACTGGAGCCTAAGATTTGGAAAATCTTTGTAACCTCCTTGTGTCTTGATTATCTTCTTCAAGGACTACCATGTTTACCTCCTGAAAGACAAGTAGAGTTAAGATTTACATCCCGCTTAGGGCTGCAGTTTTGCGAAAATCTCCGTGTTAATTAGTACCACCAATTATGGAATAATCGAAACCCAGATTAAGTAAGTTTTAAGATAAAGATTCATAAGGCCTAATTCAATATTCTGAAAGTTCCAGTATTATTAATTAAGAAAGACGGTTCATTTTGCTTATGCATTGATTACCGCAACCCTATTTAGGCAACAAATTAAGAATCACCATCAGCTGCCCAGGATCGTCGAGTTGTTCGACTAACTGTAAGGATTAGCTATTCCTTAAAATTGGTTTTAAGCTGTAGTTGGAAAGATTACTCCACCTTAAATAAGCTCTCCTGTAACTACTAGTCAGTATGTAAGTATCAAGGTTGCTCCTTTGGAGCCCTTGTATAAATGGAAAGTTAAACATCTATTGTTAGACAGAAGATTGGTAAGTCCAATTATCAGGATCTGGATCTGAAAGTTGCCTTGGAAACAACGAATAAGATCATACAAATCCATAATCGTCTGAAAGTTGCCAGTAATCGGCGGAAAACTTTCGGATTGATGAAAGTCGTAACCCTCTTAAGTCCTTAATAAGGAATAAGGTTCAATTGAAAGTATCGCCCTAAGAAGGGTGTGCTGAAATTTTTATACAACGGGCTAGTTAAGCTCTGGATATATAGGATCATTCGAGGAAATCGAATACATCAAAGGTTAATAGCTTATAAGCTAAAACCTATTTAAGGAGCTTAGTGGAGCTCGCAATATGACCCACACTAGTGATTTAAGGATATGTTTCGCCGATAAGTCGAGACGCGTTATCACATAATGATAGGCAGATTAATGAAAATTTATGGTTTCATGAGAAACCAGTATCAAATAAGGATCGACAACTTATTCGACCAACTCCAAAGGGCAAGCTTCTCTCAAAAATTGATTTGAGAACAAGGTATCATCAACTCAAGGTTAGAACTAAAGATATACCTAAGACAGCGTTTAGAACGAGGTATGGACATTATGAGTTCTTAGTGATGCCTTTCGGACTCACTAATGCACCAGCAGCATTCATGGATTTCATGAATCGCGTTTGCAAACCCTACTTGGACAAGTTGTCATTGTCTTCATTGATGACATTTCTATTTATGCAAAGAACCAGGCTGATCATGAGAAGCACCTTCGTTGTACTCTTAAACTGCTTCAGCAAGAAAAGCTCTGCGCCAAGTTTTCAAAATGTGAGTTTTGGCTTCATGAAGTCAAATTTCTTGGATATATGGTTAGTAAGCGTGGTATCCAGGTGGATCCCGCTAAGATTGAAGCTATCATGAATTGGCAAGAGCCGAAGACACCCACAGAGATTCATAGTTTCTTGGGTCTAGCAGGATATTACAGGCATTTTATCAAAAACTTCTCAAGGATTGCTGCACCCCTAACTTCGTTGACACGTAAGAATATTAAGTTTGACTGGGGTCCTAAGTAGCAGGAATCCTTTGACATTCTTAAGAAGAAGTTGAGCAATGCACCTGTGTTGACATTGCCTTATGGAATAGAGGAATTTGTAGTATACTGTGACGCATCACTCACCGGTATGGGAGGTGTGCTTATGCAGAAAGGCAAGGTTATTGCCTATGCTTCTCGACAATTAAAGGTGCACGAGAAGAATTACACCACCCACGATTTGGAGTTGGGTGCCGCTGTATTTGCATTAAAGCTATGGAGGCATTATTTGTATGGGACTAAGTGTGTGATCTATTCTGATCACAAGAGCCTCCAGCATCTGTTCAATCAAAAGGATCTGGAAATGAGATAGCGTCGGTGGATGGAGACACTGAATGATTATGATTGTGAAATCTGATACCATCCAAGTAAGGCGAATGTGGTCGTCGACGCTTTAAGCAGAAAGGAAAGGGTTAAGCCCATTAGGATCAATGCCAAGAGCATTGAGTTGAGAAGCAGCCTGAATGAAAGATTTAGCCGCTCAGAAAGAAGCCGTATTATAAGCCAACTATACAAATGAAAAGTTGGGAGTAACTGCTGAACAGTTATCTTATGGCAAGGATGGAATCCTGAGATTGAATGGACGAATATGGGTTCCAATTTATGGAGGACTCAGGGAAGTTATCCTTCAGGAAGCCCATGGTTCCAAGTATTTTGTTCATCCTGAAAGTGACAATATGTATCAGGATTAAAAGGCAAATTACTGGTGGATAGGTTTGAAGAAATCTATAGCCACTTATGTGGCCAAATGTTTGACGTGCGCGCAAGTTAAAGCGAAACACCAGAAACCGTCAGGTTTGCGACAACAGCCTGAACTTCCCACCTGGAAGTGGGAAATGGTAATTATGGATTTCATCACAAAGTTACCAAAAACAAAGCGAGGAAACGATACTATTTGGGTTATAGTGGATAGACTGACCAAGTCAGCCCACTTCTTACCTATTAAGGAAACGCACAGCTCCGATAAGTTAGCTCAGCTGTACGTGGATGAGATTGTATCTCTCCACGGAGTGCCAGTGTCTATTATCTCTGATAGGGATACGAGATACACGTCGCATTTTTGAAAAAGCTTTCAGCAATCCCTAGGCACTCGATTAAATTTCAGCACTGCATATCATCCTCAGACGGATGGTCAGAGTGAGTGTACTATTCAAACACTGGAAGATATGCTACGAGCTTGTGTTATTGACTTAGGTGTAAGTTGGGATGATCATCTTCCATTGATCGAATTTTCATATAATAATAGCTATCATTCGAGCATCCAAGCTGCACCATTTGAAGCGCTATATGGAAGGAAGTGCAGGACGCCCGTTTGATGGGCAGAAGTTGGAGATGTCCAACTAACAGGATCTGATATAGTCCTGGAGATGATAGACAAGATTGTGCAGATAAGAGATCATCTCAAACCTGCCAGAGATAGGCAGAAAAGCTACGCAGATAAAAGGCGTAAACCTCTAAAGTTCGAGGTACGTGACAAAGTTCTACTTAAGGTTTCACCCTGGAAAGGGGTGATGCGATTTGGTAAGAAAGGCAAGTTAAGCCCAAGATATATAGGACCATTCGAGATCATCGAATGTGTCGGAACAGTGGCTTACAAGTTAAACTTGCCTGAAGAGCTCAGTGGTATTCATAATGTGTTCCACATCTGCAATCTGAAGAAATGTCTAGCTGATGAATCACTAGTCATACCACATAAAGATGTGCATATAGATGAGAGTTTAAAGTTTTTCGAAAAACCTTTGTCGATCGAGGATCGACAGGTTAAGAAGCTTCGAAAGAAGCACGTGCCAATTGTGAAGGTTAAATGGGATGCCCGTAGTGTGACACCTGGGTCACTGCGACCATCAAACAAAAACCAAATCAATGAAATTTGTGTTTCATACTTGGGATTTGTATAAATATGTGTATCGTTTGCACATGTCAATTCTTGTTCGATTCCGGGCTTTAAATCGCTTTCTGGAAGGTTATACGCGATCTGATGCGTAAATATAACCAGTTTAATGCAACAAACACTTCGGAATAGTGAAATATGATTAACATACCTTAAATAACCTTTACATAACTTAGAAATAAGTTTTGAAGGCTTTGGTATGACAAAATCAAGTTAATTCGCTTACAGGGACTAAATTTGACAAACTTCGAAAGTATGACGATTCGTACTGGAACAGACATTCTGGAACATGACCATAAGTTAAACATACCATAAATATCCTTTACATAGCTTAGAAATAGGCTTTGAGGGGTTCGGTGTGCTAAAATAAACTTTTGGGTCATTCAGGGACTAAAAGCCTCAAAAAGTGCACAAGTTTGCATTTTCGCGCATAACTTACGTTCTGAATACATCCGGACATCCAAAAATTTATGTAAGCATTAAAATATTTTATTTTAGTGTTTGGCAAAAGAAAAATCCATTCGTCGCGCAATTTGGACCGTTTTTGCGTCCGTTACGACTTCCGTCGTAATAAACCGAACAACGCAATCGTACGGCCAAACGAACCGACATCCGTCATATTTTTGAGCATATTCCAAGTTCCCTATACTTTAACTTCATTTTAGAGCCTTGAAATGGGGTTAACGGGGCTTAAACGTGCAAGAAATGCATTAAAATGCAAGATTCTCAAGTGCAGGGGCTAAACTGGCAACTTTTGAAAGTTGCTGGTCTGCAGACCACATACGGTCCATAGGGGATGGACCATACGGTCCGTAAGGCATCCCCAGACAAGCAGAAAGCTGTTTCCAGCCAATTCCAACTCATTTCTCTCTTGCACATGGTATTTCAAGATACTAGGGGCCATTTTGATGTGCCCATGGTATTGCAAAACCATGGGTACACATGTAAGGATGAGATTGAAGCTCGGTTTTCGATGAACGATCTTAACGGTCCTAAGAAATCTATAAATACCCCTCAAGATCATAACTCAAAACCCACACCTTTGAATCTGAATTTGTTCTCTAAGTTGATGTGTTTATCACTTCATACCTGAGAATATTCGGATCAAAACTTCCGTTCTTGGACCCGTTGTAAGTCCTCTTTCGTTCTTTTAGCGTTTTCCGCATTGACCAGTTTATGGTCAACACGAAGTTCTGTTGAACTTCGCAACGTGAGCGTAATACGATGGTTATAGTCCCTTGTGACTATACCTACTGATTACCACGTTATCTAGGCTCAGTGACGAGCCGTAGTTTCAGCCAAAATGCGTACTCTTGCTTATTTTGTAACCAAACTACTTTTAGGTATCAAAACCGTTTGTTTTGATACCAAACTTATTTTTCTAACTTAGTTAATCATGTTTTGACATGCTTAGCTCGTTACTTATAGTTTAGTGCTTGTCTAGGGTCGTAAGTCAAGCGGTCTAAACCACCGCTTAGACCTTCGAACCCGATCCGTTTGGACGATCTCTAGGATCCGACCAAATACATTAGGTGACCTTAGTTATATAGGGAATAACCTTCCGAGGTTATACCTTATGGTCACGACGTTTAGTTAGTTGTATGATAGGTAGTTAATATGCCTTAGGTAAATTACCGAAATGCCCTTTTTACGCCAAAATTCATTTTAAGCATATGTAACAAATTTTTTTATATCTAAACTGATTTGGCAACAATATTAGACATGTTAAGGCATATTTTAATTATCATAGGACTAGTTAGGCGATCCGAACGCGTTTTACGCGAACGACGCGTTAAAGTAGCATAAGCCACCTAAACGGGTCGTAATGGGTCGTAAGCACTTAGGTTAGGTTCCATTTTAGTATGTAGGCTTTGTTAAACCATATCATATGAGTTCCAACACTCATTTGGTTTATGAAACCACATTCTATCCAATCTCCCTATTTAGGTCCGGTTATTAACGTAGTTACCTATATTAGGTGTCGTTTGATCCCGTGATCTTCTAGCTTTGCTTGGTGGTTATCCTAGGACTATTGAGCAATCTCAAGTGAGTACATAGACCCCTCTTTTACTGTTTTCAAACTGTTTTGAGGTGAAACACATGTGCCTACTTGTTACTTTCGTGATTTCCATGTTTTCATATCATATGCTTGTTATGTTCATTAGTACACATATAGTACATGATTTCATGCATTTCATACCATGTATGTCCATTTGGTGCATACCTAGTGCATTGCTTTACATTACATTACATTTCATGCTATGTATGTTCACTTAGCATGCTAGCACCTTGTTTTACATTACATTTTGTTGCATATGCTCATCCAGCATATGGACACACTGTTTTACATTAAATTTTTGTTGCATATGCTCATCCAGCATATGGACATATTGTTTTACATTTTGAACCATTTGTAACCATTTGTATGAACCATTTGTAACCGTGTTACATTTATGTGAACCATTTGTAACCTTTTGAATTATGTAAACCATTGGTAACTGTAACCATAGGACTTGACAACTCCCATTCCTGAAATCCTGGGTTTGTTTGGATGTAAGGGATGACCGGATCCGGAAACATTTTTGATAACCTTTACTTTAAGGTTATCCTACTGTCTCAAGGCTTTGATGTAGACGTTTAACTTACCGTATAAATGTTTGTATCAGTAAAGCATGCAGTTATTTTGCAAAACATGACTTTTGATTATTCAAAATACCTTGTTTCGTACTTTTTTACTTATGGTTCAAGTAGTCTCATTCTACTTACCATACATAACATTGTTTACACATTACATGATTTACATTTGACAATAGACATTTGACCATACATAAACATTTCTACAATTGTTAAACATTACATCTTGGTGGTTGTTTGGGTAAGTGATTTAAGTAACGAGGCGACGTGTAATACGATAAAAACATGGTGGATACGCCGCTAGTACTTCCTATATATAAGTGCTTTTATGGTATTACATATCGTAGCGTTATTTAAACCATTTCAGTTTAGACATATTACATTTACGACACATTTTCACATAAACATCGTTTTACAAATAACTTAACTTATACAAACTCATTTTACTTGGCTATTCACTTAACCATAGATTATTCTTTTATACATATATATCATTTGGTTTATTTATCACTTTTAAAATGATTTATGAAAGGAAACACTCAACAAGACTCATGACTACCTTTTTATTTAACAGTTTCTTTAAACCCAAGTCATGAATCCTATTTTTACAAAACCTATTTATCTCACAGGCATTTTTATGCTGAGGTACCTATTTTCACATGTGTTTTCAGGAGCTGTGGCATAGGATGTTCGAGACACACTTAGGCGGACCTGTGCCATAGTGACTTAAAACGAAGCAAGAACTAGTTAAATTATGTTATGTACTCTTTGTTTCTTGTTTTAAGACAATGTAACTCTCTTGTTTGATAATTAAAACGTAACTTTAATTCCCATGGTTGTGAAACAATTAATTATGTTACAACACTCCCCGACGTTTCCGCCATGTTTTGTTGTTTTATGTGGTCGGGGTGTGACACGTAGAGGTCCCGAGTACACGTGAGAGGTAGAGTCCACAATGAAAGAGAACTACCCTCATTTATTGCAGTAAATCTCGAGGTCGAGATTTCTTTTAAGGGGGTGAGGATGTAACACCTCGTAAAATCACGACCAATATAATGAGAACACGTGTCATGAGCTTTAAACGTGTAATGGATTAAATATGAGGGACTGAAGTTGACAAACAAAGGAAGTATGTGTGTAAAAGGATTCAAAATGTCAACAAGTGTTAATTTTTCCTTTCAACAACCCTACACGACGTTTATACCCTTAAACGAATGAATTATAAATCGTATGAAACCGTTTGTGGAAGAAACTGAGAGTTTACAAACTGCAAGGGTTAAATACGTCAACATGTTTAAATTACACCTCTGAGTGACCATTTAATGAACCCGAAGCTTTGTAACGATTAATTATGCTCACTAGAATAAGTGATAAAAATTTCACAAGGTTTCGATATCTTATGAGAGAAATACGTTAACATTCGTACATAAGGGTCAAAAGCGTCAACGTTGCAAATTTAAGACTTTCGGGTGATCGTAAAAATTACCGGGGACTTAGCAAAGTTTGTTTATAACTTGGAGCCCTTAAAAGTCAAGTTAGAGGGTTAAAAGTGCAATAAATCAAGTTAAAATCAAGTTTGGAAGGACCAGGGACCAAAAGTGCAAAGTTTGAAACTTTGCAACCAGATGGGGCACACAGACCGGCCGTGTAAGACCTCCCCTATGTCTTACGCGGGCCGCCTGGTAGTCACCAGCGTCCAAAAACAAGCACAGCTGCCTGTTCAGCCTGTTTAACCGACTTTTGAGCATGGTTTTTCGATTCTAGGGGCATGTTTAATGGTTTTTCATGCATAGGGACACCTGTAATGATCAGGAATCATCCCATAGACTTGTTTGGCATGATCTTGTAAGATTAAAGTCCCTATATAAGAACACATGTTGCAACAATTTTTGGCATTCACTTGAAATCATTCAAACACATTTTCTGGAGCTCTCTGGACCTCAAGCAAGATTCATTAACCTTCTAAATCGTGCTTAGTACTTCAGTAAGCTTCCATAACCTCTCTTAATTCAGTTTTAATTAGTTTAATGGCCCAAAGTCAAACCGTCGTAATTAAGGTTTGACTTAGTGATTAATCACTAATGGTCCAGTCAATTCTCGAATTGAAAGTAGCTATGAGTTGGTAATTATGTGGGTAATAAACCCTTAAAAGGGCACCCTCTGATTCCCACTCTAAGTAGGTCAATTGTCGGGTCAAACTTAATTATAAAAAGTCAACAGAAATCAAATTTTTAAATAAACACATAATTAACAATGTAGAAGCCATGAAACCTGTTTTATCACTTGTATAACTTGATAATTAATGTAAGAACATGTCTAAGCATGTTCAACCCGACAATTTTCAGTTTAGGCTCGGTTCGGAACCGAAAGTCGCAAAAGTAGACTTTTGCTTTGACTTTCAGTTCTGAACCGATTTAGCTTAGTTTAGACATGCCTTAAAATTCCATTAGGACCAGGTTATATGTTAGTATAACCCTTTGTGATTATACAACTTGGTTCCTTAGTTATCCGATTCATTAGCATGTTTCCGTTATATGCCTAAATGTTGACCGTTATGCCCTTTTGACCTTAAAACGAGAATTTTGAAAATGTGAGAGGACAATAACCTTTATTACTGATTTATAAACTTTCCCTAAAAATTTGACATCAGTTTGAGGTCTAGATTAGGAGTTATGCTCAATAGCGTAAATGGAAAGCTTTTTATTAATTAAACGACATTATTAGCATATAGCCTATTTAAACCCGAATTTTGATACCAAACTTTTTACCCACTGATGTAAAATAATATTTTGGGATTTTTGAAGATTTTTATTTATTTTTAAGCTGAGCATAACATAGGGTTCTAGCTTTGATTCGGTAATTGTCGGTTATACCCTTTTCTTGCATAAAATGAGTTTTACATAATATTTTGATACCAAACTTTTTGCTACTGATTTTATATGATAAATAAAATATTTTGAACTTTATAAACTGACCAAAAACTCAGATTTTCTGTTTTAACCCGAAAATCGCTTAAAACCGATTTTTACGCGTTTTAAGCGCATAATATAAGTTAAAGCTATTTTTAACATATAAGACTTAATACCTACTGATGTTTTTAAGTAAATTTTTATAATTTAATAGTAAGCAAAAGTCTTGAACCCAGATTTCCAGAATTGACCTTTTAAAGCCTATGTGAAATTACCAAAATGCCCTTTCGGTGCATAGTTTGGTTATAAATGATAAATTTCACATATATTTAATACCCTACTGATATAACTTATTAAATTAAGTATTTTTACCGAATATATCAGACCTGAATCTCAGATTTATAATTAATCTCTTTTATAAGCTTTAAAATGACCAAAATACCCCTACGGGGCATAGTTTGAGTTTAAATTCGTTTTGGACATAATGGAAGGTATCATAACGATATCACAACATATTTAAGGCATATTAACTTAGGAAACCTGTTCACGACTCATTTGGTTACCCGTTACGCACTTCTCGCGTTCGGTTCGGTTTTGTAACTAGTTTGCATAAATTAGCCGAAACGGGTCAAACCTTATCATTTTTATCTCAAAATCCAGCATGTGTTTAGTTTACCCATATTACACAAGTCTTCAAACTTTTTGGGTCTAAATCACATTCTAATCCGGTCTTCGCTTAATCGTGCGTTTGAACCGTATATCTTCCTTTAAAACTAACCGGTCTAAGTTTAGGCTTAATTAAGACCCGTTAGGAATCTAATAGGTTATTAAAAACCTTCGTTCCAGATTAGGAGCCCAGTAAAAGCTACTTGCACTCGCTGATTGTGATATATACTTGCTCAGGTAAATACTTTTAACTTATTTTCCCTTATACGGGCTTGGGGTACGGTATATAAAATACCGCTTGGTCGGGCATTGAATTTTTAATCATATGAAGGTTAATTTATTGAGATGACCCGTTTAAACTGTTTTGTTTTCTTAAAGCCTTTGGGGGGGTTAATGACCATGTCCCGGATATCCTTGGCATCATTCATTGAAATGGCCACGACCTAAGCACGAGGTGTAGGCATACACCTGCCGGTGCATATAAATATAAAAAGGTATAACCGATGGTTTGAGAATAACTCACCGCGGGACTATATCATGTGGTGTGTCTATTAATCTTTAACCCGGTGTCAACCCGGGCTACTGAACGTATAACAAACATGTAATTCTTTTACAAGTTTATAAATAAATAATTATCCCAAGTTATAAATGATATTTTGTGCCTTGTGCATTCAAATCAATTTTTCTTAAACATTTTCAAAATTAGTCGGTTAATTGTATTTACCAGTGAAAACTGACGTATTTTCCCAAAAAGGTTAAGTGCAGGTACTAATCGAAATAGGCTGGCTACTCCTAGCATCAATAAAGAGTCTTGTAAGCTTAGATGTTAAGAATTTGTTGAACAATGTTACAATTATCTTCGATCCACTTGTTGATCCCTTTTACAACCGTTTGTAATCATTGATATTACTTTTCATCGGTTTGTAAAGTTTTTATCTTTCGACTTCCTCTGTGTATTAAACTGTGGTAAATTGTCTATGATGATATCAACTACGTCACGATACTCCCCACCGAGCCCACCGGTAATACGTGGAAATATCGGGGTGTGACACATTGAAGTACAAGTTCAATTTATACAGATAAGTACTATGTTGTTGATGCCGGGTACCCAAATACCAGAGGCTATCTTGCTCCATATAAAGGAAATGATGTTTGTTATCATATACCTGATTTTCGTCGAGGTCAAACAGCTGCCCAACGCGCTCCGAAAGGACTAAAAGAGACATTTAACTACTATCACTCATCTTTAAGAAATGTGATCGAACGGACATTTGGAGTATGGAAGGCAAGGTGGGCAATATTAAAAGATATGCATGTTAATTACTCTTATGAAACACAGGTCTACATTGTGATAGCATCCATGGCAATTCACAACTACATGAGGATGAAAGGTCATTTTGATGAAGCATTTAACAAAGCACAACAAGAAACTTATCGTCCGACTCGAGATGTTGAAGGTAATACATCCATCAGAATTAATGGAACACAAGAAGACATAACTACACGTCGTAGGCAAGACGATATGTATATGAGTTCGGTAAGAGAGAGAATTGCAAGAGATATTATGCAATCCAATTGAATGTTTATCTGTTGCAATTGCGGTACTAATGCAGAATAGTGAATAATTTGTTTACTTACCTTGCACCGAAATCATATGGCGTAGCGATTGAACTGGAGTTTGTTGTTGTTGGCTTCTTGATATTGTTTGTTTGATTTGATGGTTAATGTCTTTTTTTGTCATTTCACTTATTTATTTTTTAAAATATATATATTTGCCAAACACTCAATAGTTGATTATCTGATTATTGTGGTATCAAACAGCATAATCAAATCCAAACACTATCTTTCTGCAGCACGTTTTGTTACAGCTGATTATCCGATTCTGATTATTCAAAACGCATAATCTACTTTGAAAAAGCAATCCCAAACACCCCATAAGTCGTATATGGCATAAAATATAGGTTTATTTTTTACATATTTTTTTGTGGTTCATTTAATAGTTTTCAATTCTACTACGAAACATTTATTTGTCTAGACTGGAGTACCGGACATAGTAATAGTATTTCCCCAAGTCTCGATGGTCAGTTCTGAACCCCACATTATGTCAACACTTGAAATTATTGGCACTTGTTATAACAGAGAAAATCCAAAAAATAAAGTCGTGACATGCTCCAAAAGAGGCATTGACACGTGTTCTTATATCGATTGAAAACCATAAAAACGAATACCGATACCTCATCTGATAATACCAATATATCGGTAGAGATGTTCGGTTGTAATCGGTTCAACCTGTATTGGCACTCACTAATCACTATGGCTTACGATACCAATAGTACTGGAATGTCGAGAAAATGCCTATTAAGAGGTTTTTTTTTTTTTTTAAGTTAACGAACCCAAGTATTAGAGAAAAATCAAACTAAATAAAAATTAAATGAGTTAAAAGTGTATACTATTTATAGTGGTATGTGAGGTGAAAAAAAAAACTTATGGTTCACCATAGTTGGTTTTTAATATGTGTCATCGATTGGAGTCATAATTTTTTGTTTTCGTGTTTCTCTCTCTTCTACTTAATTATGCATACTTATTTTTTAGGGTTGTGTTAAATACACCCTAAAGTCAACTTTTTTTTTTACTTTTTTGTCACAAGTCAGCTTTTCAAGTTTCCATAAACTAATAATTTCTCACTGCCTTTTCAAGTTTCGATATATCTTTCAAGTTGTCAGCCGTTATAACCTACCATGTCTAGCAGCATCGTTTAATCCAATTTCTTATCAATTTTCTGTTGTTAAAATTCTAAATAAAATAGATTTTTTTTGAACGGCCAAGATTAATACTTTTATATTAAAAGTAGGAGATTTAACATCTATACTATAAAAAGTAATATTGAAAATAAATAATTATTTATAATGTTTAATTGTAAAAAAAAACGTGATGTTACAGTATTAGAGTAAAATACATGCTTAATAATGTATTAAAGTACTTAATTATTACAAAGTTTGACTAATCTGGTATATTAATTCATATGGTGGGTCTATTTATCACGCCCCTTAATTAAACATTGTAATATAATATTAGGCTACACGGTACGGGGGCCGGCCTGGACCACCCCCAACACCGTTTCCCCCCCTTGCGCCGTTGTCCTCTCCGTCTCCTTGGAGACGTTTGTGCCGTGCCACAAAAAGACAAAACTCCCCAGATGTCAACATACGGTGACGATCTTGATCTTCTTCTCTCCCTGCAAGATAGGGTTCTAGAAATCCCGCCTTCATCTCCTTCACCCGGTACATTTCTCTAATTTTTTTTGGGTTTAATTTACATTAAAATAGTTGATGCGATGGGTTTGGGTCCGGTTGATTTGGTTCTCCATGATTCAGCATTCAATTTGGGGGCGAATTGGGTGGCAAAAAATCTAGGGGTTGTAAGAAGTGTTACTCTTGTTGGTAGTGCATCGGATCAGTCGGCTTTTCCTTTTTGGATTTTGAAAGTGCCGGTGGTTAGAGGGGTTGTCTCTGGTTTTGGGTTTGTTTTTTATAAGGTTGTTCGAAGTTGTTGTTCGAAAACAGGGGGTGTGTTGGATTCAGAGAGTTATAAGCTTCTTTTGAAAACAGGGGGTATGTTGCAATTTGTGTTCAATTTTGTTCTGTGTGTTTAGTTTTTTGTGAATCTAGGTCTAGAAGGTAGAAAATTAGGTTACATATGGAGGTTTTTGAACGAATTTGATGTTAGGTTATGGTTGAATACTTGAATTAATGAAATTGATGTTAGGTTATGATTAAATGAATTTGATGTTAATCGATTCAACTCCTTCTTCATCATAAGCACGGTGAATGGGTGTCGTACATTAATGCAGACACTCCATTGAAGTTGGCCGATTACTTTAGTGTCCCCGGTGTTTATTCCACAAACACCATTCAAGCCTCTCCGAACAGTGCTGCTCCACATGTGGCTACATCCGTTATGGAAGCCTCGCTTCATGACTTCCTTGAAATCGTTTTCACAGTCTTGGCATCTTGACGGCTATGATTTCTTGCTCGTCGGGTAAGTTTGCATAGCTAGAATCACTAATAGATAAACTGTTAACATTGTGATTTACGAATTTCTAAATTTGGTCATGGAAACAAATGTAGGTTTGGATCGGGGCAATGGTCCGAAGCAAGTAGAAAGAGCTACAATTTGGGTAGATTTAGCAATTCGATTTAGAGGAAGAGAGACTGAGAGAGTGATGTATAAATTGTTGTTGTATTAAATGTTTTGGAGTAAATTAAATCCATACGGTTTTGTGTATTTTCATGAAGCGTATGCGAGATCGAGATCGAGATTGTCGGCTTGTTTGATTGTTGTTTAAGTTCTGTTTATCTCCAGGTACACATTATTGTTTCTGTATATAATTATTATTCTGTAACTCTGTTTCTGGTAGTTTGTTTTGCTGTTCAGTGGCCAATTCTTGATATGTTTTAGAATAAGATCTAACTTTAGTGATATTCGGTAAACCTGATTCAGTTAAGTTGTTTTAACAACTACAAAATGCATATAGTTTGAGAGTAACTATTTGTTTGTGACTTAGAACTGAAAAGAATGGAAGAATGCTTGACTGATAGCCATAGATTATGTGGAAGAGTAGCAATGCAAAATCATTTAGATATCTTTTGTAATTAATCAGTCGAAATTTATTTCTATAGTATATATGCTTGTGCAATGATATGTCACTAGTTTGATTTAAAAAATAAAAAAAATATAAAAGTGGTGGGGTAGGATCATCTAGGACCATCCTCCATACCCTCTAGTTTTGTGGGATGAACCATCCTTCGGAGGACTATGATGTGACGCCTACGTGGCGGATCATCCTCTCTTGGAGGACCATCACCATACCCTCTAGCCTTATGTATCTCTATCTTTTATATTATAAAGCATTTATGACTTCTTGATCTAACACTTGGGGCGAACAAAGTACCCTCAAAGTGTCGGCTCGGCAAGGGTATTTACTGCCAGGCTCAGGCTTGTCGGGTGGCGGCCTGGGAGGGGTTATCCCCTCCGCAGTCAGGGGTACCGTGCATTACCCTTAAGATTAAGCGCTATATATTAGAAAATAATCATATGGGAAGGTTCAACTAAAAACCACTATTTAACGCGAAAACTCAAAAACTAACTAAAAAAGCCTAAAAACATACCAATTTTTTTTGCATACCAATTTTTTTTGCATACCAAGTTTTTTTTATATACAAAAACTAGCGATTTTTAATAAAAAATTGATTTTTTTGTGCTTTTTAGGCTGTTTTAGTTAGTTTTCGAGTTTTCGCGTTAAAAGTGGTTTTTATTTGAACCTTCCCCTACACATGTATTATGTATATGTGTACTACACATGTGAATTATTACACATGTACACTACAAAAAAAAATTTGAAAAAATGTTTTTTTTTTATATAAAAAGAACTAGCGATTTTAATAAAAAAAATTGAAAAAAAAATGTGTGTTTTCGAATTTTAGCGATAAAAGTGGTTTTCATTTGAACCATCCCTTAATTACTATGATGCCATCATTGCTCGTATACGTTTGCATATATGTATATTAAATATTTTGATACCACAAATGTATTCACTGCTAAAAGAATAAGGTTCCAAACCTCCATCCAAGTGACAAAAAAGAGCAAATACAAAGATCAAAATGTTTGATCAACAAAACATGATGCATCAACTTTCAGCTATCAAAATCTTTTTTCCCTACAACTTCCGCCTACCGAAGCTACGTTCATTTTGTCCCTCTTTACAACCCCGAATTCTCTTTCTATGTACAACGTAGTAGAGTAGACAAACCTTCTTCTAATTTGCATCGAAAATGGGACTTGTGTCATATTACTGATGCTAACATGTTGGATTGTTGAGAATCTTGTATGAGACTTCTGTCATAAAACATAGGATGAAGATTTAAGATTTCTGTTCTATTTTGGTATTTTTATTACATCGCGATTCCAGCTTCTTTAAATGCTGCTGTCATGGTACTTGATGCTTCTTCGAGTGTTCGCCTTTTCTGAATGGAATTAAAGGCTTCGATTACATCACCTTCCTCCCATTCGTTAAAGTCATCAACCCCGATACCACACTCTAGTCCCGCGTTTACCTGTTCAACAAAAAAGATAAAAAGATTTTATACAGCTTTTGTGATCATATTTATTATATTATATATAATCTTAAATCAAAAGGTCGGTGACGACCACCTTTCTGATTCGACAAAAATCACCCCAACTTTTCTAAATTGACAAAATTCACCCCTTAAATTTCCAACTTGACAAAAAAGGCCCCATACTTTCTAACTTCTCTTTAACCCTCAGACTTTTGACATATAACCCATTCTATCCCCAAACTTTGCTATAATGTCAAAGGTAACCCTCTAACTTTGTAAACGTCACTTTGACCCCTCAAGTTTCTAAAATTTCGAGCTTACCCAAAACTATTTTCTTACATTTTTATTTTTATGGACGTGTCGGTATAAATTCGAGTTCGTCTACGTTGTAACGTAATTTTTGTTTGAAAACAAGTCAGGTCAGCAATAAAATGTTTTTTTATGTACGTTTTGAGTTGGACTACGTTTTGACGTAAATTTGTTTGAAAACAAATCGGGTCAAATGTAATACGTTTTGACATAAATTTAGTTCGGAAACAAGTCTGGTCGATTGTAGTCTATACGTTATCATTTCGCGTACGCAACGCACGGCGGGTAAAAAAACTAGTAGTATTTTAGAAATGAATAAAGAGGTGTTTGTGGGGCGGCAGGCCTGACCCGTTGTCCAATCTGTGTGACCCGCCCGTTTTGTCACCCGGATCGTGGATGTAGGTTAAGATACATACCTCTTTAACATCTTCCTTGATCCGTCTCAAAGAATCAAGAACACCAACAAAAAGTGTTTTTCCTTTCCTCTGAACCCTAACTCCGCAATCTTTTGTTACTTTTCCCTCAGTCACCATGCATCCGGCAATCCGCCCACTGCCGCTGCTAAACACCGCCCGAACGTCTGCCGAACCAATCGGCACTTGATCCTGCAAGGTACCAAAAGTTTTTTTTTACTAAAAAGTACAAAATAATTCAAAGATCCACGCTAACCCTATAGCTATAACCAGATGTCACAATTTTGACCCGTTAATGAGGTCATTGTTAAAATTATGGATTTTGAACATACCTCAACAGGGTCTAGTAGTCCCTCCATTGCGGCTCGCACATCATCAAGAAGATCATATATAACTTTATAGTTCCGTATTTCAGCGCCCTTATTGTCAGCATAGCTTTTAACAGAACCAGACGCTTTGACATTAAACCCGAAAATAACGGCTTTACTCGCGACTGCTAGATCAACATCACTAGTGCTTACGTCACCCGTTGCTTGTAAAATGAATTTCAAAGTGACATTATCTTGTGGGAGCTTTTGTAAGGCTTGTTTCACAGCTTCAATTGATCCCTAATTAAGAATAACATTATTTGAACGTGTTCATTAGAACATAATCGTGTACAAAGGACAAAATGTAGTGCGTACCTGAAGGTCGACCTTCAAAATAATGTTCAGCTGGTGTAAATCTAGTCCGGAATTCTTGCCTGTTGTAACAGCAGAAGCGAAGGACGAAAGCGTAATTTTACCGTCTCCAGCCTTGGCTAATATACGTTCATCTCGTAACGATATTGCGCGTTCCTCCGCCCTCTCACGTGCAATGTCAAGTGAATCAACCACCTCAAATTCATCACCAGCTAATGGGACATTGTTTAATCCAATTACCTGCAATGTATACAGTTTTAGTACAGGTCAAAAGTGTTCAGATTGAAATGGGTCAGTTTCTGAACGGGTCAAATGGGTCGGGTAGAAACGAGTCAGTTGGAATCGGGTTGAAACGGTACATTGTTTAATGCGTCAAACAGGTTTCGGATGAAACGGATCAAACAGGTTTTTTTTGGTTGAAATGGTTCATTTACTGAACAGATGAAACATGTTCGGGTCAAAAGAATTTACCAAAACGTGCCGATTTTTTACAGGTTGAAATGGGTCAGACAGATTCGGGTCAAAAGAGTTTATCAAAATGTGCCATTTTTTACGGGTTGCAATGGGTCAGACAGATTTGGGTCAAAACAAGTCATTTTTGAACAGTCAAAGGGCTTGAGCCTTAACAGTCAAATTGATTTAGGTTGAAACGGGTCAGATAGGTTTTGAGTTATTTTTAGCATGGGCAGTAGTGGACACAAAAAGGAAAATTTTACGGTTTTTACCTGTACTGGTATTGACGGTCCAGCAACATCAACACGCTTTCCAGCATCATCAAATAAAGCTCGGACCTGTAGGGATCAAAAAATATGAACTTAATCTTGATCTTGGTTAAATATTTAACATTAAGATGTATTTACCAACCTTTCCAAAAGCTTCACCACAGACGATTACATCCCCTTTTTGAAGTGTCCCATTTTGCACGATAAAAGTAGCCACGGGTCCTTTTGATTTATCCAGACCTGCTTCAATTACGGTACCCTTTGCATTTCTATCAGGATTTGCCTTCAATTCTTGCAGCTAAATAATAAAAAAAATAACAATCTCAAAACTAGTTAATATGCGTAATTATATATACTATAGATATGCTAATTTGTCAGTTGTCACATCAATCAACTTTGGCCTCTCAACTTTGTCATTAATCAACTTTAGCCCCTCCCCTTTAATAATGACATATTTATCCCCTCAACTTTGGTAATGACAGGTTTAGCCCCCTAACTAAAACAACTTTAGCCCTCAACTTCAATAATGACATGTTTAGCCCCTCAACTTTAATAATGCCATGTTTGACCCCTAAACTAAAATATCAAACAACTTTAACTCTTGCGATTTGCTTATTTTATCTACGTTTCGAACTAGTTGAGTATAAAAAGGTTAATAATTGTACCAAAAAACAAAGAAAAAAGGAAAAAAAAAAAAAAAAAAAACTGTACATGCAATAAATAAGTTTACCTCTGCAACAAGCATGGCGGTTTCCAACAAATCATCAATATTCATACCAGTAAGGGCACTGATCTGTAACCAATTATATTTATAACTATTAATCGATACGTGTAAACAAATGTTAATGTTATAATGATAGAAAGTAAGGGCTTTTCTGGTGCACCTGAACCATAGGTACATCACCACCCCAATCTTCCGGTTGGCAACCATTTGAGGAAAGCTCCTGCATAACTTGCATGATTCTATCCGATGCTCCCTCCTTATCTATCTATAAATATTAAATGATATATTGAGATCAAAATATTTAGGCAACATGAGTTCATGACAATAGAGGCCATTTAACTATTTAAGCACAACTATTATACCTTATTAATGGCGATAATAATTGGCACGCCGGCTGACTTGGCATGGGCTATGGCCTCGATTGTTTGAGGCCGTATACCGTCATCAGCAGCCACTACAATAATAGCAATATCTGTAACCCTAGCTCCACGCGCTCTCATTGCACCAAAAGCCTCATGTCCAGGAGTGTCAAGGAAGACACATGGTCGTAAAGTGCCATCAATAGGCACTTGGACCTTATACGCCCCGATTCCTTGTGTGATTCCGCCTGCTTCAGAAGCTGCCACCTGTAAAACGATGATAGTAAAACGTTAATATCCAACTACAATGCATGTCAAATGTTTTGTTATCAAGTCTACTACCATTTCAATAAAAACTAACCTATAACTACATTAAGAAATAACTTAATGATTAAAATCAAAAGCTTAACGATCCGAAAGGTTCAAAGTGTTCTTTTCAATAATCAATAATCAATAATCAAAAACTGAGAAGTAAACAACCCATAACCCTAACTTATACTAAACATGGAAACAAGATAAACATAAAAATAATAAAAGATAAAACAAATGTACACTTTTGAAATTTCAGTTTAGAGATAATCTCTTGCTTCAGAAATGAAGCATTGGTACCTTGCTTTTCCGGATATAATCCAAAAGTGTTGTCTGCCAAATTAAAAAAAAAAAGTCATATTAGCAAAATTAGTCTTTAAGCAAACTTAAAGCACATTTTTTTGTAAAAGTTCATATATATAGCTGCTTACTTTTCCATGATCGACATGACCCATGATTGTGAGAACAGGGGGTCGATCTTGCAAATTATCAAGATCATCTTCATCTAATACTTCTTTCTTTTTCGCCATTTCTTCTATCTTAATTGGACCCGCATCGATAACTTCCACATCATACTCTCCACAAACCATTTTCACCATTTCTTTATCCAATTTCTGCACCCCATCAGGCTTAATACCCTTTGCATAAAGATGACCAAGAATTTCACCTTCACTAACCGCCAAATTAAACGCCAACTCATCAATCAACATACCTTCTTCATCGACTTCCATGAGTTCAACCTTAACCGGTTCAGCCTCCCGCGCTAACCGCATTCTAACCGCTTTTCTACTAGCCTTGCTCCACTTTCGTCCCTTTTTTGCACCCGGGATTGAGACGTTAAGCTCTGATGTCTCGTCATCGTGAATTTCGTCATCGTCTTTAGCTTTGGGCCTACGGGCCGGTGCACCGCTCTTCTTTCGGAAATCGTCCTTGAATTTCCCGGGAGCCGGGATCTTTCCGGGCTTAGGTGGTGCTAAAACGGCTTGAGCCATTAACGGGTCAACCGCCGGTCTCTTTGATGCAAATTTATCAATCAAAATCGGCCCACTTCGTTCTTTTGTTTTAGTACCGGAATCATTTTCGTCGGTAACAGCGGATTTCGGAGCAGCTCCTAAATCTTTCAAGATCGGTGCTCGTTTAACAGGAGCAGCAGATGGTTTCGATTGTAGTTGTGGTTGGACTCTTTGAGGTGGTTTTTGTGGAGCAACGGGTTGGCTTTCAACTTTCCCAGTAACCTCCAGTTTTGACTTTTCATCCGGACCCTTTTCGACCTTTGTAGCTTCTTTCACAACCTTTTCCACCGTTGCAATCGGATTCCCTTTTCGCCACACACTTTTAAGCGTTTTAGCTTTCCTGTTAGTTGTCGAATTAACCTGATTGCCATTGTTTGTATTCGGTGATGCTGACGTTGATGGTTTTTTACTCACAATTTCTGTGTTCCTAACAGTCTCTAATTTCTCAGCTTTCTCTAACACCTCTCCCAACGACTCAATAACCTTATTCCTCTCTTCTTGTTCACCTACCTTGGATACAGAACCACCCGAACCTTGTTCTATCTTAGACTCGGGTGGTTTCAACACAGGCCTTCTTGCCGGCTTAAGTAAAAGATCAGCAGCATCCTCATCGCTACTTTTATTGGCGGCATTAAGCGATACAGAAGTCGCTTGATCAGCTATAATTTCAGTAGCCACTGAATATTTACAAATCGAAACATACCTCCACCTGGGAAAATAAACTCTCCTAATCGATAAACGGGTACCTTCTAACTGACCCGAAGAACAAGTGCAGGTACTTCCTAAACCCACTAAGGAAGCAAAAGAAGCCATAATTCTATAATTTAACTCACTGGAACATTTTATCAAACACCTTATCTGCAATGTCTAACAACACTTTCCTTTTACCAATTTAACACAATTTGATCCCCTGGTTATACAAGTGAGTCAATATAAGATTATATCAACAGGGTTTAGAGTTTAATTAGTATTACAAGATACCCAGATATAAGAAAAAAAATATATATGGAATTTGACACCCACAAGAGAAGATGAAATTTTTACCTCTGGAAATTGGGGTTTTCGGTGTTTGTGGGTGGATTGGATACGTGTGTGGAGGGAAGAAGAAAGTGTTTACGGTTGATAACTGTGTGGTTGTACAGGGAAGGAGAATGAGGATGAAGCTGTGTGTTTGTGTGATTCTATACCTGTCGTCAAATGATAACGTTCCATGTGTCTGATAAGATATCAAGATTTCTTTTGGATAAAATTTTAACCGTGATTTATGCAAACCGGGGATTCAACAAACCACGGTAAGAATTCGTTCGGTGTTATTATGTATGTATTTTATTAAAAATGAAAATTAATATGCATACAATGAATTCAAAGGAAGTATATGATTTATGTTATTGGGTAAATTATGATTTATGTAGATTGACGTATAAGAAAAACTTGTGACTTACTCAATACCCGGATTGTTTTGTGTTTCTGTTGTGAGCCCAAGTAACATGGACACCAAATCAAGTACGCAACCAGGCCCAATGATGCAAGCAAATCCAAAAGCCAATAGCCAACAAGAAAAGAGGAAAACTTTTAGAAACACCACATCACCAATTCGTTTTAAGGATTATCATGTTTGATGCCACATCAGCAGAGAATAACATAATTAGTTTGTAAGGAGAGGATGAGGTAGTGCATGGGTATGTCAATATTGTGAAAGTTGTTTCTCTTTCGATTTTGATCTCTTCTGTGATTGTATTCTGAACCTATACCCATCCCCCAATTTCAGATTTCAATAAAATTCCCTGCTACTGTTATATTGTTTACACTATTTACACTTCATTGATACTTTCATTGCACATTGGCACACGATGAGCAAATCAAAACTATGATTGATGGTCAGGCTAAACTCCATTTCGATATCGATACCATCGGGTCTTCCATGGCCAAACATGAGAAATTCCTCACTGAGATTCTCAATCAGATGCCTAAATCTCCAAACAAAGGGCGCACATGTGACGAGGGTTCTTATTCAGGTTTGTCAGGATCCTTGAATCACGATGGTTACAGCATGATCGGTCGCCATAAACTAGCTCCGATGATTCTCTCTCGTTTCGCCGATGAGAATCCGGAACGTTGGGTTGCTCAGGTAGCACGTTACTTCGAATTTTATGCCATCAGTGATGAAGATCGGATGATTATTTCTTCATTTTACTTTGATGATGTCGTTGCAAACTGGTATGACTGGCTTTAACGCCATCACCAGCCAACAACATGGCCTCGTTTTACTCAAGCTTTAATAAGTCGATTGAGATCTAGGATTTAGAAGAACCTGAAGGGATTTTGGAAAAACTGCAGCAAACTTCCACCGTTATTGACTATCGTAATCGTTTTGAAGCCACCAATCGAACAATGCTTATTCTGGATCAATTTATGATACGATGTTTTATTTCCGGCCTGATATTAAACAATCAGTCCTTGTTCATAAGCCCACTACCATAGATGAGGCCATGGAATTGGCCTATGTCCATGAAGTCCGCATCCAATTAGAAAAAGGACCGGGTCGGGTCTCGTTAGGATCCAACAAACCATTACTTCCAAACCCTAAATATCATGTGATTTCATCCTCTTCCACCTCTGTTTTACCTAAATCCACTTATGTTCCTCATTCCGATGGGAAATTCGGGTTTCGTCGTCTCACTCCTACTGAAATTGCACAAAAAAGGCTCAGGGTTTGTGTTTTAGGTGTGATGAGAAATATTCGTATGATCATAAATGTAAAGAGGCTCCTCGTTTACTTATTTTTTATGATGAACCAGAGCATCCTGAGTCTTCTATTCCACTGAATATACCTCTCACTATTGATGAATCCCTTGCTGAAAACTTACAACTCGAGGACATACAAGCTCAAACTGCTATTTCCTACAACGCTCTCATAGGGGGTTATTCCTCAACCACACTCTGATTCAGTGGCCTTGTGCATGGTAAGTCTGTTCAAATCCTTCTAGACGGAGGCAGTATCCACTATTTTGTCCAGAGTCGCATTGCTTCCTTTCTTAATCTCCTTGTTGAATCTATCTCCCCGTTTTCGGTTCTAGTTGGTAGTGGTGAACGATTGCCTTGTTCCGGGATTTCTAAACAGGTTCCATTGACTATTCAGTCTCATTCGTTTACTGTTGATTTATATGTGCTTCCCTTGAAAGGGTGGGATATGGTATTAGGCATATCCTGGTTGGCCACCTTAGGACCCATTATCACTAATTACGCCACTTCGACTTTTGAATTCCAGGCTAATGGTACTCTAGTCTCCTTGACAGGGGATACCACGCCGGCCACCCATGCCATTCAGTTTAACGGGCTTCGTCGTCTCGCTGCCACCGATTCCGTTGATGAATTCTTTCAGTTGCAATTGTTAGATACTACAGATACCAACTTGATTACATGTTCATCGGACATTCATTCACTGTTGCATGAATTTTCGGATGTCTTTCAGCCCCCCAAAGGACTTCCACCACCTCGTCCCCATGATCATGCTATCAAATTGGTTTCTAGCCATGGGCCGATTTCGGTTACGCCTTACCGGTATCCTCACTTTCAGAAAAATAAGCTTAAACGTTTGGTGGCTGATATGTTAAAACAACGCATTATTCGACCAAGTACAAGTCCCTTTTCTTCTCCAGTTTTATTGGTTCGTAAAAAGGACAGAACGAGGCGGTTTTGTGTCGATTATCGTCTTCTCAATGGCCTAACTATAAAGATCGGTTTCCAATCCCTTTAATCGACGAGTTGTTTGACGAACTAAGTAGTGCTAATTTTTTTTTCTCAAAACTCGATTTACTTGCCGGTTATCACCGAATTTGTATTAAACAAGGTGATGAAGCGAAAATGGCCTTTCAGTGGACCCCTTAGTGTACTTCAGCCTTTAATTATCACCGGTTCTTTGCCTTCGATTTTTTGCAGTCGGTTACTATTGAAACTGACGCTTTGGGCTGTTAGAACATTTGAGACCATTGGTACTTAGTTTTAGAAGGTTTAGGATTGTTTTGTATTACTTTGTTATGTTTAGAAAACATCAAGGACTATAGTGAAATATATGTAAAAGTGCCTAGAGGCGGCGTATTTATTGTTCTAGCGCAATTAATAATTACGCTGGACAGTAAACTTGTATACATATGAAGCTTAATGGAAACCCTTGGTCCAAGGTTCTTGGACAAGGCATTTTGGTGATTTCTCTTGTGGTGTTGATCTGATTGTTGTGCTTAATCCGAAAATCCAGGTGCATTAGTGTTCATATCATATTGGGATTGTATAAACAACAATTGTTGTTTGATCCTTGTTGAGAATCTTCATCTTCATCTTTTGGTTTCTTAACTTTTCACCATTCAAACACCTAATCAATAGGTGTTTGGGTGTTGTCAATCATTCCACTGTGTTTCGGATCTTGTTTGGGACTCACAATTTGGTATCAGAGCCATAATGCTCTTGATTGACTGAGTTTTGTTAAGATTTTTCAAGTTTTGAAGGTTTTTCAAATTTTTGGACTTAAAATGGCTTGATCTGGTGTGATTAATGATAAGGTTGTTGTTAATCAGTGTTTTGGTGAACATTTGGGTCATTTTGGTACAAAGAATCATGGTTTTTGGGTTGTTTTTTAGTGATTAGAGGGTTTTTGTTCGTGTTAAAACCCTGTTGGGCGTATATAATGTTGAAGTCAGTGTAGATAATTTTGAAGGCAGGGTAATTGACTTAAAGGTCGCGTAATTGACAATTACGTCGGTAATATACCAACGTATTTGTTATTTTCAGCAAAATAGTGTTAGCACAATTAATCGAAGGCGACTTCGAAGTCAATGATAATGATCCACAACGATTTTATCACGATGATCGGTGTACTTATTCTATCTTATGTTTGTTTTGTTTGTGTCAGCGGATTTAACATTGTCAACGGTCTAAGGAACCAAGAACAACAGCGGATTTGACTTATCAAGCGTATTTGCCATCTGATCAAACAAAACCAGCGTATTTAACTAATTGTCAGCGTAATTGTGCCCAGAACTCTAAAAACCAGCGTATTTAACCTCTGATCTGAAATTTAAACTTAAAATCAAACCAAAATGTTACTAAATCAACTGAATCCGATCGCACAATCCGAACTCGAGACCAGAACTGCAACATGACCACCGAAGTTGAAAGGATCAGCCGATTTTGGTAGCTAGAAAAACCGAATCAAGTCCTTTTTCGAATATACTGACTATAACCAATGGATCTCGGTCACTGTCGGACCCCACATCCCCATGACCGTGCGTGATGAGATGCGTGTAGTCAACAACGATCTGTTAACGTACACAGATGAAGACAAGGCATTGATTCAACGTGACCACCGGGCTCATGTTGCTTTAACAATGGCCTTATCAACGGACAACTGCAACATGTATGAAGAGTACACGACGACGAATGAACTTTGGTTAGCGTTGATCGATTTCTATGAAAGAAATGAAGAACTGGTTCAGAACAAAAGAGACATGGTCCAAAAGGAATATGACATGTTCGGTAGCATCAGAGGAGAAAGCTTATCAGATCACATTAGCCGATTTCTGAAGATGATGACGAAGATGAAAAAGGCTGGTAATCCCATCACCAACCAAGCTGCGATCAAGAAACTTTTGGACTCTCTTCCAAAAGAGTGGAGCCTTCAATGCATGATGATCAAGAGGGATTTCTTGAAAAGCCCGAAGCCTATCACACTTTCTGATCTGATTAACACTCTGAAGTCTTTCGAAATGGATGTCAACAAGCGTGAAATGAATCAAGCTGGTTATCCTTAGAAATCTACTCAATCAATTGCTGGTCTGAAGAATGTGGCGTTTCTTGCTTCAGAGGGTCCAAATCAGCAAGCTTCAAGTGTCTCGTACTTCAACGCTTCCGCAAGCGCAGCAAAAGCTCCACAGTCGAACGAGAAAACAACTATGGTCGGTGACACTCAAGCCCTTAAGATCTCCACTAAGAACGTGGCTCTGTTTAACACGTTCTTGAGTAGTTATGAAGCTCTCATTCAGGCGAGCTGAAACGAGACATCTTTACTACCGAAGACATGTATCAAGTGGATCCTGATGAAATGGAAGAAATGGATTTGAAATGGCAAATGGCTATGATAACCCTGAGGCTGAAGAAATTCCAAGATAAAACAGGAAAGAGATTGTCACTCGGGAAAGCTGGTTTTGATAAATCCAAACTCAGGTGTTACAACTGCAAAAATCTTGGGTATTTCAAAAGGGATTGTCTTCTGCTTAAGAATGAGAACGCTGAAACTGCTCCACCAAAAAGGACAATCACCATTGAAGGAAATGACAACTCCGCTCCTAACACGCCAAAGGCATTGGTTGTAGAAGACTATGATTGGACTGAGGAGATTGCTGAAGCAAAGGAGGAAGTCAACAAGGCTCTTATGGCAAAGACAAGTTGCAGGTATTCCTAAGGGCGAAGAAGCTGCAGATAAAGTATTGAAGAGCATCGTCACTCCTACCGAACCCTCAACAGATAAAGGAAAGGAAGAAGCTGAGAAGTCTGAGCCGAAGAAGAAAGCCCAAGAAGCCACCAGTAGCACCAAGAAAGAGAAAGCTCAACAATGAAAGCCGAATCCACAAAGGAAAAGGAGGATAGGGATTTGGTAAACAGTATACCTTACGAATTTAAAGTAAAATTATGCTCCCAACCATGTGTGAACGACATGGCACATTATAAACAAAGCTGCATATTAGAGAAAGTTGAATTCAACTTTAGCTGAAATGTAGACTTTGAAAGAATTTGTTTTCAGAAAAGATTTTGTCATAAATGATTTAACAGAAAGATTAGAAAATCTAAAAATGAAAACAATAGATTGCAAATCACGATCAATAAATGGAATGTAAGCAAAAAGGTACTGGTTGACATTGAAAATTGCCAACGATCGACATACGTGAAGGATGGGATCGGGTACAAAGATAAGCTCGGAAACGAAAGAAATCTCTTTCCTCCTCCTCACAGCAAAAACTATGTATCCATGCCATCTCCTCATCCTAATAATGATTTGATTGATGAAAATGATCTTATTGCTCAAATGTTTCTTGTGAAAATGAAAAAGTTACTAACATTTCTGAAAGTAATGCAGATGTGTTTGAGCGTAAAGAAGATGTGTGCGATGAGGATGATGACTGTGGAGGATCCAAAATAGGGATAGGTTATTCAGGCGACAGTTATTCCACTGTTAACTGGTTCGCCTGCAATTGTGATAAGAAAAATAAAACTTCTATTCGGGATGACTGTAATAATTTAACTATGATGGATGACTGTATTAAACCTAGTTCTAACATTTGCGATGATTGTAATGGCCATGTGCCTAATTTAAGACCCACAACCACGAGAATGTAGTTGTTGAATGTTATGATTTAAATTCTGCTTTTTGTGATGAAAAAGTTATGTGTGAACCTCCTGTGTTTGTTCCAGAATTGAAACAAACAGATTCGGAAAATTCCTCAGCGAGGAAATTCCAGAATTTGTTCCATCTCACATAGGTAAGTCAGAGTCAGAAAAGGAGCTTAATGAAGAAAGCATCAACAAAGACTCAAACATCACAACTTCAGAAGATGGCGAAGAAAATTCAAGTTCAAGTGAGGATCAAGGTTCAGATGATTCAAGTGAAGATCAAGAATCGGATGTTTCATCAGATACCGATAATGACGAAGATTGCTTAGAAGATAAAACTCGTATTGACAAGAAAATGATCAAAGTCAAAAGTTCAAGCTACACTGTATCATCAGACAACGCTTCATGCAGCTCTAGACTCTCATCACATACATCATCTTCCAACGCGTCAACCTCCAAAAAGAAAAGGGCTAACTGTAAAAGATGTTTTCGTTGTGATCATTTAGGACACACTGCGAAACATTGCAAAAGCAAGAAATTTTCTGAACCTGAACAAAATTTTGTGAAAACTTTTATAGAGCAGTTTGATAATTTTAAGAAATCAGTCAAAAACCTAGTTAATACAACTTTTTTTGAAAAGAAAAGAAGATATTGTTATCCAAAATCACGATAGATTAAAAATGAAGCAAGTCTGGGTTCCGAAATCCAACTAACTTGTAAATATTTCTTGTTTGTTGTTGTATAATAGAATAAACTTTAGAAATGGCTTTGAATGTTCATGGAATACATTTGGCATGTGGACAGTGGATGCTGGAGGCATATGACGGGATTGAAGGAACTGCTGAAGAACTTATGATTTATCGACGGCGACTTCGTATCTTTTGCCGGAGATGAAAAGGGAGGGAAGATAGTTGGAGTTGGAGATGTTGTTTCTGATGCTATTACCTTGGAAAATGTTAACTATGTACCAGAATCGTGTTACAATCTTATAAGTGTATCACAAGTCTGTGACAAAGGAATATTTGTGATGTTCAAAGACGTAGAATGTTTCTTTCTCAAGCCTGAGTACTCAGTTCCTGCCGAGATGATTATGCTCACAGCTCCTCGTCAAAACAACACCTATTTCCTTAATCTGAAAAATGCCAAAATCAATGAGCAAATGACTTGTTTGATCTCCAAGGCGTCAGAATCGGAATCACTGCTTTGGCACAGGCGATTGGGGCATGTGAACTTCAAAAATATGAATAAAATTTCTAAGTTAAACTTAATAAGAGGTTTACCGATAAAGAATTTCCTTTTTTAGAAAAATGAATCACATGCGCCGAAGGCAAGCAACACAAAAAGCCGCATAAGTCCAAAGCAGTGAATACAATAACTGCGCCTTTGCAGTTGTTGGACATGGACCTCTTTGGTCCAATAAGCGTTAAAAGATTAGCTAAAAATTCTTATTTCTTAGTGATTAAAGATGATTTCTCTCGTTTCTCATGGGTTTATTTTCTTGAAGCTAAAAGCGAGACCGCTTTCATCCTCAAGTCTTTCATTCCTTTGATCGAGAACGTCACCAAATTGAAGGTCAAATCAATCAGAAGTGATAATGGATCGGAATTCAAGAATTAAACGTTTATATCCTTCTATGAAGAAAAAGGAATTCGCCTTCAGTATAGCGCAACCAGAACTCCTCAACAAAACGGGGTAGCAGAACGCGAGAACAGAACACTCATCGAAGCTACTAGAACTGTGCTCGTGGATTTGAAGTTTCCAATCATTTTCTGGGCGGAAACAGTCAACACAGCATGCTATGTTTTGAATCGAGTTCTAATTGTTAAACCTCATGGAAAAACAACTTATGGACTTCTTTTCAAACGTAAGCCTCTGATAGATTTCTTTAGACCATTTGGATGCTCATGCACTCTTCTCAACACTCATGAAAATCTAATTAAGTTCGAAACATTCGGTGATATCTGTTATTTCAGGGGCTATTCATTTACTCAAAAGACGTATAGAGTCTACAACAAGAGAACCAAGATGGTGATCGAATCTTACTACGTTGACTTTCAAGATGGAAACTACACTAAGACTGGCAGTTTGAAGCCTCGAGATGTTTCTTCATTGCTATGTTTCCGATAATCCTAAGACTTGGCTGCAGTTTCTGCCTTGGGTAGAATTCTGGTACAACACGTCATTCCACACTGCCGCCAAAATGACTTCCTTTGAATTTTTTATGGTTGTTCCCCACCTACTATTGCTCGTTACATCCGCGACTCGACCGATAATGCAGCAGTTGAATCCTAGTTACTGGTTCGTGATCAGGTTCTTTCTCTTCTCAAACAGAACTTACTTAAGGCCCAAACCCGCATGAAATCTGAGGTAGATAAACACCACCGGGATCTTGAGTTTCAGGTGGGTGATTAGGTGTATGTTAAATTACAACCATTCCGAAAGGGCTCGGTCCGTCTCCAACACCATTTGAATCTTGGTCAGCACTTCTTTAGATCATACCAAGTATTGTCTCGTATTTGCAAAGTTGCTTACAAATTAGCCCTTCCGGGTTCGGCCCGTATCCAACCGATTTTTCATATTTCCTTACTTCGGAAATGTGTGGGTGTTCAAGCTCAACAAGTCACTCCCCTACATTTGGTGGATTCAGTTGCTTCTCTTATCTTAAAACCGGCTACAGTCATCGATTCCTAAGTATTGACTCGCGGGGGGATTTTTGTTCCCCAAAATGTGATCCAGTGGGAAGGCCTGTCTCGGGAGGCTGCCACCTGGGAGGATAATGCTCAGTTGCGTAAATCATTTCTTCAATTCCACCTTGAGGACAAGGTGGTTCTCGAGGGTGGAGTAATGTTGTGATCCCAAGTAACATGGACACCAAACCAAGTACACAACCAGACCCAATGATGCAAGCAAACCACAACAAATAGCCCAATAGGAAAAGAGGAAAAGTTCTAAAAACACCACAACACCAATTTGTTTCAAGGATTATCATGTGTGATGCCACATCAGCAGGGAATAACAAAATTAGTTTATAAGGAAAAGGTGAGGTAGTGCATTGCTATGTCAATATTGTGAAAGTTGTTTCTCTTTCTCTTCTCATCCCTTCTGTGATTGTATACTGAATTTATCCCAGCCCCTAATTTCATATTTCAATAAATTTTCCTAAATTCCATAGTTTACACTATTTACATTTCAGTTTTTATGTAGGTTTTAGATTTATGTCTAGGTTTATTTATTTATTTATGTATAGTTTAAGCGTAGGTTAATATTTACAAAAAATAATAATATGCATACAATGAATTCAAAGAAAGTATATGATTTATGCATTATGTTTTTGTTATTGTGTAAAGTATGATTTATGTAGATTAACGTATAAAAAACTTATGACTTAGGGGTGTTTGGGATTCCATTTTCCCACCCCCTTATAACTTATAACTTTTTACATAAGGAGTTTTTTTTTTAGAAAATGATGTTTGGGTGATGGTTTGAAAAATGAGTTTTTGTGCTTTGAAAAATGAGTTTTTGAAAAGTTAGTTGGTTGTGACTTTTTGAAAAAGGAGATAAGGAGATGAAATCCCAATCACCCCCTTAACCAATACTCGTATTGATTTGTGTTTCTGTATATGTTTTAGATTAATGTCTAGGTTTATTTATTTATTTATGTATGTGTAGTTTAAACGTAGGTTAATAGTTTATGTGTAGTGTTGTAACATTATCAGTTCTCTATGTATGTTTCTAGAATTCTGTGTAGTATAGGAAAAGGGGAATTCTGTGTAGTATATGAATATGCAATTTTTGGATCATTCTAATTTGATACATTTGCCTATTTTGTAAAAGGGGAATTGGATCTTATCCCCCCCCCCCCCAAACTAATTAGAACTGGCCGCTGCCATCCCCAAATTTCACTTTGGCTCCCACCATCCCCAACTTAACACTTTGGTGTACCTGTCACCCTGGTGTTAACTAAGCACTAACTCTGTTTGTTTTTTTATTTCTACGTGTCATTGTAATCCTACGTGGCCAATCTGATATGGAATACAAACCCCCTTATCCTTTGCAACCTTATAAAAACCCCCAAGATCATAACATCGATACGTAACACACAAGTTCATCTCTCTCAGTCGACAATTCAAGCAAAAACTCATACAAATCAGAGGTAAGGTTTATGTTAGGGTTTATTACATTATGATATTATACGCTGATTTAACTGATGGAAGGTATCTAAGGAGATGAAATCCCAATCACCCCCTTAACCAATACTCGTATTGATTTGTGTTTCTGTATATGTTTTAGATTAATGTCTAGGTTTATTTATTTATTTATGTATGTGTAGTTTAAACGTAGGTTAATAGTTTATGTGTAGTGTTGTAACATTATCAGTTCTCTATGTATGTTTCTAGAATTCTGTGTAGTATAGGAAAAGGGGAATTCTGTGTAGTATATGAATATACAATTTTTGGATCATTCTAATTTGATACATTTGCCTATTTTGTAAAAGGGGAATTGGATCTTATCCCCCCCCCCCCAAACTAATTAGAACTGGCCGCTGCCATCCCCAAATTTCACTTTGGCTCCCACCATCCCCAACTTAACACTTTGGTGTACCTGTCACCCTGGTGTTAACTAAGAACTAACTCTGTTTGTTTTTTTATTTCTACGTGTCATTGTAATCCTACGTGGCCAATCTGATATGGAATACAAACCCCCTTATCCTTTGCAACCTTATAAAAACCCCCAAGATCATAACATCGATACGTAACACACAAGTTCATCTATCTCAGTCGACAATTCAAGCAAAAACTCATACAAATCAGAGGTAAGGTTTATGTTAGGGTTTATTACATTATGATATTATACGCTGATTTAACTGATGGAAGGTATCTAAGTGATGCTTTAGTATAGTGGATGTTTAGACTTTGGTTTTGATCAACCTTAGTATATTGGAGGTGATTCTAGGTTATTGTTCATAGATAGTGACCATCTCGCGTGCTTTGAGCTAGTAGATTATGCCATGGAAACCAATACCTATAATAGTAAGGATTTTTACATGTATGTGTTGGATGCTGATAATGGTGAATTTGTGCTTTTAATGAATGATAAAGATGTTCTGCACATGGCAGTGAAGGCTAGAACATGGATTAAACCATTTATGGAAGTGTTTACTCAAGAGAGCCCAATTAGTTCTGAACATAAGGCTCTGTCCAGTTCCCAACCCATTAAACCAGAGGCCAGTCTACTTCCCTGCCCATTAAACCATAAGCCCAGTCTATTTCCCAACCCATTAAACGACAAGCCTAACCCAAAAAACCAATAGCCAAGTCCAAACAAAAGTAGTCCATGTAGGGAGAATGACTAGGGCATCTGGTAAAAGTGTTACAACTCTAGTAGTCCCTAGATCTGTATCTACTAGGTCAACTACTTCAGGTGTGGATGCTATAGTGGAAGAACCTGTTAGTTTAGACAATGAGACTGGTGTAGAAGAGGCAGCATGGGCATTTGATTTTGATAAGGAGTCTAGTGTTAAAGAGGGGGGGGGGGGGGGGGGGCAGAGGAAAAACCAATTGGTCAAGATAAGGAGTCTAGTGTTAAAGAGGAGGCAGAGGAAGAACCAATTGGTCAAGATAAGGAGTCTAGTGCTAAACATGGTGCAGAGGAAGAAGTACTTGGTCAAGAGGGATATACTGGTGTTATACAAGGTGTAGAGGAAGAAGTATTTGGTTTTAATAGGGATAGTGCTGGTATAGAACCTGATTTGGATGAAGATAGAGTGGTTAGTGAAGACAGTGATTACAATGTTGAATTAATTGGGATAGAAGAGTCTAGTTCTGATGATGAGGAGGGTCTTTTTGAATTAATTGGCTCAGAGTCAGATAGAGAATTAACTGGATCAGATTCATACAGAGAATTAATTGGCTCAGAGTTAGACAGAGAAGATGCTGAATGGAGACAGTCACAAGACGCAATTAAACAAGCTAGTAAGAATGAAGTTGCAGCTACAAAGAAGTTAACTGAAGAGTGTCTAAAACCTAGTGAAAAAGAAGGTAATTTGCATGAATATAATGACGCAGGGTGTTCATATATAGAGGGATATAATAGTTATGAGGAATTTGATGGTGACATTGCCACACCTAGTGATAGTGAAGAGGATGATGTTAGAGGTAAGAAGTTTAAAGAATCTGCTCCAACTGTAAGTGAAAACACCAACCGAAAAAAGTTTACTTGGAAAGTTGGAATAAGGTTTGCTTCAAGGGATTCTTTTAAAGAGGAAGTTAGAAGATGTGTTGTGTCTAATGACAGGAATCCATTCATTGCAAAGAGTGATAAGAAGCAAGAAGGTCGTATAGTAGTCAAGTATGTAGGAGGGTGTCCTTTCTATATGTTTTGTTCAATGCACACATGGAAAGAGTGTTACATGATTAAAAGTGTGAAAAAAACACACTTGCCAAAGAAACATCATTAAGAATAGGGATCTGAGTTCCTACCATTACTTAAGGCTAAACCAGACTGGTTTGTTAAGGAGATCATACCCGTTATTAAAAAAAGTACAAGGTTATTATAACTAAATAGTTGGCTTATAAGGCTAAATCATGTGCACATAAGAAGCTTCATGGATCAATGAGAGATCATTATAGTAAAATAGGTTCATACCTGAATATATTAAGGAAAACAAATCCAACATCAACTTTTAAGTTAAAACTACTCCACCAGGTTTCATTAATCTAGATCTAGAAGCCACATGTGAAGTCTTCTTTAGATTTTTTATATGTTTTGATGGTGTTAAAAAAGGGTTTTTAGCAGGATGCAGGAAGGTGTTGTGCTTAGATGGGTGTTTTTAAGGACCTTCCTTGGTGGAATGTTATTAAACTGCAGTTGGAATGGATGGTAAGGAGCAAATGTATCCCTTGGCATGGGCAGTTGTACAAGGAGAAAATAACGAAAGTTGGGAATGGTTCATGGATGAGCTTAGGAAATGTTTGGGAGTAACTGATGGTGGGGAATCATGGACATTCATATTTGACCAGCAAAAGGTTGTTCATTACTTATGTTTTATACATATGTTTAGTTATTCAACACTTATGTAATAAACATCTATTTTATACTTATGTTTTAAACAAATGTGTGGTTGTGGTAGGGTCTGTTAAATTTTGTTGCATTGGTATGGCCAAATGCAGAGCATAGAATTTGTGCAAGATACATATATATAAACTGGCACAAAACATTCAAAGATGAAGAGCTTAAGCAGTTATTTTGGAAAGGAGATAGGACTTATTGTGAAGCTGACTATTTGCTAGCCATTGATGAGAACAATCAATCCTAATGTAGTAGAGGCCTTACTGAAGCAGAATTCCGAATGGTTTAACAGGTGCTATTTGAACACCCACACCAAGTGTGATGTAGTAGTAAACAACATGGCAGAAACTTTTATTGGTTTTATCATAAATGCAAGGTTAAAACACATTATACACATGTTAGAGAACATAAGGATTCAAGTCATGAGTAGGCTAGTTACAAAAACAACAGGATTTGTAACGCTTCGCATTTCGTAATTTCCTTATTTAGAAAGTGTAATTCATATTTCTATTTTTGGAAACTTCTAATCATATCGTATTCGCATTTTATTCCCAATATTGTAATCAGAGACCTTGATCGTAATGAAATTCTATTTTTATACATATTACATACTTGTGTTACACATTACAATCTGGAATGCATACTTATACGCGCAATCGGTACTCGATGTACTTGCATTATAATATTATACGTGCTCTATACTCATTTAAACACCTATATATATATATATATTATATACCTAAAATGGACAAAAACATGAGAAAAGTGGCCTTGTGCCACACATGGGCTTTCGTGGCCTCCCTTCCTCTCTCACACAAAACCACCTTAAAGGTGGCCTTCGTGGCTCATTCTCATTTTTTCGCAAACCACTACACACGAAGGCTTAGCCTTCGTGTCCTCCCCTCTACTTCATGTCACGCAACCACACACGAAGGCTTGGCCTTCGTGTAAAAAGGCTCACCTTCGTGTAGACTTGCCTACGCGTGGACCAGTATGCGTAAAATATTACCGAACTTTCTAATCTTTTCTGTTACAACTTTAATCCAACCGCCAACCACCTCCAACCTTATTAAATGCTTAAACCCTAATTTTAGCTTATAAATACAAGTCTCCCTTCACTCTAAATCATTTCCACTCACCTCAAACACTCTCTAAGCTCTCTCTTTCTCTCAAGACTTTCAAGCAAAACAATGAACTCTCAAATGTTCACAGTGAGTTCTACTCACTAATGCTTATCTTTTCTTTTTTCTTTTCTATTCTAAACTTCTTGGATAATCTCTAGGAAGGTTTCCACAAGTTTTCCTTGGCAAACTAAAGTGGAACCTCACCGCATTGAGGTCCAAGAAGTTGTAAACTTTCTGTTGCAAATTTACATTCTTATTTGTTTATTGTTTTGATAAAACTTGGTGTAAACTTGTACCCACGAAGCTCCCAACTTAGTTCATAGTTGTGGGCTTGTGTTGTGGTTGATTTCCACCAAGAACACAAGCTTAAATCTTATTTACATTCTGTCCAAATGTTCTAAGTGATTAAAAACCATCCAAGCTTCAACTTCTTATGTTGAAAGTCTTGTGCATGAGTTGTGTGTGAACCATGGAAGCTTTGGCTATCCGAATTAGTTCCACAAAACCTCACCTGTTCACACTTTTCAACTAGTGTCATCAAGTGGTTTCCAAGAATCATAGTAACATAACCCCGCCTCGCCTCCAACATTTGCCATGTTGGGTATGACACGCCCGTGTTATTCTTAGTTGGCTACTTGACGAACTAGTTAGTTATATTTTATTTCCATTCATGACCAACCAGTTTATCAACTACGTTGATAAACTTGTGCTTTGGTGAATCATAAAAAGAGGTTTATCGGATGGAGTCATCCCACCTCCATGGTTTGAGAACAGATTTCTATCAAAGAGAGGACCGACTTAACGGGTTGAACATGAAGTGCCGTCAAGAACAGTTAACTGACCGGACGGGGTTATTCCCATCCGATCAGATGACTTGGACTTGATGGGGTTTTCGTTGTTTGATACGTTGTCATACCGTCTCGGTTAAACCGCAAACTTTCTAAACTTAGCAAATTTTACAAGTTTTACAAACGAACAGGTTACTGAATGGATTGCCGTCCGATCGGATAGCCATCCGATCGAACGACAATCCGAACGGATGACTTGTGGTTTTCCATACTTAGACATTTTGCAAAACGACAAAAAATATCAGTTTCCAACGAATAGTCATCCGATCGGATGACCATCCGATCGAATGACTATTCTATCAGGAGACTTAGACTTTGAAAAGTATCACTTGAACGGATCGCCATCCGAGCGAACGGCCCTCCGTCTGGATGACCGTTCGACCGGACGACCTGAAAGGTAGAGATACTTCTCTTTTTTAAAAATGCTACAACGAAAACTTCAAAGTTCACATCATACACAAACACATCCATCCCAAACGGACCACCCTCCGAATGAATGGCCATGCGTCCGGATGACCATCCGTCCGGAAGGTCATCCGATCGGATCACTATCCGTTCCACTCGCATCGTTTAACGCACCGTTCAACGCTTATACTATCAATCTGTAATCAGGCTCACTTTAAACGCTCCCTTCAATCCAATACAGTTCGTGTTTAACAGCTATAATCAACTGTGTATATACTCGAACCCTTTTTGCTTTACGCACTTTTGGGTGTTACATACGTTACCTATTTCAAATCACAATCGACACACAACGCAAACACTTTTATACGCTAACCGTTATTGCATGTTATACGTGTTATTCAATGAATGCTCGTATGTTATGTTTACACAGTGATTGTTGCCTGACACCTTAGCAACGATAGTACTATAGTTTGGACTCAGCACCTGTCGTGGACAGGGGTTGTTAAGGGTTTTACTTCACGTGTCACAGTGGTGATATGTGTTGTGCATTCTAAAACTCGCAGTCATGTCTGTGCATATTCATTGTCGATAACCTGCTAGCTTCACTTTTCAACATGTTTTAGGCTGGTTATGCGGAAAACGCTTTCGCTACTATTATACTATTAAACTTGTATGCTCACATTTACACTATGTGTATTCACCTATTTTAACGTATGTGACAGGTGTTTAGGATGCTGCGCTATACGTGGCTTTTGTGGAATCGAGCTAGGGGAGTCTAGAAACAAATTTAATAATTCATGAGTTGTCGGAACAGCTTTTATCTGTCTTTGAGAACAATTTGTCTGTAATAACTGTGATACTTTGTATGTTACGGTATGGGACGTAATGACTAAATATTTGGTAATTATAGTTGTTATGGAATCTCTTGGACAATCTGTTTCACTCAGTGCCTCACCCCGATGTTTCCGCCATCGGTTGTGGTGTGACAGTTGCTTGCAACCCATGGACATTCACCAGCACTGAAAGTGTCACCAAGATGCTCGAGTGGTTCGATAGCATCGAGGTGACATTCATCAACAGTGAGTGCCTCGAACACCTGAAAACCCGAAGCGCAACCAACGTTTTCCAGGCGAGGGCTCTCGATCGGTGGACAAACGAGCGCAACATCCGTACCAACGAAGAAGCCTACGCCCTCCTTTGGGATGTTAGGCAGATAATGATGACAAAATTCTATCCTCCGCACGAGCAGGAGAAGCTCGAGGAAGAATTCTGGCACCTCAAACAAGTGGGTGACGATAACCTTGGGTACACCACCCGCTTCAAGCAGTTAAGCATCATCGTTCCTCACCTTGTTAGTTCGCTCAGACGTGTGATTAGGAAATATCTCCATGGTTCCTCCCTCCATCGGCGACATTATCCAAGCCTCTAGACCCGACACCATAGAGCTAGTTTACCGCCTAGTCGCTAGTATCAACGACAACCGAGTGAGAGACAAGCATTTGTAACACCCATAATACTTTTTAACATTTACATAACATTAAAGTAAGCATTTTATATGAAAAATGCCACTTAAAAAAAACTTTTACATCATAAGTATTTAAACATGTTTACAACATCCAAAACATCGTTAAAAGTGTTTACATAATCCACTTTTATTAAAAGAAAACTAGATCGAATGCGGAAGCTTCATTGAGAGGTGTGTTCGGTTCTTGCTCGTGGCTTGATCTTCATGCGGAAGCATATAACATTCACCTAGAATCAAGACCAACAAAAAGTTAGTTTTGATAGTTTATTTACAAGTTAATACAAGTCCCATGTATCAAACAATTAAAATAACAAGGATTTGCAGGTTTTGCACTCGTCGCGTGCCGTAATCGAAACTATGCTCAAAAACGGATTCGATTAACTATGATATGCAAAATTCAGCAAAAGTGACTGGGCTCTACCGTAACTTACGGTAGCCACCGTAAGTTATGGTAGCCACTGGGCAAAACTGGTCTGCCGTAAGGCAGTAGAAAACTACCATAACAATTTATTCGCTACCGTAAGTTACGGTGGCTACCTTAACTTACGGTAGCTTTCAAACTTAACATCTGAATTCACAAATTAATAGGCTTCGAGCCCTTGGCTTTAAAATTCATTTTTAAAGACTTTTGACCTGATCGAGTTTTTAAACCACAAGCTTGTTTCTAATTAACCATTAAGCATACATCAATATGTTTATCTCAAACTCTTTAATTCGGGTTTGTAAATTTTATGAATTACGCGGCTAGTACCCAATCTATGCGCATAATTCTTTTGACCTATTTCGAATATTTAAACTTTTTAAGTTTAAATCTTTCCCCTTGGTTATGCACAATCTACTGTATACTCATCTATAACCCACAATATGCGTACCTGGTTCGGATCAACATATTGACCCGTTTTAATACCTTGTCTCAAATATCGCTAATTCATAGGCCGATTTATCCTGTGTGCATAAAACTCCACAAACACTTATTAGTCGTTAATTGTTAAATGGTATCAACATTACCATTTGACCCGTTTGGTCTAAACGACAAAACATTTCGCGCTTATATTTGACTAGATCACCATGTTACCCTTTTTATTCGTTTAAGCTTACTTAGAAAGTAGCCATTCAAAAACTCATTTTTATTTATGTCATCCCATGACCAAATTACCATTTCACCCATTTTTACCATTAAACATGGTTTTTCGTCTTTTGATACGTTCCGACCCGTATCTTTTCGTGTCAAAATCATATTTTGAATATAACCTGGTCGTATTTATAATCTATAAATAAATACATATCCTACGATAAAGGTGTAAGCTTTACTTACCTCGCATCCAAACTATGCCTTACTTTTCCTTATTGATTTGTTTGACCCGCTTCGTCCTCAAGCTTCCACCTAGCTCGTTTAGCGTCAAACTAACATCATCATTCACAAGGTGGTTAGATTAGTCATTAACTAATATGACTATTCCACCTTACGTATTTTCTATGTCGAAATTATTATTCGACTTCGTCATTGGTTAATTTTAACTTTCTACTAGTTAACTACCTCTAATCATATGATACGTGAAATTAACTAAAATCTACATTATGATTAGATTCCGTATTATCACGTATCACCCCTAATTGAATCAATTAGGAAATTACGCGTTTCATTGATAGTTTCAACATATGAACATTGTGGACATAATTTATAACATCAACAATCAAGTTTTGTATCACTGAAAATAGGCTGTTTTTGTTAACCTGTTTAACCTGTTTGCAAGTCTTCAAAAATTATGATTTTTTTTATATGGTGTACCACTCGGAGGGTTAGACCTTGTGTCAAAATTTCAAGATCTAACTCTTTACCAAAAATTCGTAAAAATTCATTAACTAAGCTGCAATCAGATTCGTCACTTCTGACTGCAGCTTACGGAAAAATTCATTTAAAATTCCTCGTTTATCCGATTGACGAAATTCCAATTGGAGATTTTTCTAATCACTTAGCACTTTCTACAGTACAAATTTGAGATCATAAATCAATTCCTAAATTGAGTTATGACATTCGTAATGGGCTGCAAATTCTGCCAGAAAACACAGCTTGAACCTTTGATACGGAAAAATTCATAAAACGCTCAATTTTCGTCGAAAAAATGCGATTCCAGTGTGGTTTTAAAGATATTTCCTGGAATTACATTTTAGACTCAAGAAACATATGATTTTATCAGGTTTTGTCCAGGTTACAGCCAATACAAATCGGCTGTAAATTCTGATCAAGAATCGTTTGAATTCAGCTTTCAGTTTAAGCTTGTTCTTGACATCATAACACTATTCTTTTGCAATCAAAACCCTAAAAACATCTCATACATGAATTTGGTATCAACAAAGACTTGAGCTAAGCATGATTTCAACATATACTTGTCTAGGGTTTACTCCTAGACACTACTATGTTCCTATTCTATCCATATAACAAACATGCAACCATCAATTTCGAATTTTCTAAGATCACCCAGAAATTCAACTAGAGATTTCTCATGAAATTCACATACCTTATGACTCCTTTTGACGAGGTGATCACGATTCCATGTTCAGATTTTGATTTCAACTTGGATTGAGCCTTCAATTTGTGGGTTTAGTGAATTTTAGGGTTTTGAGGATGAGGGAGGTCGCCCTCTCCTGTTCTTGATCGACCAGACATCCAAATGGGGGTATTTGGTTTTGTTTTAATTAAAACTAATAATATAAGTTTCAATTTTAACAACTTAGGCCCCTCCACTTTTGTTAATCATATAGTTTGGTTATTTTAGCCATATTTGTTCTATTATGTCAAGACGCCAACTAACTAGGTTAATATTCCTAGTTACTTGGTGGGTCCCGGGAGTTATAAACCGTTTTTATTTTAAGTCCCGTTAACTCGGGCTCTTATAGACTCAATTTCCTTAAAACTTTGATTCGTTTGTATTTAATATCAGGATTTCTTATTTAAATCCAATTATTTACCGGGTTATTTTTACTACTAACGGCACTTTACCCGTCCTTTAGTATTAACGGAGTATGATTACCAAACCCGTTTTCGGGGTGTTACACATTCCTCAACTCTAATCACCACCAAATCTGTTAATCAAGCCACTACTGAACCCAAGAACACCAAAGCCTAGCCGAGAAACAACAACGGCAAGAAACGAAAGTTTCAAAACCAAAGTTGTAATGCTATCACACCCGTTACCAACCCAAATCCCCCACAAGAACCCGCTTGAAAGCCTTACACTGGGACTTCTCTCAAGTGTAACACATGTCATTACCATCACCCAACCAACATCGCATGCCGCCATTGCACAAATTGCAATCGGTTTGGGCATGTTGCCACCACATGCCGAAGTGGCCCCGCGCCACAAGGCAACCAAGTCCAACCACCTCCCCAAAACGGTCACACCCCGATATTTCCACGTATTACCGGAGGGCCCGGTGGGGAGTATCGTGACGTAGTTGATATCATCATAGTCAAACAACACAATTTAAATGCACAGCGGAAGCAAAAGATAAATATATTACAAACCGATTTAAAAGTAACATCAATTATTACAAACGGATTGTAAGATGGATCCACAGGCGGATCTTAAAACATAAACATTGTTCAACAGACTTTAGACGCCTAGAACTTGCAAGATTCCTTATTAACGCCCTGAGCTTCCAGCCAATTACGTTCAGTACCTGTCACTTAACCTTTTTGGAAAATACGTCAGTTTACACTGGTAAATACAATTAACCGACTCATTTGAAAAGGTTTAATAAAAATTGATTTGAATGCACAAGGCACAACATATCTTTTATAAATTGGGACAATTATATAAATAATGTTGTATACATATTTACATGTTCGTTATACGTTCAGGGCCCGATGTAGAAACCGAGTCAAGATTAACAGACACGCCACAAGTATAGGCCCACATGAGAGTGGGATACCATTTCCCTTATGCAAACTGTCAGGTGTATGCCTACACCCCGTGCTTAAGACGTGGCCATTTTATAATATAATGATGTCAAGGATATCCGGGACATGGTCATTAACCCCTAAAGGCTTTTATTTCAAACAATACAGATTAAAGCGGGTTACCTCAATAATTTAATCACAGTACGACTAAACATTCAATACCCGACCAAGCGGTATTATTATAATACCGTATCCCAAGCCCGTATAGGGAAAATAAGTTAAGAGTATTTACCTGAGCTAGCAATGCAATTTATACTCAGCCGTATATTCTAATCAACAAGCACAAGTACTTTTACTGGGGCTCTTAATCTGGAACGAAGGTTTTATAATAACCTATTAGAATCCTAACGGTTCTTTAATTAAGCCTAAACTTAGACCGGTTAGTTTTAAAGAAAGATACGGTTCAAACGCACAATTAAGCGAAGACCGGAATAGAATGTGATTTAGACCCAACAAGTTTGAAGACTTGTATAATATGGGTAATCTAAACACATTCTGGATTTTGAGATAAAAATGATAAGGTTTGACCCGTTTCGGCTAATTTATGCAAACTAGTTACATAAACTGAACCGAACGCGCAAGAAGCGTAACGGTTAACCAAAAGAGTCATATATAGTTTTCCTAAGTTAATATGCCTTAAATATGTTGTGATATCAGTATGATACCTTCCATTATGCCCAAAACGAGTTTAATCTCAATTTAATCCCCGTAGGGGTATTTTGGTCATTTAAAAGATTATAAAAGAGATTAATTTTAATTCTGAGACTCGGGTCTGAAATAATTAGTAAAACAACTTAATTTAATAGGTTATATCAGTTGGTGATAAGTCTTATATGCCAAAATGGTTTTAAACCCATACTAGGTGTTTAATACGCGTAAAAAGCCGTTTTAAGCGATTTCCTGGTTATACAGGAAATCTGAGTTTTTTTATCAGGTTATAAAGTTCAAAATACTTCATTTATTATATAGAATCAGTAGCAATTGGATTGGTGTCAAAATACTAAGTAGAACTCATTTTATAAACAAAAAGGGTATAATCGATATTTACCGAATCAAGGCCATAACCTTAGGTTATGAGCAGGTTAAAAATAATTAAAAATCTTCAAAAATCTCAAAATATTATATTACATCAGTGGGTAAAAGGTTTGGTGTCAAAAATTGGTTTTAGATAGGCTTTACGTTAATTACGCCGTTTAATTAACAAAAAGCTTTCTAATTACGCTATTGGGCATAACTCCTAATCTAGACCTCCAACTGATGTGAAATTTTAGGGACATGTTTATAAATCAGTAATAAATATTATTGTCCTTTCACATTTCCAAAATTCTCGTTTTATGGTGTTAGGATCGGAGGCTCTCAGGATAGTGTTTGTTTGTTTAAAATGAATGATCAATGAATATGAAAACATGTTAGGTGCAGCGGAAATGAAAACAAACTTTGTAAACACAAGCAAAAGAGGAAATAGTTTAATAAATAGTTGCTTCACATATAGTCAAAAGATTACAAATCAAATCAAAGGATTACAGTCATGCTTACAAACTATACTCCCCCTCAGCCTGATGCCCCAAGGTTGGTTGCACACAAGATGAAAGGATTAGACATGAGGAGAAGAACTCGCTCAGTCAATCAAATGTAACAGTACAGGGTACTGTTACATTTATAGGCAAACCAAACCACTGAGGTATCTCAGCTGACGTCACCATGAAAGCGACGTCTAACAGCCTAACAACCTGTATCTACTGTCCTTACACAAACACTGCTAACCTATCCACTGACTATGCATAAAACAAACAATTTACTAAACAACTGCTCTCCCTTTATGTCAGTGCTTTCCTCAAGGTTGATCAGTCCTTGACTGGGCAGTGCTTTATCATCAGTAGATAGGACCAGCAGTGTTAAATACTTCAGGGTTTTCATCAGTAGTTGAAAGGGCAGTAGCAGTTGAATATGAGCAGCAGATAGAGACCATCAGTTGTTATAAATCACTTTCAAGGGGAGAGCAAAGTGTAAACCGCTGCTTATTGTGAATCCACTGTTGTGACCTGGTTTTGGCTTTACATTATCTGTTCCTCTGGTAGGGTTCAATCCCAACAATCTCCCCCTGGAACAGATAATGCCAAAACCTGTCATTATTCTGGATCTTTATTCCTCATCAGAAGTTCCCTTACATGTCTTTTAAATTCTTCTTCAAATTCCTTGGAACTTGTGTCATCTTCATCCCTGCACAGTGTAAGCTCAAGGAGATCTAGTTGATCTTCAACACCCAGGCCTAGTGCTTGATTCCTTGATATATGCCTCACTTCTCCATTGGTTCTGACCAAGGTCAATACGTGGGTCTTTTGATCAGACATCCACTTTAGTATTTTTAAACCAAATGGGTTTCTTGGGAGAGATTTATTTCCTGATGAGCTGGATGCATTTGGCCTTGAGAAAAACTGTAAAGCAGTATCTTGAACTTCAGACATTCTTTTAAAAGCTTCTTTTATGACTTTGTTTGCTGCAGCTATATCTTCTGCAACTTCTTTGTCAAGCAGCTCTTGTTTCTGTTGTTGATCAAGCTCACTGTCTGTGATATCTGCTGATGATGATTTGCTTACTACTTTGACCCTTTTTGCAAGGTCTTGTAGTTTTGCTAAGTTTTCTATATCTGAAGCCAATTTCTTGGTAGCTTCTTCAATCAGATCATCTTCTTTAAGCCTTTCTTTTTCAACAGTCAGCATTTCCTTCCTTTCTTTTCTCAACCTTATAACAAAGGCTTCTGCTGTGCTGATTTGTGTTTCAAAGGTCTTGACCTGTTCCTTCAGCTTTTTGTAGTCAGACTTTTTAGGAGTGTCCCTCCTTTTCCTAAGTCTTTCATAAGCTTCGTCTGTTTGCTGCTTGGTCAATTTTGCTATGGCACTTGCAGAATCCACTCTTGCATCTACCAACTCCTGCTTCTTTATCTTGTATTCAGAAATAAGATCAGCTATGAGCTTCCTGTATTTATTCCAATTTGGAGCTGTCTTCTTCTTTCTTGGATCATTGTTGACCTTTTCAATTCTTTTTGCCTCATGCTTTAATGCAATTATTGGCCAATCTTTGAAATCTGTTTCTTCAGCAGGATAGAACTTCTCTTTCATTATGTATGCAAGATATTCCTTTCTCAATTCATTTCGTTGATCTGCTTCAGGAGATATACTTGACATTTCCTTGTTCAAATCACTTGCATATTCTTTTATTTGTTTAACCTTGTTGAGCAGGAATTCTCTTCTTTTCAAGATAGCTTCATTGCCTTGATTCTTGCATTCAATTTTGGCTCTTATCCTTGCTTGTCTTACTTTCATTTCAAGATATTCATCCATGTCTTCTGGAATTATGAAACCTATGAGAGAAGGAAATTTCCTTTTTGAAGGATCATCTTCAGTGTAAAATTGTTTCATCTCATTTTTCACAGCTTCTAATTCCAGTGGATTCTTAGCAGCAACAGGATCATACTTTTCATCAGTGTCCTGAGTTGTTTCTCTTTTTCGTTTGTAAAGCTTAGGAGGTTGTGATGCAAGACTGGTGGGAACAGTGGAAGATGACTGACTAACAGCTATTGAAACAACTGGTGTCTCAACATCTGTTGTCGTTACAACTGCTGATATGTCAGCAGTTGTCTTCTGCTTTTGAGCAGGGGATGGAAGTGGTGATGTTGGTGGTGATGGTGGTGAATCATCATCTGATATGAGATTTCTTCTCCTTTTTAATGAAGAAGGAGCAGATGATGTTTTGGGTGGATCAGTGGTGGTAGATTGGATAGCAGTGGTTTGTGGCAGTGATTGACTGACAGTGGTTGAAACAACTTGTGTTTCAATCACTGTTGTCATTACAACAGATGTTGTAACATCTGTTGTCTTCTGTTTTATGACAGGAGGCAGTGGTGATGGTATGATTGTAGATGATGATGGTGGAGCAGTAGTTGTAGTGGTGTGTGGTAGAGTGGTGTGTGTTGGAGGTGTGTGTGTTGATGAAATGGCAGCTGTTTGGCTACTGACAGCAGTTTTTGTAACTACTGTTGTATCAGCTGTTTGATTAACAGGTTTTGAGACCTGCTTTTCTTTTTCTTTTTCCGGCTCAATGTAGAGGCCATGCTCTATTCCCTTCGTATTCATTTTTCTCAACAGCTTGATATTCTCCCCCTTTTTGGCATTATCTGTAGGGGGGTTATCAAGGAATGATATGGAAGAAGGAGCTTTGCCAGAGACACTTTGAATGCTTGCCTTTATAGCCTTGATATCTGCTTGAGTGTCCTTGAACCTTGATTCAACCATGTTGGTCAGCATTTGTACTTGAATATCATGCTTTTTGTCAGCCATAAGTTGCTGTGCTTCAAGCATGGGTTGAAAAATATTCCAAAGCTCATTTTCAGCAAATGCATGTTGTGCAGGTGCTTGAGCAGGAATAGCAGTGGCTTGTGCTTTCTGAGCTTTTAAAATCTCTTGCACCATCTCCTTTATTTCAGCAACTGATTCTTCAAGTTTGTCAACTCTGCCCGTCAATTCCTGATATTTTGAATCATCACCTACTTTAGTAGGATCATCTGAATCCCCACCATCAGTGGTTATATCAATGTGTGTCTTAGGGACAGAGTCCCAAAAATCACCCATTGATGCCCCTTGTTCTCGGTACTGGGGACTTCTTTCTTCAGCACTTGATAAACCTTTGATGTTACTAGTGGTCAAAATAGGCTCACTAGTGGTTAACATTGGTGCTATTGAAGAAATTGCCTTCAAGGGAGTCTAATTTATGAAACAACTGGCCAACTGGAGACCTGTTGATCCACCAGTTGTAGTTGCTGCTCCACTTGAACTACCACCGAGAGTTACTTGTAACTCAGGGGGTGTAACATCCTCAATTGTTGCTGGGATAGCAGGAGTAGTAGCATCAGACCCAGTCACCTGTGGGGGTATACTCTCAGTGACAGGTGATAGAGAGGAACTGGTTTGTGTCTGAGCTATAGCAGCTGCATGCAACAAAGGTAGCATGGATTGTGGCATTATTATTGGTGAGGGGATGGGAGTTGAAAGTGACATGTCCTTGGGATCAGGACTGAGGAAGATGGATCCAAGTGGATTCAGAGCTTCATATTGTGGTGTCCCTGTGCTTACAACCTGATCCTTTTGTGAGGATGCAGGAGGAGTTTTAGGCATTGGTTGAGATCTTTCTTCCAACTGCTGTGAGGAAGTAGCAGCAGTGGTTTGTGGTGACTTTTGTGTTGTCACAGGCATTTCCTCTGGGATCTCATCTTCCAGAGTTGCCTTTGTTTTGGGTTTGGTGGGTTTTCTGGATGTTTTTCTTTTGGTCTTTTTGGTTATGTCAGGTGTGGGTTTCAAAGCAGTGGTTGTGCTGCTATGATCACCTGGAGCAGTGGGCTCAGCAGCTGATACCTGAGGAGCAGTTGTAACCACTAAAATCTGCTCAGGTACCCCTGCTTTTGTTTTTATTGGTGCCATCATCCTTGAAAATGTTTCTTTTGTTAAGCTTTTTATTTGACAATGAACACCTTTTTTTAGCAACTTTAAATTTTCTTTTTCAAATTTTTGTTCAAAATAGTAACTCAAAAATCTTGGAAAAAGTAAAAATGCTTTACTTTCAACGTTTTTCACCATGTCATTGAAAATCTCCTGGGAGTAGTTGTAGTCCTTATTATTCAAAATAGCGTATCCCAGGCATTGAATTTTCAATGGTATTTCGTTAAAAGATGTTGTTTTATTCGAAGCACACATCAGGAGTGTGTGAAATAAAAATCTTGGAGCAGAAGGAAAATAACCTTTTTGTAAGGTATCAACCTTTGATTGTTCTGCATACCCCCTGTTTACGAAATCAGTTTTCATCTCGGCTTTCTCAAAAGAGAGTTTACCTTTCTGATCGTTGAGACTAAAGACTTCGGAGATCGACTGTGGGGTTATTATAACTGCTTTACCCTGTATTAAGGAGTTAATGGCTATGACTTTTCCGTCTTGTTTTTCAAGCGACGCCTTTTTCCAAAACTCTCTCTGGGTTTGCAGATAGATGGGAGCATTTGCTGTCAACAAAGTTTTGTACTTTGATGCAGATAATATATCAATGATGGTGTCAAAGGTGTGATTATCAGTAGGTTTTGTGAGTAAACCCAGATAGTTGTGAGATTGTTTGAATGGTATTTCGATGGGTTCTTCGGCCGTTTGAGCGACCTCTTTGGAAGGTGATGGTGATTTAGGTTTTGATTTTGATTTTGTCATCGTTGCGGAGAAGAACAAAGAAGGATTTTGGAGATTTTGAGAAGAAGGGTTGGAAACTGCTATGAGAAGAGAATTTTGGAATTCAATTCGACAGTGTAAAACCCTGTTTGGGGTTTAGGGCAGGGTTTTATTTAAAAATGATCGCTGATGTGGTAGCGGTTATTAAGATCTGAGGGCTAAAAACTGACCACGTGTTAAACACTGATGAAGTGGATGAAGTATGGAGAACAGTTGTTTTAAGGGCCACTGACGTATCAAGCATCAGTAGTTACAACGGTAAAAATTATGGGCAGTGAATGATTTTTACTATCAGTGGATAGCATATCAGTGGATAAGACACTGATTTTGAGCATAAGTGCTTTTCAAGAAAATGAGGGATCAGTGATTAACTTTCAGCAGTGGACAGTGTTTAGAGATCAGACGTTGAAACAAAACAGTGGTTAGGGTAAATGGTACAAATCTGAAGAACAGGTGTTTCAGCAACAGTTTTGAGGATTTTCATTCAAGGTTTTGCCACATGTCAATTTTGAAAGACAGTGGTTTAGTACCCCAGATGATGAAAACTTTTTGCTAAGGCAACTCATTTTCGTTTAATATTCAATTAAAACATGAGTACCCTAGTAATTCAAGCACAGTTTGCAATCAATTTTTGATGAAAATTTAGGAACAAACCTGAGTATGATATGATCATGACATATGTACCTTTTCCTATTGACCCATTTATGAGGACACCTATACCACCAAAAATAAGGTATTACATCCTGACAGGAGCTGAACCTATTGCCAACAAAAACAAGCAAGAGTTCCAAATATATTATTCCAAAAAAAATGAATAATATATCCTGGTTATTTGAGAAAATCCTTTGAAAAAAAAATGGTTAAAGGATTTTCTGAGAACAGTATCAAAGAGGACCTGGTGTATATTCAATAGAAGACATAATCATATCATTCTCAAGTTTTATGAAAATGGTCAGTGGTTTGACAGCAGTGGTAGAACATTTTGACAATATTTTGACCACTGTTTGGTACCGTTTTCTGTGTCAGTTGATTGCAAACATGAGGACACATGGACACATGAGTTTTGAAGATCCTGTTGTAGATCTAATTTCTATGTGATGACTTTGAAAATTTGTCTAGTCCTTTTATAAGTTCAATCACTGGGAACACAATTGTCACCTGAACTTCCTTGAACCAATGAGCACAAGCAGTTGCTTAATTTGACCATTATTACCCTAAAATTTGACTCATAAGTGTTTTATGTTTATACTCTTTTCTTTTGACTTCAAAAGTTTTGAGATAAACACACTTCTGAGTTTTTATGAATATTAGTCCAAAATCATTTTGCAGTAATGTTTTGAGAGATTTGGTCATGTTTTCACAAGTTTTTCATCCAATCTCACATTACATATGATGCGGACTAAGTTGACCCCTGTTTTCTTAATGTATTTGAACATAGTTGATTTTGTCCTTTTTAGGAACTCAACCTGTTTTCAACACATAAGATCTAAATAGCTAAAGTTTTAATTTCCCTCTTTTAGTGTTAACAAAACAATAATGCTTTTATGAACATAGGTTTTGTTAATCTGAGGTTCGTACTTTAGTATTTAATGAAAACATCACATATTCCACATCAACAGTTTAAATCAATTTAGAAAATAAGAATAATCTCATGGTTTTAACAGATATTGCTTTCAGATCTAGAAACCATGAGTGTCTTGTGCATGAATTTACTTGTTGTGTGAAATTTGTGTGTCATATGACATCTTGGTTAATTTACAGAGTTTTCGAATAACCATTTTGAACATGATTTACACAGTACTCTGTTTTTCAACTAAATACAACCAACCTTAGTATCAATGAATTTTGAGCCGAACGGTTATGTCAAATTGATTGTTAGATCGAATTTGACTGTCCAGGCTCTGATACCAATTGTTAGGATCGGAGGCTCTCAGGATAGTGTTTGTTTGTTTAAAATGAATGATCAATGAATATGAAAACATGTTAGGTGCAGCGGAAATGAAAACAAACTTTGTAAACACAATCAAAAGAGGAAATAGTTTAATAAACAGTTGCTTCACATATAGTCAAAAGATTACAAATCAAAGCAAAGGATTACAGTCATGCTTACAAACTATACTCCCCCTCAGCCTGATGCCCCAAGGTTGGTTGCACACAAGATGAAAGGATTAGACATGAGGAGAAGAACTCGCTCAGTCAATCAAATGTAACAGTACAGGGTATTGTTACATTTATAGGCAAACCAAACCACTGAGGTATCTCAGCTAACGTCACCATGAAAGCGACGTCTAACAGCCTAACAACCTGTATCTACTGTCCTTACACAAACACTGCTAACCTATCCACTGACTATACATAAAACAAACAATTTACTAAACAACTGCTCTCCCTTTATGTCAGTACTTTCCTCAAGGTTGATCAGTCCTTGACTGGGCAGTGCTTTATCATCAGTAGATAGGACCAGCAGTGTTAGATACTTCAGGGTTTTCATCAGCAGTTGAAAGGGCAGCAGCAGTTGAATATGAGCAGCAGATAGAGACCATCAGTTGTTATAAATCACTTTCAAGGGGAGAGCAAAGTGTAAACCGCTGCTTATTGTGAATCCACTGTTGTGACCTGGTTTTGGCTTTACATTATCTGTTCCTCTGGTAGGGTTCAATCCCAACATATGGTAAAAAGGGAATTATGGTCAACATTAAGCAATTAACGGAAACGTGTAAACGAATCGGACAATCAACGATCCAACCACAGAGGGTTATACTATCATGTAACCTGGTCCTAAGGAAACTCTAAGGCATCTCCAAACCCATCTAAATCGGGTCAGAACTGAAGTCAAAGCAAAAGTCAAAGTTTTGCGACTTTCGGTTCCGAACCGAACCTAAACAGAAAATTGTCGGATCAAACAAGCTTAGACCAGATCTTATACTTATTACCAAGTTATATGAGTGATCAAATAGGTTACACGCCATCTATATTGCTAATTATGCGCTAATTCAAAAATTAGGATCCTGTTGACTTTTTATAATAAACTTTGACCCGACAATTGGTCTAGTTAGAGTGGGAATCAGAGGGTGCCCTCTTAAGGGTTTATTGCCCACATAAATACCAACTTATAACTACCTTAAGTTTGACTAATCACTGGACCATTAGTGATTAATCGATAAGTCAAACCTGAATTACGACGGTTTGACTTTTAAGCTAATAACTAAGCAAAACTCAATTAAGGAAGGTCAAGGATACTTACCAAGGTCTAATGCACGATTAGAGATGCTTGGGGAAAGGCCTTGAGCTCCAGAAATGATCAGGAGTTGAGTTGGGAAAGAATGATCAAGAATTGCAACAATGGTGCTTTATATAGTGGATTTGATCCATCAAGATCATGACAAACAATGCTATAACTGATCATGGATCATTCACAAGTGTCCCTAAGGTCTAAAAGCAAGCTTAGGCAGCTCCTGGAAGTGTAAAAGGGCAATATAAGTCGGTTACATGGGCTGAACAGCCAACTTATGAGTTTCTGCATCTGGCACATGCTTACGGACCGTAAGGACCTGGTCAGCATAGTAAAGTTTCAATTGTTGACAGGTTTAGCCCCTTCACTTCCAAATGCCATTTTCGACACATCTAAGGCCCGTTAAACCATTTTTAGGGCTCTACCATGATTCCTAAGCATAGGGAACATGAAACATGCTCAAAAATATGTCGGATGTCGGTTCGTTTGGTCGTACGGTCTCGTTGTTCGGCTAATTACGACGAAACACAAACGGACGCGAAAAACAATCCAAACGACGCGACGAATGGAATTTTATCAAGCCAAATACTAAAATAAAATATTTTAGTGCTTACATAAATTTTTGGGTGTCCGGATATATTCAGATTGTGAGATATGCGCGAAAGTACAAACTTGTGCACTTTTTGACACTTTTAGTCCCCGCATGACTTAAAAGTTTATTTTTGCGCACCAAACACCTCTAAGCCTATATCTAAGCTATATAAAGGGTAAATAGGGTATGTTTAACTCATGGTCATATTCCGGAAGGTCCGATAGCATACGAATCGGCATACTTTTGCAGTTCGACGCAAATAGTCCCTCTAACGCGCAAACTTGCGCATATCATCATTTAATAGTATTGAAGCCTTATCTAATCCACATTAGGCATTCTTGAAAGTATTATTAAACATCATAATGCTTAGGACTCGATAAAAGGTCATTCAGAGGTATAATTAAACATATTGACACTTCTAGTCCCTTATACTTGCAAAGTTGCGCGTAACTTCACTTTTAGGCATAAAAGCCTTGGATGGCCAATGTTTGGAATTCCCGAGAGTATAATCAAATATCATGAGGCTCTAGGTTTGTTAAGAGGTCACTCAGAGGTAAGAATTAACATGTTGACGCTTTTAACCCCTATATTGCGCAAACTTTCAATTAATTACACAAACGGCTACACTTGATTAACAAGTGGCTCATTTGTGAATATAAAACCATAAAAGGTTATTTAGAAACTTATTTTAGGTATGATAATACTTCCAGTTCTTTCATAATTAATGCTTTTTCGATTTTTCGAAAAATTAGTCCCTTATATTCAAGGTTTGACTTTACTAAGGTTTATTACACGTGTCAATACTTCATTGAACGTGATTTTATGAGGTGTTACATCCTCACCCCCTTAAAAGAAATCTCGAACTCGAGATTTGTTAAAATGCTGGAAGTACTTTTTGTCGTGTAATAGACTTAACTTCTATAGCATATCTGGAGTCTTTCCAAGCTCCCAAGTTGACCTCTATAATAGGTACATGTATCCTTTTTGGAGCTTCTTAACCTGTCGATCCTCAATCGATACGGGTTTCTTGTCCAATCATAAAGTTTCATTAATCTGCCTATCATTACGTGATAATGTGTTTCGACTTATTGGCGAAACCTATCCTTAAATCATCAGTGTGGGTCGCATTGCGAGCTCCACTAAGCTCCTTATATAGGTTTTGGCTTATAGGTTATTGACCTTTGTCGCATTCGATTTCCCGAATGTTCCTATATATCCAGGGCTTAACTTACCCGGAGAAATTAGAATTTAGCACACCCTTCTTAGAGCGATACTTTCGATTAAACCTTATTCCTTATTAAGGACTTAAGAAGGTTGCGACTTTTATCAATCCTCAATTTCCTGCCGATTATAGGCAATCTTTTTGATGATTATGAATTCGAATTATCTTATTTGTTGTTTCCAATACAACTTTTAGCCTGGTAATTGGACTTACTAATCTATTGTTCTAACAATAGATGTTTAACATTCCATTTATACAAGGTCCCCAAAGGAGTAGCCTTGATACTTACATAATAATTGTTATAGAAAACTTATCTTATGGTGAGATGGTTATTCCAACCACTGCTTAAAACTAATCCTAAGGAATAGCTAATCCTTACAGCTAGTCGAATAAATCGACGATCCTGGGCAGCTAATGGTGAATTCTGAATTGTTGCCTAATTAGGGTTGCGGTAATCAATGCATAAGCAAAATGAACCGTCTTTCTAAATTAACAATACTGAATTCTCAGAATATCGAGTTTGGCTATATGAATCCTCTATTTTAAAACTTACTTAATCAAGGTTTCGCTTCTTCCAATGATGGTACTAGCCATCTTGGAGATTTCATAATAATACAGCCCTAAATGGGGTATAATTCTTAACTCTACTTGCCTCTCCAGAGGTAAACATGGTAATCTTAGGAGAAGATAATCAAGATACAAAGGAGGTTATAGAGATTTTCCAAATCTCAGGCTCTAGTTCATCCATTATTGCTTGTGTCAAATAAGTGACATATTTATGTTACAAGTTCATGAATTCCATAATCGGGAACATTTACTTGGACAATTCTATTTTTAGATATCTTCTTTGAATATCACTAGTTGACTTTAGTACCATATGACCATTGGAATATCCTTGCGGTTCCATGCATTAAACCTCCATACTGATCAGGCATGGAAGCAATCTATGGAACTTATTAAGATACACCAACCCTCATATGGCGCTTTTGTCATACCATCTGGTACTCTTAATCGATAGAGATCAAGAGATATCAATTGCATATGATGATGTACTTTATCTGTAGAGAGGGTACATTAGGACTTCATGACCGAAGATTTTTGACAGGAGCAGAAGAAATGGTTCCTATGATTTTCGCCTGTAAGTTTTACTTTACACTTAATATCTAGGGTTCTCATGGAAGACTTTGAGAGTTTTCTATACGTACCATCTATGAAGGGTTGATTGGTATCCGAATCAAAGCAGAACCCTTAGCATTTATTCTACTTCATATTTTATGCTTAAGGTTCTAACAGGCAGATTTTACAAAATTTATTCCACAAATGACTTATCTACACTTGAATCAAACAATACCCTTGCATATACATCATGGATAAGGACGTACCGGTTATAACATTATCATCTTGTATGGCCCCTTTTGCATCCATCTGAGAGGTCTTAGCGTCAGTCTTCTTATCTCCTTCAAGCTTCTTAGCATACTTTGGGCAATTGGATTTGATATGCCCTTTCTCGTTACAGTTGTAACAAGTCGCATCTCCTATCTTCTGGCATTCCAATGTTTTATGCTCACTAGATTTGCAGATCCCACAAGCCCTAGGATGTGATTGGGATTTTGATTCGAACCTGCATTTACCATAATGGCGCTTCTTGCAGGTCTTGCATACTGGTTTCTGGTTGGACTTTTGTTTGTTCTTCTTCTTAGAACTCTGGGAGTTATCTCCCTTCCGTTTCCTTTTTAGCTCATCCTTTGCATTTGAGGCATGAACAAGATCCTTCTCGTGAGTGAGGAAGTGTGGTCTTGGATGGGATTTGGAGCAAGTAGCATTGGGCTCCTTGAACTTTTTCACAGCCTTCTTCACCGCTTTTCCAACAGCTGCATCTATCATAGTTTGAAGAACATCTTTGGAAATTCTAAGGTTCACAATTGTATCATCATTGGCATGTGTCACATTATCCACCACACGATCAACGGCTGTCTTATCTGAGTTTGCCATACTCGATATTGGTTCCTAACACCAACAAAATAATTTCTTAGTTGTAATCCAACAACTGCTATTCTTCATCCTGTTGGCCTTAACATATACTAACCATGGTATCAATAGACCACACAGGATAATATAGTACTAACATTCTTAATGAATGTTATTTAATATATATTCATTATGTTTAGCCTAGGTCACAAAAGACCATCAGTGGCATTTAAGGTTTGGACCTAATCCATCATCTTTTTGACAGGGGATCGAAATGTCATATCTGTCTTTATTATATTGATGAATTTGGATAGCTTGAAAGCTTGTCATAAGGGTATCAGAAAAGAGTGATTCCTAATAGATATAAAATATCAATCTAAGATTTGTTGGAGCGTTTTCTCAAGTATCATCGGCCAGTTTCTACCTCGCATTAAATGACCGGAGTCCTAATCAGGCGGAGGCAACAGTTCTCAACATTTATCGTTCATTATAGAATCATATGTGCCAGTATCAAATAAATTTCTGCATAAGCTGCTTGATAAGGAAAGGTACCTGCTATATAGTTATCATTCTGCACCATCTCCTGGGCGTTCATCTGGAAGACTCATGTGTTTATTTTCTTGGCCTCTTCGGGCTTCTTCTGATTCCTAGGGCAGTTGGTCTTGATATGCCCCTTCTCGTTGCAACCATAACAGGTTGCGTCTTTCAACTTCTTGCAATCCAAGGTTTTATGTTCATTCGACTTGCAAATCCCACAAGGTAGAGGCTGAGATTAAAATCTGCATTTCCCGAGGTGGTATTTCCGACAGGTTTTGCACCTGGTCTTCTCACCCGACTGCTGGCTGTTTTCCTTTAACCTGGAACTCTTCTTATCCTCAGAGTTCCTCTTTGTCTTCCTATCGGAGCGATGAGAATTTTCATCCTCCTTTTTACGCTTTCCATCTTCAGAGGCTTTGGCAGCCTTGTTTCTGATCACATCGAGTGTGAGAGATAGCGACAGATCTGCCGCTGACCTTAATGTAGTAGGTCTCGATGCTTTCACACTTGCCTTTATTTCTGGGGCTAGACCCCCAATAAAGCGAGCTATTCGCTTTGGTTCCGGTGTGATCAAATAAGGAACCAATCGAGACATGGTATTGAAACTTGTAAGGTATGCTTGACAATCAAAGTTCTCCATGACTAATGTCAAGAATTCAGTCTCAATTTTCTCGACTTCATGTTGAGGACAATAATTTTCTTTGATAAGAGCAGCGAACTGATCCCAAGTCAAGTTGTACAAAGGGATCTTCCCTGTAGCTTGGATCAGTGACCTCCACCAAGCTAGGGCTTCTCCTTTAAAATATTGTGAAACAAACTTCACAATGTCTTGCTCTGCACATCCACTAATATCTACAACGGTGTCCATCTCATCGAGCCATGTCATGCAATCGATGGCCCCTTTTTCTCCTGTAAAGTCTCTGGGCTTGCAGGAGACAAAATATTTATATGAGCAGGACTTATCTGGTGCCTCTTGATGAAGCACCACCTGTCTAGACGGAACACTCCTTTGATTTGACGAGTTATGGACATCGTCTTCCTTTGACTCATGTGATTTAGAAGGGGGCTACTGCGAGCCACAGATAGAGTCTTAGAGGGTGTATCACTTGATTCATCATACTGTCTGTCGAGAGCTCGTGTAACGGCATTATCTATTAATGCCTGCAGTTCCGCACCAGTTATATTAACTCTGGGAGCATCATTATTTTCCCCCGGGTGGCTGTTGACCTCATCCGATCCAGCCATGTAGCTTGATTGCTACATAAATATTGACGATGATTCATTCAGAGGTTATTATGGATTCATCACTTTTGACGATTCATCAACCATGGTAATATAAACCATATTGGTTAATTTGTTAGTTATATTTAATTAGTATTTTCATTATAATTTATCCTAGTTATAAAACATTAAGGATATTAAAGTGGCGCAAAAGGCCTAGTTACAAGGACAATTTTAAATTTATAAGCCATGATTTCAGAGAATCGAGGCATTAATGTTTGAACATATTTCATTACCTTTTCTTGACAGAGAGTCAAAGACTTCAACTGTCTTTTGTCCCTTAGGACAATAAGTATGGCCCGTAGGCATTTCATCACTTATGGATGTTTATAATATGATCATCTTATCTGATGATATTAGTCAAGATCGCATTGATCATACAGACTATTATGCTTGGATGTATTCCAACATCTTTAGACAGGGGGTCAAAGACCACCACTGTCATTGTCTTATCGGACAACAAGTTTAGCCCGTAGGTACTTCATCACTAATGGATGTTTATAATATGATCATCTTTATTTGATGATTTAAGCCATGATTTCTAAATCACTAAGCTAGATAAGGGGGTTGGAAATTCCCAATATAAAGATGACAAGTGTGATTTTATCGCATCACTGTTGTCAGGAGTGTTAACATGTTTTCAGATGTTAACAAGAATCTGAATCTCTTTTAAACATGTTTTACCATCATAGCTAGGTCTTTAATGACATTCAAGCTAGGTTATACCCCTTTAAGATTCTTTTTTTTATTATACATATAGGCAGATCAATTACGAAAGGAATTGTATTTTGATTTATTTCATATGTTATATTCATATAAAATGATAAAAATGGAATTTAGATAAAATATTCAAATGATTTCAAAAGGAGTATATAATTGCCCTAAACGGGACTTGAAGGAATGATGTTGTCCATGAAGGGACTGAAGATAAGTATGCCCTTATAAGGACTTACTGAGGAAACGAACTTCAGCAAAAGGAGTTTTCTTCTTTACTTTACTTCTGAATGCTTTCTCCTTGGTTGCACGTTGCACCCTAGCTGCGGTACGAAGCTCGGCAATTCAAGGCTCCGGATGTGGAGAAATTCCATTACGGCTTCTTTGATTGGAGACATATTCAAAATATATAAATTCGGAAGCAATAGTTTTCAGATTAGGGTTGAGAGTATTCCTATGTTAAGTCTAGACTCAGAAGGTTAAGGAATGTGCTACTGTGTCATTGAGATTAAACACTAAGGGCTAGTGTTTAATTCACTCAATGTTGGCTTTGATACCAACCTGTCACACCCTGATATTTCCACGTATTACCGGTGGGCCCGGTGGGGAGTATCGTGACGTAGTTGATATCATCATAGTCAAACAACACAATTTAAATGCACAGCGGAAGCAAAAGATAAATATATTACAAACCGATTTAAAAGTAACATCAATTATTACAAACGGATTGTAAGATGGATCCACAGGCGGATCTTAAAACATAAAAATTGTTCAACAGACTTTAGACGTCTAGAACTTGCAAGATTCCTTATTAACGCCCTGAGCTTCCAGCCAATTACGTTCAGTACCTGTCACTTAACCTTTTTGGAAAATACGTCAGTTTACACTGGTAAATACAATTAACCGACTCATTTGAAAAGGTTTAATAAAAATTGATTTGAATGCACAAGGCACAACATATCTTTTATAACTTGGGACAATTATATAAATAATCTTGTATACAGATTTACATGTTCGTTATACATTCAGGGCCCGATGTAGAAACCGAGTCAAGATTAATAGACACGCCACAAGTATAGGCCCACATGAGAGTGGGATACCGTTTCCCTTATGCAAACTGGCAGGTGTATGCCTACACCCCGTGCTTAAGACGTGGCCATTTTATAATATAATGATGTCAAGGATATCCGGGACATGGTCATTAACCCCTATAGGCTTTTATTTCAAACAATACAGATTAAAGCGGGTTACCTCAATAATTTAATCACAATACGACTAAACATTCAATACCCGACCAAGCGGTATTATTATAATACCGTATCCCAAGCCCGTATAGGGAAAATAAGTTAAGAGTATTTACCTGAGCTAGCAATGCAATTTATACTCAGCCGTATATTCTAATCAGCAAGCACAAGTACTTTTACTAGGGCTCTTAATCTAGAACGAAGGTTTTATAATAACCTATTAGAATCCTAACGGGTCTTTAATTAAGCCTAAACTTAGACCGGTTAGTTTTAAAGAAAGATACGGTTCAAACGCACGATTAAGCGAAGACCGGAATAGAATGTGATTTAGACCCAACAAGTTTGAAGACTTGTATAATATGGGTAATCTAAACACATTCTGGATTTTGAGATAAAAATGATAAGGTTTGACCCGTTTCGGCTAATTTATGCAAACTAGTTACATAAACCGAACCGAAAGCGCAAGAAGCGTAACGGTTAACCAAAAGAGTCATATACAGTTTTCCTAAGTTAATATGCCTTAAATATGTTGTGATATCAGTAGGATACCTTCCATTATGCCCAAAACGAGTTTAATCTCAATTTAAGCCCCGTAGGGGTATTTTGGTCATTTAAAAGATTATAAAAGAGATTAATTTTAATTCTGAGACTCGGGTCTGAAATAATCAGTAAAACAACTTAATTTAATAGGTTATATCAGTTGGTGATAAGTCTTATATGCCAAAATGGTTTTAAGACTAGGTGTTTAATACGCGTAAAAAGTCGTTTTAAGCGATTTCCTGGTTATACAGGAAATCTGAGTTTTCTGATCAGGTTATAAAGTTGAAAATACTTCATTTATTATATAAAATCAGTAGCAATTGGATTGGGGTCAAAATACTATGTAGAACTCATTTTATAAACAAAAAGGGTATAATCGGTATTTACCGAATCAAGGCCATAACCTTAGGTTATGAGCAGGTTAAAAATAATTAAAAATCTTCAAAAATCTCAAAATATTATATTACATCAGTGGGTAAAAGGTTCGGTGTCAAAAATTGGGTTTAGATAGGCTTTACGCTAATTACGCCGTTTAATTAACAAAAAGCTTTCTAATTACGCTATTGGGCATAACTCCTAATCTAGACCTCCAACTGATGTGAAATTTTAGGGACATGTTTATAAATCAGTAATAAAGATTATTGTCCTTTCACATTTCCAAGATTCTCGTTTTATGGTAAAAAGGGCATTATGGTCAACATTAAGCAATTAACGGAAACGTGTAAACGAATCGGACAATAAACGATCCAACCACAGAGGGTTATACTATCATGTAACCTGGTCCTAAGGAAACTCTAAGGCATCTCCAAACCCATCTAAATCGGGTCAGAACTGAAGTCGAAGCAAAAGTCAAAGTTTTGCGACTTTCGGTTCCGAACCGAGCCTAAACAGAAAATTGTCGGATCAAACAAGCTTAGACCAGATCTTATACTTATTACCAAGTTATATGAGTGATCAAATAGGTTACACGCCTTCTATATAGCTAATTATGCGCTAATTCAAAAATTAGGATCCTGTTGACTTTTTATAATAAACTTTGACCCGACAATTGGTCTAGTTAGAGTGGGAATCAGAGGGTGCCCTCTTAAGGGTTTATTGCCCACATAAATACCAACTTATAACTACCTTAAGTTTGACTAATCACTAGACCATTAGTGATTAATCGACAAGTCAAACCTTAATTACGACGGTTTGACTTTTAAGCTAATAACTAAGCAAAACTCAATTAAGGAAGGTCAAGGATACTTACCAAGGTCTAATGCACGATTAGAGATGCTTGGGGAAAGGCCTTGAGCTCCAGAAATGACCAGGAGTTGAGTTGGGAATGAATGATCAAGAATTGCAACAATGGTGCTTTATATAGTGGATTTGATCCATCAAGATCATGACAAACAATGCTATAACTGATCATGGATCATTCACAAGTGTCCCTAAGGTCTAAAAGCAAGCTTAGGCAGCTCCTGGAAGTGTAAAAGGGCAATATAAGTCGGTTACATGGGCTGAACAGCCAACTTACGAGTTTCTGCATCTGGCACATGCTTTCGGACCGTAAGGTCCAGGTCTTACGGTCCGTAAGGACCTGGTCAGCATAGTAAAGTTTCAATTGTTGACAGGTTTAGCCCCTGCACTTCCAAATGCCATTTCCGACACATCTAAGGTCCGTTAAACCATTTTTAGGGCTCTACCATGATGCCTAAGTATAGGGAACATGAAACATGCTCAAAAATATGTCGGATGTCGGTTCGTTTGGTCGTACGGTCTCGTTGTTCGG